>OU015612.1:1200000-1927500 GCA_907165245.1 Habrosyne pyritoides
TATAGGGACAGAGAAAGCGACATTGTTTTATACTATGTAGTGATTATGAGTTACTCAGTGCCGGGTGGTTAACCATGTAGCAAGATTAATCTAGTCTAATTTAGAAGATGAGTAACAATTGTAAACTATATTAAAAAATAAATAAAATAAAAATAAATTATATAGTAAAGTACCTACTCATATAACTTACAGATAAACCCCTTGAGGTTTGCGTTATGTGGCTACAAGTACGTTTTAGTGCTTTGTACACTATCACTACATAGTATAAAACATTATCACTACATAGTATAAAACAAAGTCGCTTTCTCTGTCCCTATATCCCTAAAATAAATATGAATGTTTGTCTGTATGTCCATTATAGTATGGTAAACTATGCAACGGATTTTAGTGCAGTTTCTAGGACTAGATACGAGTAATTCAAGGAAGGTTTATAACCACGTTTGAAAGCGGGCAAGGCCGGAGGGCGCAGCTAGTAATAAATGAAACTGTGTTATCTGATAATAAACTTCCCCAATCGACATATTGTCAAATGGAAAACCCGATTATTTATCAAACACAGCGGCAAGACTCCAAGAGGTCAAACCTATAACACACCTAATAAAACGATAAATTCGTTTTTATAACATTTTTTATGTGAGAGAAAATTAACGAATTTTATTTATATTTATCTAAATGTATACAACGTGATACAAAATACCCCGTAAAAATATAATTAATTATCAAAGCCAACAACCCTAGTAAGCTGACATGTCAGGGAACCAGTTTATTTAACAGAAAGGCCCACGTACCTATTTTAATACTTTTTCTATTTTTCATTCATAAAAATTGGTTTCTTTATTTTTTTGGGGTGTGTTATACAGCGTTACTACGGTTCTTAAATATTGTCAATGGACTCGTTGTAAGGCCCCATTTAACCTCCTTTCGGCTTTACGGGTAGTTTTGTAACACGCTTTATATAGAAATGAATATTTGTCTGTATGTCCTTTATAGAATCGTAAACTATGCAACGGATTTAAATGCAGTTTTCAGCAATAGATAGAGTAATTCAAGACGGTTTATAACCAGGATTGAAAGTGGTCAAAGCCGCAGGGCGCAGCTAGTATTATTATAAACATGTTCATTCACACAAATGTCATATACAAAATTTCATTAAAATCTGTAAAGCCATAATAGGGTACCGGACTGCCTTGTCAAATCAGTTACTTTTTATTATCTGTCAAAACGAAAATTTTGTACGCAAAATGTACTGAGTACGAACGTATGACGTCATCTTTTTTCATACTCAGTTGCTGTACATTTTTTTATTGTTTTATTAATATAAAATTTGCTATAATCGCAAAATTTAAATTAAAGCAAAGTTTATAGGGGTGTTTTAAGACAATCTTTTGATGAATAATAATAATTTTAATACAGTCCGCTACCCTATTATAACTAGACTGACAAACAGTAACACATTCGAATTTATAATATTAATATTGACAATTGGAACAATATATAACAAATCACTTGATCAAATCATTTTGACCTAATTTCTTTAATTCACTAGACAGACAGATAAATTTACGACAATAATCATACATATTCAAATACCTACAAAAAAACCGGCTGGATGTCGATGGGTCAGTAGGCCACAGGTCGTGGATTCGATTCCCATTTAATACAAACAATTATGTACATGAACACGTCTGTTCTGTGTTTGGGTGTAAATATTTTTACAAGTATGTACCTACTTAAAAAAGTAGTACATGTAGTAATCAGTTATCTGGTTTCCATAGTACAAGCTCTGCTTAGTTTGGGATCAGATGGCCATGTGTAAAGAATGTCCCGGGATATTAACTAGTGTCCCCGCGGTTTTACCCGTGTTCTCCGGGGATGTAAAATTTTCCCGCAATAAAAAAATATTGAACATATCGCACCTTCAGAACGATAGGGGCTTAACTCAAAACATCACTTTTGGCACATCTCTGATTGGGTCACTTTCGCACTGAGCGGGGAAGGTGGGTCCCGGTGTTAAAGAGGCTGAAGTATCGGTATGCTTATTCTATCATTAAATTGACTATGTTTTACTATTCATCGGATAGAGCGTACTTTGTTTAGTCTCTCTATGATCGTAACTCCATTTCGCAAAATTTTGAGAAAGCCCTTATCGTACTGAGGGTGCGATATGTTATTCCAGGGCACGATCTATCTATATTGCAAATTTGATCAAAAACTCTGCTTAGTTTGAGATCAGATAACCTACAGTGTTATTAATACTAGTTTTCGCCCCAGTTTCACTCGAGTGTGGAAATGAAATAATGAATGAAGAGATTTTTTTGAGAAAAAGATAGCTTGTCCTTTCTGTCTATGACAAATGAAAAATATGCAATGGAAAAAAAAAGTGATATACAGTGTAAACTCTTTATAACGAAACTCAAGGGACTGAGCATTTTTTGTCGTTATAGAGAGTTATCGTTATATGGAGTGAACAAAAAAAAACAAAACAAAGTGAACAAACCAACCAACTTGGGCTCACTTCAACGTTATAGGGAGTTTATCGTTATAAAGGATAACGTTATAAAGAGTTTACACTGTATATCAGTTCTCTGGCCGTGTGTAAAGAATGTCCTCGGATATTTATGATGTATAAAAAAAACCATAAAAGATATCCCACAAATCAAACCGGTTCATACCCAGCAGATAAATTAAGTCTAAATAAATAATATTTATTTATAGTTATTTATATATATATATTTATATATTTATTTATTTATATTTATCTATATTGTCATATAGGAGTGCTCACTTGCACTTTCATCGCATTTGTCTTGGTATTCATTTCTAGTTTTGTTTTTCTGTATACATATGTTTTGAGTTACAACCCAGCTCTAAATGTATTATTACTTATTATGTGGTCACCTTTTGGTTGTAATTTGTATTGTGTATCCTAAATACATAAATAAGTATAAAAAAAATGGAAAAAACGTACCTCATTATTTTTTGATGTCGGTTAAACAAAACAAGACGCACGTGATGGAAAGTACACCATTCGACTGGGACCTTGACAAATATTTAGCATCGATTTCACATACTTAGAGAACCGGTCCGAGAAGCAATCAGAGGTGAATTTCACAATTCAATATTGACGCGACATTGGCCTTTTTTGACATGGAAAGAAACTAATATCATGAAGAGGTAGAATCTTTACTTTTAGCTATAGGACAAAGGCCAATTACCATACCATCAGGTGGTCCGTCCTGATGGTATGGTCATTTGCAAACCCAACACTTCGATTCAGAACCTTACGCCAACTCTGTTACCGACTGATTCGCTTTGACATCGCACGATAAATTAAGATCGTACGACACGATTTCGGTATGCAATCGAATCGATTCGTTATCGAAATGTTCTGAATCGACCAGCAGGGGCGTCGGAGCGTTGTCGACCCTGCTGCCGCTGGATGCAGGAGACCCAGGACCGTTCGAAGTGGTAATCTATAGGGGCCTAAGTTCAGCAGTGGACATCCCTGGGCTGATGTGACTTACGTTTTGATGGATAGGTACAAAAATGGGTGATAAAATTCTGGTACAGATTCAGGAGTAAATATAACGTATGCATGATAATTTGGTTCCAAGGTTGGCTGAGAAGCCAGTCTGGCATAAAAAAGCTTATTTAACAAGCTGCGGTCGCAGTGCTAGCGAGAAATAAAAAAAAATCAAAGCCATTTATTCGGTATAGGGCCTAGGGCACTTAAGAAGGTCAAAACTGAAGCTACCACCGGCTCGAAAGTTAGCTTTTAACTGAGAAGAACCGGTAAGAAATTCAGCAAGGTTATATTGTACAATCAATTTGATATATTTTTTAATAAATTTTATCTTATATGACATTCTGGCTATTTTTTTTTTTTATTATTTCAATTTTATATTAAAATAATTCTAATCTTTATTGTGCAAATTCTTTTTTATCCGCGGTTCTCGGATTCCCGGGTCTAACGTATCCCGGGCTTATAGCATAGGGGGCATCCATTAATTACGTGAGGTGATTTTGCTCGACCCCCTCCCCCCTCACTAATCTCACTTGAGATTTGTTACTGTTACTTTATGAGTTTTGCATACCGCGATAAATATTATCATAAAATTTAGCTGCATTCTCGCAATTTTATACTGTTTCTTGCTAATAAAAAAATTACGTGATATTTGCCGAGACCCCCCCTCTCCTCCACGTGAGATTCGGTGAGATTCGGCTCAACCCCCTCCCCCCCTAAATGCCTCACGTAATTAATGGACGCGTCCATAGCCTTTAATATGGAATAATGTACCTTTTAAATAGTGAAAACAATCCTGGAGTTTTCTTCCTCTCTTTATAATGTTATAATATATTATTATAATATATGTAGATAATTAAATTTACGTTTTTTTTTTTTTTTTATATAAATACTTGAGCGCATTTGACTAGACCTCACCTGATGGAAAGTGACGAAGCAGTCGAGGATGGTACACGCGAACTCAAGTAGATAATGCCTATTCACTCTTGCCTTAAAGACTCCGAGACTACGTTCTGCGGTTTCACTCGCGTTCCCGCGGCATTTAAAGTGTATTCCTTTTTATATTTTTAACTAATTGACTCAGGCGTAGCTTTGCGGAAATCCATTGGAAGAAATATCTAGTTACAAATTCCGCTGGATCTCTTTCTCTGTCAAGTCCCAAACAAGGAAACCCAACAAGAAACCGACACGTGCTTCGCTTCTACACGAAGCATCTTCAGGACGTATAAGACCCGCTGTCACTGAGTCGACGCACTAGCACCGGACAGAAAGACTTCGTCCTTGTTTGGGACTTGACAGAGAAGGAGATCCAGCGGAATTAGTTACTAGATATTTGTTTTTTATATATGTACTAAATTTGTCGGTATCTAATAGGAATGTTTTGATTACCTTCTAAATTTAAACAAATTTGCAAAATCTGCTCTCTCACTTATTTATAAAAATAAATATTATTCGTTGGTAAACGTATCAATTAAGAATGGCTGCACTGATTTGGCAATTAAAAAAACAAGTTTTTAATGGCGTTTGAGTCTGACCATTCATGCCTGTGAAGGCCTAATTGAATAAATGTATTTAATTTTATTGCATTTAAGGTCCGAATAAGGTTTTTAGGGAATAAAAAGTTGCATGGAATTTTTAATTCTGGATAGATTTTTTAGTCTTGTTATTTCGTTTTGTTTTTGAATGTTACTTATTTTAAGTATTTTATAACTGTTAAATATAAAAATTTATATAATATAGCCAAAAGGTCAGAATAGATAAAATTTATATAAAATGTTAATAAAAAAAAAATGTTACCTTACTGAGTTTCTTGCCGATTCTTCTCTGTTGAAGACTGACTTTCTGTCATAAAATTCCAAGGCACCAGATAATTGTGTTTTTTTTTTAAATTATTTTTCTCAAACGCTGGAGGAGAGCGGGTGTCACTATAAGGTTTTTCCCGGTTCGCAAAAAGCCTAGATCCGGGACTGTAATTTCCCTAAAACCAGCTTATAAGTAACTAGTAGCTCTCCCCCGCGGTTCTACCCGCGTTCCAGTGGGATGTCACATGTATTATACACAAAAACCTTCCTCTTCAATCACTATCTAACCTAACAACCTAACCTAAAAAGCCGCATAAAATCCGTTGCGCAGTTTTAAAGATTTAAGCATACATAGGGATATAGGGACAGAGAAAGCGACTTTGTTTTATACTATGTAGTGATGCGTCTCGCTAACCGCGGATATCAACACCGTACCCTCACCCGTGCGTTAAGTAATATTCTCAACACGTAACATTATCCAAATTGCAAATATTGTCACGCGAAACATTGGTATAATCACTCGCAAATATTACAGGTTACGGCTCAAATTCCATGTGGCATTTAGTTATATAGGCCATTTGGAAACGGGTACAAACTAGAAATTAACTTCAATGGTCATTGGTTTAGAGAACAAGTTTTTGGGGCACCAGAGAAGGTCAAAGTTGATAGCGTTTTGCTTTAAGATTGATTGCTTGTTATTGCTCTCTTTCACACTTCCAAGTGCAGAGAGATAACAGGACGTCCTTCAACATATAGGCAAATCCTGATCTTCACAATGTACACATACGCTTTTTTTTTAACTATAGTTTAAAACCTCCTTTCGTAAATTTGTCCTTACTACCTCCATAGCTAGGAACACTTTCCCCTAAATCACAATATTTAGGTCTATTAACCTAAATTGAATCATCATTAAAAGCTCTGGCAGACCTGTTTGCTGTGCATGACTCAAGTCACAAATATTCCGTGGAAAGGCAATGGGGTAAGACCCATTTCCAAGGAGACGAAATAATAAAGATTCTGACAATATTTCCTTGCCATAAAAGTGCTTCCTACACTCATGTTGACCTTACAATGATAGTGAAATGTAATTCCGGGATGTTTTTTTAAAGTATTTTAACTCGCTTTTTGGCTTTGTGGCTGCAGATGGTAAGAAGCCCTGTATGTCAAGTAAGCAGACGGTCCACCTGATGGTAAGTGATCACCGCCGCCTATGGCCATTTGCAACATCAGCATTGTCAATGCGTTGTCGACCCTGAGACTTGAAGAAGTTAAGTCTGATGTGCCTGTAATTTCACCGGCCTTACCTTTGTAACCGAAACAGTAATACAAGTGCATTAAAGCTTCACGGCGGAAATGGGTATGGTGCTGTACTAAGAGTACTACTTAAAAACCCTTCTTTTTATGCGTTTTTAGGGGTTTATGGTTTTTTTACTGGGTTTATAGAGCAGGCGCCGGACTGGCAGGTGCTTGGTGACAGATTTTCATGTTCTATTACAATTCAAGACAAAACACGCCGGTAACCACCACCGTGCTATGGTCTTCTCACGATGTTTTGCTTCACCGAACACTCAAGATCGCAAGGGGTCGCTAGTGAGACGGCTCTGTGACCAGTGTCTCGCGGCGCACAGTTATCCAAGTGACACCCTGCTCAGAGCGCTACCACCATGCTGTGCGGGACACATGAACGCTGTACGCGATATTTGTCGGCAGACTCGAAGTGGTTAGTGCGCGGTAGTTTATGCGGTCCATATTGTGCATGAGTGATATCCTTATTTTAATGCAGCGAAGTTCTTCTGACGTACATTGAGGCATGACGCAATGCTCTATTGTTATTCAAAATTGTTTTAGGAGTATGCTTGTACTATATAAAGACTATTTTCATATAGAGTAATGATATTTTAAGACAATCTTGATAAGTGAACATTGGAGCAAAATCTTTGTGATTCTATTGTCTGTCTTGTGGCCGCGGGATATGTTTTACAGAGATGGCGTTCATACCTACTTCATTGCGATTTATGAACAAGTTATTGCTTCGTGGATTCATTTTGGATATGTCAGTAATCTTCCTAGATTCAGACCTAACTGTTGCCATGACAACCGATAGGAAGATCTTTATTGTTATTATGATTCTTTAGGCAATCTAACTCTTTAGGTTCCACATTCGAACAGATTTTAATAACCCCAGATGTCATATTATCTATACTAATATTATAAAGAGGAAAGATTTGTTTGTTTGTAATGAATAGGCTCCGAAACTACTGGACCGATTTCAAAAATTCTTTCACCTTTGGAAAGCTACATTATCCCCGAGTAACATAGGCTATATTATATTTTTTAAAAATTAGGGATCCTTACTAAAACTCCAATAATGTAACATAAGGTGTAAAAAAATGACCTGAAAAATTCCTTACGTCGCGTGCGCTGCGAAAACTATTGATGATAGACTGAACAAAATAATAATGTAACATCCCTCGGCAACGCGGGTGAAACCGCGGGGGACAGCTAGTTTATAATAATATGATATAAATATCCCGGGACATTCTTTACACACGGCCATCTGGTCCCAAACTAAGCAGAGCTTGTGCTATGGAAACCAGAGAACTGATATACTACATATACTACTTTTTTTTCTAAATACATACTTATATAGATATTTACACCCAGACACAGAACAAACAGGCATATTCATGCACACAAATGTTTGTCCTAGGTGGGAATCGAACCCGCGACTTTAGGTTTGGCAGTCAGAGCGTTAACCACCAAGCCAACTGGCCTGTTTAAATCCGGTGTGCGTTTATTTATAATAGCTGTCCCCCGCGCATTTTGCAGTACAACTTCTGCTGAGTCCGCTAGAAAGTCTTTTGAACGGAAATCAGTGAACTCTGGGAATTTGGCGAAAATTACTTTCAATAATAGTAATTTAGGAAAATTGTTTTAAAATGAGAATTATCTGAACAAATTGTTACTACTAGTGTTAGTTTTATAAATGAGAAAGTTTGTATGTATGGAAGTTTGGTACTCTTTCACGCAAAAACTACCAAACAGATTTTGATAAAACTTGGCACATATATGGAAAATACCCTGGAATAACACATAGTGATACTTTATGTGCCAGATAAACTCCAAAACTAAACCAATTTATGTAAATCTTTCGATATTGGAAAGGCTCTTTATACAGAGGTAACATACTATGCTATAATCAGAAATGTTGAATTTTTTTATTTGTAATTTCTCAAACAGCCGTTGGAAACAAAGAGCTGAAGATCGAGCTCAGTGGCGTGCCATAGGTGAGGCCTATGTCCAGCAGTGGACGGAGATAGGCTGATGATGATGATGATGAATTTCTCAAATAATTGGACCAATTTTAGTAAATTTTTCACTATTTAAAAGCCTTTATACAGATGTAACATAGGCTATATTGTAGTGCCACGATATTACATTCTTTAATTAGGAACTAATTAAGAAACTAGTTTTTTTATAAAACAATACATAGTACTTCATTTGTTAATGTAAATGTGGTCTCCTTTAAACTGATTTCCATATAGATATACAAGTATATATGTTGCTCTCTCAACCTCATGAGTGAATTTACAAGGATTGCATTCATAGTTGTTAGTTATAGAATTTAATATATATAAGGCACACACATAGTTTTAAGGTTCTTGTTATTATATAGTAGGCTAATAATTAAGTATTTTAAAATGTTATTCACCGCCACGACTTAAACTCGCTTAAGTGCATGCTGTGTTCTTCTTTAAGTAATGTGCCACTTAGATAATAATAAGTTTGGCTTTGTTATTGTTTATCTTTGTAATGGTGTACTCATTGTTGAAGAACCAAGTCAATAAATAAATAAATAAACTATTGGATTAGGTAAAAAACATGTAATAAAAGTTGTAAATAATGTGAAACAATAAAAAAAAATTGACATGCCCTGCGTGCCCCCCATCTTGCACGCCAGAAGACCTGTATAATGCCACAGACGACACAGTACGCCTGGCAGAATTCTGGTCTAAACAAATTTTGCCAAAATGATAGACACGCAAAAAAAAAATATTATGTCTTAGATGCAGGGGCAGTAGGGGAGTCTATGGATGCTATAGACCCTCTCCCTGTCATAAGGACAAAGCATTAACAAGAAGTTTTATTAACAACAACATTAAAAAATAATCTGGAAAATAGGTAAAATAAACAAAAAAAAACCTGAATCTATAATTCTATTTCCTCATATACTATATTTAAGCCTACTAACAGTAAATTCAAATAATAAATGTAGATATAAAATATTCATTAGGCAAACAATACAAAGCTATTTCAATAATAATTTAAATATGATTATTAACAGAGACATATTATTGAATACATACTAATTACTTTGGCACTATGGAGTTTAAATTGAAAACAAAATTAATTTACTAATTACCATATAATATCTTACATAAAAATACTAGCAGTACTTGAATTTATTTTAAATATTATATTTTGAAGATTGGTGTTTTTAAAATCATTTCAACTTTAGTTTCAGTAACAGTAAACAAATAGTAGATACTTTAAAAGTTAGAAAGTATAATTGTTTCTGTGTCACCTGGTCACAGGAACAAGCCAGTGGGGCAAACATATACCGTTATTTAGTTAATACTTATTATTAACTACTAGATTAATGTAAATTTTAATTTACAACTGTTTTAACCACTTTATTATGGCTCACGACAGTTACATACTCTTTCCGGCTAATACAATACACTATTAACGGTTATACACTGTATTTAAGCTTCCAAACACGCAATTTTGAGTGCACGAACGAAATTCCAAATCATATTTTGTGTTCGCTATTTTTGCACAGCCGTCAATAGGATTCACCTAAATTACTACAAGATGAACTCAACGAAATAGTGTCAATGTAATCACACTCATAGATCTCTCCATTATTCAAATTAAATGAATAAATACACATACGATGTGTGAAAAGTTTTCACTTTTTTTGTAATCTAGATAAATATAATACGTACTCACCAGTAGTTTGATAATGGCGCTGGTTATATAAGTCTTCGCACAATGTTCTCAAAAAGAACTATACCTTAACGGTTAAATAGTTCTTAGTATAAAAATTATTGTGAAATTGTGTTATTCAACATGACACACTTCTAACCATTTTCGGGGTGGACTCAACTCAACACAAGTGGATGGACTGACAGATGAACTGAACGTCTGTACTAAAATGACAGAAGAAAATAAACGAACTCTACTATTTTAGATGTCAAATGTAAATGCTGCCAGATCTTTCATTAACTGTTCTACCATAAATATAGCAAACCTCCATGCTAACTTACATTAAAAATAAATCCTTTATTAATAAATTAATTTAAAAATAATTAAAATAAACATCAATATTAAGTAAGTATTTATATTCAATTTTTCCTTTGTATTTCTTTTTTCGTGCGAACGTACGACCCCGCCACTTACAGATAAATGTGGCTACATGTACGTTTAAGTGCTTTGTACAGTATATATAATATTTATTTATTTGCCTACAGAAAAAAAAAACTGTACTTGTTCACCTTACTCATCACCGACCGGCATGCTTTATTTATATGTTACAAGCTCTATGCTTTTCCTATGTTCGTGCACATTGTGAAGTTACGATGACTGGTATGTGGGGCCAAAATGCGTATAACCACTACGTTAAGTTAGTGAGAGCAAGTCATATATCTTACAAAGTTTCTAAAACCATGATGTCGCGTCCTTACTACATACTTCATGTATTGTACTCACTTTTGGACTTGTATGTGGTGACTTCAATAAACTATCCACCTGGCTAGAAAGACACCATCCCATTGAAAATTTAATATCAACTTTAAGAACTTCACTTACTATTTACAGGATCTAGAACTAAATTTGAACTGTTAGAATATTAACATTGAATGTATTACTGAACATTGGCTACAGGCCTTAGCGTATGTTCAGCTCCAGTAACCATGGTGGAAGCAAGTTCATTTAGTAGACAACATTATCAACATTTTATACATAGCGACTCGTTTATTATTCGGAATAATTTAAACTATAAAGTGCGTTATGATATTCTAAGGCTGAGATATGTAGAGCTTGAGCAGTTCATTGTTATGAGGAGCGAAATTTATGAAACAGGAACCTGAAATGGGCCTTCGATGATTGGCACACAAGAGTGCCTTTTGTATTTTGGATTGGACGACGCTGGGGGTATACACTACTAGGTATTTTTTATGAATATAGTGAAAAACAATTTAATCAAGATTCCTACATATTTTATAAAATTATTAATGGTACTGATAAACGTAAATACTAAACCAGTTTTATATAGTTACTTTCATAGCTCGATGGTCAATGGTATCCATTTTAATTACCGAAATTACTTAGAGTAAAATAATTGCTCGCTTGATAATCTATTTTAACTAAATAATAGTTGAAATACACATTGTTGAAATGAGACTGATTTATTAATAAAGCAACTCGGCTATAAAAAGTTCTACAACAACTGCCAGAACACTAGGTGGATTATTTGAGTAAGATGGGGCACGGTTATCGATTGAAGTATCAAATATTTCCCCTTTCCTAAAGCAGTATCTTCTGAAAGATAATCTTGTCGCGTTCTTGGAGCTGGATTGTACATCTGCATCTTTATCAGTTGTTAATGCTTCCCAAAAGGCATGCATATACGCTGTCAGGAGCTGTTTGCCAATCCAATTCCAAATTAAAACGAAAAGTAACGTTAATAATATGACTTGACAAAACATGTAAAAGTAATATGGGAATATTATTGGATCTGGTGTAGTTAACCTTGTTATTTTGCAAACGATCCATTGTATCATCATCCAATAGACTAAACACTGGTTTGTTCCGGAACATAAAGTAATAAAGCAGTCCCAGAATCGGGCACATAATATATAGGGGAAGCAGAACACCTCCCACCAATTGTATCTGAACACATCTTCATTTGGTGCATGAAACTGTTCCCCTTCCACGGCATCGCACCGAAATCTTTCGGAGATTTTTCGCGGCTTGTACTTCTTTCTTTTAGGCGCCATTTTAATGTTGATTATAAATTATACTTAAGCGTATTTACCGTTTTATTTATGGTAAATAAATTTTTAAATACATTATTATTATTGTAAATTTTAAAGGAATGTATAATTTTACAGAAATGTCGACCTTGAGTGACGTTTAAAATAAAACGTAACTGTACCAATACTTGCTGTCTATGTTTAGGTAGGATTTTATTAATTAAACATTTTTTTTATAAATTGGTAACACAATGATTAAAATGTCATTAGTAAGATTAAAATGTATAATTTAAAAGTTGTTTATGGTTAGTTCCGTGTTGAACCATGGTGGGGTAGGTTACGCAGTTTTGCAAAGAAATAATATTGCGTGTTTAAAATCGCAATTATTATGTAAAATCAAACGAAAACTTCTTAAAACCTGTAAAATTTGCTGTAATCTACGTGAAGCCAAGGATTCATTGCAGGTAATTAGTTTTACTATGTTTATTTTGTGGTGAAAGTTTTGTGTCGTACCTTTAAAGTTTTTGCAAGAGTCACACAAATTTCAAGGGAATTCCAATAACTTGTTCATAACTCATTTGTAATCGATATTTACAATGCTTTGTTACATTTCATGTTGTGATAAAGTTGTCGCGCAATTGAATAAACGGGTTTGCGTGACCTTTATACTTCGCAGATACTCTTGTATATAAATATTTTTTCAAGTAAATATAAATTATGTATGCTTATTAAGTTGTATCGCAGCCTTGAAGTTTTTCTTTACATTATTATGACAAACCCTCTGTTGTAGTGATGAAATTCTGCTTAAAGTTGCTTATCTGATAGTTAATAAAAACTTTTATTTTCAATACGATTTTAAACGAATGTTACTAGTATAATTAAAAACTTTTAAGTTACCTATAGTGAAGACATTCCTTCCCCTCTTTTTAACAGAGGTCACTAACAACAGGATGTGATTGCACCTACTACAGTAAAAAATGATTTTTTAATAAGATTTAGGTGTCTAATTACAAAAAATATTCTAGGACTTTCTTAACACATGCCCATTAGTCCGATTCTAAGCAGAGCTTATAAAAGATCAGACAAGGTGATGAAGATGCTTTTACAATAGTTTTGGTTTAGAAGCCTTTGCGGTAATCGAGATTTTAGTGAAGGAAAACATCATGGATCATCATGTTGTACTTCCTTGTACCCATAGAAGTTATCCCACTCAAATTGAAGTGATAATCAGTTCCCTTTTTGACAATGTATACGGTAGGCACTGCCTATTGATTCAAAATTAAATAAAAATACAATTGTGTGTAATTAACATTGAAATAGACAATTGAAAGTCTTCTCAAAGTCAAAGCAATCTTATTACCTTAGGCCACAGAAGTTATGAAGGTCACAGCAAAAGTTACTGTTTATTTATTTATTTAACAATTGGAATAGTTTACACTGATAACAATAATTACACATATCTAATAAAAGGATAACAAATAACAATACAAAAACTAAACTAACCAAGTCAGTGACCGCGGTTCTAATACCTGAAGATGCTTTTCTGTTGAGATTCCTTGCTTGGGACTTGACACATAAAGAGATCCAGTGGAATTAATTACTAGATATTTGTTTATTGTAAAACCTTATAAATTGTAAAATCTGAAAAAGCTTCTGGCAATGCCGTCAAGATGAGGGCCATCGTGCCACAATGCTATGCTGGCTGCTGGGATGATGGCCATCACTATGGGACTTCATTGACTGCTTAACATCAGACAGCATGGAGTCAATTTGTGTGGATGAAATAAAAAAAATAAAAAAAAATTTATTTCCACTAGTCCATACCTCAGTCAATTACTTTACTAAATATATTTTCTTAAAAGTATAACACTATATGAGATCAATAATATTACAAAAAGTGACAGGTTTAGTGTCACTATAGCTTCTCACAATACCTTAGGCATTCAACAACCATCTGCTGTCCGTCCGCAAACAGTAATTATTAGAGAAATTAATTGTACTGTCAGTAAAGAAAGTGAGTTAATAGTTATAAAAGACCAGAACATGATCCATAATCTAGAATTTTAAAAGGTTTATTTAGACTTATATTATGTCTGGTAATTTTTTTTTTAAATACATATTTATCCCGGTACATTCTTTACACACAGCCATCTGATCCCAAACTAAGCAGGGCTTGTGCTATGAAAACCAGATAACTGATATACTAAATTTTTTTTCTAAATACAGGGTGTAAATACCTATATAATAACTATGTATTTTGATTTTAAAAAGTAGTGTATGTAGTATATTAGTTATCTGGTTTCCATAGTACAAGTTCTGGTTAGTTTGGGATCAGATGGCCGTGTGTAAATAATGTCACAGGATATTTATTATTTAAGCTTATAAATATAGATATTTTTCTTTATTTTTTTTTTAAATATGTAGATCGTTTTTCATTTTCATGTATAACCAGAGACAATAAACAGACATGTTCATGTACACAAATGTTTGTCCTGGGTGAAAATCGAAGCCGCGACCTGTGACTTGGCAGTCAGGGTAACCACAAAGCCAACTGGCTTGTCATTGTAACTTTTTCATATCACTAGCTGTCCCTCGCGGTTTCACCCGCATTTCCGGGCTAAAAGTAGCCTTTTTCCCTTTCAAAATATACCATAGACTATGTGTATGACAAATTTCAGCAAGGTCAGCTCAGTTGTGTAGCTGTGAAAGCGTAACAAACAAACTTTGGATGGACAGTGTATGTGCAATTGTTTTGTTAATTAGCATCTTACTTACTGGATGGATTTTTGATGAGTTTTTCCCTTGGGAATGCGGGAGAAACCGCGATGGATAGATAGTCTGTGGTTGTTATCAATCCCTGTATGGATCTATTTGAAATTATTTATAAATAGTTTTTTTTGGTTGGTTAGACAATAATCTTTTTTTTTCAATTTCAGATTCAAACACCTCCCACAGAAAAATGGTTACCATAATAATATTTTTAGTACTGGCAACATTGATACCACATTTCAATACAGAATACATACCACCAGGGCCAGCATACCCTTGTCCAAATGAATCAGTAAGACAGCTGATGTACCCTTGCGTGTGTGTGAAAGGGACAGATGAAGGGCTGCACATAACATGTGAGAATACAGGGTTGGCAGTTCTGAGTGTTGGTATTGGAAACTTAGCAGGATTAGAGTTGCCAGTTGAAAAATTGTTACTGAAGGAGTGTAAAATTTGTAAGTTGTGGTTTTTTAACTTTGTTACCTTTCTCATGATGACGCCGTTTAAAAAGTCTTTGTACAAATCCAATTTTTAAATCATATCTATTTACTGTAAATGTACTTGACTGTACATGTACAGTAAGAAATACTAGAACACTGTTAAAGTCGATAGAAAACAATATTTTTAGTTTAAATAAATATTCTGGTACATTATTTCTTCTCATCTTTCTTTTTTCTTCATCTCTTCTTTGCTCCTCACAAACTGATCCCAAACTGAGCAGAGCTTGTACTATGGAAACCAAATAATTCATATACATTTATTTTTTTCTTAATAAGTGGTTATATCTAATACTTACAACGAGCAATTCTTATATATACATATATGTATACGAGTATATAATTCGGATCTCAGAAACGGCTCCAACGATTTTCATGAATTTAGCATGCAGAGGGTTTCAGGGGCGTTAAATCGATCTAGCTAGGATTAATTTTCAGAAAATGTCGTTTTATCCGTGTTTTTAGGCAATGAAAACTGCTACAATGTCTAATATCTAAAATATGAAGGTTAGGTTTTCAAGTTACATCTTTTGTGAGAAATACTGTTATTGGGACCCCTTTATTATCGCATCTAATTCGTATGTAGGTATATATGACAGTACTTTAAAAAAGAGAATACGGTAGAAGTCATGTTAGTAAAGAAATCCTGCGCAAGGCTCGGCCATCGACTAGATATTTAAAGGTAAAGTAATTTGGTATTTTTTTTTTCAGCTCATCTCTTCGGCCCACTATTCCACAGATCTATAATAAGGGTGATACACATACAAGATAGTCCTATAAAAACTATCGACCCTTACACATTTGCTGGTGTGAACAGGACCTTACAAGAGCTCTATATGGTTAACACAAAAATTGTTGATTTTCCAAAGGAAGCATTTAAGGTAGTCTTTAAATTTCATTTCTAGAGTAGTAGAACCTTACCCATTTCTGTCGTGAAGCAGAAGTACGCTTGTATTACTGTGTTTCGGTTAGAAAGGTAAGGGAACCGGTGTACAGGCACATGAGACTTAACAACTTCACGTCTCAGGGTCGACAACGCATTGGCGATTTGCCTAGTGTTTCAAATGTCCATAGGCGGCGGTGACCACTTACCATCAGGTGGACCGTCCACTTGTTTGTCAGCCCATGTGGTATAAAAAAAAAAGGTTTTCAAACATTTTCTAAAGTAGTAGAGCTCTTAGTGCACAGTTCGTCCGGGAAGTACCACCTAACCCATTTCTGCCGTGAAGCAGTAGTGCACTTATATTACGGTTAGTTTCGGTTAGAAAGGTCACCGGTGAAGTTACAGGTACACGAGACTTAACAACTTCACGTCTCAGGGTCGACAACGGAACGATGCTCCGGATGTTGGAAATGTTTATTGTCGGCCAATGGTGTGTAAAAAAAATATTTTATTCAGCTTGACTCGACTTTATATACAGGGATGATATAGAACTCCGTAACCGTAGCCGAAATTATTGGATATCCGAAATAAAAAGATATCCGAAACCGTAACCGAAATTGATATCATAGTATTCATATATCCAAATCCGGTTCCTTATCCGGATCCATATCCGGGTCCATATCCTAATCCATATCCGGGTCCATATCCGGATCAGAAATTTCATAGTTATAACATCCCTAGTACACAGATATTAAGGTGTAAGCTGTTTTTTTCATAAAATCATATTTATTCCAGATACTAAGTAACTTAACTATTCTGTCAATCGACGGCCATCAAATGACGAAACTCACAAAAGATATGTTCGCTGGAAGTGAAGCCGTCGGGAAGTTAGAGAGGTTACATCTAGTAAATGGTTTAATATCTGACATACCCATTGAAGCATTTCAGGTAAATATTTCGGGACATTCTTTACACATTTAGAGTTATTAGAGTCAGACTATTCATAAGTGCTTGTAAAGGCCTATTTGA
The DNA here is from genome assembly GCA_907165245.1 of Habrosyne pyritoides. NCBI lineage: Eukaryota > Metazoa > Arthropoda > Insecta > Lepidoptera > Drepanidae > Habrosyne > Habrosyne pyritoides. The sequence continues at coordinate 1,217,541 of OU015612.1, forward strand.
ATAAAAATATTTTCATTTCATTTCACACGGCCACGGCACATCTGGTCCCAAACTAAGGAAACCAGATAACTGATATACTACATATACTACTTTCTTTTCTTTTTCTAAATACATACACGTACATACATAGATATTTACACCCAGACACAGATCAAACAGACATGATCATGCACACAAATATTTGTGTCGGGTGGGAATAGAACCCGCGACCGTCGGCTTGGCAGTCAGAGCGCTAACCACCAAGCCAATTGGCCTGTCAAATGGTTTAACAAAAACACGCGCAGTCTAAATATGACACATCGCATTACTAATGCAAGAGTAAAAAAGTAGTAGGAAAAAAAATCATAGATTTATTTAAGTAAAATAATTACGTTTGAAGATGCTTGTAAAATTTCAGACTTTAAAAAAGCTGAAGACCTTAGACCTCCATGGCAACAAACTGGTCACTCTGAAGAGAAGCCAGTTCAAGGGACTCCGAGACACAGAAGTACTTGATTTAAGGTGAGCTTTAAGTACAAAATCTAAAATTGTAATTAAAAAATGGGTTGAACCGAACTTTTCCTTTTTATAGTACTTTTTACAATACATAAATATCATAGAAAATTCTTTAATATCTTCAGTTATTGTCTGATACAAAACAGAGTAGAGATTGTAAAATGAAGTAATGTAAATCTTTCAGTTTCAAAGTCCATTATACTGAAACTGTAGATAACAGGTCAGTACAGTAACAGCGCAGTAGCAGTACAATATCAGTACATTAACAGCCCGATACTGTTATATGACAGTAACAGCACAATAATAGTACAGTACAGAAACTGTACATTAACAGTACAGAAACTGTACAATAACAGTTCAGTAACTGTACAATAACAGTACAGTAACTGTACAATAACAGTACAGAAACTGTACAATAACAGTTCAGTAACTGTGCAATAACAGTACAGTAACTGTACAATAACAGTACAGAAACTGTACAATAACAGTACAGAAACTGTACAATAACAGTTCAGTAACTGTACAATAACAGTACAGTAACTGTACAATAACAGTCCAGTACAGTAACAGTGCAATAACAGTACTGTACAGTAACAGTACAGTAAAATTACAGTAACACAGTTAACTTATTCTTGTCTTGGTAAGTCTCATGTGCCTGTAATTAATGTCACCGGCCTTACTTTTCTAACCGAAACAGTAATACAAGTGCACTACTGCTTCACGACGGAAAGCTGTTCAGACTGTCACAGGCATGTATAATGATGTATTTAATGTTTTTATTAATTTCCAGTCACAATAATCTAACGAAATTGGACGGCAGCCATATTGGCGATTTGACGAAACTCGGTTGGTGTAATGCTAGTCATAATCAAATTCCAGAAATACCGAGGTATGTAAATAAATATTATATTATAAATATCCTAGGACATTCTTTACACACGGCCACCTGCTATGATATTCTGCAATCAAACTCGACAATGAATTCACGCAGTGAATATTCCCTGTCTCTCTCGCTACTTCGCAATTAGACGAGAGATCCGCTGTATCCGCGTGTTCACCTGAGCGATCACTCTGCGAGTTTGGTTTGTGAATAGCACGGCAGATCCCAAACTAAGCAGAGCTTGTACTAAGGAAACCAGATAAGTGATATACTACATATACTATTTTTTTAAATACATACCCAGACACAGTACAAACAGAATGTCAAATGTTTGTCCTGGGTGGGAATTGAACCTGCGACTTCGCAGTCAAGCCAACTGGCCTGTCGATTAAGTTTTTAGTTTTTAAATTATCTTTCTGTGTCTTTCATGTGTTTTGTGTCCAATAAATTCGTGTCAAATAATAATATTGTGGCGAAATTTATAAACACGCTTACAATCCTTCACCACCCGCACTACCGTCATGTGGCGACATCTATGAACGAGTAGAATCACGCGAGAATCCTACATCGCACTTTTATGATTCTCTCAGAATTTGACATATATACAAGCATCCAACATCAACAGTTGGACCGCGGTCCCCAGACATGATCACCTAGCGGCGGAAGATCTTCCCTTTTAAATGGAGGAGTCTCACACCTCGCCCCTCCATAATATCAAAGATTTGTATTGTATTTTATAATAATATTAATGTATTTATTTCAGAGGTATGTTTGCAAGAAATACAGTTATAAAAGTTGTTCATTTGGATAATAATAAAATTAAGAAGCTCGACACCAACAGTTTTAGAGGCATGAGGTTTTTGAGGTAAGAATATCTTTGATTATCTGTGTGATGAAGAATCGCCTTAGTGGTCTGGTAAAAAGTTAGTGGAGGTCCAGAGTTCGATCCTGGGTCTTGCATGGGTAAATTTACATTTCTTTGGTTAGAAATGATAACCTATAGATCGGAATTGGTTAAGTGCCGGAGGGACAATGCTCTGTGGCAATACGGGTAACTACTATGACTTCTGCTTACCTCTTCAAGGATAATGGGCGTGTATGATAATTTTTTTTTATTTTTTATTTTTTATATTTTTTATACCACATGGGCCGACCAACAAGCGGACGGTCCACCTGATGGTAAGTGGTCACCGCCGCCTATGAACATTTGCAACACTAGGAGCATGGCCAATGCGTTGTCGACCCTGAGACGTGAAGTTGTAAAGTCTCATGTGCCTGTAATTTCACCGGCCCCCTTACCTTTCTAACCGAAACACAGTAATACAATTGCACTACTGCTTCACGTCGGAAATGGGTAAGGTGGTAGTACCCCGGACGAACTCTGCACTAAGAGCTCTACTACTCTTTTTCTTTTGCAGTCTACCTGATGTATAGTAGAACTGTAGTCCAAATGCGAGAACCGTTAGTGCCAGTACAGGAGTGTACAACAGTATGTAGAATATACCTTAGAAAACAGTTCAAAGTTACACCGTTCAAAAATAGTAAATATGATTTTTATACTGTACAAGTTAAGGTACATGGTTTAAGGGCTCCTGAGGGTCCTGTGTATCCAGGTTAGAAACTATGTATGTGCCAAGTTTCATTCAAATCTGTAGTTTTTGCTTGAAAGTATTATAAACATCCATCCTGACAAATTCATTTATTATTTACTAGCTGTCCCCCGCGGTTTCACCCGCGTTCCCGAGGGATGTAACATTTTCCCGGCACAAAAAATATCCTATGTTACTTCTAATACGTCCAAGAATATGTGTACAAAGTTTCATGATGATCGCATAGTTTTCTTGTGAAAAAGAAACAAACAAACTTACATTCACATTTATATATTATAATATTATTATAGAATAGGATTCAAATACCTCTGAAACTTAACAAAATTATTTTTTCTTTGATTAAAGTCCCTTTAAACGATGGTGACCACTTACCATCAGAGACAGAAATACTTTATTCATGTTCTTCACAGGCTCTTATAAGTCTTTGAACACATAGATGCACAATCTCTTATCTTTAAAAAAAAAAAATACCTTTATGAACTCTATCAATGATATTTCAGGCGCCTCTACCTACAAGATAATCAGATAAGTGACGTCGGAAGAGGTACATTCGCAGCAGTAACAAGAATAGGTACAGTTGACTTAGCAAGGAATAAAATTAAAAAAGTTGACTATCAAATGTTTCAACAAATCAAATATGCTGAGGTAAGTTTAGAACACTAACCTGTTTACTAAAAAAAGTTTTACTACAAGTTACATTTATTTTAATGACGACGATAATGCTTGGGTGTAGCGCTCGCTCCAGCAGGACACATCGTTATGTACAAAATCTTATTTCGAAAATAATTGCTGAGTTTATTGCCGGCTCTTCTCAGTAAAAGCAACCTTCCGAACCGAGATTAGAGTCTGACCATTTATAACCTCTGTCGTTCGGTATTCGTTGGGGATTATGGGCGTGAATATATTTTTTTACTTATTTTACTTTAATATTACGGTGTAGTACAACTGTAGTGTAAGTACAGAAAGAAAAAAATAAATTTTAATTTTATCTAGAAATTAACCTTTTGAACGCCAGCCATAACGGCATCTCCATGTCCTGTGCCTTTACCATGAGTTTTTAACGTACGTACTCGCTAGCGACGGCGTGAAACATTTCTATGGCAACTGTGTACAGCGCCACTAGCGGTCACCTAAAGAACTAAAATCGGTAGTATGAGTCGAGTATAGACGACAATGGCGCACAGGGCACGCTTGCATGTCGAGTGTAGCCGACATTGGCGCTCAAAAATTTAATTCAATTTGTTAAATGTAATAATAATACAAATAATAATCACTTTATATAATAAATTGCAAACACTGAGACAATATACAACGTGTTACAAAACACCCCGTAAAATATAATTAATTATCAAAGTCAACAACCCTAGTAAGCTGTCATGTCAGGGAACCAGATTATTTAACACTAAGGCCTATTTTACCTAATTATTGTCTACTTTAATCGTTTTTCTATTTTTCATTCATAAAAATCAGTTTTTTTTCTTTTTTTGGGGTATGTTACTGCGCGTTACTGCGGTTCTTAAATATTGTTAATGGACTCGTTATAAGGCACCATTTAACCTCCTTTCGGCTTTACGGGTAGTTTTATGACAACCTGTATAGATTTATGTTATATGTGGAACTCTCTTCCGAGGTCAGTGTTTCCCTACAGCTTTAACCTGGATAAATTCAAGGCCAGAGTGAATAGGCATTTTCTGCGTAAACGTGCTACATCCTCACCCTCGTCATCACTCCTTCTGGGGTCAATCGAAGGCCAAACGCAAGTCCATTCTTAATAAAAAGTAATATATGTATTATATCAGTTATCTAGTTTCCATAGTACAAGCTCTGCTTAGTTTGGGATCAGATGGCCGTGTGTAAAGAATGTCCAGGAATAGTTATTATTAATTATTTATATAATATTATTTTTTCAGATGGTTAACTTAGCTGAGAACAACATTACACTGATAGAAAGCCAAGCGTTCACCGACTTATATTTGGCAACAGTTAATATATCCCACAATCAACTGACCACAATCGAAAGTGGTGCTTTTCTTAATTGCAACAACTTAACTTTACTTGATTTAAGTCACAATAACTTGACGCAATTCGGTAAAAATGCGTTTGATGAGAATAGTTATGCATACGAATTCAAATTGTCATACAATAATTTGATTGATTTTGGCCAGGTTAGTATTTTAACTTACTCATTTCCGCCGTGAAGCAGTAGTCGGTGGCGGCCTTAGGGTGTGGCGAACGGGGCAATCGACCGGAGCCTCGCGCAAACCAAGCAAATTAAAAAAATATGGATTTCGAATATATTTGTATAACTTTAGCATTTCTTGTCAAACATAACAAATACCTTAACCAAACAACCAGACTTACTTTCGCATCAAATACTTTTTACGAAGGACAAAGGGACCTGCCGCCCGGAGCCTCGCTATGGGTAAGGCCGCCGCTGGCAGTAGTGCACTTGTATTAGTGTTTGAGTTAAACAGGTAAAACCCTAAGTATAAGCTGATGGAACTACCTTCGTTACCTTAGTTTAGTTGAAGTAATAGAGGTCTTAGTGCAGATATCGTCCGGAGAAGTACTACCACTTTACCCATTTCCGTCGTGAAGCAGTGGACTTGTTTTGTGTTTCGGTTAGAACTTCGGTTAGGCCGGTGAAGTTGTTGGCACTTCACGTCTCAGGGACGACAACGCAACGATGCTCCTTTTGCAAATGTCCATAGGCGGCGGTTACTACTTACAATCTGGTGGACCGTCTGCTTGTTTGTCAGTTTGCTTGGCCTAAAAAAAGCTTCAGTGTGTCTGGCGTTTGGGTCAAATCTTGCAACAAAATGTTAGACCTGATCCCCCGATCCGAGCCATCTGAAATTTTGCATATACATGTGGTTTTGGTGACATTACATGATTAGCTGAATGACGTCATTCTGAATCCAATATGGCGGACAATAATGAATGAACCACCTCCATGTCACGAGTATCTAAATGATGAGAAATGACTCAGTTTAATTAAAAGTAATTTAATTATGATGAAGATATATGTCACTGTCAAGTAATTGTTTTACAAGCTTATTTTATACTTACAACACCTTAGAGATGAGGTGAGGTGTTAATAAACAAACTAGACTATAATTTCCAAACAGAATATTGTTTGATCTAATATGTATATAGTATATTAAGTTAAGAATTAAGGTCCTTTTAAATTTGTTAATCCACAGTGCAACAGCATGAATAAGGAAGAGAAGTGGTACTATAATAGAACCTCGTGGGACTCCCATTGCTTAGTAACTTAATGTGTAATGTTTTTACTGCTCTTGTGTTCTGAAAGTTAAATTTGAGAGCTAATTAAGATTTGTACATATTGACAACACTGGCCTTTAACATTGAAATGTGTGTCTTATGAACTAGCTCACAAGTTATAAAATAACTTGTTAAAAATTTTATAAATTTGAGAGACATCTGCAAAACATTTGCCTTTCACATTGAAATATGTCTTAATAACAAGAACACAAGTTACAAAATATGTTATTTTCAGGTACCAATACAAAATATGTCAGGCATAAGAATATTAAACGTATCCCATAATAGTATAACGAATATACCCAAAATGGCGTTTCCTAAACTATATGAACTCCATACAGTGGATTTGGCGCATAATAACCTTTCCGAGATATTCAACGCTGTGTTCCAGAATTTATTCTCTCTAAGGTCAGTGAAAAAATCTCTATACGGTGTAAAATCAATGTCGCTTCCAGTCTATACGCTTAGATCTTTTAAACAACGCAACGGAATTTGATGTGGCTTTCATCAATAGATAGAAGGATTCAAGAGAGATGTGATATCCCTTGGGATAGCGAGTGAGACCGCGGGAGAAGCTTGAGAATATACAGTAAATGTATGCAAATTCAGGTTCCTTTAATCCACCATCACCTCAAAACTACTGAACATATCGGGATGGGACTGCTAGTATTCGACGCGGAATTTTCCTAGTTATAGGCTATATATGATATCGATAAACGCGGGTGAAACCGCGGGGGACAGCTAGAATTAGATTAAAATGAATGTTTGTACCCTATGCCTCCTTGTACTATATTTCCGATAGCGACGAAACATTGGTGAGTTGTTCAGTAAAGGTATGAAAAATTACTGAAGAAAAAAAAATAGGGTGTTATATATAGACACGATAGAAGTGAAACTTTAGTATTACAGGAAAACATTTTAATTATTCATCAATCACTTTTGAATACCATACATTCTGTTTATCATTCATTTATTTTTCGTCACACAAAAATGCTGCGGATCAGAATTTCAAAGCCCTCCCATAAGAAGATTCACTTAAAAATAATGTCGCATTTTTAGACCATATTAGATGCTTTCGTGTATTTTTAAATGTTCAAAACACTGATTAGTGTTTGATCATTTATGTTGAATACAGCCCCCTTATTCAGCTAGAACAAACTTCATCGACGAACCGCTTCACGGAGGCCTCGGAGAGCTTACCTCTCACGTGATTAGTAGTATTGGCGTAGTTAGCGAAAGAGACAGAGCACGGAGGCCGCGACGAAACATCCTCGATTTAGTGTCGTTTTCCTTACGGAATCGAGCCTCTGGATAGTTCCCAATTATATTTGTTTTTGAATGTTACCTATATTAAATATTTTTTAATTGTTAAATATATAAAATTGATATTATAAAGTAGCCAAAAATCAGAATAGATAAAATGTACATAAAAAAATATTTTATAAAAAAAAAAAAAACTACAATGTAACCTTGCTGAGTTTCTTGCCGGTTCTTCTCGTTGAAGGCTGACTTCCGAAACGGTAGTAGCTTCAGTAACTTTAAATTTGACCTTCATAAGTGCTTGCATTGATGCATGAATTTTGATTTTTTTGAAGTGAAAACTTCTTTTAGCGGCGATGAGCACTTTTCTTGGGATGGGTATAAGATGTTAAACTCGCGTCAGGACACGTGACCTGATTGAAAATTCGTAAGACGGTAAAAATGCACAACGTTTATGTTCAAGTTTTCACTTCTGCCGGCGCTCCCGGAGTGCAACCCGTTGTTTTTTTTAATAGGCTCTACTAAGAAAGAAACTCAACAGTAAATCAATACGTGTTTCGCTACTACACGAAGCATCATCTGTGCCTTTACCATTGTCTTTACCATGAGTTTTTAACGTACGCACTCGCTAGCGACGGCGTACAACATTTCTATGGCAAATGTGTACAGCGCCACTAGCGGTCATGTAAAGAACTAAAATCGATAGTACGAGTCGATAGGTAAAAAACCTATCGAAATGTAGAGTAGACTAGCGAGTAACGTTTTTTAGCCTTTGCTATAGAAATTCGGTACCATGAGTCACAAATTTGACAGTTGCTATCGAGAAATACTGAATCGATAGTAGTTTACTCACTAGTGACTAAAGTAAGTTTCGATAGCAACTCATGGTAGAGGTACATGTCGTAGACCCGCTTTCACCTATCTATATGGTGATTCATTTAAAATCTTGCCAATCAGTTTTAGGCAAAGGTTTTCAATGAGACAGACTTGTTCCATTGCTTAATATATGATGAAAATAACTTCTAACGTCATGTTTGATCACTATTTTAAAACCCGCGTTCCCGAGGGATTTACCTTTTCCCTGGTTAAAAGTAGCCTCTACTACTGGCACGCTATGATGGCCGTTTTACTATTTGATCAACTATTGCACCGTCTATGTGACGTCACTTTAACGTAGGAAAATTTTCTCCATCGAGACAGTGGCATGATATTAGTCAAGTGGTCGTGATCCTGGACAGGTTAAGGGGGTAGTGACAGAGTGATAGAGTGAATGGCACTAACTCGAGGATGTTTCGTCGCGGCCTCCATGCTCTGTCTTTTTCGCTAACTACGCCAATACTACCGGCACGCTATGATGGCCATTGTGACGTTTCAGATTGTCATAGGAAAAGAAAACTGTATTGCTTTGGAATAAGGTTGATTTCCATCATCATACAAGTAGCTGTTGGATCAATAGATGCACCTTAAGACTGAAGGAATAAAAGATATTTTTCTTTGTCATTGTTAAACGTCAAAACTACTATAACGTCGGTCATTTATCATTGATTGAACATTGATAGACACACATCGATATTATTATTTAAACTGTACATGAAAATTTATCGTACTACAATTTGTCGGCACCATTGTTAGCACCGACGTTGTCTATTAAGATGTCTGCGGGGACTGCAAGGGGTGCGGGGTTCAACCTTCTACAACGGCCAACGGCTACCACCGCACCCACCAATTTTCACTCGCCGACAGCTCGCGTTCAAAGCGTCACCAAATACAGTGTAAACTCTTTATAACGAAACTCAAGGGACTGAGCATTTTTTGTCGTTATAGAGAGTTATCGTTATATGGAGTGAACAAAAAAAAACAAAACAAAGTGAACAAACCAACCAACTTGGGCTCACTTCAACGTTATAGGGAGTTTATCGTTATAAAGGATAACGTTATAAAGAGTTTACACTGTAATTGTATCCTATTTTTTAATTTAATATACAATTTAGTCATTGTGCGAGTCGCCTATTAGTTCTATGTTCCAATACTTTACACAATTATTATATTCGATTGACATCTTGCAACCCTATTGCGGATCTGTGGATGGAACAGAATAATATAAAAATCACGATTAAACAACAGGGGTTGTATTAAAATTATAGGGCTGTGTAAAAAATAAATTAAGGGTATTTTTTAATGCCACAATTTTTTTTTACTTAAAAATAAAAAAACAAATGTTAGAGGTGGGCAACCCTTATCACTTAGGGGTATGAGAAATAGATAGTAGCCGATTCTCAGACCATGATATGCATTATGCATATAAAATTTCATAAAAATAGGTCAAGCCGTTTCGGAGGAGTATGGTAACTAACATTGTGACACGAGAATTTTATATATAAAATTGAATTTGGGATACGCCATAGGTAATAGGTATTAGTGATTAGAGTTGGGTAGCTCCTGAATGAGAGATATAAATGAACTAGCTCTTTTATTTTAATCTGGCTCACATTCGTTCAGTCGCTCAGTTGTTAGTTCAACGGCTCAATTGGCTCTTTGACTCATTACATCAATTACATGTCGGTCGGTGCAGCCGACGCGACGTCCGCCTGTGCCTGATCTGCCCTGATCACCGCCGAACAAATAAATAATTTTTACGTACGCTCACTAAACGTGTACACGCTAAATTAAGTCTAATAACTTATCGAAATAAAGTAGAAGATACCTTGGCGCATTAACTCTTTTGGCGAATAACATTGTTTTGTTTGTGTTCAGGTAAACAGACACCCGTACTTGTGTTAGTTGTTTTAAAGCAATTAGAGCTATTTTGAAAGCGAGTATTTAAATTATATTACAAATTAATAACTTTGCGATCCATTTTATATCACATTTTGAGATCCCTAATTAATGTACATGCTCATGCATAACATACCTTTCACTTAGTGATCGCTTAGTTCAGACTTAAATCTATTAAAAAACGAGTTCAATGAAATAGCTAATTCAATTTTCTGTTGATGACTTAGAGAGACTAATGATATAAATGAACTAAAGAGCCAAAATAATGATATGGCTCTTTTGATCAAAAGACTGTCATCTCTCTTTTCTTTTTTATGTAACGTAATTCGTATCCTAATTAGTGAGAGAATGACGTCACATATGATTATTTTAACTGTTATTTAACAGGGGACAGCGCGTACGCAGTCCCCTACTACCAAAAATTACGCGTCCGAGTCATCCACATTAGGGATAATCGCAAAGGTCAACTCCTTTCGCAGTGCAATGAAAGGGTCTCGCTCTGGGGGAACCGCCTCTATGATCACGGTTTCCCCTACGCCAGGTAAGTATGAATACCGCAGAGTTCCCGTCGGGCGTCATTATTTCGGGGAGAGTCTTAACATCGCAATCCAGGATTCGTGTATATATTAACAACGCCATCTCTTGACAATATTTGGAACTTTTTTTGCTTATCCGGCGCTGGAAATTTGCAAAAATTTTCTTCATTGTTTTCCTTCACCCTCCTTAGTCCTTAATTTTATTAATGCGAAAATGAGTTTGTATTTGTTTGTTTATGGTTTCACGACTAAATGAGTTAACTGGTTTTTCCGAAATTTGGGATATACATAGCTAATGGTAAGGAGCAGGTCATAGGCTACTTTTTACAGTGAACGTGGATAAAACCATAATATTATTAATAATAATTAAATTATAATAATATTATTTCTTAAGTATTTCTGTCTGTTTGTTGTGGTTACGCAGGTTTTTTGTTTTTTTTTTTAAGTGAAACTTCATCTGGGATGGCATTCCGCAACCTTTTTGAGTGACGAAAAATGAATAATCACAATGTATGCTATTCAAAAGTGATTGATGAATAATTAAAATGTTTCCGTGTAATACAAAAGCTCCACTTCTATCGTTCTTTCCGACACATACTTTTTTTTTGTTTCAACTTAATAAAAAATAGTTTCTTACTAGTAAGTTTGTTGTTTCTATCTTATACTAGGTACGCCCTGCGGCTTTGCCTGCTTTCAATCCTGGTTATAACCCTTCCTCTTCAATTACTCTATCTATTGCTGAAAACTGCATTAAAATCCGTTGCATAGTTTACGATTCTATAGACATACAGACATTCATTTATATATATATACTAGCTGTGCCCCGCGGTTTTACCCGCGTTCCCGTGGGATGTCACATGTATTATACATAAAAACCTTCCCCTTCAATCACTATCTATTAAAAAAAACCGCATCGAAATCCGTTGCGTAGTTTTAATGATTTAAGCATACATAGGGATATAGGGACAGAGAAAGCGACTTTGTTTTATACTATGTAGTGATATAGAAATATTTTTTTTAATCTTTTTTTTTTCACCACCAGATTCCTCAATTTAAGCCATAATTCAATGGAGATCATAAAACCGGCAACTTTTGGCACAATCCCCACAATCCTGGAGTTGGATTTATCGCACAACAAGTTGCGCGATGTGTCGCGTGGTGCCCTCGCCAAGTTAGCCAGCTGTCGCCTCCTGGATCTGAGCTACAACAACCTGGAGAAGGTCTTCCAAATACCTATCAGTTTGGGGTGAGTATTTTTATTCATTCAACAAGAAAAGTTTGGTTCCCTTTGAAAAGCTACTCTCTGCACAATACACCTTTAATTTGCTTATTTAGGTTGTAATAAATTATAGTTTTTTCCTATTCTGTAATCTTGTTATTTCTTTTTGTTTTTTTTATTGTTACCTATATTAAGTATTTCGTAAATGTTAACATAAAAACATTTAAAATTGAGATAATACAATAGATAAAAAGTCAGAATTGAATTAATTTATAAAAAAGAAAAAACAAATTACCTTGCTGAGTTTCTTGCAGGTTCTTCTCAGTTTAAGGTTGACTTCCGAACCGGATAGCTTCAGTAACTTTAAATTTGACCTTCATTAGTGCCCTCCGCGGCCCTAAACTGGATCGTTTTGATTTCTTTTTAAAGCAGAATTTCTGTAAAGTGATTGCTGAGTTTACTGGCTCTTCTTTGTAAATAACAACTCTCCAACTTTCACTTGCATGCACTTGCACTTGCAAATACCCATTTGAATAAAATATTTTCACTAAATTTAATTTCTTATTATCAATTAATTGTAACCTTATTTCCAATTACAGTGAATTGAATTTAGCGCACAACAGCCTAACAGAGATTCGAAGCAACACATGGCCGTCAATGAACGCGTTGTTACGGCTCAACTTCTCATCAAACATGTTGGGCGACATGTTCGCGAGCGACAGCTTCTCCAGCTTGCTGACTTTGCAGAGTTTGGACTTATCTGACAATGGACTAACGAAGCCACCGTGGGAGGCGCTGAGTTCTTTAACTAGTTTGCAGTATTTGTATATGCAGGTGAGTTGAATAAATATCCCGGGACATTCTTTACACACGGCCATCTGATCCCAAACTAAGCAGAGCTTGTACTATGGAAACCAGATAACTGATGTTTTTTTTCATATGCATACTTATATAGATATATGGAGGAGCGAGGTTTGTGACTCCTCCATTTAAAAGGGAAGATCTGCCGCCGCTAGGTGATCATGCCTGGGGACCGCGGTCTCGATTCTCGCGTGTTTCTACTCGTTCATAGATGTCGCCACAGATACCTATGACAGACAGACTACTACTACAGACATCATGAACCCACGACCTTCGACGTGGCGGTCAGAGCCACGAAGCCAGAAATATCAGTTGTTCTAACAGACAGAGAAAGTTTTTGAAAACGCTATATTCTGTTACAACAACATATAATAAAAAAAAATAAGGGAGTAATATGAAACGTGTTTTTCGGCATGTTTAATATTGTTCTGTAGTAAAGAACCCTTCTTGTACGAGTCCGGCTCGCACTTGACCAGTTATTTTTGATAATTTTTCTTAAAACCTTTGAAAATATCAAATACAAATTCAAAATTCAAATATTTTTATTCAAATGTTAGCCCTTTACAAGCACTTATGAATAGTCACTCTAATACCGGTATCACATCAAAAAAAAACATAGACTAAATTAACGGAGTTAATGTAAAAAAGAAATCTTTTTTTTATTATATCTTACTTGGACTGGATTGCGATTGACCTCATTCTCACCTGGTAAGTGAAGATGAGGCTGAAGATGGAGCTCGCTTTCCTGTTAGTAGCCTATTCACTCTTTTCTCAAAGAGCCCCAAGTTGTTAGTTTCAAGGAACACAGCCAAGGGACCTATAAGATCTTTCTATGTGTGTGTTGTGTCGATGCGTCTATAACTCCCTAACGGATGGTCAAATTTTGACAATTTTTCCTATACAGAGCAACAACCTGACATCACTCAGCAAGTCAGCATTTGGTAACTTACCTACAATATTCCAATTGGATTTATCGGACAACCAGTTGTCTACAATCGCCCAACGTTCGTTCGCTGGCATGCAACAACTTTTACATTTGTCTTTGAGAGGCAATGGCTTAGAGCACATCACTATTGAGGCCTTCAAAGGACTTGTAGCTTTAAGGTACGTTATGTTATTTTAGGCCTTAAATTCTATTTTTGATGTTTAAAATAGGGATGTGTCCTGACATGTCAAATAAGCAATTCTTTATGAAATGTCAAAACGATCGAATGTATGGATTTTTGTATGAAATAGCAAGTCGTGACGTCATAATTGTACAACATCAAATAACTTACTTCATTAGATCGGTACTTAAAAATCAAATTAATGATTTAATTTTGATCATATTTGATATATTTGATCGTATTTTTGGATGTTCAATACACTGGTTAGTGTTTGATCATTTATCTTTAATACAGGACAGTTCCCTATTATATGCAATAGGTATCATCTATACTAATAATATATTATTATAAAGAGGAAAGATTTGTATGTATGTTTGTAACTCTTTCACGCAAAATCATCTAAACGGATATGGATGACTTGGCACTTAGGTAGAGGATATCCTGGAATATGTGATATCCCTCGGGAACGCGGGTAAAACCACGGGGGACAGCTAGTTAGATATATTTTGAGTAGTAGAGCTCTTAATGCTGAGTTCGTCCGGGAAGTACTACCACCTTACCCTCCGCCGTGAAGCAGTAGTGCACTTGTATTACTGTGTTTCGGTTAGAAAGGTAAGGCCGGTGAAATTACAGGCACATGAGACTTTACAACTTCACGTCTCAAGCGACAACGCAGCGATGCCCATGGTGTTGCAAATGTCCATAGGGGGTGGTGACCACTTACTATCAGGTGGACCGTCGACATGTTTGATGTCGTCTTTTTAAAAAAAAATATATTTTTTTTAATTCTTTTTAAACCGTAAATATTTTTTTTTTTAGGAAACTGGATCTGTCACACAACGCATTAGAAAAGATAGACAACAAAACTAACGGATTATTAGATGATTGCCTCTCCTTAGAAATGGTAAGTAAGAACATTCACTATCTCTTTCTATAACCTCTCATTCACCTTCACTTGTTAGTCAGTATTTTTGTCCCGAATCTTGTTATTGAATTTCGACCCAGCTACGGTTCCGAGTACATTAGAGTAGTAGAGCTCTTAGTTCAGAGTTCATCCGGGGAAGTACTACCACCTTTCCCATTTCCGCCGTGAAGCAGTAGTGCACTTGTATTACTGTGTTTCGGTTAGAAAGGTAAGGGGGCCGGTGAAATTACAGGCACATGAGACTTAACAACTTCACGTCTCAGGGTCGACAACGCATTGGAGATGCCCCTAGTGTTGCAAATGTCCATAGGCGGCGGTGACCACTTACCATCAGGTGGACCGTCTGCTTGTTTGTCGGACCAAGTGGTATAAAAAAAAAACCATCATTTAGTTTTCATTACTATAGATTGATATGTTCTTGTGTTTAACTTTAATATTTTTGTACATGCTGTTTTAAAACTACCCGTAAAGCCGAAAGGAGGTTAATGGGGCCTAATAACGAGTCCATTCACAATATTTAAGAACCGCAGTAACGCTGTATAATATACCCCATACTGATTTTTATGAATGAAAAATGGAAAAACTATTAAAGTAGACAATTATTAGGTAAAATAGGTACGTAGGCCTATCTGTTAAATAATCTGGTTCCCTGACATGACAGCTTACTAGGGTTGTTGGCTTTGATAATTAATTATATTTTTACGGGGTATTTTGTAACATGTATATTATAATAAAAAAAAAATTACTCTTTCGTTTTCTTGTGCTATCAATAAATATTCATTTTAATTATATTCTACATTTTCAGGTAAACTTAAGCCACAATAATTTCGGTTTTCTAACAAAAAAGATGTTCCCATCAAATCCTTGGATACCCTACAGACTGTTGGAAGTTGACCTGAGTCACAATTCAATACCAGTTCTCACGTTAGATTTGACGCAGGGGACAAAGAAATTGATAAAATTGAATCTATCTGGGAATTATATTAATGATATAAGAAGCAGTAAGTCAATTTAATAATCTAATAATATTATAAATGCGAATATTTGTATGTATGGATGTTTGTTACTCTTTCACGCAAAAACTACCAAACGGATTTAGATGCAACTCGGCACATATATAGAGCATATCCTGGAATAACATATAGGCTACTATTTATCCCGGGAAAATGTGACATCCCTCGGGAACGCGAGTAATACCGCGGGCAGACAGCTAGTTGATTTATAAATTTAATGTGTCTGTGATTTTAAAAATAAATGTCAAAATTTAAGTAAATACTAAAAAGACTGCATTTTCTGTCTGAAAGTTAGCTTCGAATAGGCAACCAAACGGGTGATTGGATTTAAATGAACTTTAGCGCTTAGACAAAAAAGGCATGATTAATTAAAATTTTCCTCAAAGACCTCCCCTATGTAACTGTGAAAACCGCATCAAAATCTGTGTAGTGGTTCTCTAGTACCTTACTAATCGACATTAAGATTTCTATCCAATTCATAGAAATGTGAAAGTTTCTTGTATATATTTGTAGCTCAATAATTCCGAAATGGCTGTATAGATTTTGATGAAGTTTTTCACAAAGATAGATCAACATCCGGAGAAGCATATATTATTTGGTTATTTAATTTTTGTAATGAAAGCAGGTACAGCCCCCTTATTCAGCTAATACAAACTTCGTCGGCGAGCCGCATCACGGAGGCCTCGGAGAGCTTACCTCTCACGTGATTAGTAGTATTAGCGTAGTAAGCGACAGAGACAGAGCATAGAGGCCGCGACGAAATATTTTTGAGTTACACCCATATTCTAGGACGTTTCCTCGAAAATTCCTAGACTCCACTCATCCTCAGTCCAAGATGTTAGTATTCATAGTTGCAAAAATCTCCTCCACTCGACGCTTTCCCTCACTCGAGGTGAGGAAACAACTGTCAACTTCAAGGTACGTCGGGACCAACCTTAAGGTAGTTTATTGCTTATAAACAGTTACTGAAGCTCATTATTTTATCTATAATAGAATGACGTTACTAATGACATGTTACCTTGACTACACTTCGATTCGACATCAGTCGGGGCTGCTCGAGTTTTGCTAAAGTTATAACTTAGAATACCAATTTTGAGGATTCCTCGAGAAAATACTTAAGGTATCCTCAGTCGATTTGGAGTCAAGTGTCGTATGAGGAAACGTTTTCGAGTATGGGTGTTAGTGTCATTTTCCTTACAGATTCGAGCCCCTGGAATACGGGCAGCCAATTGATAATAATAACTATATTTTTTCAGATGTACTTGGAAATCTGACATCATTGGAAATTTTGGATCTGTCTAATAATAATTTAAAAGATATGATATCAAAGACATGTAAGTATAATGTATGCCTCAGATGCCAGACGAAGTATGCCAGCTCAGAAGTCAGAGACTGCATTTAAATTGTAAAAGTTTATTTATGTGAATAAATTTATTATTATTATTACTGAATATATCTCACCCTCAGAACGATAGGGGCTTAACTCAAAAAATCACGTTTTGTATTTAGGGGCACATAAGTCACGTGAATCCTATGATTGTTTTATCTCGGCCCCTCTGTCACAGATGGTACAATTGTAAGAACCCTTATTGTGACGTTACATATTACATAAATTTTTAAAAATTTTCTAAAAAAAAATTCAAGATAATCATTTGTCCGATAAATAAAAAATAATAAAGATTTCGATTTTACAACAAAAAGTTTATTGAAGCCTTCATAGACATAGACATTCATTTATTTGCCACCTATAGACACACATAGATTACAAATTACAGCAAACATTTCAAATTTAATAATAATAAAAAAATAATAATATGTATTATGATTAAAAGAAAAATAAACAATTATAATAACAATACATTTTTGACGTCTGCTGTACCTTCTCCATGACCGTTTGATGTCATTTGTGAATGGCCTCTTACCTACCTTCTAGGCTTCACTTTTGAGAGGATAGCTCAGTGTTGTAGTGGAAGGGTACTTCTTAGTACCCGCCTGACGGACCAAGTTGAACATCAGTCCCCAAGCATATCTTCTAGCTTACACTTGAGAGCTTCCTTCAAAAAGATTCACAATTCAATACCATTTATTCAGTTTAGGCCCTCGGAGGGCACTTATGAAGGTCAAATTTAAAGTCACTGAAGCTACAATCTTCGTCATCATTTACTATGTAAAACAAGAATCTTTGACTTACCTATCGTTTCTTTTACAGCAAATTTTAAATTTAACTTGCCTGAAAACATAACAGAACTCCACCTACAGAATAATGAGCTGGAAATATTGCCTATAGAAAACTTAGTAAAGGCAAAACAACTAAAATTCTTGGATGTTAGAAATAATCAGCTTACTTCTTTCCAACCAGAGCTTGTTACCAGAGTGAGAGAAGGATTGCAGGTGTATTTTGAAGGTATGGTTTTTCTTATACCGTATGAGCCGATAACCAAGCACACGGTACACCTGATGGTAAGGTCACCGCTATTATGGACATTTGCAACACTTGGGGCATCGTCAATGCGTCGTCGACCCTGAGACGTGAAGTTGTTAAGTGTCATGTGCCTGCAATTTAACCGGCTCCCGTACAGGATTTTTAATAATTGTACCACTTATAATTCTACTAAATCTACCAGTACTACAAATTCTACTAATTCTACCTATCTAACTAAGCCTATAACCCATTTTCTATCCTGCGTACAGAGGCGGCCTTAAGGGGTGTCGAACGGGGCATTCGCCCGGGGACTCCCTATTACCGGGGCCTCGCGCAACCCAAGCAAATACAAAAAAAAAATTGATTTCAAATTTTATTTATTTTTATAACTTTAGCATTTCTTGTCAAACATGACAGATACCTAAACCAAACAACCAGACTTACTTTCGCATCACATAATTTTCACGAAGGACAAAGGGCTTCGCAATGACCTGCGGCCCGGGGCCTCGCAATGGGTAAGGCCGCCGCTGGCAGTGGTGCACTTGTATTAGTGTTTCGGTTAGAAAGGTAAAGCACCTACGTAGTTTACTTGAAGTAATAGAGCTCTTAGTGCAAATGAGCTTGCTACTAGTCACATATTTTATATTTGACTTTTTTATTATTTATATAAATATATTTGGCTCTGATATGTAAATTTTTCTCCAGGTTTTTCGGCAGCTTCAATGCGATTGCTTCATCCATAAATTTTAACTAATCCTACCAATTGTATTAATTCTACTAATCTTATTCATTTCTTTTTACCTGAATAGTTTCCATTTTTTTTTCTGGTCTTCAAACAATTTTTTTAAAATCTAGTAGACACATTTTTCAGTCTTCAGTCTCTCGAGTAGTAGAGCTCTTAGTGCAGAGTTCATCCGGGGAGTACTACCACCTTACCCATTTCTGCCGTGAAGCAGTAGTGTACTTGTATGTTTCGGTTAGAAAGGTAAGGCCGGTGAAATTACAGGCACATGAGACTTAGCAACTTCACGTCTCAGGGTCGACAACGCATTGGCGATGCCCCTAGGCGGCAGTGACCATCAGGTCGGTCCGCTGGTTAGTCGGTCAATGTAGGGTAAAAAAAAAATCCAGTTTTTTTACCTGAATATAAGAAGTTCTCAAATCTTGTAGATACATTTACAATCATTTTTCTAAGCCTATTTTATTTCTTTTTCAGGCAATAACCTTAAATGCGACTGCTTCGTCCGTCCGTTGAAGCATTATTTCAATCACTTATCACCATCTCTACTAGCCATAGACGAAAAATACAAAAAACTAACATGCGCCGAACCACTGAACATACAGAACGAGAGTATATTAACGGTAGACGAAGAAAGATTATTGTGCGCTGGCAACATCGAGTCCGATAAGAAGATTATGGAATATGGCAACTCTGATGGCGAATCTTTTGATTTTACTCTGGAACCAGATTTATCTTTTAGGGATATACAATAGTAAGTTATTTTCATGTTTTCTTGATATGTAGATCTGTTAGGTCCATCTGACATGTTCATGCACACAAATGTTTGCCTTGGGTGAAACGGTCTCTAACCTCCAAGCCAACTGGCCCGTCAGAAAAGCAGTGATATTTACTAAACATTAATTTCAGCTCACAAACATCAATATACGTGCACTGGTTCGTAGTGACTACAGAAGACATCGCAGATTTCGTAATCTACGCTCGAGATTCCAAAAACAATGTTCATTTCACAAAACAAGTTGCCTACAATCTCCGTTCCCTAACCATAACCATAGAGAAGGACTTTGAAATGGCGCTGAAAAGTGGCGGCAATATTGACATTTGCATTCAAGCTAAAACGTCAAATGATGCGCCGAGAAAATGGCATTCAAGCCAATGTCAAACCGCGCCAAAAGACTTCGACTCGTGGCTGAAAAAACTGAGCATAGACAAAAGGAGGTTGACGAAGAAAAAGGTTAAGTACAGTTGGTTCTCTAACAGCGTTTTAGGTTTGGTAAGCGATTCTATTTTGATTACCCTATGTATTTTCTTAGGAGTCTGTTTGAAATTACACGATTTGGATTGAGTCTTGAGATTAATGTGGAGGAAAAGTTCTTGAAGTCTCCGCTTGGTTGGTGTGGCGCTAGTGTAGCTGGGTTTGAACAAGTTAGAACTTGTTATTAATTTTTTATATCCTGGAGGGAGAGAGCTGAAATATTCGCCTCTATTAAGCTAGATTTCAGCTAGAATCAAATAGCTAGATTTTTTGGACCTTCCAGCTCAGTGTTACCATGTTGTATTGTCAAGAGATTTAAGTGTGTCAGAGAAATTTTAGCTCAATCAAACTTTAGAGAGATTTAAGATTTTACTGTTGATCAAAGTAAACTGCACTAGCGCCAGCTAGCAATAGGGAACTGTCCTGTATTAAAGATAAATGATGAACACTAACCAGTGTATTGAACATCCAAAAATACGACAACATCAAATATGATCAAAATTAAATCATCAATGTGATTTTTAAGCACCAATCTAATATCAAAGAGTATGTTATTTGATGCTGGACAATGACGTCACAATTTGCTATTTCATACAAAACTCCACACATTCAATCCTTTTGACATAAAGAATTGCTGATTTGACATATCAGGACACATCCCTATTGACTAAGCCAAGCTTTGTAATGATAGAAAAAAAAAGCAAAAATTACTCAAAAAAGTATTATCACTGCCATGGTGTTATTTAAGTTTCTGAGTCACAAAATGGCATTATGACGTCATCAGGCAGATTTTGATAGAGGGGGTGGACTTACCTTACCTACGAGTTCATCTAATTAGTCTTAAGTTGTAAAGAAGTTCTGTAGAGATTCTAGCCAGGTTGTCTATGGTAGGAATGTGTGCACATGATTCTAAGTCTTCTACACAAAAAAATAGAGTCGAAAATTTAATTTTCAAGATTTAACCTTTGAAAGTCTTGGATATGAGTCTAATTCGACTACTAGAAAGTTAACAACACTGTTATTTAAATAATAATAAATACCCTGGATCTTCCAATGTGATCCTACTGACACAATTTGATGGCTCCCCCCTCATTACCAAAGTCTCCACCGTGATTCATATGCCCCTTAACCTTTTGAACGCCAGCCATAACGGCATCTCCATGTCCTGTACGCCAAGCCCCAAATACGATATAAATACCTGTAACACATAAAAGTAATTTAATATGTTTATTTAGTTTTGTTGCGTGAGCTGTTTATTGTCGAATATTGACGACAATGGCGCACAGGGCACGCTTGCATGTCGAGTGTAGCCGGCATTGGCGCTCAAAAGGTTAATAGTTTTAGTAATATGCGAACTAGTCTAAAATCCTTCAGTCGTCTTCATGACTATTGCCGTCCAAATTATATAAACACTAGCGACCCGCCCCGGATTTGCCTGAGTGGGATACTATAGATACACAAACCTTTCGGATGAAATTGTCTAAATGATGGTTAAAACTGCATCAAAATCTATTGCGTAGCTTAAGAGATATAAGCGCACAACCAGATCGAAATTCTGACTGTCTTATAGAGAATTTACTGTTATTGTTTTCACATAGCACGAGTTGTGACAGTTCAAGGTTTTTTTACCCATATCTTTGTGAATTGCATTTGATTACTCTGAGATACAACACTATTTTATGAGACCTTGCTCTATTACGGTATCTTATTATGTCGAAATAAACATAAACCATTGAGAAATCTTATTAAATATGTGTTCAACTCATGCTATTTGATAAATACTGTAACTTACATGTCCCTATGTCTTTCTAGTTACAGGCTATGTACTTCACTATATTTTACTAGATGCTTCCTATATTTTGTGATAAATAAATACAAAGATGAATCACAAATAGTAGCTTTAATTAAAAATCTCTTATTTTTACACTCATTTTATAATTATACACAATTTTATACATTCCATATTTGTTAATAAATAATTTTTTATATAATTTTTTTATACAAAACTAAGTATTTAAGCAAAAATCCACACCGTCCAATTTATTGTATATTAATTTTTATTATAACTTAATAAATTTTTATCTTATTGATTAATAAATGCCTTTTATTTATAAACTAACAATTTTTCTATTTTAAGTTATACATAAGTAACTAAAAACATGTACATAACAAAAATATTTACGTTCACATAGAATACTTTGATAGTGTTTGAAATTAATCACAATTTTTTTTATTTGTATCTCTAATGGTACGTAATTAAACCAGACATAATTATTAAAAACTTTTTTATAACTTACCATAAATTTCCAAATGAACGCAAACGTTTTTTGTTATGTATAGTTAATATTTCCTATAGATACGCATTTTAAGCCTTATATTAACGACTTAAGGTCCATTTCAGCTGAAGCGTGATCTGTGTGATCAGTTAAAGTGATCTTTATGTCTGTAGCCGAAGATATAGAATTCAATGTTCATACAAGATCGCTTTAAACAATAATTTATCCCAAACTAATACTATTTTAGACCTTATTTTATGCTAAGTAAAGGTGTAATTCCACTGAAGTCGTAAGCTAGATAAATAAATATCCGCGGACAACCCGTGTTCATACAAATAAATGTTTGTCCTGGGTGGGAATCGATTGTGATTTGGCAGTCAGTACCTCTACCATGAGTTGCTATCAAAACTTACTTTAGTCACTAGCAAGTAAACTACTATCGATACAGTATTTCTCGACAGCAACTGTCAAATTTGTGACTCATGGTAGCGAATTTCTATAGCGAAGGCTAAAAAACGTTACTCGCTAGTGTTTACATTTCGATAGGTATTTACCTATCGACTCGTACTATCGATTTTGGTTCTTTACGTGACCGCTAGTGGCGCTGTACAGATTTGCCATAGAAATGTTTTACGCCGTCGCTAGCGAGTACGTACGTTAAAAACTCATGGTAAAGGCACAGGTCCACTAACAACCAAGCCAACTGGCCTTTCTAATTGAAAATTGGAGTTTCCTATTTAAAAATAACACAAGAGTGTGATAGTCCAATTGGTAAAGTCCGATCGCGGAGCAGAAATAATTTCATACGCCTTGAGTGCCACGTAATCGGATCTGTGCTAGCGTGACGCATTATATTTACGCGAGTGTGACAGAGACAGGTAAACAGGTTATTGTACGAAATTCTCTTTGTTCCACGGTCGGACTTTAGAGACGTCGAATCCCGTGAGAGTCGTGGGTTTTTGGGTCGTAGAGTACTTTGTAGTACTCGTCTGGCTGGCTAACACCCTTTAGTTAATATAATTAAGTACTGGAGACAGTATGGATGTGACTGCATTAAATAGAACTAGATTAAAAAATCAAAATTGAAATCCATAATTGGCTGTAAGTATTGGTATACACATATGTAAAATTTTTAGAGACCAAGAGTGTGATTTTGTTGTTGAAATAAATAAATAAATCTGTCAATCTCTTCTAGGTTTTGTGCGTTCACCACTTTCGACCACATTCCTTACCACGGTGAGTATGTGGTGGATCACAACCTATGTAAACTTAGATCTAAAGTGGAATTACGACCTTAATTTTTTAAGTGAATCTTCTTATGCAGCGTTGAAATTCTGATCCGCAACCTTTTTGTGTGACGAAAAATAAATGAATGATAAACACAATGTACGTGTATGCTATTCAAAAGTGATTAATGAATAATTAAAATGTTTCCCTGTAATTCTAAAGTTTCACTTCTATCGTGTCTTGGAGCACCGTGTTTTTTTTTAATAATTCTAGCTTTTCGGTTTTAGCCAAACCTTTCGTCGATTTTTTTAGCTTCTTCATACTCCGGTTCCGCGAATGGTGGGTGATCGACTGTTTTGTACTCTGGTATACTTTGGATGGATTTGTGAGGTGATGAAATGTCACTCGGGGTCCAGTTGGGGTTGTAGGAGTGCCAGTCCTCGAGTACTGGGTGTTCTGTGAAAAAAAGAAACAATTTTCAAAAAATTATAGAAGTTATCTATCCAATATCTTTAAACGAGCAATTCTTGTATATACATATATAATATATACAATTAGGATCTCGGAAACGGCTCGAACGATTTTCATGAAATTTAGTATGCAGGGGTTTTTGGGGGCGAAAAATCGATCTAGCTAGGTTTTATTTTTAGAAAACGTCGTTTTATCCGTGTTTTTAGACAATGAAAACTGCTACAATACCATTAGAATACGAACGTAAAGGCACTTAAACTTAAAGGTACGCCCTTTATGATCGCATCTAATTCGTATCTAAGTGTATATGACAGTGGTTTAAAAAGAGAATACGGCATTAGTCACATTAGTAAAGAAAACCCGAGAAAGCTCGGCCATCCAGGTACTTAATATCATAAGCGTGATGGAGTGTTTGTTTTTTCCTTGAA
This sequence comes from Habrosyne pyritoides, assembly GCA_907165245.1. Taxonomy (NCBI): domain Eukaryota; kingdom Metazoa; phylum Arthropoda; class Insecta; order Lepidoptera; family Drepanidae; genus Habrosyne; species Habrosyne pyritoides. Next base: position 1,242,324 of record OU015612.1, read on the forward strand.
CTAAAGTTCGTGATGAAATTGAACTTGCACATAACTTTTTTGATGTCAAGTATATCGACAAACCGACACAGACAGTCCACCTGATGGTAAGTGGTCATCGTCTTTGGACATATTCAACACTAGGGGCATCGCTGCGTTGTCAACCCTGAGACGTGAAGTTGTTAAGTCTCATGTGCCTGTAATTTCAGCGCCCTTAAATCATCTCGTTGTTTTAAGGATTCCGTAGTCGACAAGTAGCGATGGCCCTGGTGTTGCACATGTCCATAGGCGGTGACCACTTACCATCAGATGGACCGTCGGTCTGTTTGTTGGTCTATGACATTAAACAAACTATTCGTATGTCTAATTTCAGTCATCACGAAGGGACTGCTTGACATAAAAAAAAACAACGCGTTGCACTCCGGGAGTGCCGGCAGAAGTGAAAACTTGAACATAAACGTTGTGCATTTTTACCATCTTACGAATTTTCGATCAGGTCACGTGTCCTGACGCGAGTTTAACATTTTATACCCATCCCAAGAACAGTGCTCAACGTCGCTAAAGAAGTTTTCAAAATTACATTCAACACGCTTATGAAAATGTATGAGAACTTATCTAAGCATGTGATTGCAATTATCCTGAATTAGCATCTAGATACTTAGTAATTTACTAACAAAATCTAAAAGTTCTTACCAATGTCTGATAACGTTAAACTTCGATCATGCCCTGCAATCAAACAAAGGAAAAAAAAACAGAATTATTTAAAATTGTCGAATCTAAAGACCGCTTTTGACAGCTAATAGTGTTAAAGAAAAATAAACCCTATTAAGTTGCGAATAAGGTTTATCTGCATCATCATGCAATTAACCATTGAATCTATAAATTAACCTTATTTTGAAAGGAATAAAGTTGATTTTTTAATGACATTTTTAGCTGTCAAATCGGGCCATTTAATTTGACAACTTTAAACTAAAGATTTTGCTAGTAATTTAACTATGTATTTATTATTGGGCTAATTTTCGATCAATTAATAACTTAATAAATAAATATCCTGGGGCATTCTTTTTTTTTACACATCTGATCCCAAACTAAGCAGAGCTTGTACTATGGAAACCAGATAACTGATACTTTTTTTATTTTTCTACATACATACATATATCAAACACACAGACACAGATCAAACAGACATGTTCATGCACATGTATGTTTCTCCTGGGTGGGAATCGAACCCGCGACCTGCTGACGGCTGACTAACCACCAAGCTAACTGGCTTGTCAAAGGAGACTTCTACAATATTTTGAGTTTTTTATTTAACTGCCAATCTATGTTTGTTTAAGTCAAGTCTTGCAGTTTTCTTTTATATCACGGCTGCCAGACAAGCAGACGGTCCACCTAATGGTAAGTCACCGCCGCCTATAGACATTTTCAACACTAGGGCCATCGCCAATGCGTTGTCGACCCTGAGACCCCTCACCTTTCTAACCGAAACAGTAATACAAATGCATTTTGATTCACGACGGAAATGGGAAAGGTGGTACAACTTCCCCAGACTCTTGCACTAAGAGCTCTACTTCATTGAGAGCTGAATTAGAATCACTCCACGGATTTTAATTTTTCCTTCCGAATTTGTTCTGCTGTAAGTACAAGATCATATACTGTTATGTGACGGATGAAACCCCATTGTCTTCATATAATAAACTAGCTGTCCCCCGCGGTTTCATCCGCGTACTCGAGGGATATAAGCTGATGAAAAATATTTGGCTACCCCCCTTTTAGCATTTTAGGGATCGAATATTACCAATGAATTTAATTAATATAAATGCCAAGTTTCGTAGTTCCTCAGACCAACAAAACAGGTTGTCCCATACTAAATTTGCACCCCCGTTTTACCCTCTTAAGGGGTGAATTTTTAAAAATGATCTCTTAGAGCTGCCTTACGTTATAAAAGGAACCCCTGTGCAAAATTTCAAGTTTCTAACCTTTTTAGTTTAGGCCCTGCGTTGATATATTATTCAGCTTCACCTTTTATATAAATATTTATGAAATAATCAGCTCGAGTTTAAAAACTTTTTCAATCAACCCCAAAATCTATGTCCATTTTTTTATCAAATTTTCTTTTGCCTTGACAACGTCGTCTGTCCGTTTGTCTTGTCGGTCAGTAATACAGACCAGAGATAGACTAATATTATTTAGGTTAGATAACTTACCGTGATGTTCCATATGTGGTGACCACGACCAATCGTGGTGGTGATTTGACTTCGATTTAAGAAGTGTGAAGAAACTGGCCACCTGTGAAATAAATAATATTATTTAACATACAATTTTATCAATGAGACGAGCCAGTTGGCTTGGTGGTTAGCGACCCTGACTTCCGAGCGGTCGCGGGTTCGATTCCCACCCAGGACAAGCATTTGTGTGCATGAATAATGTCTGTTTATTCTGTGTCTGGGTGTAAATATCTGTACAACGTGTTACAAATTACCCAGTAAAAATATAATTAATTATCAAGCCAACAACCCTAGTAACCAGTCATGTCAGGGAACCAGATTATTTAACAGAAAGGCCTACGTACCTGTTTTACCTAATAATTGTCTACTTTAAAAGTTTTGCTATTTTTCATTAATAAAAATCTCTTTTTTTAGGTATGTTGTACAGCGTTACTACGGTTCTTAAATATTATGAATGGACTCGTTATAAGGCACCATTTAACCTACTTTCGGCGTGAGTAGTTTTTAACATAAGTAGGTATTAAAAAAAAATGTTGTTTAGGTATATCAGTTATCTGGTTTCCATAGTACGAGCTCTGCTTAGTTTGGGATCAGATGGCCGCATGTAAAGAATGTCCCGGGATATTTATTTATCAATCCTACTCATATTATAGATGCGATAGTTTGTAAGAATGTATGGATGTCTATTGCTCTCTCATCCAAAAACCACTTAACAGATTTAGATGAAACTTAGCACATACATAAACCATGCCCTGTAATAACATACAGGATTTTGTATCCCAGAAAAAGGTGATATCTATAAATAAAACTATACTTTTACCTCGCATATCAGAGGTCTGTAAACTTATGCACCAATATGTAACGTTCATTTTCCATTGACATTCTTACCTGTTAAAACGGGCTATAGTTTGTGACGTTGAAAATAAAATAATTAATATCCCGGGACATTCTTTACACACGGCCATCTGGTCCCAAACTAAGCAGAGCTCGTACTATGGAAACCAGATAACTGATATACTACATTTTTAAATACATACTCATATAGATATTCTTTCAGTGATTTACGGACCGTATTAGTGGACATTTTGGGCTGTATATAGTTTGCCGTATTTTTTTATCTTAATTACAAATGCAACAGTGAATCTTGAATGAATAGTGTTATTTATGGACGGAACAAAAAATGGCCGAGCAGCGCGAATCGGGTCGGGCATGAAAGGTTCAGTACAATCTATGTTGATAAATAAATACAAATTATTTCTAGCTAGCTTAGTTTTTACCATCGATACATGTTCAAAATATTGGTATTTAAAAAGAAATCCAATGTTGCCGTTTTAGTTTTAATTAAAATGGGGCTCGTCGAGACTCCTTTGAGTATTTTTCACCAGTCCTCATGTCTTCGAAATTGGACTTTTTGTTATAATAAAATAAATCAAAGTTCGTTTTTTAAAAAGAGTAATTGCTGAGTTTAATGCCGGCTTTTCTCAGTAAAAAAACAACCTTAAGAACCGGTATTAGAGTCAGACTATTCATAAGTGCTTGCAAAGGCCTGTAAAAAACGATAAGCATTTCTTTTTAAACCATTTCGGTATACGTAACCCTAAAAACTGTGATAAATGTAGGCAGCAGGCAGACTGACAAAAAAGGTAAAAAAAAATCAAAATACAAAATGTAATTATCGTTCCGCAAGTTAATTATAATTACACTAGTTAGTCTAATAACCTTGGTCCTACTGTTATAAACTAGAAATTATAATAATTGCCTCTAATAACCAGATTTTTGAAAAAATCTCGTTTAGAATGGCAAGGGACATTTAATCCGTTCGGCGATGTCTGTTCTTTTAAAAAAAAAATCTTACCAAAGATAAATGAAAAACAAAACATTTGAATAAAAATAAAGAGGGCACCAAATATTAAGAATAAAAATTAATATTAAACAATGACTTCAAAGTTTTTTATAGGATAAAATTATTACTTTTGTCTCTCATAAAATTTGTAACTAACTACAGAAGCATAAAGATCAATTTTCAATGGATTTTTTTATGAACTCAAGCCTTCACGATTCGAAGTCGTGTGCTAGTTCATAAATATGTTTGGCTTGCATTATTGTACGTCAAAGTTGATGAGATGTACCAAAAAAAATTCTATAGGATGGGTCAATAAATTAGGACTAAACAAGATGGCGGCAATGTGGAGCCATCGTGTGAACATCGAACCATTACTTAAGTATGTACAGACGAAGAAGGTGGAATGATACCGGAGGGTATAAAAAGGCATAGTCTGTGCTTCTTTTTTTAATGGAAATAATCACTCACTTTATATTTTACTAGGTTACTTCCCGCGGTTTTGCCTACGTTCCTGATGGATATAATGTATCCCGGATTGTAATATAGCCTATGTATTAAAATTGGTGTACCTCAATCTGTCTATCAATGACAAATTTTTGATGTTTTTTTTTTAAATTATTAGTTTGGTTTTCTACTAAAGCGTGTTTTTTATTTTCCTTTTTTTTATGATATATCGGAGTTTACATTCTAGATCCAAACTAACAAATTGTACCCCTTTATAATATTAGTATAGACTAGCGACCCGTCTTTACCTAAGTCTTTGAATAAGATAATGTAATTCTTCTATACACAGAAACAATTCGGAAGTTATTCTCTTAATTATGGCGAAAGTGCATCAAAATCGATTGTAGCTTCAGTAACTTTAAATTTGAAAAGAACTAAGCACACAAACAGACAGACGGTAATGTAGCCTTGGTTATAATATTTAAAGATTAATATTCTGGGACATTCTTCACACACGGTTATTAGATCCCAAATGAAGCAGAGCTGGGGCTCGATTCTGTAAGGAAAATGACACTAACTCGAGGATGTTTCGTCGCGGCCTCCGTGCTCTGTCTCTTTCGCTTAATACGCTAATACTACTGATCACGTGAGAGATAAGCTCTCCGAGGCCTCCGTGAAGCTCGCCGACGAAGTTTGTATTAGCTGAATTAGGGGGCTTGTACTATGGCAACCAGATAACTGATATATTTCATATACTACTTTTTAAATGCATAGATATGATCCAGAACAAAAAGACATGTTCATTTACACAAATGGTTGTCCTGGGTGGGAATCGAGTCCACGACCTGCGACGTGATAGTCAGGGTACATAACAACCACGCTAACTGATCTGTCAAAATACAGTTATCGGTACAATACCTACCGAAAAAAGCATTTTGTAATTTTAAAACATAATTTTTTGATGTATTTTAAAGCGGGGCAAAATTCATTTTATTTATGTATCGACAAAATCACGTCTCACAGTAGTTTGAAAATTAAAAAAGATAAACTTCAAAACTGTAACGAACGGTCAGTCTCTATTTTTTCTGTGGTAAGTTATTCTTTTTCCGAAACTTAAATTGTCTACGCTTTTTGGCGGGAACTTGTGAGTTATTGCGTTTTCTTTTGATTGTATTTTTATTTAATAACTTTGGTGGTATTTTTATTAACAAAACAAGTAAAACAGAGATGTTAAGTATAAAAAAGCGTACATGGTGTCTTTTTAAGTTGACTAAAAAAAAGTTTTTGTGATACAAACTGCTTCCAACGGCAAACTTTGGGCAAAAACAATAATTCGACCATGGCCAAAAATAAATCCTAGGAAAGACTGGCCGCCATACTTGAAACTATGAAAAAAAACTAACCTTAGCAGAACTGACAGCAATTTTGAAGACTAGCAACACCAAACCAATGGCGACTGACTTCGCAGCCATGATCGTGGTCAGCACCATCCAGGTCGAGGTGGCTCCGATGTGGAAGATGAGGGGCATCATTGCCATACCCATTTTCTTCATGCTTTTGCCTTCTAGGGATAATTATAACTTGTTATTGATACCTGTTTGTTTTTTTACATTTTTTTGTGAAGGTGTCAAATTCAAAGTCAAATTCAAAATTATTTATCTGTTGAAATAGGTACAAAACAAATTTATAATTCACATACAAGATCAATACTTTATGTCTCTAAGAAACTAGTTTCTGCCCCACGGTTTTAGGGACCTTTTAAAGAACAAATTTTTTCGCGGGAAAAAAACGTTTCGCATCTAGTCAGTTTTTTAACTGCTTCAAAATCAGTTTAGTAGTTTTCTGACAAAGATATAATATTAAGAAAAAAACCAACGTATTTTATTTAATTAATGACAGGTATTTTTATTTAATAAAATTTATATGGTTTTTAATTTGCTAATTTTGAACTATGAAACATTAAGATATCAAAATTTTAAAAAATAACTCAAAACCAAATTTTGGTATGAAAGCTTTATCATTCGGATAGATAAATGAAAAGAATTTGATACGTACGTCGTCCAGTTTCTGTAATCCTCGGCTTAATTTCCTCGTAATGAAGAAACCTGCCTATTTCACTGTTGCCCAAATGTCTATCATTAAATTCCTCTAACCATAGAACACAGTAATTCGAATATTCGTTGAACTTCGACTCCATTTTTTCTTCTAGCGCAGTTAAAATGCCCAATTCATTTTTGTCCTCAGCCTTTACGTACTGTACGGAAATTAAAAAGAATAATAATATTATTTTTAAACGGAGATCCATTTTCGAATTAAGATTTTTGGACGCGTTCGGAAGCACCCGATTTGAAATTGTGACTGGCCAGTTTTCATTTCATACTTCCATTTGAAAGTGTTCTATGCATGCCTTCGCTAACTTTTTTATAATGTCCAAATTAAATTGACATTAATCTTGGGCGTGTATCTAAAATTCGAGGGGTCAGGGTAAGGTGGTCTTTGACTAGTTGAAAATTTCGACTTTTTTTTACCTGCGAACTAAATTGCTTTTTTTTTCGAACTACATTTTTGGCGTAATGACTATGATCATTAAAGTTTTGAATTTTGAATGTTCGGACTACATATTTAAAAATTCAGAGTCTGTTTACCGAAAATATTTAACTTTACCATTAAAATCTATCATTTTTATATACAGTGTAAACTCTTTATAACGAAACTCAAGGGACTGAGCATTTTTTGTCGTTATAGAGAGTTATCGTTATATGGAGTGAACAAAAAAAAACAAAACAAAGTGAACAAACCAACCAACTTGGGCTCACTTCAACGTTATAGGGAGTTTATCGTTATAAAGGATAACGTTATAAAGAGTTTACACTGTATATCAGTTCTCTGGCCGTGTGTAAAGAATGTCCTCGGATATTTATGATGTATAAAAAAACAAAACAAAGTGAACAAACCAACCAACTTGGGCTCACTTCAACGTTATAGGGAGTTTATCGTTATAAAGGATAACGTTATAAAGAGTTTACACTGTATATGTATAACAATATGTACAACAATAATTTAATGTTACAGTATTCATACGGATCCCCAATTTTTTTTTTTTATATATAGCTTATTTTTGTCACGGATAATGTAGCATTCTAGTGATTTATTCAGATCAAAAAATCTAATCTTTCTTCTTTATAATTTACTAGTTGCGCCTTGCGGCTTTGCCCGCTTTCAATCCTGTATAAACCTTCCTCTTGAATTACTCTATCTATTGCTGAAAACTGCATTAAAATCCGTTGCATAGTTTACGATTCTATAAAGGACATACAGAGAAACATTCATTTTTATTTATATAGATAGACAAGCAAAATGGGGTTCCTTTGACGCACCATCACCTCAAAACTACAGAACATATCGCGATGGAACTGCTACCATTCGCTGCGGATTTTTTTGTAGATGATTATAGGCTACATGATATCGATAAACGCGGGTGAAACCGCGGGGACAGCTAGTATAGAATAAAATGGGCACAATAAAAAATTTTCAATTGGTAAAAATAAAGGCATAATTAAAGACGTAAATATAGTAAATGTGTGATGTTTCTAGATTTTCAAGGCCACCACCATCCAGGAGTATCGTTTTCGAGCGAACAATGTCCGATAGTAAACGAAAATACTGATTTTAGCTATATGGGCACTTATGAATAATAAATAAATAATTTAATAATAAGAAGCCTTTTATTTCACACCCAGTAATGAACCAATACATTTTTACATATTGTATGTAGTTATACTATACAAATAAATAAATAAAAATCCCGGGACATTCTTTACACACGGCCACCTGATCCCAAACTAAGCAGAGCTTGTACTATGGAAACCAGATAACTGATATACTACATATACTACTATTTTTTCTAAATACATACTTATATAGATATTTACACCCAGACACAGAACAAACAGACATGCTCATGCACACAAATGTTTGATCGAACAATCGAACCCGCGACCTTAGGTTTGGCAGTCAGAGTCGCTAACCACCAAGCCAACTGGCCTGTCAAATATATTAAATTATACAAACCATCATGCATTGTATTATATACTAGCTGATACGACAGACGTTGTCCTGTTTTAACTATGAATATTGAATTCGAGTCTTCCGATTGAAGTCGACTGTGAAATGTGCACTTAATTATATAGAAATTATAATCTAATTATTTTATCAATATATGTAATTCCGACCCATGCCTCTATTTTAAACGATATTTGCAGCGCGCATTCTGTCAAACGACTGACAATAATGTCGAACAGGTTATATTCAAAAAGTTTATATTGTCAAAAACGCTAGTAAAGTGTTTTCTTAAATTTTCTACTCTTCCACGCAACTTTCTTAATTTTTTCTTTCATAAGAACCTTCTCCCGAGAATAACAAACACATCAAAAAAAGAATTAGAGAAATCGGTCCAGCCATCCATGCGTGATGCCGTGACCAAGGGCGATAGGGATTCATTTTTGTATAATATATATTAGATAAAAAAATAATATAGGCACTTATTAGTATTAGCTAATTAAATCTTAGGTGCAGTTATAAAAACAGCAATTGAAGTTTAGCGAGCTGTTTAGTCTTGTGGTAAAACACCCTGACTGCTATCTCATTGGTCATAGGGTCCATTCCCACAAAAAAAAAATACATGTGCATAAAAGTTAGTTTGTTCGGTGTCTGGGTGTAAAATGATGTCATATATAGCATATTTAAAACAAAATGAGTTTATTATACTAGGACTGCTTTCTTTGGTACATATCTTCACGCCCATTATCCCCGAAGAGGTAGTCAGTAATTAAATCCAAATTCCACCGCAGATATTAGAAGTTCCAACTCGACATGTGATGACTATTCATAAGTGCTTGTAAAGGCCTATTTTATGGAGTGTAGAAGTAAAGGGGGACCATCTTGTATTGGGGATTAGTCGAAAAAGTGTCCACTTGTGAACAGCAAATTAGGTTTCGAATTCTCACCGAAATAGCGCTGGTGTAGCAAATGGAAATGCTGGGTTGGTTTCCGGTAATTCTTTAATACTATTTCCTATTTACAATAAATTGGGGTACATAAAATCACTGTATAATTTTATTCCATACTCATGTTTATCTATATATTATAATAATTATAAAAAATGCGCTGTATAATACGGAAATGTTTCTTTCCTTTTTTATTAATGTTCTATTCTGATCTAATAATTTGCGGCGCTCTATTTAAAATTCCTCCACTTGCTACAGTGGCGCCACCTTAATTTGTTCCCTTTCAACGGACACTTTTTAGTACACTGAGATGGTCCTCCTTTACTTCTGCACTCCATAGCCTATTTGAATAAAAATATTTTAATTTCATTTCATATACACACTCAGGCGAAGTCGGGGCGGATTGCAGGTTTATAATAAATAAGTAGGCAGTATAACTTTAATGGTTTTCTAGAAAACTCTTCCAACAGTTCAGTGAATGCACTATTGCGTTAAATTGTACCGTGAGATAATATGATAAAATAATATTCAAATAAGCATTAAATTCGTTAAGCTATTATTTCCTATTCAGCACCATAGTTATGTTAAATCAGGGTTGCCAACAGTTCAGGGAAATATACTTTTTCAGGCAAAGAAATATAATATAATATACAATAGGTAACTATCTATGTGCTAAGTTTCATCCAAATCCGTAAGGTTTGACAGGCCAGTTGGCTTTGTGGTTAGCGCTCTGACTGCCAAACCGAAGTTCGCGGGTTCGATTCCCAACCAGGACAAACATTTGTGTGCATAAACATGTATGTTTGTTCTGTGTATGGGTGTAAATATCTATATAAGTATGTATTTAGAAATCAAAAAAAAAAGTAGTATATCAGTTATCTGGTTTCCATAGTACAAGCTCTGCTTAGTTTGGGACCAGATGGCCGGGGGTAAAGAATGTCCCAGGATATTTATTATTATTATTATTCATTTTTGCGTGAAAGAGTAACAAACGTCCATACATCCTCAAAAACTTTCATATTTATAATACTAGTTGGATTTACTTTGTTACACTGACAATGCCTGTGTGTTACGGTGTTTTAACTTAAATACTTTAAATCTAGTTGGCAACCATTGCTGTCGTCTATCCATTTATCTTACTAATGATGTAAATATCATTATTCATTCATCAGGGGCTCGATTCTGTAAGGAAAATGACACTAACTCGAGGATGTTTCGTCGTGGCCTCCGTGCTCTGTCTCTGTCGCTTACTACGCTAATACTACTAATCACGTGAGAGGTGAGCTCTCCGAGGCCTCCGTGAAGCGGCTCGCGTTCGTATTAGGTGAATAGGGGGGCTGATTTATAATGGTTACAACTGCTACTCTTTTCCGGACTCCGTTGAATGAAAATCGTTTTATGATTCTGTTCGAGCAAAACTAAAAGTGTATTTTTTAATAGTTAGGTTACGTTCCACGGTTTCACCCGTGTTCTCTAATTGCTAACTTATGTATATATACCGGAAAAAAATTGCCTTCTTTTCAGTAACAGAACTTTTGAGTAGTTTTGGTGATTATCTTCTACATTCAAACCTGCAGTCTTCATTTTATTGAATGTATAAAGTTATCGATTAGTAAGTAAGTAAGTAAGATATATATGTAGTTAGAAGTATACGTTTTTTTTTATTTATTTCATAAAAGCCACAGATTTTAAGTCTATAAACAAATACATGTGTATCATTATGTGTCTATTCTACATTCCTGGTCGTTGGTTCATTCGCATTCCCAAGGGATTTTATGTTTTAGTTATCGCTGTGTTAATACAAAACATTTTCTATATGTGTATCAAATTTCATTGAAATCTGATCGGCCGTTTCGAAGCTAAGGGGTTACCACAGAAACTTTCTCAAAAATTTCACATTTCTTATAAATAGTAATAAAATTTTATGTATTTGATGCGGTCTCATAATTTCCTTGTCTAGTTTTTATTTTCTTATTATGTCCACGGCCTAGGTAATCTAGGCATGACCTAAATTGTTTAATAATGCAGGCAGATCATCATCTGTCTACAGTCTGTGTGCTTTCTGTCTATTCTCTGCATATCTTATTACAAGAGATTCCTTCACGCCAATCTTCTTTGTCAATGCTTGCGTCGCTCACTCGGCGCGCGGTGTAAAGTGCACGCGGTCATCGGTATACTCTTTAGTCGCTTACACCCTACAGGTGAGTTGGGGTGGTAGTATTTGTGAATGCTCGCGTCGCTCACTCGGCGCGCAGTGTAAAGTGCACGCGGTCTTCGGTATACTCTTTAGTCGCTTACACCCTACAGGTGAGTTGGGGTGGTAGTATTTGTGAATGCTCGCGTCGCTCACTCGGCGCGCGGTGTAAAGTGCACGCGGTCTTCGGTATACTCTTTAGTCGCTGACACCCTACCTAGAAAGTGATCCTTTATTAGGTATACAAACGCAGCTTAATGCTACAATCCATACAATACGTGAAATGACATCACATATACGGTGTTACAATAAGCCTTTCCTTTTTTGTACTTACACGGGACGATATGTCAGCCGTAATAGAGATATAATTTTGACTCTTATTTGTGTTTAGTTTAAATTTGAGTGGTATTACAGATATTTATTTTAGACCGGATTGCGATTGACCTCAATCTTACCTGATGGTAAGTGAAGTGGGCCGAAGATGGACTCGCATTCCCGTTAGTAGTCTTCACTCTTTTCTTGAAGAGCCCCAAGTTGTATGTATCTGGGAACACAGACGAGGGGAGAGAATTCCAATCTTTAGCTGTGCGCATGAGGAAGGAAGCTGCAAAGCGCTTCGTGCGTTGGTGATTTGTTTACATCTTAGGGTAATTGAGATTTAATAACTTCCCGTCACAGGGTTGACAACGCATTGGCAATGCTCCTGGTGTTCCAAAAGTCTGCTCTTAGCTGATGGACTGTCTGACTGTCTCTCGCTTACTTGATAAAAAAAGACAATCTAATAGCAAGACCTTTCAAATAGGAATTTAAGAAAAGAACTACTCTAATAAAAAGTAAACTTTACGCTTTTCACACGCGGTAGAAGTGAAACCTACAGAAAGCTAGCTGTCTCATCCTCTATAGGATTTAGCGTGCTAAATCCTATAGACGTCTGTTTCTCTCTTTTTACTGTCGCTTTTCGTCAAATCTAAAAGGTTATAATAATAAGTAATGTTTTCTCTTAAAAAAGGTGTGTCGCATATTAGTGTCCAGTATTATTACAAAATATTAAATGCTTCGTTTGTCTGCGTTCGTAAAAATGTTGAATAAAAAAATAATAATGTCAATTGCTGTTTTCAAGTAGGTACATATATAAAAGAAGGTAGGTACTACCTAACTAGACACTTATTTTTTTCTACGCATCGTATTTAGACTGAAGTATTTTTATAACGTTATTATTGTTGTCGGCCAGTTTCACTTTTTTAAGGGTCCGTAGCCGTTTGCTGTCTATTTTCGAAAAAGGAATGTAAAAGCCGGACAAGTGCGAATCGGACAAGTCCAGCGAGGGTATCGTACAAATTTGTAGGTACATATTATAAAATAAAAAATAGTTTTTCATTTACATTAATATTAAATTGAATCCTGATAGGTAAAGGTAGGGATAAAAACGAGCAAAAAAATCACGTTTGTTGTATAGCCTACATAAAAAATTATTTTATTCTCTTTTTTTAGTATTTGTTGTTATAGCGGCAACAGAAATACATTATCTGTGAAAATTTCAACTGTATATTTATGACGGTTCATGAGATACAGCCTGGTGACAGACAGACAGCAGAGTCATAGTAGTAGCGTCTCATTTTACCATTTGGGTACATAACCGTAAAAGCAGGTAGAAATTAAAGGTGATCCGAAAGAGACGCTTTGTCACTTAGTTTACGGTGTAAAATCAATTGCCTCGTTTTAATCAGACTTTACTCAACTTGTAATGTATGTGAGTTATTTTGTTAAGGTGAAATCTTGCAAGGTGAATTAGAACCGCTTCCTCTTATCGTAAGGAGTTGAAATTTGACAAGTTGCTTCAGTTCCAATGACAATACATTTTTTATGGTAATAAACATTATCTGATTCTACCAGGATTGGCTTCAGATGGAGGAACTCCTCAACAGTCAACAGCAAAGACACGAAATTTTGTAAACACGTACAATTTTGACGGCCAGTTGGCTTGGTGGCTAGAGACCCTGACTGCCAAACCGAAGGTCGCGGGTTCGATTCCCACCCAGGACAAACATTTGTGTGCATGAACTGTTTGTTCTGTGTCTGGGTGTAAATATCTATATAAGTATGTATTAAACAAGTAGTATATGTAGTATATCAGTTACCTGGTAGCCATACTACAAGCAGTACACTCTGCTTAACTTGGGATCAGGGAACCATGCGTGAAGAATGTCTTGGGATATTTATTTGATTTCCTGGGGCTGGTGCACCCAGGGTTGGTTTCCAACGAGAGAACTTCTTGGTTAACAGCACAGACTTTGGTTATTTTCGAAAAACTTTTATTTATAGACACACCAACAGCCCCCTTATTCAGCTAATACAAACGTCGTCAATGAGCCGCCGCACGGAGGCCTCTGAGAGCTTACCTCTCACGTAATTGTGTAGTTTGCGAAAGAAAAAAAGCATAGAGGCCGCGACGAATAATCCGTGAATGTCATTTTCCGTACAGAATCGAGTCCCAGTAAATATTTAAACTTATATGTAGGCTAGAAGGCCTTTCATATGTTATATAAAGTACTAGCTGTCCCCCGCGGTTTTACCCGCGTTCCCGTGGGATGTCACATGTATTATACATAAAAGCCTTCCTCTTCAATCACTCTATCTATTAAAAAAAACCTCATCAAAATCCGTTGCGTAGTTTGAAAGATTTAAGCATACATAGGGATATAGGGACAGAGAAAGCGACTTTGTTTTATACTATGTAGTGATATAGCACCTAGCTCCTATATTGATGGACAAATTTGATTCTCCAATACTGAATCACTTCAAGCAAGTGCTTGGAAGGTATTACAGGTATTACAATTACTTTTAATTTAGATAATAATAATTACTTTTTAATTAAGTATCTAGGATGGGATTCTGTAAGGAAAATGACACTAGCTCGAGGATTTTTCTTCGCGGCCTCCGTGCTCTGTCTCTGTCGCTAACTACGCTAATACTACTAATCATGCGAGAGGTAAGCACTCTGAGGCCTCCGTGAAGTGGCTCGCCGACGAAGTTTGTATTAGCTGAATAAGGCTGTTACTAAAACTTGGATCTTTGTTGTTCGATAACTAAATACTGTAGGACAAAATTGAATTGAAGTGATAATAAATTTGGCAACAAAGACACAAGAGCAGAGTGGCGCAGTGGAAGCGTGCTGGGCCCATAACCCAGAGGTCCGTGGATCGAAACCAAGCTCTGTTAAGTACTTTACTCCAATGTATTTATTTTACTACATCTTTTGTTTTGTTTTCTTTTTAAGTATGACGCAACAGCATTCTAGTGATGAAAGTATTATTTATGATTTTTTTTTTAATACCACATGAGCCGACAAACAAGCGGACGGTTCATCTGATGCTAAGTGGTCACCGCCGCCTATGGACATTTGCAACACTAGGGGCATCGCCAATGCGTTGTCGACCCTGAAACGTGAAGTTGTTAAGTCTCGTGTGCCTGTAATTTCACCGCCCCCCTTACCTTTCTAACCGAAACACAGTAATACAAGTGCACTACTGCTTCACGGCAGAAATGGGTAAGGTGGTAGTACTTCCCCGGACGAACTCTGCACTAAGAGCTTTACTACTCTAAAAACATGGTAGTTTGAAAAATAATATAGTGTATCTTACTTCTTTATAAATACGACATTTTGGATGTATTTATGTTTGTTCTTTAATCTCACCCGAGTTGTAGAGCTCCTAGTGCAGAGTTCGTGCGGGGACTTGAATTACTGTGTTTCGGTTAGAAAGATAAGGCCGGTGAAACTACAGGCACATGAGACTTACCAACTTCACGTCTCAGGGTCCACAATGCAGCAATGCCCCTGGTGTTCCTAATGTACATAAGCGGCGGTGACCATTTAGCAGGTGGACCATCTGCTTGTCGGCCCATGTGGTATAAAAAATGTCGCCAGAACAATAACGGATCTGGCTGAAATTTGGCTTAGATATAGATTATAGCCTTGAATAGCACATAGGCATTTTCCCGGGGAAATGTAATACCCCCGGGGAATGAAAGTTTACCTGCAATACCTAATAATTTATATAAATGTTTACCCGATATGGCGTATTGGTTTACATATCTAACATAATTTCAAAGCAAACAATCTGTCAGGCCTACTTTGACTTTTTAAAATACAGCTTAGGGTCTGTAATAGTGAAAGGTGGTCATGGTCACATTCACTTTCGGCCAATGTCAAAAACCAGAGGTATTAAATTACGAGAACGTCTTTTTGAAATTGTACAGTAGGTTGTTATTCTTGAAAACACTCGATTCAATTGGTTTTCGATTTCTAAATATTTTTTTAGCCCCTTCATTGGCTGGTTCCGAAATACTATCGCGACGCTCACTTTTAGAACACTGCAATGATATTTTTTTTAATAGGCCTAAAAGGCAATTTAATATGACCGGTTCCGAAGGCTGTTATTATTGAGATGAGCCGATAAAAACTCAGAAATTACTCTTTTGAAAACGAAATTAGATTTATGACATTTTTTTTGATTTAAGCGGATGTGTATTAATTAATAAAAATATTCCGAATGACTTATAGTAAACCACAAATTAAAAAAGACGACTGGTCTTTTTTAATCGTTTAAAAAACACAGCACAATGATATATTAAAAAAACCTTTCAAAAGAATATACACCTGTAACAAAAAAACACCTATTTTAAAGAGTTTTCGTGTCTGACTTATTTCACCAAAAGGCTCCATGCTTAGCTTTCTTTAATCATGGCGCAATGATGCATTAAAGCCCTTTTCAAGGAAAACGAAATTAGATTTATGACATTTTTTTTGATTTAAGCGGATGTGTATTAATTAAAAAAAATATTCCGAATGACTTATAGTAAACCACAAATTAAAAAAGACGACTGGTCTTCTTTAATTGTTTAAAAAACACAGCACAATGATATATTAAAAACCTTTCAAAAGAATATACACCTGTAACAAAAACACGTATTTGAAAGAGTTTTCGTGTCTGACTCATTTCATTAAATTTCACTCATTTAATCATAGCGCAATGATGCATTAAAGCCCTTTTCAAGGAACTCCCGAAGTAATAGTTAAAACTTTTTCAATATCCAGGTATGTAGTCTTGTGTTAAAAGTTAACTACCAAGCACTCAGAAGATCACAACTATTTAAAAAGTTTACGATCTCATCGGCTATTGCAACCTCCATGTCAGTGCGAACTGGTTGGTGCGATTTCCGAACACACTAAACTCTGTCTATGGTCATTTGACAGGAGTAAAAAAAAGATAAGGAAACTTGGTTTCCCGCGCTCCTACGCTGACTTTTGAAGCATAATTTATACTTATGGTGGTTTACTTGGATAAACATCGATGTGTGAACTTGTTGAGTAAGGTCGAGGTTATACCGTATACGATGAATTCTGTATTTTTTAAAAATAAAAAGCGTAAAAATTCAACTGAAAGAAATTTGTAATTATTCGACTAAGCCTTCGAGAATTGAGGCACATTTTGACAGCTAAGGAAGTCATGGAAAAATAACCTTTATTGCTTTCCAAATGAGTACCAAGTTAAACTATACCTGTTAAGCTTTGTTTTTTTTTAGTTTACACGATTAAATTTGACTAAAAATAATTACAATATTAAGACTACATACTGGTGGCTTTTTCTGGTTTTCCAGGAGACCTTATGTTTACCCAAGATGAGTATGTCTTATACCAGTACATATCCGAGGGCATGATACTCCCCACACAAGATGAGCTAAAAATCAAAGGAGCGGCGCTACCTTTCTAAATTCTACTCATGTGCCTGTGTCTGAGAATTATTGGCATAATTCATGACATTTTTCGAGTAGTAGAGCTCTTAGAGCAGAGTTTGTCCGGGGAAGTACTACCACCTTACCCATTTCAGCCGTGAAGCAGTAGTGCACTTGTATTACTGTGTTTTGGTTAGAAAGGTAAGGGGGCCGGTGATATTACAGGCACATGAGACTTAACAACTTCACGTCTTAGGGTCGACAACGCATTGGCGATGTCCCTAGTGTTGCAAATGTCCATAGGCGGCGGTGACCACTTACCATCAGGTACCAAGAGTGAAAGTCATAAAGTAAGTAAATAGCAAAAAAAAGAATACAAAATATTTTCAGATTAAAAATCATATGACGTCACGTATGCTGTTCGGCAAACCCTTTCATTAGACACCCATGACATGGAGGTGGCTTATGAATTAATAAATGACCATCTCATCACGGCTGCCATATTGGATTTAGAATGACGTCACTTAGCTAATCGTGCCATGTCAACAAAAACAATTGAGTGTGCAATTTCAGGTCGATTCAGTTCTTTGTAAAATGAGATACAAATTCTTGCTCATAAATTTAAAATAGAACGAACGAATTAGCTGGCAACTCTCTAAACTAACTTGTCAAGTGTATGTCGTACCATGCACTGTGTAGGGTTCTGTACCATGTCTTATTTTAAGGAGACGTTCAACAAATCGCACCCTTAGTACGATAAGGGCTTAACTCAAAATTTTGCGAAATGGAGTTACGATCATAGAGAGACTAAACAAAGAACGCTCTATCCGATGAATAGTAAAACATTGTCAATTTAATGATAGAATAAGCATACCGTTACTTCAGCCTCTTTAACACCGTAACCCAGCCTCCCCGCTCAGTGCGAAAGTCACCCAATCGGAGATGTGCCAAAAGTGATTTTTTGAGTTAAGCCCCTATCGTTCTGAGGGTGCGATATACTGACTGAATGTACCCGGAACGAGCTATGGCGTCAGCTAATGTTAAAACGTTATGATGTGGGAGCGTGTAACAGCGTCTTTGCTTCCCCTTTTCGAAGAACGCTGGGGCATTGCGTTGACAATACTACTTTCAATCCAAAATCTAGTGTAATATGTATATTAGTATGTTCATTTTAATGTATACTTCTTTCACGGGGACGACATAGTCAAAATTGACAATGTTCCAAAAAAAAAAGAATAGAATGTTATAATTTGACGATCATTAAACTCAATTTGTAAATAACGGTTATTTCAGAAACTTGCGTGTGAATTTTTGTTGTATTCTACTTTTTGACAGACTAACAGGACTTTTTTTAAGGGTTTTTCGAATTAGTCTAATTCTTATAATACTACTTTAAATACTAAATAGTTTTCGATAACTATTATTATGCGTTCAAAATGCGAATATTTTTTAATGTACATATTCGAGAATAGCTACCTTTGGTTACCTATTTTTTTTTCTTAAATACAGCCTAGTCTAGACAAACAAAGTGTAATTGAGGCTAGTCTAATTTCTCATCAGTGAGTTCCAAAATGGTTTTACTTTTACCTATTAAAATGATTGCGGTTCCGTGCCGGTAGATGGAATGTAGTTAAAAAAAAATTGATGGAAGTACCTTAGTTTAAAGCAGTAGAGCTCTTTGTGCAGAGTTTATGCGGGAAAGTACTACTTTACCCATTTCCGTCGAGAAGCAGTAGTGCACTTGTATTACTGTTTCGGTTAGAAAGGTAGGCCGGTAGAATTGACAACTTCACGTCTCAGGGTCGACGACGCATTGGCGATGCTTTCCATAGGTGGATCGTTCGCCTGTTTGTCAGCATGTTGGGCATAAAAAAAGCAAAATGATAGCGGTTGGTTAGCGTATCCTACAAGCGAACGAATCACACAAATACTGCCTAGAGCTTTATTATAGTCGGTTACACTGTTTGCAACCCTCTAGTATAATTCCGAAATAGGTTATTCAAAATAACTAAAAAGGTTTCATTCATTGCCATTAGATGGCGGTAAAATGTAATCCTGGCACATCATTTTTTTATTGTTTTTTTATCTACATATGTCACTTTTGGTGGGAAAACTATACAGCCTACTAATATTATAAAAGTGAAAGTTTGTATGTATGGTTGTTACTCTTTCACGCAAAACGTCTTATCAGATTTGGGTGAACCTTGGCACATATTTAGAAAATATCCCGGAATAACATATATGCTACTACTTTTTATCCCGGGAAAATGTAACATTCCTCGGGAACACGGGTAAAACCGCGGGGAACAGCTAGTATACTGTACATTGAAAAGCGAGCACGTCGTTTTATTTTCAAATTAAGATACTACACATTGAAGTAGATTTGCCATAAAATCTGCGTCAACATAAAAAAGGATTTTCTACCTCGCTCACCGTCGTTGGGGTAAAAAAAAAAGATATTCAAAACAAACACCATTTATTTAGAACAAATTAAGAATAACAGCAGAAATTAACAATAATAATGACATTTGGTTTTTAGTGTTGCCAGCTCTCTGGGGCGCGAATAGGGCAACATCGTGGAAGTTGGAATTCCAGCCGATCAGGGCTTCGTCTCTGTTCTGGACGCGAAGCCATAGTTCTAGAGGTCTGAAGTATCTGTAAGAGAAATAATCACTAGTAACCTGGAATATGTTTTTTTTAATATAGATAACGTTTTGATTTTTAAGTTTACCTATATAGGTTTTGCTTGAAAAAACATTACTTAATGCGTGTCGGAGTCACGCAAGGGAGAACCCCGTACAATTACCAGGGTCGCGTTTTACCCTTTGGGTACGGATCCCCAAAAATGACATGCAAAGCTCTGTCGTCCTGTACCTCTACCATGGGTTGCTATCGAAACTTACTTTAGTCACTAGCGAGTAAACTACTATCGATACAGTATTTCTCGATAGCAACTGTCAAATTTGTGACTCATGGTACCGAATTTCTATAGCAAAGGCTAAAAAACGTTACTCGCTAGTGTTTACATTTCGATATGTCTTTTACCTATCGACACGTACTATCGATTTTAGTTCTTTAGGTGACCGCTAGTGGCGCTGTACACATTTGCCATAGAAATGTTTTACGCCGTCGCTAGCGAGTACGTACGTTAAAAACTCATGGTAAAGGCACTGGTATTTATTTATGAAAGTGTCAATTAGAATTTATGTAGGGTATACCCACTTGACAAGTGCCTCTGGTGATATCCTGTTGGTCTTCCCCCTGGTAATTTGCCTGATGATGTCTGATGATGATTTCGAAGAGCCGTGCTGCATTATTTCACTTGAAACAAAATTAATAATAATAAATATACTTCCCGTATCTTCACTCTCATTCTTTATATACGGCCTGATCCCAAACTAAGCCGAGCTTGTACTATGGAAACCAGATAACTGATGTACTACATATACTACATTCTTTATGACGGCCATCTGATCCCAAACTAAGCTAATCTTGTACTATGGAAACCAGATAACTGATACACTCGGGACATTCTTTACACACGGCCATCTGATCCCAAACTAAGCTAATCTTGTACTATGGAAACCAGATAACTGATACACTCGGGACATTCTTTACACACGGCCATCACATCCCAAACTAAGTAGAGCTTGTACTATGGAAACCAGATAACTCATATACTACATTATTTACGACTGCCATCTGATCCCAAACAAAGCTAATCTTGTACTATTGAAACCAGATAACTGATACACTACATTACATATGTCTTTTTTTTCTAAATACATAAAGATATACTCGTATATAGCTGGCAACAAACTCATTAATTAGGTATATTGATTTAGAAAACTAAGTTAGGTACATAGCATTTTTTTTATAAATACTTTAAAATGCCTTCTAATGGGCCTAAACAGAATAAATGGTTATGATTTTAACTGAAATGACTATGATGATGTGTGGTTTAAAAAAATAAATGGTGGTTAAAATATACAACCAGTAAAAAAATAAACAAACACTCAATACTATCCATAAATTTAAAAGACAGTAGACGGCTGTTTCGCAGATGTGGTTTTTCCCGAGGGAATTAATGTTTTCCCGCGGTTATAACTTAGCCAACGTCACGTTGGAATGTGTAGTTTTCTCTCAGTGAAAGATTTTTTAAATCGAGTGGTAGAGCTCTTAGTGCAGAGTTCGTCCGGGGAAGTACTACCGACCACCTTACCCATTTCTGCCGAGAAGCAGTAGTGCAGGCACATTAGACTTAACAACTTCACATCTCAGGGTAGACAATGCATTGGCGTTGCCCCTGGTGTTGCATATGTCCATAGGCGGCGGTGATCGCTTACCATTAGGTGGACCGTCCGCTTGTTTGTCGGCCCATGTTATATATAAAAAAAAACAATACCGGAGCAGAAGTTTTAAAGATTACTTCCTATAAAATTTTTCCTCTTTATAATATTAGTGTACCAGCTGTGCTCTGCAGTTTCACCCTCGTTCCCATTAATTATTTTTTTGTCGGGCTGGATATAGATATTTGGGTACTTTATGGGACTATTATCTACCTGAGTACTCTCCCAGCGTCTCTACTTCTGTAGACATCGCACTCGTGCAGGTGCCCTACATGTCCCGACACGGAGCACAGCTGCTCGAAGATCTGGAACTCCAGGACTGTAGCCAGGAAGTATTTTATGTATTCCTGATGGAAAAAGGGTTATGTGTTAAGAAGTCGACTGCCAAGAAGTCTAATAACCTTTGGATTTAAAAAACCTGATCCCAAGTTAAGCAGAGTGTACTGCTTGTAGTATGGCTACCAGGTAACTGATATACTACATATACTACTTTTTAAATACATACTTATAGAGATATCTAGTCTAGGGTGTTCATTACTGAACCAAGGTGTAGTCCTTCATTACCTGATCAGAAATGACGTGGTACTTGGAGCCAGGGTCAAAATCAGCTTCGGATCTTGGAGTTGGAGGTATCACACCCTGAAAAATATTATATTATGTTATGTGTTAACTTATTGCACTTGCTGACTTATTTTTGCATACCCATTATGCCACTGCGATGGCAAAGATGCCTAGATAAAAATAGTTATTTGTTATGTTAGAGTGCAAAGTTGCTTTTTAACCGCGTGATTCTAGAATCAAAAGAACACAAGGTGAAAAATCTTTGCACTCGAGTGCAACACGTAACTTTTCATCCCACCTCAGTGAGGAAATAACTAAATGGAATTGGGTGTGCCCAAGTTGGAAGCTTGTATATATAGTCAAATCTGGAGAAAACTTTGATATCGCGATGTAGGATTCTCGCATGTCAATTCGTTCACAGATGTCGCCACATCACTGTGGTGCGGGCCGTGAAGGTTTCTTGCATGCGTCGAGATGCCGCCACATGGGCAAGGTTACCTGATACCGCAGCTTCAGCTGCCACCATCTGCTATTCATGTTCTGGACTCCATCTTCGAAGACTGACCATCTCCACTGGATAATGAAGAAATAATAGTTTTAATATATGGATCAAAGTAAGAAAGAGTACCAACAATAAAATCATGACAAAATAATCAAGCTTCTCGTTGACCGATAAACAAACGGACGGTCCACCTGATGGTAAGTGGTCACCGCCGCCTATGGAAATTTGCAACACCAGGGGCATTGCTGCGATGTCGCTTGAGACGTGAAGTTGTTAAGCCTCATGTGCCTGTAATACTAAAGTAATACAAGTACACTACTGCTTCACGGGTATGCAGCCCCCCCCTCACCCCTCTATATACGCCTATGAACATAGCCTATTATCATCATCCGCCTATCTCCGTCCACTGCTGGACATAGGCCTCACCTATGGCACGCCACTGAGCTCGATCTTCAGCTCTTTGTTTCCAACCGCTGCCAGCTTAGCCTATGCTAATAGTAAAATAATGATTAAAATAAATGTAATCTTATAAGCAGAAGTTAAACTGTAGGTACACATAAAGTTATGGCACGCATCACTTACTTGATCCACCATAAAAGCAAATGGAAGGTAGGCCACTTTCTCCAGAGCCATGGTCATCAGGAAGTTCATGCTCACTTCATAAGGGTCGTGGGTCCTGTGAAATATTTAATATTATCTGTAGTAAGTTGAAAATGTCATAATTTGATTGAAGCGAAGGTAAAAGCTATTAAAGTTACCACCGAGAGGCCTAAGCATCTATCGTCAGCGAATCGTCATCGTATCGAGTGCGCCAAAAAGCTTGTGTGTATGAAAAATAGAACACCGCGCATACCGTGACGTTGCACGACACCTTATCATCGAAACGTTAATATAACCTTGCTTTACCCGGGCATCGAACCAAGCATCTCAGGATTTCCTTTATGTTAATACAGGCTATAAACTATATATGTGCCAAGTTTCATCCAAATCCGTACGGTAGTTTCGGCGTGACAGACTACCAAACATCCATATATAACGTACAAAATACCCCGTAAAAATATTATTAATTATCAAAGCCAACAACCCTAGTAAGCTGTCATAGCAGGGAACCAGATTATTTAACAGATAGGCCTACGTACCTATTTTACCTAATAATTGTCTACTTTAATAGTTTTTAAATTTTTCATTCATAAAAATCAGTTTTCTTATTGGGGTATGTTATACAGCGTTACTACGGTTCTTAAATATTTTGAACTCGTTGTCTTGTGTCTTGTGGACTCGTTATAAGGCCCCATTTAACCTCCTTTCGGCTTTACGGGTAGTTTTGTAGCACCATGTACTCGTATATCTATTTTCACAAACTATCGCATTTATAATATTAATTGGAAGGACATAGTTGATAAAAATATTAAATATTAAATTCCTTACTTGTTCTGATACAAGCCAACTCTCTGCAAATGTGGTAAGTTATATACACTCAGGGTTGCCGCGTTGGCCACGGCCTCATGGAACGCTGGAAAGGCATATTATCACAGTATACATATTGTTACTGGATGACTTTTCGAGATGGAAATCCAAGGGGGAGGCCGATCCTAAGCAGTGGACATCCCTGGGCTGATATGTTGTTGACATATTGTTAGTGATGTCGGTAGGCCGATAATAGGCTTTTTTTACCGCAATCTCACTATGGTATATCTTATTTGTTTTACGAAATTATTTAAAACTGTTCATTGTGTGACGGGTTAGTTGGCTTGGTGGTTAGACTCTGACTGCCACGTCGCAGGTCGTTTGTTCGATTCCCACCCAGGACAAACATTTGTGTGCATGAACATATCTTTTTGTCTGGGTGTAAATATCTATATAGATAGAAAGAAGAGTATATGTAGTATACTCTGCTTAGTTTGGGACCAGATGGCCGTGTGTAAAGAATGTCCCAGGATATTTATTTATTTATTTTGTGACTTTGTATTTGTGTTATTGGAAAAAATCGTTCTCGATTGAAATGCACTTCATTCCGGATAAACATAGGCTATGTTGGAATTACAGATATTTATATGGATACATGAAATTCTAAAGAATAAAATAAAATAAAATAAAATAAAATAAAAAAAATAAAATAAAAAATACACAGGTATGTCGGAAACGGCTCTGACGATTTGAGTGAAACATTGAGGGAAAAAGGGCGGCGTTTGGTGTAAACAAAAAAAAATGGTACTGAATGCCTTACCAGGGTTTGCTCCATCCCTAAACAGTTGGGGCTGTTCTGAATATTGAAGGTAGTACTGGATATGTGCCATCTCATGATGGGTTGATATCAGGTCTTGCATCGTCACTTCTGTACATTGCTTTATTCTGAAAAGTTTGTCAACCATGAATCGAACAGAAATATGGTTTAATATCTGTCTTGCGTTTCAACCGCGTTCCCGAGGGATTTAACATTTTCCCGAGATAAAAATGAAAAGAAATGAAATATTTATTCAAATAGGCCTTCACAGGCACTTATGAATCGTCTGACTCTAACACCGGTTCGGAAGGTTGCTTTTACTGAGAAGAGTCGGCAATAAACTCAGCAATTACACTTTTCAAAATAAGATTTTGAACATAAAGATGTGTCCTGCTGGAGCGAGCGCTACACCCAAGCATTGCCGTCATTAAAATAATCATTTGTGTTGTAGAAAGTCTTTTGTTCTTAACAGTCTTAATTCTTTCCTTAAATTTTGGTAAAGGCAAAATTAAAATTTCAGCAGGGATTTTATTATAGATGCGTGCACTAAGTCCTAAAAATGAGCCTTGCACTTTTTGCAGTTTTTATGAAGAAGTGACAAGTTTATCCTTATTTCTAGTTAATATCTTATGTGTCCCGTTTATAGACTATCTACGAGCCAAGTTTCATCCAAATTTAATTGGTAGTTTTTGCGTGAAAGAGTAACATACATTTGGATGTTTGTTCATATTGTTTGTATTTTATCCTCTCAAATATTCGAATTTATAATATTTGTAGGATGAGATAGATGGATGGATCTATTTATTTGTTAAGATAATATACCGCATTACATACATTTTGTATAATCTTGTCTATATTTTACAACGTGTTACAAATAACCCTGTAAAAATATATTTAATTTATCAAAGCTGTCATGTCAGGGAACCAGATAATTTAACAGAAAGGCCCACGTACCTATTTTACCTAATAATTGTCTACTTTAATAGTTTTTCTATTTTTCATTCATAAAAATCAGTTTTGTTTTTTTGGGGGCATGTTATACAGCGTTATTACGGTTCTTAAATATCGTGAATGGATTCGTTGTGAGGCCCCATTTAACCTCCTTTCGGCTTTACGGGTAGTTTTGTAACATTTTGTATAATTAGAGCCAATAAAAGGTGAACACAATAAAGTATAAGAAACCAAAAAATAAGAAATATATGAATGACTGTCCCGCGGTTTCACTCGCGTTCCCAAAGGATGTTAAGTATGTGGCTTATGTGGTATTCCAAACTATAATCTATGTCTGTGCCAAATTAACAAACAATATTACAAACAGTAAGATAACATACCTATAGTCAATTCTATTGCAAAAGTCCCACGCACTGGCGGTGCACTGCACGCTGCGCTGTGGAGGCCTCACCAGCATGGAACCGCGCCAGAATTCAGGTGGAACTGGCTTCAGACCCATGGACGTGTAGAACTCCTCAGCCATTTGAAACATTCTTGGAGAATATTGGGAATAAGCATTTGAAATGAACTGTTACCATTTTGAGGCTTTCAAAAGCTTTTGTTTATAAATAGTCTGACGCTATAGGTGCGATAATCGAATGTGCATTATTTTATTTTATTTAGCAGTTTTAAGACACCTGCAGTGCACCTGCAGCTGTCTAAGTCATATAGCAGTACTGGAATTCACCTCCTCCGCACCCCACCGCCGCCGTCCAATACTTTTGGATATTTTAGCAGTATCGGGCCTTACCTACCTATCTTCCTTAGCCCACCACACCATACCTATAAGTAGTGCAGTAAAAAGAAAGCTTTGCTTTTCTTATCTTAACAATATACCCAAACAGTTGTAAAAATAATCTAGAAACTGGATTATTCCTTAAAAAAAAGGAATGAACTTTATTGTGAACAGTCTTTTCAGAATTTTAGAAGTCAGTAGGAGCGGCAAAATTGTTATAGCTTTGGGGCGGCAAATGTGTAAATCCAGCGGGTTACGTTGTGCGCTTAAATCCTTGTAAATCCGATCGTAGCTCGTGAGCTCCTTTTTTCCCCGTGCTGACACGAACGCTCGCTATGTAACACGTTACATAGGCACCGTAACACTGGTCAGTACCTAACCATTCACTTTAATACCAATTTGGAATATTGTTTTTCCTGTCAAGAGTCTGCAATGAACTCAGTAATGACTCTTTTCAAACTTGAGACTCCTCCATTTAAAGCGGAAGATCTTCTGCCAGGCTAAGTGATCATACCCGGGGACCGCGGTCCAACTGTTGATGTTGGATACTTCTATATATGTAAAATCCTGAGAGAATCTCGATATCGCGATGTAGGATTCTGAAGTGGTTCTACTCGTTCATAGATGTCGCCACGTCACTGTGGTGCGGGCGGTGAAGGATTGTAGGCGTCTCAAACTGAACATTTTATATGTCCCTTATATTGAACCACACACCAAACTATCTTTCTCCATTCATCTTATGGAAATAGAAAGAGATGTGGATGTTTTTATAGTGACTAATAAAAAAAAATGCGTTTATTTCATCTCCACAAATAACAACATTAGAGATACAAAAATTGAGAAAAATTTAGGTAGGGTAAACTGGGTACGATTGTGCCAGGGTACGGTAGTGACAGTTGCTATAACAGCGAAACTATACGGATCGCGGGGAGGGGTGCAAGGGGAAAGACAAGCGGCATGCAAGTCTAAACGCGTGTCCCAGTGTTGCGTCAGCCGGCGTGCGACGGTAACGTAAGCAGGAGCCCACATTGATTTTCGACAGTCAAAAGTAAGTTTTTTTGTTCGATTTCTTTTTGTAATTACGGTTATTTGTACACAGATAGATTGCCTTTTATTTTTTTTTGTTATAACTTGAACATTAGCAGTTACTTACGAGTAATTACTTTTAATGCAGATCTTTTTGCTTAGTCATGGTCATTTTTTGTTTTCAAAAGTATGCGTTGGGTACGGTTGTGACAAATTTTGTGGGTACGGTTGTGACATTGTTTTTTTTGTTTTGTTTTATTTTAGATGCCTAGAAAACGCGTGCGGAAGACCGAGAGAGGCCTGTCTGATATTAGTAAATATGAAAATGCTTACGAAGAGGTGAAACGCGGTACTTCATTACGGAGAGCTGCGGAAATACATGAAGTTAATCGCATGTCGCTCTTGCGATACCTACGCAAACGCAACGAAGCCGGCGAGAATCAAGAGGAAGGCACCATCAGCATGGGGTATGTTGCTCATAATAAAGTATTCTCTGTCGTGCAAGAACAGCAGCTGTCAAAATATATTACACGTTGCGCGGACATTTATTTTGGCCTTTCTACGAAAGAAGTACGGAAGCTGGCATTTGAACTGACAACTAAATACAACATAAAGCGACCTGCTACTTGGGTTGAGAATAAGATGGCTGGTGAAGAATGGTTCCGTTCATTCATGAATAGAAACCCGTCACTGTCTGTACGCGTAGCTCAGGCTACAAGCCTTTCAAGAGCTACAAGTTTCAACAAAACAAATGTGGAAGCTTTTTATAATAATTTACAAACTGTGTTGGACAGACACGCATATGAGCCACAGGATATATACAACATTGATGAGACAGGTGTCACTACTGTTCAAAGACCTGATAAAGTAGTGGCAAGACGTGGTATACGGCAAGTGGGAGCTGTTACTTCAGCGGAGCGTGGCACATTAGTCACAGTTGCTTGGGCAGCCAATGCCTTGGGAAACGCAATTCCTCCTTTTTTTATATTTCCGAGGGTTCGTTATCATGATAATTTTGTTAGGGACGGGCCAGTGGGATCGATTGGAACTGCAAATCCTTCAGGCTGGATGCAGGATGTCTCATTTTTGGTATTTCTCGAACATTTCAAGAAATTCTCTAATGCTTCTCCAACACATAAAATCTTATTAGTGCTGGACAATCATTCCTCTCATGTCCATATCAATACCCTGGATTTTTGCAAAGAGAATGGCATTACTCTGCTTTCATTTCCTCCGCATTGCTCGCACAAGCTGCAGCCATTAGACCGATCTGTCTTTGGACCATTTAAAAAGGCCATAAATGCTGCTTGTGACGGATGGATGCGAAGTCACCCTGGCAAGACCATGACTATATACGACATACCAGGTGTTGTCAAGACTGCTATGCCTCAGGCATTTACACAATCAAACATTCAGGCAGGTTTTATCAAAACTGGTATTTATCCGTTTAATCGTAATTTATTCCAAGAAATTGACTTTGCGCCATCTTTTGTAACGGATCGACCAAACCCTGACACTGAGGATAACGTTTCTGCAGGACCATCTAGTGCAATCAACACTCTGTGCGTTCCTAATTCTGTTAATAACAGTCCTGGACTCAACAATCAAATGTTGACACCTACGGATTCTGTATCGGGAGAATCTTCAACTCCATTTATTGACCAAATTCAGATAAGTGAAACAACAACCTTAGTCACGCCACCTGTTTCTTTGCCTGAAATAGTCCGGGTTCCACAGACTGCTTCAACCTCAGCCATGCCACCTGCTTCTTTGCCTGAAATTGTCCGGGTTCAGCAGACTGCATCATCCTCAGACACACCGCCTGCTTTTTCGCCCGAAATTGTTCGACCTCTTCCGAAAGCTGCTCAAAGAAAAACAAGAGGTGCTAGAACAAAAAAGTCAACCATTTACACAGATACACCCGAGAAAGAGGCAGTTAGGAAAGAACATGAAGAAAAAGAAAAACGTTTGAAGGCTAAGCATGTAAAGAAAAACTTAACTGAACCAAAACGAAATAATAAAATAAAAAATATATAAATAATAAAGGGAAAGGTAAAGGAAAAACCAATGGCAAGAAAAAAAAGACTTCACAACAGTCATCCGATGAAGAAGATTATTTATGCCTGGTTTGTGTAACCGCATATTCTGAAAGTAGGGCTGGCGAAAAATGGATCAAGTGCCAAGGAACATGTGGCCTCTGGTCTCACGTAGAGTGCGCAGGTGATAGTTCCCATTATATTTGTCACAACTGTGATGAATCTGACTAGATCTCAGTATGTTGATTGATACAATTATAAATGTTTAATTTTTCTTTGTTGTGTTATAGTTCTGTTAAAATTTTGTAAAACTTTTTCCAGTTAGCTACAGTAATTTTAAGTTAAGTTAACAATTTGACTGATTTTAAAGGAGACTGTTATATGGTACAGTGCTATATTAGTTTTAGGCTCTGGTCTTGCGTAAAGTGCGCAGGTGATAGTCCCCATTACATTTGTCACATGTTAAATCTGACTCAGTATGTTGATTGGTACCTTTATAAATGTTTATTTTTTCTTTGTTGTGTTACAGTTTTGTTGAAATTTTGTAGTAGTTAAGCTAACATTTTGACTGATTATAAAGAAGACTGTTATATGTTACAGTGCCTTATTAATTTTAAGAAGAGAAGTGATCACAGATTTTCGCTTTTTTGCCATAAAGTGATTGTTAACTTTGTTTAAAAGAAGATTATGTTGTGTTCAGTTAATTATTTGTAACAATAAAAGTCATTACAAAATATTTGGATGTATTTTATATGCCTGTCACTACCGACCCCAACCACTGTCACAACCGCCCTTGGGGTGTGGCCGGTTGTGACACTTTCCCTTTTTTTTTAATTTGATCTTATGCCTAATACAGCGTAGTTAGGGACAATATTTTAACAATTTTAGGTAGATAAATATTCAAATTAAGTATTAAAGTGATTTTTCTCCCAGATAACTGGTAAATTTACAAAATTATAGGCGATCAAACCAAAATTGTCACAACCGTACCCAGCTTACCCTACTTATTTTAACATTTAAGAAAATATGACAGATTTGATCTGTAATTTGTGGGAGATCTGGAGTCTAAACTAAGCCTAGGCCTGTATTTTAGCACTCTAGGCTCCCCAAAACTCTAATGTCACAAATTGTCAAGTAAGTAACCAATCTTTGCCTGTCTTTTTTGTTTGTGTGTGTGTGTGTGTGTGTGTGCGTATGTATGTAATGACTGGTACTTTTCAGCTACTTGTTTTTTTCTTACCTGAGTGGAGTAAACCCTTGCCTCAGCAAGTCTGGAGTCACGTCCACGTTGGGTGACTGAGGGAACGGCATCACCAGGTCCATGATGGATTTCCAATTCTGCGCCCACATGTTACCTAGAACATGACGGGCCAGTTGGCTTGGTGGTTAGAGACCCTGACTGCCACGCCGCAGGTCGTGGGTTCGATTCCCACCCAGGACAAACATTTGTGTGCATGAACATGTTTGTTTGTTGTGTGTCCGGGTGTAAATATCTATATAAGTATGTATTTAAAACGATAGTGTATCTGTTAATTGGTTTCCATAGTACAAGCTCTGCTTAGTTTGGGATCAGATGGTCGTGTGCAAGGAATGTCCCAGGATATTTATTTATTTATTTATATGAACTCTTATAATATCAGTGTAGCTCCAAACAAAATGTTACAAAATATGAATCAAAATTACTAAGAGAGAGTGCAAGGACTGTGATTGGCCAATTCACGGTCCGCTACTATCCACTCCGCCCAGCTCCGGGAAAGGGAAACGCAAGGCCTTTGACCCTTTAAAAAAAAACAACTTATCTAGTGTCGCCTTAAGCAAAACAAGAGGTACTTACCCAACAAATGAGCTGGTATAGGTCCATCAGATCTGACAGTGGTCTCTCCATACCTTTGGACCAGCCGTCTTCTGACATACGTGAACAGCTGCTTGTACAATGGCGCCACCTGGTTGTAGATCTCTTCGGCGCTGGCTCTGAAGGTTTGGTCGTCATAGGCTGAGCGCATCTGGTCACCGGCATTGCGGTACCCTGGATACAAAACGAGATTCGTTTAGCATGGGGATAATATGACATTTTTAAGAATGATTGGGTGAATGAGTGAATGAATAAATGAGTATATGAATGAATAAATTATTATAAAATGAGATATGCACCAAAAAAACTCCATAGTCTGAACTTGTATTATGAAATGAAGTGCTATTTCAGTTAAAATGTTATATGCACTTTTCCACCATATCATCACATCTGGTAAGATGAGAGAGGAACACTATCTGATAAAATTATTAACGTATTATTAAGATATTATTATTATTAAAACTTAACTCAAAAACTGCGGGACCGTTTTAAATTACAAATATTTTGAACTAAATAATAAATAGAATTAATTCAAAACCATCGGAGGGCACTTATGAAGCAAATTTAAAAACACTGAAGCTACCAGCGGTTCGGAAGTCAGTCTTACATTGAGAAGAACAGCAGGCCTACCATCAACTTTTACTTATCCATTCAATTCCGATGCAATTCAGTTTAGGTGCCTAAACTGAATCGCTAAGATTCGTACCATGAAGTGCCTTTTGCTGACAGGCGTTTGAATCGCTCACGGAGGAATGAACGAACGAAATTTGTCTCTGGTCCGCGGTGAGAAAGAGATAACGCTATACCGTCGTTGCATAAGTCTGTCTCTTTTACTCGAACCATATGTGTTGCGTTTCGAAACCTAGTTGATATGATTTAGCGGTTTCTATGTGTAAAAATAACAAGAAATATATTTTAAAATTGCGCTATTGAGCATAAAATTAAATACCACTAAGGTTTTCTTAGTACTAAATTACTAATTAGTACTAATAAATAATAGTAATTTATATAATTTTTTACATTACAATTTAAAGGTTTGTTTAGTGTTGTCGTAAAAATAAATTGATTATGACGAGTTTAGAGCGCGCCTCCACTCATGTTGGATTTGACAGAAGGCGGTTGTTATTGTTGAGATTTTTAGTTTTGAAAGTAGGTATCTCTAACTATTATTGAAAGAAAATTACGTGTTATTATTAGTACATATTTATTTTATTTATAAGTGTTTTAACGTTTCACTGCCTTAAAATAATTGGTAATACGAATAAGGGCGCAAGTATCCTTGTGTAGTTTGTGTAATAATGTTATATTTTCATAATGTAAACTTACAAACTTCTTTATCTCAAACGCGTACCTAACTTAAGTACCAATGTATTTTAAGTGGTTTTTTTACTGTAATGAATCGCGTCGAAGAGTAACGTTCGGTCAACTTGAGCAGCTATGGGAATTTCTGAACCGAAATAAAGACAGCAACGGGCTTTAATAAAAAATCCTCAGTTCATCACACAGTTCTTATACCAATTGTTTAGACAACCGATATCTCTTTATGAATTCTGCATCTTCCAAATAAAAGGGGTCCGATTGTTACCGTGTTAGACGTCTTTTTTGTCGCCGTGTTGTGTTTATTTCATTATCATTTTCCATGAATTCAAAAAGGACTAGTTCGTCAGACATCTACAATAAAAAATGCTCTACAAATCACTTGTTTACATTAACACATAAGAAACACAAAATATTCAACTGAAATACCTTGAATTACGTATATTTTCACTATTTTTTAAAAGTTATTAACAAAACGATACACTTCACGCCAAGAAAGAAGCAACTTTTATTGGATCGCTTCATTTGACACTTAAACTATCCAATTTAGGTTGATATGTCACCTCATGGTATGAAAAATGAACGAATGAAAACAGTTTGCCATCCAATTACAGACTTGATTTGGCGTCAACCTAAACTGAATCGCGTTAATGACGTCGTGGTATGAAATAGCGGGGCAGTTTATTTTAGGTCGTCAAATGAATCGCAATAAGAGTTCATAGTAGGCCTCCTGGAAAGAAACTCAACAAAGTTAACATTTTTATTTATTTTAACAATTTTTTTGAAATCTGACTTATTGGCGATTTTATTATTACAATTTTATATTTATTAGAAACATACTTTATCCAGAAGTACACAGGCCATGGTACATACATTATATCCTTCGAGAACGCAAGCGAAACCGCCAGACTTGAGTTATAGTACCTAAATATTGAAGTAAATTTGATTACCTGTGGCAACAGAGGCTTGGTTAGCCAACTGCACATATCTCATGAACCGATTCTTCAGTTTTGGCCCAGTTTTGTCCCTAAAACTCTTCCACACGTATAGCAGCTCACTTTCGATCCTCGAATGAGCCAGAATTCTAGTTATTTCTGGATCCAATTGCATATCGCAGTAGTTAGGGTATTCTGTGGGCTCCGTGTAAGGTTGGTAGTGCTGGAACGGCTGGTTCGACAGTTGGTACACCTGTTAATTATATAGTCTATGGTATTTGTGAAAGTTTCGACGTTTAAAATGTCATGTGTGTAAAGAGGTTGTGATTGAAAGAGTATGTGGTTGTATACCCTGACTGTCTAGTCGCAGGTCGTGGATACTATTCCCACTCGAGTAAAAAGTGGAGTGCATGAGCATGTCTGTTTATTTATTTATTTGTAAGGTAAACGAAACAGGTTACAGTTAAATATTAAGACCAGCACCCATATCCTAAGACGTTTCCTCAATAATTCCTCAACTCCACTCAACCTCACTCAAAGAAATTAGTATTCATAGTTGCAAAAAATCTCCTCCTATCGACGACATCCCTCGCTCGAGGTGAGGAAACAACTGTCAACTTCAAGGTACGTCGGGACCAACCTTAAGAAGATTATTTCTTGTTAACAGTTACTGAAGCTCATTATTTTATTTCATTAATAGTTTATCTAAAATCGAATGACGTAATTAATGCCATGAAACCCTCGACTCGACCTCAGTCAGGGTTGCTCGAGTTTTGTTGAAGTTATAACTTAGAATACCAATTTTGAATCTCAGTCGAGTTGGAGTCGAGTGACGTATGAGGAAACGTCTCAGACTATCGGTGTTAGGCTATTAATATAAATGGATTTAAAACTAGATTATAACACTTAAATTTGTAAGTATTTAAAGATAGAATAGTATTAATTACAGGTATTTGGTTCCCATAGTACAAGTTCAGCTTTGCGCTAGTCTATTTCCCTTGGTCACGGCATCACGCATGGACGGCTGGACCGATTTCGCTAATTCTTTTTTTGTTGTTTGTTATTGTCAGGAGAAGGTTCTTATGAAAAAAAAAAATAAGAAAGTTACGTGGATAAATCGTATAAAATAGAGGCATGGGTCGGAAACATATTGATAGAACAATTAATTTATGATTTCTTATTGCACATTTCACAGTCGATTCAATCGGAAGATTCGAATTCAATATTCATAGTTAAGACAGGACGACGTCTGTCGGGTCAGCTTGTGTTATATAAGAAGTTGTTTGTATTCTAATAATGTTCCATACATATTATCACGCCTGTTTCTTATTGGGATAGGCAGAAACCACAGATTTCCATTAGACATACATATCCGTCAGTTTTGGTTGGTTTTTACCCTCCCCTTTATTAGAAAATCGCCTATTTGGTTCGTTTAGGTTTTTACCTCCCTAGTCTACCATTGAACCATTCATTCACTACTTCTTTCATTCATTCTTTCATGTGATAGATAGATTTTATGCATTTCTGGCTTACCTGATTGGGAGTCTCCTGGTATTCGGTACCATGGTAGGGCATCCTGGGTATGTGCTGGTCGTAAGGCTTCTGTCCGTATGGACAGATCTTGGCTGAGTTGTAGATCTCTTTCATTTCTAATATAACTTGTTGGAGCTGGAAACGAAATGAGGTTTTATGTCGTTGATATAAAGCTGTTTTTTCTTTAAAGACAGTATTTTTGTTTTTGTTTGGGTACTTAAACTTAGGTTATAAGTCTTAGGTCCTCTCATAAGACTTTAGTCTTGTCAAAAGGGACAATACGCACCCTCAGAACGATAGGGGCTTAACTCAAAACATCACTTTTGGCACATCTCTGATTGGGTCACTTTCGCACTGAGCGGGGAGGGTGGTCCGTTGTTAAAGAGGCTGTAGTATCGGTATGCTTATTCTATCATTAAATTGACTATGTTTTACTAATTGAAATATTCCTTCACTGATAGAGAGCCACAATATTCCCGAGTGACATACGATCCTCAAGAATGAGAGTGAAACCGCGGGACGGTAACTAGTATCTACAAATAAAAAGCTAATTTACCTCTGTAAATTTCTCATCAGGCAAAGCAGCACGGCTGGCCTGCACAATCTTCGTCAGCTGCCTCCGACTCTGAGGGTCCGAGAGCCTCGAAGAATCGTAAGCAGCTGCTTTTCTCCAAGATAGCCTTTCGAACTTTGAACTCAGAGCCAGCTCCTCGATCATCCGCCTTCGGTTGTACTCGGTTATGTTCGTGACGAATTTCCATTGCGACATTGTCACTCTGCAATCAAATCATAAGTAACTAATTGACTGAGACGTGACCTTGAAATCCATTGTAAGATTATACAAAAATTTATAGTATAAATACAGAAAGTTATCTTTTTGTCCGGCGGTCGGCGAGGTAACACGTCTGTGGTGCTAGTGCGTCGACTCAGTGACAGCGGGTCTAATACATCCTGAAGATGCATCGTGTAGAATAATATATAAATAAATATCCTGGGACATTCTTTTACACACGGCCATCTGATCTCAAACTATGCAGAGCTTGTACTCTGGAAACCAGATAACTGATATACTACATATTCTACCACATTTTTATTTTTCTAAATACATACATATGTAGACATTTACACCCAGACACAGAACAAACAGCCATGTTCATGCACACAAATGTTTGTCCTGGGTGGGAATCGAACTCGCGACCTTCGACTTGGCAGTTAGAGTCGCTAACCACCAAGCCAATTGACCTGATGAAGTAAAACACGTGTCGATTTCCTGTTGAGTTTCCTTGTTTGGGACTTGACAGAGAAGGAGTTCCAGCTGAATTAGTTACTAGATATTTGTTTTTCTGTATAATCTTAAATCATAATTAGGTAACTATTAACCTTGTAACCTTACGGAAGAAATTATCTGTTAGATGATGAAAACTTCATAGAAATTGATAGCGTAGTTTAAAAGAACTAAGACAGTCCAAGATAGCGACTTTATTTTATCCCATTTACAGATATCGTAGGATATTCTCCATACACGGTCATCTGGTGCCAAACTAAGCTGAGCTCTTAGTGCAGAGTTCGTCCGGGGAAGTACTACCACCTTACCCATTTTCGCCGTGAAGCAGTAGTGCACTTGTATTACTGTGTTTCGGTTAGAAAGGTAAGGGGGCCGGTGAAATTACAGGCACATGACACTTAACAACTTCACGTCTCAGGGTCGACAACGCATTGGCGGTGACCACTTACCATCAGGAGCGTAAGCTTGTTTGCCGGCCGCTGTAGTATAAATTACAAGAAAAGAAAGAGCTTATTTGTGTTTTGGTAACCAGGTAACTCATATACTCTTTTTTTTTATATTTTCTATACCAAACAAGCATACGGTCCACTTACTAAGCGGTCACCGCCGCTTACATTTGCAATACCAGGGGCATCGTCAATGCGTTGTCGACCCTGAGACGTGAAGTTAAGTCTCATGTGCCTGTAATGTCACCTTACCTTTCTAACCGAAACACAGTAATACAAGTGCACTACTATTTCACGGCAGAAATGGGTAAGGGTAGTACTTCTCCGGACGAACTCTGCACTAAGAGCTCTACTACTCAAAAAATATGTTGTCTAGATATAATTAGGTATGTTAAGAACTAAAATTTTAGGAGGAAACAGTACCTATAACACATTCCAGATGCTTCCCGGTCGTATTCACGAAGGAACTGCATTGCTTCTGCTGCATTCGTGTTGGTGCCCTGAAATTGATAAGTAAAGTAAGGTATTGTATGACTGTTAAATGAGAAACCTTGTGAGTGATGGGTGTTTGTTACTCTCTCACACAAAAACTACTGTTTATTTCTTTATTTATGGATCTCCAACAAAATATACACGCTAACATTATCACTACATAGTATAAAACAAAGTCGCTTTCTCTGTCCCTATATCCCTATGTACGCTTAAATCTTGGACGCTTAAATCATTAAAACTACGGAACGTATTTTGATGCGGTTTTGTAATAGATAGAGTGATTGAAGAGGAAGGTTTTTATATATAATACATGACATCCCACGGGAACGCGGTAAGCTAGTATTATTATAATACACAGTAAGTGTGAGGTGGCGTGTTCCTTCAATTAGAGGAGACCACGGCATCCAAAAATATAAATAGACGAAATGTTACAAAAATAAAATCATAATTAAAATGAAATACAAAATCTAATATATTAAATTCTCGTGTCGCGGTGTTTGTTACCAAACTCCTCCGAAATGGCTGAAATTTGTGCGCCTCTCGGGTAGGTCTGAGAATCGGCCAACATCCATTTTACATACCCCTAAATACACACAAGGGTGTCCCAACTCAAATTTTTTTTTAACAACATTTTTATTTTATTATGATTTAGCATTGACATCTTCTATATAAGTAAAATAGGGTTCCTTTGATGCACCATCACCTCAAAACTGTTGAACATATTTTACCGCGAAATTTTTCCTAGATGGTAATATGCCGTATATGATATCAATGAATCAAAATTAGTAAAAGTGGAGAATGAGCGAATACATATTGGAATTTCTATTGCAAATCTATATTATCACTTGCGATTAAATAAAGCTAAACGGACTTGCATGAAATTAGCCACATATATAGTTAATAACCTGAATTAACATAGGATACTTTTGAATCTCGGGAAAATGTTACATCCCTCGGAAACACGGACAAACCCGCAGGCAGTACCATATTTTCATTTGACAGGTGTTGCGGAATTAATTGAACACGAAGTTATTATTATAATTTGTCACGCTCGTGTCTCCACAAAATGGAGGTCACCTTAAACAATACGCTGCTTGTAACGGATGCGTTTTATTTAATAATTTTGAAAGGATATCCTGTTCTCAAGATGGCTACCGAGGAGAGGTGACCATGATATAGCGAGCGATAAATAAAATATGGCACACAGATAGAATATATTGGTCCATCACCTCAAAACTACTGAGCATATCGGGAAGAGACTGGTACCATTCGACGCGGAAAGTTTCGTAAATGGTACCCAATATGATATCGATAAACGCGGGTGAAACCGCGGGGGAGAGCTAGCAACTTACATACCGATAATATTAAATAATAGCTGTCCCCCGTGGTTTTACCCGCGTTTCCGTGGGATGTCACATGTTTTATACATAAAAACCTTCCTCTTCAATCACTCTATCTGTTGAAAAAAAACCGCATCAAAATCCGTTGCGTAGTTTTAAAGATTTAAGCATACATAGAGATATGCTTAAGGTTTTCTTTACCAAATGTAGCACAAGTAGATAGCCAAATAATAATAGATGGGAGCCATATTAATCTTGTAAATAAAACGGTATTTTTGGGTCTTACATTAGACAATAAATTGCAATGGGGACCTCAGGTTGATACTCTAGCTGCTAAATTAAGTTCGGCTGCTTTTGCTGTTAGGAAAATTAAACAATTGACGAATGTTGAGACGGCCAAATTAGTTTATTTTGCATATTTTCATAGCCTCTTGTCCTATGGTATTTTGTTTTGGGGAGCAGCAGCGGATATAGAATCAATATTTATTATACAAAAAAGAGCA
Source organism: Habrosyne pyritoides (assembly GCA_907165245.1). Classification (NCBI taxonomy): domain Eukaryota; kingdom Metazoa; phylum Arthropoda; class Insecta; order Lepidoptera; family Drepanidae; genus Habrosyne; species Habrosyne pyritoides. The sequence continues at coordinate 1,281,878 of OU015612.1, forward strand.
ATTCGTGCAATTTACAGTATGGGTCCCCGTGAATCATTAAGAGATTTATTTAGGGAAATAAATATAATGACATTACCTTCACTATATATTTATGAAAATATAATGTTTATACGTAGAAACATAGGAATGTTTGAGGCAAAATTAGATATTCATAGTATAAATACAAGACAAAGGGAGAAGTTAGTTGTTCCATACTTTAGACTAACTAAAGTTAACAAGTCATTTCTTGGTAATTGTGTTCGATTTTATAATAAGATACCGCTTTCAATAACCAAAATGTCTGATCATAAATTTAAAAATTATATTAGGAAAGTTTTGAAAGAAAAAGCGTATTACAAGGTAGTTCATTATATTGAAGATAAAAATGTATGGAAATAGCTGCTCTCTGCACAGTGCACCTCTAAATCTCTTGTTTAAGTTGTAAGTACCTAATTATTGTTATTTTCTATTTTGTAGTCTTGTCATATTTTTTTTTGTTTTGTTTTTATTAATGTTACCTATAATAAGTATTTTGTAATTGTTAAATATAAAATTATGTAAAATTGAAATTATAAAATAGCCAAAAAGTCAGAATAGATAAAAATTTATATAACAAATAAAAAAGAATGTAACCTTGCTGAGTTTCTTGCCGGTTCTTCTCAGTTGAAGGCTGACTTCCGAACCGGTTGTAGCTTCAGTAACTTTAAATTTGACCTTCATAAGTGCCCTCCGAAGGCCTAAACTGAATAAATGGTTTTGAATTGAATTTTGAATATAGGGACAGAGAAAGCGACTTTGTTTTATACGGTTGTAGCTTCAGTAACTTTAAATTTGACCTTAATAAGTGCCCTCCGAAGGCCTAAACTGAATAAATGGTTTTGAATTTTGAAAAAAAAAAACATTTTTTGAACTATGTAGTGATAGTGAAGAGCGACTGGGCATTTTCTTTTTTAATATTTGTATGGTCCGTTGTAACGCCATCTAGTTGAGTTTTGAGGTACTATTATGTAAACATTATCAACAACGCATTTTACGCAACAACATATTTTATGTGTAAAATTGTTTTTTTTTTTCAGAATAGAGGCATTTATATTGATAAACTTAACAACCAAAGCCAAATATTCTTCCAAATTGTTGTTGAAAAAAAATTTTTGTAGGTACAAAGAAATCCTACAGACTAAACTTGCGGCACGCAATGATGGCCGTTTTGACATTTAACAATGACAAAGAAAAATAACCTTTATTCCTTCACACATAAGGTGCATCTATTCATCCAACAGCTAATTGTATGATGATGGAAATCAACCTTATTCCAAAGCAATACAGTTTCTCAGTTTCTCTCGTCAAAACGGCCAGCATTGCGTGCCGGTAGTATAGTATATTATTATAGACTATAGAGTATAGATAACGCGCCAATAGAGGAATCATCGCCTTGAGCCAATAAAAAGTTAAATATGTCGAACAGGAACTCAGTTTAATCAAAATTTAATAACAAAGAGTAAAGTGCCTGACCCTACAGATTAAAACAGTAGTTTAGATTTATTAACTCCTAGCAGTCCCCCGCGGTTTCACCCGCGTTCCCTAGGAATGCCACATTTTCCCGAGATAATTTAGCCTATATGTTATTCCAGGATATGTTCTATCTATGTGGCCACTTTCATCCAAATCTGTCTTATAGTTTTTGCGTGAAAGAGTAACAAACATCCGTAAGTACCAACATTCGCATTTATAATATTTGCATGATTAGTTAACAATCTCAAGGACTATACATAGGTATCAAGCGCAGATCCACCTTTAGGGCACGATGGACATACCCACAACCCTAACAGACTTGTGACTTCACACTTTCACTGTCTATTGAGGTCGATAGGCTGATGATATTCTATACAATGCTTTTATTAAAAAAAACAGCGGGTTGCACTCCGGGAGCGCCGGCAGAAGTGAATCTTGAACATTAATGTTGTGCATTTTTGCCGTCTTACGAATTTTCGATCAGGTCACAACCTTTTTTGTAGGCTGGATCTGCGCCTGGGTCATCATACTGGTGAAGTGAAACTTATTAAGATTTAGTTCAGAGGTCCTAAAATGGAAACTTTACAAGAGAAAGTGTTTGCGATAATAGCTATTGTTTTACGTCCGTCCATCTGTCTGTCACACAACAATGGTCCGATGGATACAACGGATTCGATTTAGCGTGGAGTAATTAGATGGTTTGTGTTTGAAATTGAAAGGCGTTGGACAGTTATTGAACTAATATTCGTTTTTTTACTTTATATACAATATATCACTAGGTGTAAATATCTATATAAGTATGTATTTATAAAGATGGCCGTGTGTAAAGAATGTCCCGGGATATTTATAAATAAATAAAAAATTAAATTATTTGCTAAAGTAATGTAAATAGTTTATTACATACTAATATCTAATACTTTTAAATATAATTAGGATCTCGGAAACGGCTCCAACGATTTTCATGAACTTTAGTGTGCTGGGGGTTTCGGGGGCGTTAAATCGATCTAGCTAGGATTCATTTTCAGAAAATGTCGTTTTATCCGTGTTTTTCGGCAATGAAAACTACTACAATGTCATTAGAAGGTAAGGTTTTCAAGTTACATCTTTTGTGAGAAATACTGTTATTGGGAGCCCTTAATTATCGCATCTAATTCGTATCTAGGTATATATGACAGTGCTTTAAAGAAGAGAATACGGTAGAAGTCACTTTAGTAAAGAAATCCCGAGCAATGCTCGGCCATTCAGGTACTAGAGATACAGGTACGGAGATATTTACACCCAGCCACAGAACAAACAGACATTCAGTTCATGCACACAAATATTTGTCCTGGGTGGGAATCGAACCCGCGACCTGCGACTTGGAAGTCAGGGTCCCTAACCACCAAGCCAACTGGCTCGTGTGACCCCTATCTGCGAGATTGACAACTACAGTTTTTTAGTAGCAAGACTGTTTAAGCCTCGGATAGACACACATGGCGTAACTAAGGGTTCCTTGTCGACAACGGTGCCCTAAAAACCATCCTTTGTTATTTTTATGGTCTCATACCCCTATTAAATGTTTTGAGGTATGATAGGTGGGTTTTCGAGCAACCTTCACGCTCTAGTCGAGGTGGCGTGACGGAAATGACAAATGACTATCGTGAGCAAATAATTTTGGTGTTTTTTCTTACAGTTATAGTAAACTAGCTGTCCCTCAAGGTTTTACTCGCTTTCCCGAGGGATGTCACGTTTTCCCGGAACAAAAAGTAGCCTATATGTTATTCCAGGATATGATCTATCTATGTGCCTAGTTGTATCTAAATCCGTTCGGTAGTTTTTGCGTGAAAGAGTAAGAAATATCCATACATACAAAATTTTGCAATTATAATAATATTCTTTGTTTTTATTCTCTAGGTGTGCCCCGAGGATTCACCCGCGTTTATCGATATACTAGTCTATCATTTGCGCAATCAAATGTTTATTTATTCAAAAGGAACACCTACAACATACATATGAAATATACACGATACAAATTAATGTTCTGCCTGTATTTAAATTTTCATCAAGATTGGTCATCGTTCATATCTGTTATGTGTGTTATATCTTCTGATCGTACAGACAGACAGATAAAAAGTAAAAACTTGGTAGAATAGGCGTCAGTGCCTATAATTCGCGCAATCGCGTGTTCAATCTATTTATAATTTTTTTCAAGATTGGTGAAATCGTTCTCGAGTTATAAATAGACATACGAACAGACACAAAAAATCAAAAACGGTAGAATTATCAGCAGAAAGTCATGAAATGAATATTTATCAAAATATTTGTCAAACGAATAAAATGTACAGACATATCGCACCTTTAGAATTGAAGTGGCATAACTCAAAATTTTAAGAAAATGACTTTTGTATATGGAATTACTTATAAACATGTATTCTATCAGTTTATTATAAATAAATAGATTATTTTAGTCCAGAAAAGGACAAACGTGCTATTTCCGTCTCTTTAAAATCACGCGGTTACCGCGCATCCCTCTGTATTGAAGGATCTCATTCAAAGTTGCGTCAACAGTGCTAAACGCTGGACGTAGTGCGGTTGCTCCGTAAAGGGCGGAAACTGTAATCTGCAGTTTTAATACTAAACGCAAGGTAAGTTATTTCTTTGATACATATTTTTGTAATGACTCATTTTGGTTTTGGGCGTTTCAATACTAAATGATTATAATATTGTGGTGTCGTATTAGAACTGCCGTCATTTTATTACCAAATATTGCTTAAATGATCGAGCCTTATTTTATATTATTGCTTTACTTTACTACCAATTTTGTGACTACGGAGACGTATAGGTAAATATGTTTATTCTTTACTGAATGATATGAGACTTAGTGAGCTTTATTTTGAGTTGAGTCTTTTTATTTTTATTTCAGTTAAAGTTTGAGATCAATAATGAAAAGAAGTGCAGATCTTATTTTGCATCTATTAAACCGGAATGAAATATTATGCATGAACAGGGTGAAGAGATGAGAACAGCAAGTGCAGAAGGTTATACTAGTGCTTAAAATGGATCCAAAGAGCGTGATAAGGAAAACTATTAGAAAATACCCTTGGATAAGGCGACGGATGGAAGTCCTAGATTGAATTGAAATTTTACCGCAAGTGGAAACTGAACAACGGATTCTAAAGGAGATTAACAATACGTCCATAATCAGCAGTGAGAATAGCGTTAATCCAACTATCAAAGAACAAACATCACAAAACATGAGAGATCGATCCAGTAGTTCATCATCATCCAGTTCTGTTGTTTGTTTGTATTATTTTTTTTTTTTTTTATTAGTTATTCATAATATTATATTATTGTTCAATAATTCTTCACTTTTGCGATAGTGAGACTAAATAGATTTTATGTAATAAAGCTAAGTTGGTTTTTTAAAAAAAAGAGTTATTGCTGAGTTTATTGTCGGCTCTTCTCAGTAAAAAACAACCTTCCGAACCGGTATTAGAATCAGACTATTCATAAGTGCTTGGAAAGGCCTATTTGAATAAAAATATTTTCATTTCATTTCTTCTATGTCATAATCTTCAAGTTCCAGCACAACGTCGTCGTCATCAGTCTTTTACATAGCCGAAGCAAAGCTGAGACGAAATGAAAATAAATAGCTCACCTTCTATCATGTCAGGTACTCAAATCGATTACACGAATATAATTTGTGCCGAGCCCTCAAATAGCAAAATACGGTTAGATAAAGACATAAACTACCGTCAATCACCTGTGCATTCTTTGCAATCAGAAGTCGATCTGAGTGACGCTGATCCGACTTACAACGATTCATCGCTACGACGCTCTTTCAGTTCATCAACCAACACGTCTGACAGGGATGGGGCACATGATGGTGACGATGCAATTGTTTCCTCAGAATAAAAAATCTAGGAAGCGCCTGCGCAATCCGTCTCAATGGAAACAAAATATTGTTAAATCTCTTCGAAATACCGGAAAAGCCTACCAATCACTTTCTAAATCTAACAAAGTAATTGTGTTTGTAGACTTCGTTGTTCCGATAACATAACCCCTGAGCGAAATATACGACTATTATTGGCAGCTAAGTAATTTTGACTTGAAGCGATCATTTATCAAGGCATGCACGATGGAGGTGAAACCAAAATATCAGTACAAAAATGCTGCCCATCCTCGTAAACCAAACACAGCCATTTATTTTACAGCTGATTGCCAAAGAATTCGCGTTTGTAAAACCTTTTTTTATCAATACACTAGATACTCGTATTACAGAGAGATAGATAAAAACTGTGAAACTGAAAACTAATGGCCTTGTGGAAGATCTTAGAGGGCGTTCTAGAAGCCGAGCCCCGATTAACCCAAGTCTTGTACAAGATATTAAGGACCATATTAATAGTCTACCGCGCATAGAATCACATTAACTAAGATCTTCTACTTCAAGAGATTATATGGATGGCAGCAAGAGTATAAAAGAGATATGTAGGGACTTTAATAATAATCAAAACAAGTCTCACGCCCGTACTGGGTTTTTTACTTAATATTTACAACTGAAATTAATATAAGCTTTTTTTAAGGCCAAAAAATATTTATGAGACTAATGTACAAGATATAAATATAATATGAATATGTATTATTAACGAAACTAAATGTGCTGTTTATGATCTCGAAGCTGCAATGACCTGTCGTAAAGGCGATGTTTCATCTTTTTATTATAGGTCAAGACTTAATTGTTATAATTTTACAATAGTTGAACTAGCTTCTAAATCAAAACATAATAATAAAAAGAAAAACGATAGTGAACTAGGTGCATATGAAGGAGTATATTGCTACTTTTGGAAAAGAAGACATGGTAATAAAGGGGCTATTGAAATAGGTTTCTGCGTTTTTGATTACTTAAAGTCCCATCAGTGAAAATAATGCAGACAAAACTTTAAATCTAATATTTTATTCAGAAATTGTAATGGTCAAAACAAAATATAATATAAATATATTGCCAGTTTATAGCAGTTTAGGCCACTGCATAAGACAGTGGCCCATTTTGACAACATTCAATCAATAACGCATAAATATCTAATTAAGGGACATACACAGAAAGAGGGAGGCAATGCACATAGTTTAATTGAAAAGAAATAAAGAGAAACCTAAGATCCTATTGACAAACCGCAACAATATATGCCTTTACTAAGAGGTGCTAGAAAAACTGGCACCCCAATTAGAGTTAAAGAGTTAAGGTTACAATTTTTTATAGACTTAAATGTGTTGCAGAACGAATGTTGATAAAAATGCAGTGGGTTTGAGGGACTTAGATAGCGAGATAAAAGTGTTAAAATTAGTTAAAGACGAGCTATTTTTATTTTACTATAAAAATACATATGCTGAAAAAGACTTTAAGAAATAAAATGAAAAAAGCGTGTGAAATTACAATAACGAATGCTTATAGTCCAAAATGGTGCTTGCAGAAAATAAAAAAAAAGATCTGAATTATCTTATAAGAACTAAAGCAATCCCTAGTATCTACGCCTGGTTCTATGACTCGCGTTTATAATTATTTTTAATAAATTAACTTAATGATATATTTTGATCTCATTTTAGTGTTGAATCAAGATATGTTATTTTTGCTGTTTATTTAAAAAAAAGTGAATGGTTGATTATGTTAATTAGTTGAGTTTGATAAAAGTTTTTTTATTTCGTAAATTCTTTCTTAGACATTTTTATAAATATCTTTTGGCCAGTTATTCAAATATAACAAAATGACTTTTACTTTATTATTTTTCTACTCTATTGATAAGAAGTATTTCATTGTTTTATATTATTTTATCAAAGGTTTACATAGTATTTGGAGATTATTTCAAACCATTGATTTTTATAAACTTACTTTAATTGAATACCAGGTGGTAATGTTATGTTGGTAGCAGTACCAGTAGATTAGTGTTTAATGATGATTAGTGAGGGAAAATTTCAAAATACACGATTTTGAAACCAAAGTCTGCTTTTCACTTTCCTTTAATTTAACTAGTCTACAATAATTAAACTAGCATATTGTAAAATCTGTCACCATGTTCAAATATAACATTAGAAATTAATCGCCCCTTTTTTAAATAGGCACAATTTGTTTATGTATCGTTAAGTAAAAAATTGACTCAAAGTCAAATATGCCAATAATATTAAATTGATTTCGGAAAATAAGTGTCATTTTTTTTTAATGACTAATTATAAAATGTTCTAATTAGTTATACGTAAAGGTTTAGTGTCCAATCATTAAAACAATTCCTACCCTATGGTTAATAACAAAAAAATTAAAAATAAACGCTTAACCTAGAGCAATAAAATGGAAAATCTACAAAACGGCTAATTCTTCTATTACATTTTTGGTGTTTACCAAAAAACAAGAATTTTGGATTAAGCCACTTCAATTCTAAAGGTGCGATATCCTACAGATTTATATAATAGTAGGTAATAGATATCGATATCGAGAAAGTTTGTTTCTATGGATGTTTGTTACTCTTTCACACAAAAACTACCGAACGGATTTTGATGAAACTTGGCTTGTATTCCAAGGAAACATTTTGTGCCTGAAACCGCGGGGGACAGCTAGTATTTCATAATATTTGATTCTATCTTTCTTCTACTATAGAGTTCTCGATCGATTCTACACAATAACTTTGGTCAACAGTTTTTATACGCAAATAGATATTTACTAATCTATTAGTTTATTTCTAATGTCATTTTGTATAAGCGCCTATACAAATCGTATAGATATCAAATACCGCTGCAAACAAAGATAGCGTTATCGAATACATATCACAATTTCGACACGTCAGGTATGTCAGGATGGCCGAGCGGTCTAAGGCGCTGCGTTCAGGTCGCAGTCCACTTCTGTGGGCGTGGGTTCGAATCCCACTTCTGACAAATGTCTTTTTGCTTTTATTTTACATTTTTTAAATCTATTTATTGATAGTTTACAACGACTTACACAATTTTATAATATTTTTAGATGATTTACTTCATTTTGTTATTTTTTAGACAGCAATGTTACTTTGGTATTAATATCTTCATACAACAATAGCAAGTTAAATAATTTTAAAAAGTAATTGGGTTACAAAACTTAGAAAATTATAACTATATCGACGGTTAAAAGGAGACTTGATTCAAGCGCCATTTTGAAAACTTTACAGGAGAGCTATTTGAAAATTTTAAAACCCAAAAACAGATACTGCATCTAAACTTCTTAACATTCCATATCGAAGCTGTTGAATATTAAAACTAAATGCAAGCTTCAACGAATTTGTGCATGGGCCATCATCATAGTAGTATAATTATTCATTGACAAAAATGTTACTTTTGTCAAAAATGGAGGTTAATTCAAGTCGCCTTTTACTCGTCGAATGTATAATGAAAATCGAATAATTCAATTGTTATAAACAATTATTTTCAATCCAAACTTGAGGCTTACGTGTGAGTTAGAAATCTCTTCATAATTTATTTCTAAGAAACTGAAATCATGTCGTTATCTATTTAAATTTATTCATCGTTAAAAAAATAATGAACTGTCACTTACCATTCTGAAATAGTCTTGTGTGCAGACATGCCGTGTGAAGAAAGCAAAGAATAAAAGGCAAAACACTGTCGCGCCACAGCCGACAACCATTTTAAAAAATAAACTGTCAAACCATTAATCCGAATAAATACACTTACTTTTATAATTAAAATCAATTTTAAAACATCGAACGTAACACAAATTAAATTCTATTTAAAATTCAACATAACTAATTAATTATTCATTAAAATTAAGAATAATGAAAGTAATTTTTTCTTTTCGCGGTTATATTTGACAGTTGTTTGTTTTTTTAATTTCACGTATAAGGTTTTGGTAATCAAGTTGTATTTGGTGTTTTAAGGTAACTTTTAATGGAACGACGTGGGTTTTGAGTTAGAAAACTGTCCCGTGATAGTTCTTGTCGTTGACTGCAGGAATATTTCCGTTGCTTTTGTTTTCTGCACGGTTTGATGAGCACAAGTCTACTTAAAAGGGAGGGGCACGAGCCAAGATACAAATATCTTGAGATATATCTTTGCTTTTTTACCCGATTACGGCGAAATCAAAAGGAAGAGCTAATAGGAAAGATGGAAGAAAGGATAATTTTGTATGTTTAACCGTAGCGCCTAAATTACTTTCTGAGCCGATATTTTGAACAAACCTTTTGATATGGTACCTTATATGATATATACCTTACCCATTGGATCAGTAGATGAACCATATTACAAATATAATAAGGCTCATAATTGAATGAAATTCGTTGCTGTCGCATTTTTGCGCAAATTGGCGCATTTGATTGTGATTTAGTTAGAATGAACGAAATATCTTTTTTTTGTAGTCAAGGCCGATAAGGAGACGGTCCATCTGATGGTAAGTGAACACCACCGATGGTCATCAGCAACACCAGGGGCATCGCCAATGCGTTGACGACCCTGAGACGTGAAGTTGGTAAGTCTCATGTGCCTGTAATGTCACCTGCCTTACCTTTCTAGCCGAAACACAGTAATACAAATGCACTTCTGCTTCATGCCAGAAACTACTGTGGTGGTAGTACTGCTTTTTAAAATAAGTTGACAGATATTCTACATTAAAGATACTGAAGAAATAATCTCATGTGCGCTCACGCGGCTGCTGCGCGCCATCGCGTGCGCTGCGACACACTGGTCCAAGATCATTACTAATGCAGAGTGGTCGCTTTAAACACAGTATTTCAACATCCAATATAATAAATCAGCCAAATATCTTTCCAGGAGTATGTTCAGGGCAAGTGAGAGCAAATTATACTTGCTAAAAAAACATTTATTTGTGGAAAACATCTTGTTAGGAAACGTGTAGCTTTTATATTTACAGTCAAATTAACCAGAGCTCCAGCGTTTGTCTTGATACTGAAATGACTCGAACACCGCTCCGGAAGGTTGCTTTTACTGAGAAGAGCCGGGAATAAACTCAGCAATTACTCTTTCAAAATAAGATTTTGTACATTAAAATGTGTCCTGCTGGAGCGAGCGCTACACCCAAGCATTGTCGTCTTTAAAAAAATCGTTTATATCGTAGAAACTACTTTAAAACCGACGACCCTTTGCGTAAAACCTTTTGCCGTACCATAGATAATGTGACCACGTACAGGAAAGTGCCGAGAGGAAAGACCTCTCACCAGGTGGACCGACCTGGTCAGAGTAGCTGGAAGGCGCTGAATGCAGGTGGTTTAGGACCGTTCAAGGTGAAATTCTATGGAGGCCTATGTTCAGCAGTGGACATCCCTGGGCTGATATGATGATGATGATGAGATAGAAGAGTGTTTTATTTATCTTGGGTTTAACATACCTACATGGATAATATGGTGAGCGATGATATACGCAAGCTGGCTGGCAGCGGTTGGAAGCAAAGAGCTGAAGATCGAGCTCAGTGGCGTGCCATAGGTGAGGCCTATGTCCAACAGTGGACGGAGATAGGCTGATGATGATGATGGTGAGCGATGATGCTCTCAACTGAGGCTACGTTTTAGACCTTAGCATAGAGCGTTGCTGGGGGCGTGACTTACGAGAAATCTGAGCTGCTCTTATGGGACTAAGCACGGGTATTGAGATGGTCCTCGCCTGGGAAGATGATGTCGACGGCTTTGTGTTGTGTCGTATGGAGTACCATGAGTTACTCGCACGTCGGCTGTAGTCCAGGGTTTGAGCTTAGTCCTGTCTCTTTCGCTAACTCCCCAACCACATGAGAGATCCGCTCACCGAGGCCTCGTTGTACCACAACCCTCAGCTCTATTTCGTCGTGGTTGAAGAGTAAATAGCAAAAATATTTACAACACAAAATACATAGGAGTAATGTACTTAGCAGAGCGTGGTTTCGATCCACGGACCTCTGGGTTATGGGCCCAGCACGCTTCCACTGCGCCACTCTGCTCTTGTGTCATTGGTGCCAAATCTATCACTAATTTAATACAATTGGCCACTTGGCTTGGTGGTTAGCGACCCTGACTGCCAAGTCGTAGTTCGCGGGTTCGATTTCCACCAAGGACAAACATTTGTGTGCATAAAAATGTCTGTTTGTTCTGTGTCTGTGACAAAAAAGCAGTTGTATATGTAGTATATCAGTTATCCGGTTTCCATAGTACAAGTTCTGCTTAGTTTGGGATCAGATGGCCGAGTGTAAAAGAATGTCCCAGGATATTTATTATTGTTTAATTTTGTCGCACAATTCTCTCGTCGTTCTCTCGGCGCTTTTGTTTACTGAAGAAGGGGGCGGAACGAGACCGTCTCGTCAGTCATTAGAGTCTGTGAGTGCTATTTGACTTTATTCACTGATCTATACATTCTGTAACTAGTATAATCTATGGCAAGAGTTATGTAGGTCTATCTGAAACATACCAGAGAGATTTTAAGATTAATGTTGATATGTTGTACTTAGTTTTAATTGACGCTCGTGGAGATATCTAGAAAATGTTGTAGGTATCAGAATTAAATATCTTTTTTTCTGCCTCTCTCGTTCTATAAATGGCCAGTCGTATTATAAATAAGTAATAATAAAACTCGGACAAAATTACTGGATCATTCGAGGTATATATATTGGCGGGGCCGTCTTTAACCTATAAGAGGCCCTGAACGCTTTAGAGGTCGTTTAAGTATCACGTAAGCATCTAATGGGGTTGTAGGGGTTTTTGCTTTGCTAATTATTTAGTGTTGATCAACTTTTGCCACCTTTGAAATAGTTTAAAACAACACAAGATTATACAAAGTACATGTACGTGAGTTAATGAAGTTTGGCGAGCTAATAAACCAATACAGCCCCCTTATTCAGCTAATACAAACTTCGTTGGCGAGCCGCTTCACGGAGGCCTCGGAGACCTTACCTCTCACGTGATTAGTAGTATTAGCGTAGTTAGCGAAAGAGACAGAGCACGGAGGCCGCGACGAAACATCCTTGAGTTAGTGTAATTTTCCTTACAGAATCGCGCCCCAGTATCTAAGTACAAAACGAAGGGAGGGTTGCTTTGCTTTTGCTGACAAATGGGACAGGGGCGTTCAAAATACTTAAACGGCCCGTTAGATTATGACTCGACACACCGATCCGATCTATGGCCTAGGTAATACCAGCAGAGCGATTCTATAATCCACCCAGAATCGTCGTTGCAGTCATTTTTGTATTGCATTGACGGCGCTACGATTGTCGCACACTGCTCGCAAAACCATTAATATATTTTGAAATAGCTTCAATATTGCATCCAAGAGAGTTACGCAATACGGATGCGGATGGTTATCTAATAATAATTTAAGAGTAGTAGAGCTCTTAGTGCAGAGTTCGTCCGGGGAAGTACTACCACCTTACCCATTTCCGCCGTGAAGCAGTAGTGCACTTGTATTACTGTGTTTCGGTTAGAAAGGTAAGGGGGCCGGTGAAATTACAGGCACATGAGACTTAACAACTTCACGTCTCAGGGTCGACAACACATTGGCGATGCTCCTGTTTGTCGGCCCAAGTGGCATAAAAAAAATATATATATATATTATTTATTTATCTCCCACAACAAGTTACAAAAAAAAATGTACAACTTAATTTACCAAAAAATTTAAATTGCGGGAGACTGGTGCCTAAGTTAGGCAGAGCCTGTATTTCAGGACTTGTGAGGTCCCTAGGCCTTTGCCTAGACTAGCCAATGGAAAAGAAGTCCCTGTCTTAACAGCTCTTTACTATTGAAATGCATATCAGTACATGCCAACTAAAATACTTTGGCAAAAGCGAGTTTGACAGGATCAAACTTCATTATGACATCAATTCTGTCTTCAGTCTTCTGTTTGCCAGTTGGCTTGGTGGTTAGGGAGCTTGCCAAAAGATTGAAAGATGATGATCAAAAAATTTAAGAAAGTTCAATTAGAAAACGCCTAAAAACTGGTGAAAATTAGGCCAAAAAAGCGTAAAATATATTACTTCAAATATTATTTTATCTTATATCATCTGTTTGTATTTCTTTATATATTTTTTTATGATTACGTCGAAGAAGTAAACGAAGATTTTTTTTATATGTTTTATTTACCTTCTTAAAAACAATGTCAAAGTTACAAGGTACTTTTTATTTAAGCCCTTCTAATTCTGGTGGTGTCAGTCTGATCCTAGTTCCTATTTAATAAATAGAAACAAGAGAGGCGCCAATCTGACAACATTTTACCGCCTAAGTTTTAGTATGTGATGAACAATGTGTAACTTGATACATCTTCACGCTCCGAATACGCCGTAGTCTAATCCTGAAAAGCCGTTTATTTTGCTCTATACAAGTCAGTTAGTAGCCAGTCTATTTTAAAATGATGTTATAGGACTTGGGAAAGTAGGTACCTACCTGGCAGAACGGATTAAAATAAAAAAGCTTTATTGACTTAATCGCAATGAATTATGGTGAAAAAATTGGCGCCATTTTGCCTCAAGTGACATCTTATGATTGACATTTTAACTTTTTCTACAGATAAATAAAAAAATGTAGGGACTTAATATCCATAGTGAGTCTGTTCCCTTTAGCCAATAAATGTTGAAGAATGTCACTGCAAAATGAACCCTATTGGTAAGGTTCATATGCAGCATTATAAAATACCTATAAATAAATGAGATGAATTGCTTACTTCTTTTATTTAGACTTTAATGTCAAATAGGTCTTCTGGCGTGAAGTAGTAGTGCAGTGCACTTATATTACTGTGTTTCTGTTAAAAAGGCAAAGCCAGTGAAGTAACTTGCCTGCTTGACATTCCATAGACAATTGCGTATTTAATTTTAATGACAGATTGACCTTTACATGATCTTGAAATGTGCCATCATGTGTGACAGTAGGGGGCCCTACCTTCGTTCTGGAACACTAACTACCGCCGCCTGGTGCGACCTGTTTTAATATTGACCCATATACATTCTTTGTTTGTAATCGCCTTAGTAGTCGAGTATGAAGCTCGGCTCGTGACCTGGAGGTCTTGGCGTCTATTTCCAGGTCGGGGAAGGTATATTGAAGTTTCTTTGTTAGAAACTATTCCTTGTTCGAGAGACGGATGCTAGGCTCTTTTTAATGCTGACTGAACTAAAACAAAGTCACCAAATATCAGACGCAGTGACTATACTGGGTGTAAGCAGATATTTGCTAGATAGGTAGTCTAGTTTTTGAGATACAACAGAAAGCGTAGTTCCTGGTAGGGTTACAAAAAACACTTTTGCGTCAAGGACAGAGTAGTTAATTGTGATATTTGGCGGCATTTGAATTAATGATGGCCCTGGGTAGTGCCATACGAGATGTCGATAGCGACGTCACGTTGGAGATTAAAAAAATTCTTCGGTGGAATGTAGGACTTATCACTATGACCTCTGTCTGCCTACCTCTTCCGCGATATTGGGCGTGAAGATATTAGTACTACCTATGGTGGGATTGCGGAAATGAATTTGACAAATTTGCGCCACTAATCTTACTACTATTACAAATGTGAAAGTTTCGATGGATGGGTGTTTGTTAGTCAATCACGCCGGAATGACTGAACGGATTTGGATGAAATTTGGCACAGAGATAGATTATAATCTGGAATCGCACATATCCTGGGAACGCGAGTGAAGCTGCGGGAGACAGCTAGAGATAAATAAAATACAAATTGTAGTTCAGTATTGTGACACTAGGGGCGCATCTAGTTGAAATAAAACACAGTAACTAATATTTTTCTGTAGAAAATTATTCATATGGGTATATTTACACTATAAGGTATAATAATGTAATATACAAAACAATTAGGATTCATACAAAAGGAATTACATATTTTAGCATATAATATTACTAGTATATTCCTTAGAAAAAAGAAAACAATTCCAATACAATTTCTCTGTAAAAAATTCTCTATTAATTCATATATTTATACTTATACTAATAGGGGAGTATGTAATTATTTACATAACGTTTACGATTCTAAGTGGTACCTTGTGATGTGATATTAAAATATACAGAAAATAGAACCTCCTTTTTTGAAGTCGGTTAATAACTAAAACGAATAGCATATTTTATCTACTTCGTATTTAATATTGCTTTGAAATCAAAATCATGTCGTTTCAAGAAATTCAAGATAATTTCCTATTTTATACCCTACCTACCTACTCAAACGAAATTGAGCATTAATTAATTACGCGAGGCGATTTTAGTGATTTTTCGACCAGGGGGGGAATCAGGAAGAAAGGAATCCTTGGTGAGATTTTGCTAGTCCCCCTTACCCCTTCACTAATGCTAGGTGAGATTTGTTACTGCTACTTTGACCCGTTCGGATAACCGCGATAAATATTTAGGTAACTGATTTTTCTGTCATTTTTCTTTACTTCGCCAGTTTTCTCACAATTATACAGTTTCTTACAGATAAAAATTAGGCTCAATTGTCCGAGACCCCCTTTTCTCCGCGTGAGATTGGTGAGGTTAGGCTCTACTACCCTCCCCCCCTAATCGCCTCACGTAATAAATGAACGCCATATTTAGCTACCTCTGATAATGTATATGATTTTAATAAAACAATAATGAGTAGGTAAAATTTTAACTGTAATTGCAGTTTCTTGTCGGCTCTTCTCAGCAAAAGTAACTTTCCAAACTCGTATTAAAGTCACTACTTAGTCAGCCTATTGGTTTAACATGTTTTGCAAATTTAGGTAGACAATTTTATTGGATATAACTCTTTTAACTCACAACTTAGTTATTTCTTTTTCAAGATTAAGAAGAACATGTCTATGACTTAGTTTTTAGTCGATGTAGTGTCCACTTAATAATGAATTCATTTATTTATTATTATTTTGTCAGAATATTGTAAAAGTACTTACGATATGTAATAGTGTAATAAAAACTAATTTCTTTCTAATAGTCCAGTTTGACAACTAAGAATGTCAGACTAAAATGTACCCTATTGCTTCATAATAGATGTATCTTATTTCCAAAGCAATAAAGTAGATTTTTGCATAAATAAGACGACTTCGATAAAAGTTAATATGGATAATATTATAAAAATCGATGTGTGATTGTATGTCCCAATTTTTATGGAACCATCACTGGTAGACGATGTTATAAGTAGTAACTTAGATTACTTTTTAACGCGGGAAAATGTAACATCCCTTAGGAACCCAGGGCACATCTCTAGGTAAAAAAGAGTCACGTTATTAAACTTGGCGGGAATGTGAGAAAATGTTTTTTAAAAATATTGATTGCGATAATAATTGACGACAATCGGGCTTTGGGATTAGACACTCGATTGTTTAGGGGTATGCCGCAGGGCTCTATTGTAGGGCCATTTGTATTTTATATTTATATTGTGGACCTTCCCTTTTAAGATTAAAGAAACCTGTAGACTTCTATTTTTTGTATTCATAGACTCAATGATTATGAGATAAACGGTACATTAGCCCAGGTAATAAATTGGTTTAGTGTTAATAATCTAGTTTTAATGCACAGAAAACTAAATATCAGGGTTTCAATTTTTAAAAGATAAGTAAGCTCCCATGAGCTTACAGGTATTGAATCAATGCGTTTCTTAGGAAGTACATTAGACTGTAAACTTAAGTAGGGCATCGAAATATCTGTCTAGGGAGAAGTTTAGTTCAGTAGTTAACAAAAACTAATTAATAAACTAAGTACAAGCTTCTGTAATGAAATTGGACAGTTGAAATAGTAGATATAACTAATCTTAATAAATATAAGTAAAACTACTGACTACTCATGAAATCTCAGAAATAATAAAGCCAAAAAACTAGAAATTTGGCACATAGATTAATCTAGGAATGATTCTAAAATTCCTGTCCTGGGCATCAAAGTAGAATATTTAAGTTTGTTAGTAGAGATGGTCAGAGTAACACTTTTGTCGAGTAACGAGTACCGAGTTTTACTCGGTAAATTTTTTTTTCAACCGAGTACTCGGCCTTGTAACTCAGTCCATTAAAATTTCCATTTCACTCTCGTAAACAAATACAAACAGGTTCAGATACATCCCTCACCCCGCCCGCGTCTTTCAACTACCAGTCGCTTGATAGTTTGAACACTGTTGTTTTAATTATATCTACCTAAATATATTGCTTTTCTTGAACTGAGTATACTCGGCATTCAAACCGAGTTATTCGGGCCGAGTACGAGTTTTAAAAAACCCGCCGAGTACGCCGAGTACTCGGCCCATTTCTATTTGTAAGTATTCTGTTGGATTGCAAGTAAAACAAAAAAACAATATAAATAATATTAAACATTATGTTTGACTGGAATTAACTTCATCACTATTCTGTAAACTTGTTTCATTTACAACATTATTGTATCTTTTTTTTGACGTATCAATATTATGTCTCCGCTTCATATGTTTCTTGAAATTGGAACCGTTCGTGAAGTCACGTTGACAATAAATACAATTGTACGGCTTAGCACCAGTATGCTGTCTCAAATGTAAGTTTAATCTCGTCTTAAACCTAAAAGTCTTATTACAGTATTCACAAACGTAAGGCATTAAGTCAGTATGAACGATTGAATGTGATTTCAAGTGCCTTTTAACCCTAAAACTTTTCCCACACTGTTCACAAACAAATGGTTTTGCACCGGAATGTAAGCTTACGTGAGATTGGAGGTTACCACGAGCTCTGAAGGCCATCGGGCAGTATTCACACTTGAACGGCTTTGCATCTTCATGTGTCATCATGTGAGTACCTAAAGTACCTTTGGTAAAGAACATTTTTCCACATACGTGGCAGGAGAAGTCCCTACTGCGTGGTAAGTGGACCAACTTATGCTGCTGCAGATTTGACCGGGATTTGAATTCTTTGCTACAGAATTCGCACTTTAAATCAATGTCAATAGCCTCTTTTTTCACTTCACGTCTCTTATACCCTTTTGTATACAATATTGTATGATCTTGCAGTAACTCTTGGGTATCAAAACAAGCTCCGCAGTTGTGACACATCGTCAAGTGTAAGTTACGATGGGCAATACTATAATGCTTTTTTAATTTTGATGCAGTTTTGTACTTTCTATTACAAAATTCACAGCAGATTCGTAGTAATTTCTTATGTATTCGAACATGGTTTACAAATGATTTGTAACTAGTTGATATTTTACCACAGTCTGAGCATTTAAAGGTGCAGCAACTGGAGTGAATTTGAAGAGAATGTAATTGCAACGATGAAATATTTTTACACTGTGCGTCACAGGTGGCACAACGGCACATGTAATCTGCCCATGTCAATGGTGGAAATGAGCCAAATGCATCCTTAACCCGTTTTGTGTATTCTATGTCACCCTTTTTTTTTTTAAGTTTTTTCTTCTTAGCAGACAGTTGGAGCGGCAAATCACTATCAGTTGTATTATTTCCGTCCGAGTGTATTTCACAGTCACTCAGATTTTCGGTTTTAATTCCATTATAATCAAAATCGGCTATTGTAATTGTCGGAACATCATCACTTTCTTGAGTTTGGACCTCACATTTTACCTCAGTCTTCGCCTGGAAGACCTCCCAGTCTTTATCCACGGGCCGGAGCGCGTTTATCGAACTTCCAGAGTTTTCATCTTTAGTAGACGCCAAATTTTCCTCACCATCTTTCTTCATGAAAATCTCTTTTAATTTCACTTGAGCAATACGCACGTTGTGTAAAAACGACCACGTACGTTCTAATAAGTCGAAACATGAGAAACAAATAGTAGTTGGAAGCGTATTTGTTGGTGAAATATCGATATTAATCCACGACATTTTGGTTGTTATTTTCGCTATGATAGCGACTTCTTCGTCTGATGATATCAGTTGTGTTATCGGCGTCGGCTCCGCACAGAGACGGCAATAAGTCTCATCATCGTCAGACATTGTCGATAACGAATCAATTACATGTATTTAAACGTAATTTAGTAAATAAACGTAAAAGAAATCAGAAAATTCGATGATAAACAACCATTTTGATTTGACGTAAGGACGCAGCAGTGTTGCCATGGCCTATTTACAAAATCTGACAGTCTACCAGAAAAAGAATCGACTAAAATTATCAATAATATGTCATTAATTACATGATTCATTATACGAATACCTTAAATTGTACGAAACTGTAGTTGTATTTTGGATCTAGATCTCTATCTCTATTTTTTGATTTACGATTTAAATAATATTGTTGGTGCTGTAATCCCGATCATATTCAGATAAATTAGTATAATAATGCCTGAAGTCATTTAAATCCGTGCAGTCGCTGACGCGAAATTTCCATGTTAATAAAATTCTCCATTGTTCAAACCTACTGGTGACTACTGACCAATCAAATCGGTAGAATCAATAATGTTTTCTACCGTCGTCGTGTACCGCTCCACTTCTCGCTTGCTTTAATCCAAATGGAGATGAATATTTACAAAGTAGAAACCATTTGATTCTGTGCAGATCATTTATTTGGTGCCTGAATTGAGTACCTGAAAAATTCTGAAACCCACCGAGGATCTCTATTTATTATGGCAGTTAAACATTGAAAGAATATAATTTTGTATTCCGTGTACATCACAGTACTTGGTACAAGATAAGGAGCTATATTCAGACGGGTCAATCGACTAATGATTAAAAAGAATCTGGCGATCTTTAAAAAAAAAGATGATGTTAAATTTCCCATTATTAAATTTAGTAGTGAATGATTCTAGCCAAATTGTTCTTTTACCTTATAATGCCATTTGGACGTATTGAATTCTAAAATTAATATGTTTATTACTATTCATCATAATTTATTTTTTGTCACAAAATACCCGACACTACTGATTCCGGCATCAATACCCGGTACCAGGCCGGATCTTAATATGGTGCCGGATCTACCAAGTACCGAATTTTAACCGGGTATCTATCACATGTGATCTTGATGACTAATGTACCCAGTCTCGTCTTGTAACATTGACCTAAGCCGCCACTAAAACCGAATCCCCATAATTATTTCTTGGGAGTCCCACATCCCCACAATGCACTGAGCCGAGGTCCGAGCCCCACTACTAGCTAGTGAGAGAAAAGTACCTTCCACAGTCAATAAAGTTTAACGCAACCCACTTTTCAGTATGTACAAAAGAGAGGGAAAATAATCTAAAGACGGGTGTGTCGTAAAGACACACGATCAAAGTGAAACTTTTGTATTACAGGGAAGCATTTTAATTATTCATCAGTCACATTTGAATAGGATAGATTGTGTTTATCAGAGTTTCTTGACTATGACCCAGGACCACGGTGCGCTTTCGTTGTAGAAATGAAAAAAAAAAAAAACGATAGTTCATGTTCACACATAATTCTTCTTCGCAATGAAATGTATTACATTTCTTACTATGTGAGCAATTTTAAAAAGATGTCCAGATGTTTTTTTCTAAAGCTGGCAGCTGAGTACGTGACCAAAATTAAAACTATGGGACTGTTTCCATTGTTTACCTGCAAAGTAGCGTTAAATGGAATATTATATTTTTCTTAAAATCTATATTTTGAAATATATTTTTAATCACCACTTTACCACGTCTCTTGCGTTGTATTTGTTTATAAAGTGATTTGCGACATGACTAAATGTTTTTTTATCGACATTTGACAAAAAATGGTTTTGGTAACATAATGTCCGTAATAATAGGGCTGTTCTGAGATTTTAAAAGATCAAATAAAAATCATCTTTATTTCTGTGTCTATGAGCTTCCTCTATTGATGCATTGGTTAATTGTATGATTATGCTGATGAATCTTATTGTGAGGCCATAGTGTTCATTTTTCTATACCACTTGTAGCTGTCAAAGCAGGCCTATAAATATATTGAAAACTTTAGTTTACTTAAAAAATATACGATGTTGCAACATGAAAATATGATTTTACAGATGTTTGATTAAAAATCGATAAAAAAAAAATGTAGGAATAACTTTTTGATTGGAAAAACTAAAACGCATGCAACATAACACTGGACCAGGATCTAAGCTCATGGAATGTTATGTAAAACTTATATTTTGCCTAGGTCACTGACTCGGCTAGATATAAACCATGTTGGTATTCAAAATGCGGCTGCAATTGTAATTCCGAGTTGCAGCGTTGAATGCTAATCGAAATATTACGATAGATTGTATCTTAAGACCTATTTCTCTCAGTTTGTTGCACTTCTTTTTTAGAAATCCCAAAAAAATTGAAAAAATGGAACCGTTTGGAGAGACAAGGTTTTTTTCATAGCATCAGCAAAGACTAATCTGTTTTATTGAAATGTTATAGGTTTAATTTACGGAGTGTAGAAATAAAGGAGGACCATCTCAGTCTCAGTGTACTAAAAAGTGTCCGTTGAAAGGGAACAAATTAAGGTGGCGCTGCTGTAGCAAGTGGAAGAATTTTAAATAGAGCGCCACAAATTATTAGAGTAGGATAGAACATTACAGCGCATTTTTTATAATTATTATAATATATAGACAAACATGAGTATGGAATAAAATTATACAGTGATTTTAAGTACCCCAATTAATTGTAAATAAGAAATAGAAAATAGTTTTAAAGAATTACCGGAAACCAACCCAGCATTTCCATTTGCTACACCAGCGCCACCATTCGGTGAGAATTCGAAACTTAATTTGCTGTTTACAAGGGGACACTTTTTCAACTAATCCCCCATACAAGATGGTCCTCCTTTACTTCTACACTCCATAGTTTAGTTGTCAAACTTGCATCTCAGCTTTTATTGCACGTAAAAAAATAGTTATAATAAAGTATTGGACATGAGTCTGTCGTCTGTTCTGCTTTCAGAGGTCGAAATCTAAAACTATCTACATACGTGTTAAGTGTTTACAGATTATTCTTATCATTTTTATAATTTCCTAGCTATTACCCGCGTTCCGGACGTCTGTAATACGCGAACTGTCAAATGCGTGCAGTTAAAATAGTTGTAATTCTTTTTAAAATGCTCACATTTTCTCAATCATAATATGCATGTATTATACATAAAAACCTTCCCCTTTCCCCTCTATCTCTTAAAAAAAAAACACATTAAAATCCGTAGCATAGTTTTAAAGATCTAAGCATATATTGGGACAGACAGACAGCGGGAAGTGACTTTGTTTTATACTATGACTAGCTGTCCAAAAAGCGAGACAAAGCATAGAGGCCGCGACGAATAATCCGTGAATGTCATTTTCCGTACAGAATCGAGTCCCAGTAAACATTAAAACTTATATGTAGGCTAGAAGGCCTTTCATATGTTATATAAAGTACTAGCTGTCCCCCGCGGTTTTACCCGCGTTCCCGTGGGATGTCACATTTATTATACATAAAAACCTTCCTCTTCAATCACTCTATCTATTAAAAAAACCGCATCAAAATCCGTCGCGTAGTTTTAAAGATTTAAGCATACATAGGGATATAGGGACAGAGAAGGCGACTTTGTTTTATACTATGTAGTGAAGTTGACATATACGAGTAAATATTGGATTTCATCTATTTGCTTTGATAGATTTTGGAGATAAAATCATAAACCAAAAACTTTATAAAATGTTCTCTGATCAAAAAATATTTTATTCCATGTAAAGTTCAATTGATTTTTATTACGGGACCGCCTGCTGGCTAAACTATCGCACTTGCCCGTTATTTTAACTTACGGCAGAGATGAAAGGAAATGGAGACTAGGTACATACTATTTTCAGTAATATAGATAGCTTACTCTGTAAAAAATTTACCAACTTTAATATTTTGAATGCGTCTGTGTTACCTGATGTTTTTGATGTCAGCAGTTTGACTCACTGGTAAATGATGATATGAAGATGATAATGCTACAAATCGCACTAATATCTATATATATATATATATTTATAATATATATATAATAAATTATATTATTATTAAATAATTTATATTTATAATATATATATATATATAGATATATTAATATATTTATATATATAATATATATTAATGTATAATATAAATTAATCCCTATTTCCCTTGGTCACGGCATCACGCATGGACGGCTGGAACGATTTCGCTAATTCTTTTTTTTATTCTGTTTGTTATTGTCAGGAGAAGATTATCATGAACTAAAAAATTAAGAAAGTTGCGCGGAAAATTAGAAAATTAAGAAAACATACTAATGTAACCTTACCACTTTTGACAATATAAACTCTTATAATGTAACCTTATGGTGTTTGACATAAAATTCAGTTGTTTGACAATATCGTTTAAAACAGAGGCATGGGTCGGAATTATGTTGGTAAATAATTAATTTATAATTTCTTAGTGCACATTTCACAGTCGATTTAATCGGAAGAATCGAATTCAATTCTTAATTAAGACAGGACAACGTATGTCGGGTCAGCTTGTTATATTTATAAATGCGATAGTTTGTGAGTATGGATGTTTGTTACTCTTTCACGAAAAAACTACCAAACAGATTTAAATGAAACTTGGCACATAGATAGAACATATCTTGGAATAACACTACTACTTGGATAGGACTTTTTAGTCCGGTTAATTAGCAACAACCCTCGGGAACGCGGGTGTAACCGCGGCGGACAGCTAGTTTTATAAATAATTACGAAAGTTTGTAAATGTGATTTTTTTTAATGTTTTTGTAGGCGAACGAGCAGACGTATCACCTGATGGTAAGCGATCACCGCCGCCCATGGACACCCGCAAGACCAGAGGAGCCACAAAAAGGAGTACGCTCTTTTCTTGAAGGTTTGGAGATAATATCGGTCCGATACCGCAGGCGACAGTTCATTCCACAGTTTTGTTGTGCGAGGCAGATAAGTCCTAGAGAAACGCACAGTTTCACAATCCTACAGATTTAGATTAAGTTTGACACATACGTCGATAACGACTCGGAGTAACGTATATGATATTTTTTATCCATGGGAAAAATACCATCTCTCCATCCCAGTAGTAGAGCTATTAGTACAGAGTTCGTCCGGGGAAGTACAACCACCTTACCCATTTCCACCGTGAAGCAGTAGTGCACTTGTTTTACTGTGTTTCGGTTAGAAAGGTAAGGGGGCCGGTGAAATTACAAGCACATGAGACTTAACAACTTCACGTCTCAGGGTCGATAACTTTGGCTCTGGTGTTGCAAATGTCCATAGGCGCTGGTGTCCACTTACCATCAAGTTGACCGAGTGCTTCTTTGACGGCATCTGATATAACAAAAAAATAAACAGCTGGGACAGCTGGTGTCTTATAACTTTTATACTGTAATATTCTAAGGGGCAGCTGGCGTGTGGTTAGATACCCTTGCTATCAAGCCATAGGTCGTGGCTTCAATTCCCTTGTGTGCATGAACATGTTTGTTTGATCTGGATCTGAGTGTGTATCTATCTAATACCTTTAATCTGAATCTCGGAAACGGCTCCAACGATTTTCATGAAATTTAGCATGCATGGGGTTTCGGGGGCGATAAATCGATCTAGCTAGGTTTCATTTTTAGAAAACGTCGTTTTATCCGTGTTTTCAGGCACTGAAAACTGCTACAATATCATTAGGATAAGAAGGTAAAAGATTTTCAAGTTCCTTCTTTTGTGAGAAAAACTATTAATGGAAGCCCTTTATTGACGCATCTAATTCGTATATATGTGACAGAGTTAAAAAAAAGAATACAGTAGTAGTTACATTAGTAAATACATCCCGAGCAAAGCTTGGTCATCCAGGTACTATCTTTATAATGATGTTAACTGTCCACCGCGCGAGCTGTTCGCAAATTTTTAATTGTCTCAAATTTTTCTTCATAAAATAACCTTGAAGATAGCATAATTTATTTTTATAGGAATCTATGGATTGTAAACAAGAAATGCAATGAAATATTTTTTATTAAAATAAGCGTTTACAAGCACTTATGAATAGTCTGACTCTAACACCGCTTTGGAAGGTTGTTCTACTGAGAAGAGCCGGCAATAAAGTCAGCAATTGTTTTTTTAATTAACGAACTTACTCACTGACTATACATTGTTCTAGAATATTTTATGGTATTCGTCGATACAAATACTACCAGCCCCCTTATTCTTCAAATACAAACTTCGTCGGCGAGCTGCTTCACGGAGGCCTCGGAGAGCTTACCTCTCACGTGATTAGTAGTATTAGCGTAGTAAGCGACAGAGACAGAGCACGGAAGCCACGACGAAACATCCTCGAGTTAGTGTCATTTTCCTTACAGAATCGAGCCCCAGATCACTAACAGTTAAAAGGTATAAAAACGTTATCTTAACTGTTTTCAATGCGTCAATGTGGCGTCAATGATCTGTGATTTAAGCCATGCTTTAGAAATGACTCACCAATGACTTTTCCTATAAAAGTGGATCTTATGTTATGTACTCACTGTTTAGTATGTATCACACATATCACGATAATAGATTTAAAATAAAGGTTTGCGCGCACTACAGTTAACTGTGCAGTTGGTAAATACTGATACCGAAGATTTGGCGTGGTATAATAGAACAGTTATTTTCTTTTTAACTTAAATTAGATAATAATAAGATTTTTTTAAATCAATAATTAATGTATTTAAATAGTTTTTATTATAGTACTTAAATACAATTAACTTTAATAATAATTACACAATCATACATTTCTCTCATAAAAACGCAATCAATGCTATGTGTAAATTGTAATGTTACATGCCATAATTTGATAAATAATGTTATGTGGTTTACAGTACCTACATAAAACTACAGTGTCTTCACGTCCATGATCCTAGGAGAAGGTAGAGGTCTTGGTAATGAGACCCACCGAAGATTGAAACGTGACATTTGGTTAGTATTGTCACCATCTCTTAGGCACACTACCAATTCTGGGCTATAGACTGAGCTACTCATGTATTAAGAAAGAAACATACAATTGTATATTTTTTACCTCGAGCCAGGAATCGAACCAAGGACCTCTGGGCTCTATACGACTACAATAGCCATAAGCAAACATATTGTAAATAATTATAATAACTACACTTAACTTACTAACTTAACCGGTGGTCTAGCGGCCTAAAATTTAGCCTATTTTTAAAAACTTTTTTTGATATGACAGAAATGACTAAGGGTTTTAAATTTTTTTAGGCTTATTTTATTACTTATTAACAATACAAAAATGATGGTAAACACAATTTTTTTTTTTTTTAATTCCAAAAGTGGCGCTGAAGTTCCCCTCTCAAAAAAAAAGGACCTGGCTGCTGAAGGAGGTTTTATCTCTCCCTTTGATCTGAAATTAAAAAATAAGACGGATTTTTAATCAGTATAAGTATAGTTATGGCGGGGACTAGAATAAAAAAAAAAAATTGACAAAATGGTGCGTAATTCAAAGTACGAGTCTGAAAACGACTCTTTTTTTGCAATGTTTTTTTTAATAAAGAAAATAGAAATACTCAACAGAAAATATTTTTTCTAGTCCCGGCGAGAGCCAGTACTATTTAGAATGACCTGTTAAAATTTCAGACGAATCGGTCGAACCGTTTTTTTTTTTAGCTTCAGTAGACCAAAAAAAGTAGTTTCGAGATAAACGCGTTTAAAGTTTTAAGTAACTATATTCTCAAGAAATTGTATCGAAATATGCACTTACGATTAATCGGCGATCCCAGCAACATAAAGGATTCCCTCTGTTCTCTCATAGTCTTCATTTTCATGACTCTTGGATTTTTTACGAGCAGTTCTTGCCTCTTTGGAGTCACTTGTGCTTTGACGATCAGCCTTATAGATTCTTCGCTCATCACGATCTCGGGCTAGTTGATCGGCGTATGGGCCGATTTTAATACCCATTACGTCCATCATCTTCTGCTACTAGTTTGGCCCTGCTTACGATCCATTGGTTTTATAAAATTATTTCACTCGATATCACTATAAGGGTCGTTCCACCGTTTCGTGCAAAAAACACTGTTTTGAAGAATCAATTTTTTTTTTACTTTTTCCACATTTTTTTTTTTTAAATCGTATTCCTGTCGTTAACAGATTTATAAAAACTCAAAGGCACTCTTTTATCCTGTTTAGTTACGGAGAAAATGATAACTGAAATTTCATGATTGGATGGTAATGAAAAAAGGAAGGAACGTAATGAATTGAGCAGCGATGGCAATTTTTAAAGCGGATGGTAATGCACATAACCGCACAACCTTCTGCACAATAACTGTGAAAATAGATTTGAATGCGAATAAAACAAATATTATATTGGTAATCAACATTTATTTCTGTTCTGACTTTGGTTTCCGTTCAATAAATATTAAGAAATGATGGTTAATCACAGTTTTTTAAACAGACATACTTAATAAAAACAAATGATTAACTGTAGTCTAATCATTATTTTATTATTATTTAGTATTACTATATTACGTCAATCATTTGTTTTTACCATTTACTATATTACGTTAAGTCACTAAGGTGCTAACAAAAAATAAGGTTATTAATAATAGGAACTATATTTTTTTGGTCTTAGATGGAAAATCTCAATAATCACTTTACTTAAGAATCATTAAAAACTAAAAAAAAAACAACAAAATAAAAATTAACAAAATAATCAGCAATATCTCCAAAAGTCAAAATCTATGATTAATAATATCAACCAAGAAGGTTCAGACTTATAATTTTAATATATTTCTGAATAAATGTAAGTAAAATTGTCAAAATAACTAACTAGAACAATCAAAGTATCATCAGGTAACAATCTAAATAAAATCAGTCTGAAGCGTTTCTTAAAAAATATTATAATCCTCACTGTCATCTGATTCATTATCAACTTTGTTTGATTTACCAGTCTTATTCAAATTAATAAATGATTCGAATTGCCGTTGGTGTTCAGAGTTAAATGCTAGAGTCAAACTTTTTGGAACCATATTTTCCTTCAGTTTCCTATGAAATTTACAATTTTCCCAAGTATTTTTTTACATCAGAAAAAATCTTAACTTTAGGCGATTTGGCCTCAGTCGTAGATGCAGCTACATTTACCAACGGTGATAGCTGTAAATCAATTGGACCAGCTAGAGGTTGTAAGTTTTTGAAAACATCTGAATCATCTATATTATTTAAAATTGTGGACGTGTCTATACTTAATATAGACTCATTGTCATTCTCACATGTAACTTCATTCTGATCACACTGAACAACAGATAAATTGATCTCATCCTCTTCACAGTTATCAAAACAAAGAAATCCTAAATGCTTATTATGTATACAAGAAATGTGGCAATCATGACACTCAAAACAACTTAATCTACGCAAAGTTATAGTTTTCATACTATGAGCTGTCCAAATAATTTGATGAACTTTCATTGTTCCTTTGAATCCAGGAATATTAGGCGGTAATATTATTTCTTTAATATCGCTCTCCGTTACCACCTCAAAATGCACGTTTGGTATGTTTTTTGTGACCAAAGCCCAAAAATCTTCAAAAGAGCCGACATCTCCACCATATTTCACAAAATTATCGGCAGTCCGTTTTACAACTGCACCAATACCGTCCGGAGCTCCCTTGCCGTGACCGGATTCCTGATAGTTCCAAGTCACTTTACTTACATTTTGATTAATATCTTTAATTTTTGCGATCAAATAAAATATAAACTTATTGCGATATTGGCTTGAGGGAGAATCGGATAAGAAGTGTACTGTTTCATAGGGCACTAAAGATTTTATCATCTTTAAAATAGGCCGTAGATGAGCCCAAATGGCTTTAGCATTATGTTGCAAACAATTACTTACTGTACAAAAAGATTTTGTTTTAAATGTTGCACCATCACTGTCTTTATAGTAAACAACCCCTGTGTGTAAGGATACTTGTTCTCTACTTCCTCCGAAATGGAAGGATTGTATTTCCTTATTATATTTCAAACAGTAATTTTCGCTGAAATCTATGTGCACTAGTATCTCCTTTTCATTTAAATTTTGTTTCAGTTGTTTTATAACGTCGTACTGTACTATAATATTAAGATTGTGCCTAAGGAATGCGTCTAAAGTTGACTCCAATTTGTAAATAACATTACGCGGATAATCTTCAAATTTCTTTTTTGTGGAGACAATTTTAATCTTTTGTGTGTTGTGTTTTACCGTGTATGGCTTTTTCTCTACAACCCACTGATAGAAAATAATATTTTTATCATTCTGAAATTCATGATAGTTCAAAACTTTGTTTAAACAGAATTTACATGTACGTTGCAGACATGTTTGCTTTACATCACAGCACAGACTATTAATAATATCTGTTCCTGTGCTTTCAGTGATGATCTTCGCGTTTTTTAAAGCCTTAATCAAGTATTCAACGTTTGCATGAAGTTTACACTGACAAGTATCACGATCTGTTTTTGGAAAAACTACCCAAAAGGGTCTATATTTACAGAACATTGAATAACTTACTTTACATTGTTCTTTAATGAACTTACCATGCAAGTTTTTTAAATTATCATTTAAATACCGCTTTTGTTTCTTCTCACCTCTCTTTTTTATAAATTCTCTTTTACCAGCTGCAACTCTACTATTTGTATCTTCTTCAAAAAAAGCCTGGATTCGATTGATCACTATGTTTTCTGTATCATTTGCTACAGTTTTCTGTCTTCGAGAAAATGGCAATTTGTGTAACAATTTATATTTTCTTAATCTCTTATCATCTTTGACTATCGTATTCACGAAGCTTCTTTTGTCTTTTTTATTAGCAGTTCTATAGCTTTCTTCCAGGTTTCGTGACAAAGTTTCACTAAAGAGCAATTTCTTTTTTATTTCATTCTTCTTTTCTGTTTGAATATCAGACAATGCTTCGTCAACTCTTTTTTCAACAGAGTCGCACACTTTTTGTGTTTCATTTCTTCGTTTACGTAAAACATCCTTTTCTTTTTCTAGTTTACTAATTCTATCTTTTAGTCTCTTTATCGTTTTTATGTGATTATAACGTAAACGCCTAAGTTTGTTCTTTGAAATAGATAATTTATCAGGCATATTATTTTGACTTTGACCTGGTTTAGCAAGCACCAAAGGATCTGGTCTGGTAGGATCTAGATTTTCAAATTCACCCGAATCACTCTGGAGTGGTGAGTTTTCCATCAATATCATCTCTAATTTCATTTTTTCTGCTTGTCTTTCTAAGTATTTTAGTGAATTTTTTCGCCAGCGTCTTCTTTGTTCTCGTTGTGACCTAGGAGTCATGTCTTTAATGCTGCAAATCTTCGTCTTCTCTTTTCTTGCTAAATATCTACTTCTTTCTTTTTCTTTTTGTACAGAATATAACTCAGGATTTTCTTTTATTTGGGCATATTTTTCACGTTTACGTAACCTATCTTTTGCTAGCTTTTCTTCTCTGGTTAACTTTTTACGAGGTTTTCCCATGTTGATTCTGAAAAAATATAAAATATATTGTGATTATATAAATGCAAAGACATGAACATATATTCCAATTAAAGGCTCAGAACTGTATTAAACATCGTTTTTAATAAAGATTAAAATTATTCATTTCCTTCCAAAATCCATTCATTACCATCCCTCAAAAAATTGGAGAGGAAAGACGGTAATGAAATGGAGATGAATGAAAAAATCAAACATTTTCTATGATATAATTGTTATCAACTACATTACAAGTTAAATATTAATATTAAGGTCAAAATTACTTTCAGGGCTAAATATATTAAGCAATTAAAATTATTTACTTACTGTAGTTGTTTTTTAAATCAAGGGAATGTAATGAGTCACTTTGCGGACGAAGCACGATAATCTTTGTGAAGAATGAATGTAATTGCGACAGCGATGGGCGCACGTCCTTCCCTCTTCGATGTTGCCGACAACTGACTGTAATAACCGCATGGCAATCGAGCCGAATTAGAGATCGCGTATCAAAACTTCGTAATTTAAAAGAATCTGATCACGGATGGTGATGAATTCTTTTGTGTGACAATTTGAAAATGAGCTTTTTTTCTGTTATTACTGCATAGAGTGTAAAAATGAAATTATTTAATCAATAGCTCAGAAGTCCAGTTTTAATTTTATGTATAAATTCAAACACTGCACTCAAATGCACGTAAGTAAATAACAACATGCGTACAAAGGTCCCTGCTTGGAAACGGATGGAAATGATTTTTTTTACAGTATTTTTATCTTCCTGAAAAAGCTATTTAATAATCTTGTAATATAAACGATACTCCTTTTAAAGTGACGATTTTACCAAATTTAGCTATTAAAATAATTATCAATAAATCATAAATTCACGAGTGGGTACCCTGGAAATGCTGTTTGCACGAAACGGTGGAACGACCCATAAAATTATTGATGTTATTATAAAATTATTTCTGTAATATTATTACACTCGATGTTGCTGTCGCTGAGGAACACGTTAAACTAACTGAACAACTCTTAAAACTAAAATATTTCCCGTTAAATTCATACAATAGTCTAAGTCAGGTATACGGACCCGAGCAGCTGCAATTAGGGAACAATGGAGCCCAACTCACCGATCGTCTACCTGACATTGTAATGGGTTTTAAATATAGAAATACTCGGAATTTTGTCACCAAATTTAAACAGTATATTTTTGAAATACACTATACTTTCGAAATATGTAAAAAAAAAAAAACGATTTTTCGAAAATTCTAGACCACCGGGTCCCCTTAATTAACATACAGGTGTTACCCGTAAAGCCGAAAGGAAGTTATTTGGGGCCTTATAATGAGTTCATTCACAATATTTAAGAACCGTAGTAATGCTGTATAACATACCCCAAAATATAAAAAAAACTGATTTTTATGAATCAAAAATAGAAAAACTATTAAAGTAGACAATTATTAGGTAAAATAGGGACGTAGGCCTTTCTGTTAAATAATCTGGTTCCCTGACATGACAGCTAATTATCTTGTTGGCTTTGATAAATTAATTCTGTTTTTACGGGTAGTTTGTAACACGTTGTATACAACTCGATGTCTAATCAAAAATCAAGAGTGTGGGCAAAGAAAGTCTATATATTAATAATGATTTAACGTTAAAACAAGATCTTGTAATGTTGTTAAATTAAAAAATCGTCACAAAGGACAATCGTCTAATTAGGGCCTCTTATGAGAAAAGGGCTGGCATATATTGGCAATGCTACCAGGATTCTTGGCATGCTTCCACTGCATAGATTTAGGGCCTTTATAAATATAACAGGTAGTTTGACATGTTAAATAAATTTTGGTATGTCATTCTTTCATAGAAAAATTACCAATGTTGATATTGTGCGAGTCCAAAATAAATGTTTTCTTTCTTTCAATATCTATATTTATGTGAAGCGAAAACTTTTGACTCTTTTTTAAGAAAACTGCGCGAACGGACGAACGTGAAATTTGACACAGTTAAAGTTTATATGGAGAAGAAGTGTATGAAGCTAATTTTTTTATATAAAATGTATATGTGTTGTAGAATTACATTACATTAATTAAAATAAACCTTTCTCATGCTCGAATGATACACACACATATTGTTTATACTATCATTGTCAAACACATAGTGGCGTATTTTTATTCGCTCACAACTGACGTAGTAGAACAAAATTCAAAAAGGTTCTATGCAAAGATTAAAAAGGTTATATTTAAACGAAAATTCAATAAAGTTCAAACTATAAAAAGTATTACGGTCGAATTTCGATCGCTAGGGGACCACTAGTTACAATAAATTCTCAAACTACAATATTTCTTCGGATAGCACTGGTATCGATACCAATCTAACCAACCTAATGGACGCAAACCTTTATAATACCCAAACACTAAATACGACCTTATTTAAAAATACAATACCTTTAGAACACGGTATCAAATATTTGGAATAATTCACATTGAAGCCATTCAAAGCACGTAGAAATCGCTTGATGTAACTTGTTTTCGAACTACTGCAGGGTCGATAAACTTTAGAATAGAAGAAAATATAGTCTATTGATTTCCGAATCCAAACGAGGGAGATAATGTTTTAGACCTTTAAAAACACAGTAACTTTCTTAGAGCCATTGTCAAAGAGGATTAAAATCATTACGTCCATTACCTCCGAAGAGTAGGTACTTACCCCTTATTCAGCTGATACAAACTTCGTCGGCGAGCCGCTTCACGGAGGCCTCGGAGAGCTTATCTCTCACGTGATTAGCAGTATTAGCGTAGTTAGCGAAAGAGACAGAGCACGGAGGCTGCGACGAAACATCCTCGATTTAGTGTCATTTTCCTTACATAATCGAGCTCCAGTACCTTGTAGAAGGAATTTAATAGAATTAAGCTATTGACGAGTTTATGTTATCTATAAACAAATACAGTCCCAATTAAATTTCCCATTCTTTACACAAGGCCATCTGATCCCAAACTAAGCAGAGCTTGTATGGAAACCAGATATCTGATACCTAGATGTTTTTCATACAGAATCGAGCCCCAGGTTTTAGTCCTGCCCCCTTATTCAGCTAATACAAAGGCACGGTGGTCTTTGAGAGCAGACATCTCACTTGATTGTGTTATTAACGACAGAGATAGAGCACGGAGGCCGCGACAGAATGGCACCACTGAATCCCATATTCCACCAATGATATTTAGGTCCCAACAATAAATTTTCTTTGTCCATTTGGGATATGAACCCAGGATCTTCAGTCTCAGACAAGCTTTGAGCTTATAAGTTTGAGGCCACACCGATGACAAGACAATGGCAGATCATATCGGCCTCATCTTACTACAACTTACCACCAGGTGATATTGAAGTCAATCGCAATACCTACCGTCAAAAAAAAGTTCTCAAAGCTTCTAGAAGTTGTCTTGTTGAAGTGCAGGATTTGTCTGGGGATCTATCTACTATAACCATTTCTTCCGTGAAGCAGTAGTGCACTTTGTTAGTTAGTTATACAGGGCTTCCACCGCACTTAGCCTCTTGAATGGACCATTGTGCGTCAGCCTCTTACTCCAGCCATCCCAGGTTATCCCAGAAAGCTAGCAACCTATTCAGGTTGCTGCACAGAATCGACATACTGTGCGTCCCATTCCAAAACCAAAGGTTTCGTTAATCTTGTGCGAAATTGTATGGCGCACTACCCCCCTATATCCGCCTACGTCTATAGTATGGAGAGATACATAGGCATTCTTTAATCACGGGAACGCGGGTGAAATCGCAGGAGATAGCTAGTTTAATATAATTCCTTACCGTTAACCCTTTAAAAACTGCAAAAAATAAGTCGTGGAACACATCCAAATTGGCAACGTTTAGTTATTCTTATCGCAACGCAATTTTTTGGGGTCACATTATGTGAACAGTTACAGACCTTTGTACAGTTACTGAGATTTACGACCTTAAATGTTTAGGATTAAAAAATGTAGAGAAAGATAAGGTAAAAGGAATACTGGGCAGTTCTAGAAACTGATATGGATGAGCCGTATTCTGTTTTCGAACATTGTCTGTGATAAATAAGTTTTTAACCAAAAAAGAAATTGGATCTACAAAATATGTTTGCACCAAAAAGTTCTTAAACATTATATGTCTGTTATGTGTACAATCAAGAAGAATTAAGACAGTTTTGGTACAAAATGATTATTTTAATGACGACGACGCTAGGGTGTAGCGCTCGCTCCAGCAGGACACACCTTTATGTACAAAAATTATTTCGAAAATAGTAATTGCTGAGTTTATTGCCGGCTCTACCGGTGTTACAGTCTGACCATTCATAAGTGCCAGTGAAGGCCTACTTGAATAAATATTTCAATCACCATTTCCACTTTCATGTCAAATTAAAGTATATTTTTTTTGTAATTTTTTATAAGTTTCAAGTAATTCTAATTAGTTGCTTTTCAGTTTCATAATTTTTACGTGAATAACTAAACTATCCCCAGATTGTGTCCATCTTTAGTAACTAATCTACACTAATATAGATAATACACTAGTATAGATTATGTAACAGTACTAGGTAGGAAACGAAACGTCTCATCCGATATCAATAATTATTTCACTGATATAAAGATACACTATTCCCAAGTGACATAGGCAGTTATAATTCCAGCAACTATATGTATTACTAGCTGACCCGACAGACGTTGTCCTGTCTTAACTATGAATATTGAATTTGATTCTTCCGATTGAATCAACCGTGAAATGAACACTAAGAAGTTATAAATTAATTATTTTATCAATATAATTCCGACCAATGGCTCTGTTATAAGCGATATTGTCAAACGACTGACATTTATGTCAAACACCATAAGGTTACAATTCAGATTGTCAGAGTTCATATTGTCAAAAGCGGTAAGGTTACATTAGAAAAGTTAATATGGTCGTTATGTTTTCTTAAATATTTCGCGCAACTTTCTTAATTTTTTCATTCATAAAAACCTTTTCTTGACAATAACTAATATAACAAAAAAAGAATTAGCGAAATCGGTCCAGCCGTCCATGCGTGATGCCGTGACCAAGGGAAATAGGGAGTCATTTTTATATATATATATAAAAAAAAACATAGATTAAACTAAATTAGCGAAATCGGTCCAGCCATCCATGCGTGATGCCGTGACCAAGGGAAATAAGGATTCATTTTTATATATATAGATAAAAAAAAACATAGATTAAACTAAATAAAACTAACACATACATAGATTTTAAGAAATGTAAATTTACTGGAAATAAAATACTTTTTATTTAATTTATTTTTATTATACGTATTCAATCCTTAAGAAACGTGGGTAAAACCGCGGGATTTCTAATATTATAAATGTGAAAGTGTGTATGTTTGTTACCACTCAGCTACGGCTCATCGGATTTGAATAAAATTTGCAACACAGATAGAATATATTCTGGATTCACACGTTATTACATAACATAAGATCCAGGGAACGAGGGTGAAACAATGGGGTTAAGCTAGTTACAAAAATAATTCTAAATTAAAAGTTTCATTAGAACTAGGAAGTCGAGCGCTCAGCCCCCTTATTCAGCTAATACAAACTTCGTCGATGGGCCGCCGCTCGGAGGCCTCGGAGAGCTTATCTCTCACGTGATTAGTAGTATTAGCGTAGTTAGGTAGATACAGAGCACGGAGGCCGGGATAAACATCCTCGAGTTAGTGTCATTTTCTTTACATAATCGAGCCCCAGGTTGTGGAATGAGCTCCCCGCCGTGGCTTTCCCAAGTGAGTACAGCATGGGGTTCTTCAAGAAGGGTGTGAAGAGATTTTTACAGGGTCCGCAATGCGCGAGTGATACCCACGGTATTGCAAGCGTCCATAGGCTGCGGTGACCGTTTACCATCAGACGGGCCGTCTGCTTGGGGAATTCAAAGTCATTTGTTTAGTTAAAAAATTGATTTTTTTTCGAACGAATTGGATTAAACTTGTCATCGAAATAGAGCATATATTGGAATAACATAAAGACTACTTTTTATCCCGGGAAAATGTGACATCCCTCGGAAACTCAGGTGAAACCGCGGGGGACAGCTAGTAAATAATATTTTTGTAACAGGTTTGTCAAGAACCCATTGTGGTCTTCTTCTCAGAAGACTGACTTCCACCTAACTTCTGTAGCCTATAAGCGTTAGCTGGAATGACTTTGACTTTGTAAAGGCCTTTATTCAAAGTCAAGGCTGTCGAAATTGTTTTTTTTATTCCACATTAGGATTTCGTGTCACATTTCTTGCGGGACGGCCAAAGACGTAACGTTAGCATATAAAACGATATACTTATAAAATAATATTTTTTCTGATTATGGTTTAATGGAGAATTGAGGAATTCAAAATATTGAGTTTAGGTTTCCGTGGCCAATTGGCCAATAACGGAACAATTATAATTTCAACATGTCATGTTCTTATGTGACAGTAAAAAAAAATAAGGAGATAACACATGTACCTGGATAAAATAAATCCAGAGTAGTTAAGCGTGTGAGGTATTTTTTGGAACGACCTTCAAAAGGAGGTTCAAAGATATAACAAACTTTTAAAATACCCCATATTTTTATAACTTTGTATTCCATACTATATAATTGCAAAATGTTATGATAAAGGTAAATTTAAAGATATTTATATGCTCAAAGATGGTGGTAGATTTTTAACGAAATGGAACACACACAACTTTGGCATGCAAAATATTAAATTAATTACAAATAAACATATAAAAAATCTATTAAAATTATTAGACACATTCGATTACACTAATTCTATACAAAGTAAGTTGTTGTACGCATAGCACATGTCAGTAAATAATAACAATAATTTCTAATACAAACGAATAAAAAATTCAAATGAAGCAATAATTTTAATTTTGAATACAGAAAATACATTACAGAAAATCACTAATATTATAAAAACTCTTAACCATGAGCAAGGTATGTAATACAAACTTATTTTGTGTAGTCGTTAAAATTTACCTTGTAAAATACAACCACACAGAAAACCTTCTAGAATATCTTAGACATTTAAAACACAGGCAAAGGCTTGTGTTGGATCACATAAAGTAGTAGAGCTCTTAGTGCAGAGCTTCCCGCTGTGAAGCAGTAGTATTATTGCTTAGTAGCACTTGTATTACTGTCTCGGTTATAAGGGTTGAAATTACCGGCACATGAGACTTAAGAACTTCACAACAACGCCACGCTGCGGTGTTGCAAATTTCCATGCGACGGTGATCACTTATCAGGTAGACAGTCTGTTTTTACGTGTTTTGTTTTTGGAGTACTTTCTTTTTATTAATTTATTATATTTTAAAACATTTTACAATATAAAATTATTAATAACAATCTAAAAACCATGGAGGTAGCAACATTCTGCAAACAGGCTCGCAACAACAAAAGACTACCTGTCCCCCGCGGTTTCACCCACATTCCCGAGGGAAGTCACATTTTCCCGGGAAAGTAGCCTATATGTTATTCCAGGGTAAGGTCTCGCCTCATAATTTTAAAAAATCGTTCAAAATGAGTGTTTAAAAACATAAAATATATTTTAGTATCATCAAAACTAGGTAGAATTGATAAGGTTCAGTAGAATTTTTAAAACTGTGATATGTATATTTGTTTCATCCCAATCTGCCCGATAGTTTTTGCGTGAGAGTAACACACATCCATACATACAAATATTCGCATTTATAATATGTAGGATTTTGCGCAGTTGCTTTTTTTTGCTGTCCGTACGTAATCTCTCATTGCGAATTCAGTTGAGACGACAAACCGTACATGTGGTTTATAAAAGAGACAAATGCAGGGAGATTTTTCGCATTCCAATATATTTTGCGAACGGGTTAAGGTCTATTAAGAGAACAGTGTTAGTGTTTTTTAAAAAGAAATATAGTGTCAAGTACTGTGATATTGCATCTGTGGAATTCTAATAATAAGGTAAGTAATAATGTAATTCTAATTGCTTTTGTATTTTTCATTGTATATGTAGTAAAATATTTTTGAGTAGCAAATAGTATAATTAGTAGAAAAACATCGAGATGTCATGGAGTCTTTTGGGAGCAAAACCATCCCAGGCCGAAATGTCTTAACACTAATCATACCAACACTTACTAGGCACCTATATCTACCATAGCGGGTCAAATGTGATTTTATATTTCCTGCTTGAATGTATGAAATATGGTTGTTAGGAAGGGAAATAAATAGTATAACTGTATATTAATTAGTAAGAAAAAGTAATGAAGTCAAATGTGCAAAAGCAATAAAATGATACGTGCATTTTCAATGCAAATTTAAAAATGGGTCATTTGACCCGGTTATGGTATGTTTAGTGTTAAACAAATAACTATAATATTAATAATGTATAAATTTAGATTACTACAACAGCAACTAAATCTTAAGTTATTTATTTTATAATTTATGCAATTTAACAATAGAAAAAACTAATGTAATACTATATATTAAGGAATCACAAGCCTCAGCTCAAAACAACGAGCTGAGCAAGCGCGGAAAGCTGTTTATAAAAATACAATGGAATTTTCTTAGAATAATTGATAGAATCTATAAAGAGTACGGACTAACACCCATATTCTAAGACGTTTCCTCGAATTCATTGACCCCACTCAACTTCTCTCCAAGATATATGTATTCTAATTACAAAAATCTCCTCCACTCGACTTGACATCCCTCACTCGAGGTGAGGAAACAACTGTCAGCTTCAAGGTACGTCGGGACCAACCTTAAGGAAGCTTATTGCTTGTAAATAGTTACTGAAACTTATTATTTTATTTCATTCATATTTTAACTATTATAGAATGACGTTACTAATGACATGTTACCTTGACTACACTTTGATTCGACATCAGTCGGGATTGCTCGAGTTTTGCTCAAGTTATGACTTAGAATATTAATTTTGAGGATTCCTCGAGAAAATGCTTAAGGTATTCTCAGTCGAGTTGGAGTCGAATGCCGTCTGAGGAAACGTCTTAGAATATGGGTGTTAGAGTCCGTAGAAAATGTAAAAAAAAAAGAAAAAAACGTAAGATGGTATTAAAAATAGATTCATCTAATCTATCTTCTATATCTATATCTATACTAATATTATAAAGAGGAAAGATTTGTATATAAGTATGTTTGTTATTCTTTCACGCAAAAACTACTTTCTAGAGTAGTAGAGCTCTTAGTGCAGAGTTCGTCCGGGGAAGTACTACCACCTTACCAATTTCCGCCGTGAAGCAGTAGTGCAATTGTATTACTGTGTTTCGGTTAGAAAGGTAAGGGGGCCGGTGAAATTACAGGCACATGAGACTTAAAAACTTCACGTCTCAGGGTCGACAACGCATTGGCGATGCTCCTAGTGTTGCAAATGTCCATAGGCGGCGGTGACCACTTACCATCAGGTGGACTGTCTGCTTGTTTGTCGGCCCAAGTGGCATAAAAAAAAATAAAAAAAAACTTAACAGATACGGATGAAACTTGGCACATAGATAGAGCATATCCTGGAATAACATAAAGTCTACTTTTTATGTGAAAATGTGATATCCCTCGGGAACGCGGGTAAAACCGCGGGAGACAGCCATATTATATAGGTATTAGCAAAATAGGATTTCTTTTTTCTGTTATATGTGTAATGTATAAACTCAAAACTACTGGACTGATTTTAATAATTGTTTCAGTATTAGAAAGCTACATTATCCAGAAGTAACATAGGCTATGTTATAATGCCTGGATACTTTAGATCTTTTGGGTACACGAGTAAAACTGCGAGACGGAAGCCATTATCATATCCTACCTAATAGATAGATAGATACCTCTTTATTGTACACCTACACCAAATAAAAAATAAAACAAACAACAATAAACCTTAAATCTATGTACAATGGGCGGTCTTATCGCTAAAAAGCGATCTCTTCCAACCTTAGGATGGAGAGAAAGTTAGGGATGATAATTGACGGTGGTGCATCAAAATAATATTATATATGCGAAAGTAACTATGTCTGTCTGTCGTGCTTTCACGCCAAAACAATTGAACCGATTTAAACAGATAGTCTAGACCCTGAGAAAGGACATAAGCTAATTTTTAATGCAAAAAAAGGTTGTAAAAGGTTGAAAGGTTGTATGGAAGTATCGTTATTTTTAGAGCCAGAAGCTTAAATCTTATTTTTTAGGCTGTTGATTCGATATCATTAAATATTCAGCATTCAAAGATCGGGGACGCGGGTGAAACCGCGTGGGACAGCTAGTCTTTATATATATAAAAATGAATGTTTGTCTGTATGTCTTTTATAGAATCGTAAACTATGCAACGGATTTTAATGCAGTTTTCAGCAATAGATAGAGTAATTCAAGAGGAAGGTTTATAACCAGGATTGAAAGCGGGCAAAGCCGCAGGGCGCAGCTAGTGTGATATAAAATAATCAGGGTTTAATTGTTACTAAAGATTGTGACCTCTGCCTATCTATTAGGGGATAATGGGCACGAAGATAGCATTTAATTTAAATCATGAAAACAATTTTTTTATAAATATGTAAAAGTTAAAGTAACTAGCTATTATAAAGTTTACCAACTAACTTATTCATAATTATATTATTTGTTTATTGCTGTCCCTTGCGGTGTCACCCGCGTTCCCGAGGGATATAACATTTTCCCCGGATAAAAAGCCTATATGTTATTCCAATATATGCTCTATCTATGTGCCAAGTTTTATCTAAATCCGTTGGGTAGTTTTTGCGTGAAAGCCGATGAAACAGCCATACATAGAAACTTTCACGTTTATAATATAAGTGGAATTCGTTTATAATAATAATAATATATTTATTTATTTAATTATTGGCTTACTAACTAAATACACACTTAACATTATCTTATAACTTTTACAGTTACTTTTCTCGCTCATAATATATATCCTGAGACATTCTACTACGCACGGCCATCTGATCCCAAACCAACCAGAGCTTGTACTATGGCAAGCAAATAACTGATATACTACATATACTATTTTTTCCAAATACTTATGTGGATATTTACATGACGGGCCCATATAAGGTTAAAAAATATTTCATCGTTTGAAGGATCTAATATAAAAATCGAAATTACCGTTAGAGAACTTGCCAGAATGCCAGGAGGTACAAACTTAGACCATATATTTTTACGCCCATTATACCTGGAGGAATGCAGAGATTCCATAATCCCCTGACGTATTTAATAAGGAGCGTGGGAGAGAAAATTTTGTGGAAATGCCTTTATTCACAATGGAAACTGCTTTTTCACTAGTTAACGCATTGTATTATAAAATATTGTATTTTGAACAGAACAATAAATTATTTCTTTTTAAAACTCAATATTATTTTTGATCTAAATTCATCCCGCAAAAGCTTACTAGATTTAAAACTAGCTTGTAAATAAGACTTCCAAACAATATATATAGATAGATATATATGTTAGAATAAATAGGTTATGGTCAGATATTAATGCTCATAATTTTTTTCACAGATAATAATGAAATTAATAGAAATGGAAACGAAATCAAGATATTTAGTAATATTCCTGTACACGTACGCGACGTGCGCCAGAGCCGACGACGTTGACATGACTGCCAATACTGGAGTGATGTTGAAGTTTTTGAGGGTAGGTGTATATTTTTTTTTAAAAGTCTGGCGCATTTTTCGGAGGAAAACGTCTAGTCGGACGACCTCTCACCAGGTGGACTGACGACCTGATCAGAGTAGCTTTGAGCCGCTGGATGCAGGCGGCTCAGGGACGTTCGAGGTGGAAATCCAAGGGGGAGGCCTATGTTCAGCAGTGGACATCCCTGGCCTGATATTATATTATGATGATATGATAAATGAGACCCATTTTTCATAATCTTCTGTAATAATTGCTGAGTTTATTGCCGGCTCTTCTCAGTAAAAACAATCTTCCAAACTCTTCTGACATCTGTTAGAGTCCGACTATTCATAAGTGCTTGTAAAGACCTATTTGAATAAAAATATTTTCATTTAATTTCA
Source organism: Habrosyne pyritoides (assembly GCA_907165245.1). Classification (NCBI taxonomy): domain Eukaryota; kingdom Metazoa; phylum Arthropoda; class Insecta; order Lepidoptera; family Drepanidae; genus Habrosyne; species Habrosyne pyritoides. Next base: position 1,324,651 of record OU015612.1, read on the forward strand.
ATGACGTTGTTAAGCAGTTAAAAATTTATTTGTAATCGTGAACATGTTAATTGGATGATGTCCAATTAAAATGTAAACTATATAAGGAATGTGTCCGGCGTGTCCGAGAACAAACCCAATTTCACCTAAATGTCCGGGGTTTTTAATACGCTTTTATTAGCTCCATACGTGGTATGTTAGTATATCACGGAATCTTTGAACAAGATTTTGACCCCCTTCAAGACGTCGGATTAACTCGAATTTTGGCATACTTACTAAGGACCGATTACAATTCAATATTATAATAGTTTGGCTCGTTATCCGTACTAGGATAATCAGGATAACTTAAAAATAAATAGTTATGTAAATAAGTTTTTGTCCGGCGTTGGCAATATAGTATACCAATATGCCCTATAATACCCTACCTTGTGATATACTATATTAATAAATAAATAACCCGGGACATTCTTTTACTCACGGCCATCTGGTCCCAAACTAAGCAGAGCTTGTACTATGGAAACCAGATAACTGATATACTACATATACTACTTTTTTTTCCTAAATACATATGTGAATAATTACACCCAGACAAAGAAAAAACAGACAAGTTCATGCACACAAATGTTTGTCCTGGGTGGGAATCGAACCTGCGTCCTTCGGCTTGGCAGTCAGAGTTAGGCATGGAAATGATTGCTACTTTTATTTCATTTTCATTTAATGTAATTATTTATTTCTTTCACAGTGATTTCACCTGTGAAATTTCACAGCCAATGATTTTTTTTTCTTAATGCTCTAATGTCACTCTTGGCGTTCGTAGCGACGATCAGTATATATTTTGCTCTTTCTAACAATACTGGGTTAGGAAGACGCTATTTCTTGCTGACGTCGTCGTGAGTCGTTAAAATACGATGACATCCAAATGACCTGTGGTGTGCGATGTTGGGGTGTTAGTATTAGTTGCTACCACAAAGTGATCTTTATTACCAAAGCTATAAGTATTAATATAGTTACGAAATCTATTTCAGGATATGGGTAATCAAACGAAAGCTGACACCCTAAACCTGCCAGCCAACGCTTCATCTATCAGAGAAAATATAACAGACACATTTGAGTAAGTATTAGTATGTCTTATTTATTTAATTCTAGCTGTCCCCCGCAGTTTCTCCCTCGTTCCCGAGGGATGTAACATTTTCCCGACACAAACAGTTTCCTATGTGTTTTTCCAGGGCATTTTCTATATATGTGCCAAGTTTCATCCAAATCCGTTTGGTAGTTTTTGCGTGACAGAGTAACAAACATCCGTACATACAAACTTTCGCATTTATAATATTAGTAGGACCTGTGATTGTAATTATGTACGCACATCCTACACAAGCCTTTCAGGAGCCGTTCATTAGTGCTGACGACTGCTTTATTTTTTGGGTTTATTTTTTTCTTAATTTATTTAAAGGCTACATACAACATGCTTAAAATTGTGTTCCATTTATAAATTAGTATAATTAGTAATTATTAGCACAGTCTTGATCTTTTATTGAAGACCTAATTCTAAAGACGAGGGAATGCAAGTTTTTCTCAACACTGGACCTAAACTCAGCGTTTTGGTCAATTCCAATGCGTATATTTTTTTATACCAAATGGCTCGACACACAAGCAGACGGTCCACCTGATGGTAAGTGGCCACCGCCGCCTCTGGACATTTGTAATGCCAGAGGCATCGCTGGGTTGTCGACCCAAAGACGTTATGTTGTTGTCTCATGCGCCTGTAATTTCACCAGCCTTACCTTTCTAACCGAAACACAGTAATACAAGTGCACTACTGCTTCACGGCGGAGGGTAAGGTAGTACTTCCCCGGACAAACTCTGCACTAAGAGCACTATTTTTCAGTACAGATACTTATTTTAAGACATAGGTATTATGTTGTGATATACATAATAAATAAATATCCTGGGGACATTCTTTACACACGGCCATCTGATCCCAAACTAAGCAGACTTGCAACTTGTACTATGGAAACCAGATAACTGATATACTACATATACAACTTTTTTTTACCTACATACTTATGTAGATATTTACAGCCAGACGCAGAATAAACAGACATGTTCATGTACACAAATGTTTGTCCTGAGTAGGAATCGAACCCGCGACCTTCGATTTGGCTGTCAGAGTCGCTAACCACCAAGCCAACTGGCCTGTCACCACTATAGTACTTTTTAAATACATACTTGTATAGATATTTCCACCCAGACACAACAAACAGACCATGCACAATGCATATGCACCTGTGACTTGGCATTTAGAGTATCTGACCACCAAGCAAACTGGCCCTCCAAGTTTGTAGTCTAAAAATACTTTATCTGTCAACAGCTGTGAAAACAGAACATACGGCTACTACGCCGACGTGGACAACGACTGCCAGATCTTCCACGTCTGCTTGCCTTCCGAGGGTCCATCAGGGAAGAACATCACCTATAAATGGAGCTTCATCTGTCCTAATGAGACTGTTTTTAACCAGGTCAGTATAATTAAATAAATATCCTGGGACATTCTTTACACACGGCCATCTGGTCCAAACTAAGCAGAGCTTGTACTATGGAAACCAGAATAAGAATAACAATTTTTTATTTGCTAAAGATGTGGTTTTACTTTAAGGTGCTACAATAGGTTTAGCTCATCTAGCATTTCATAAGCATGCAAATACCATTTATTACAATACAAATATGTATACAATATTATGTCAAATTAAAAAACTACAATCATGTCATATACAAAACAAATACTAAAGAATAAACAAATCAAAATATGTCAATTAGTTCCATTTTCCTTCAATTCCATTAATTCATTAGTACTTTGGGCTGTCAACGAAATTATTAAATTTTGTTTAAACCGTGTCAGTACCAGATAACAGATATACGAAATGTACTACTTTTTCTAAATAAATACATAGATATAAATATATATATATATAATACCGAATAAACAGACATGTTCATTGACATACTTGTTTGTACTAGGTGGGAATCGAACTCACAACCAGCGTGGCAGTCAGGGACGCTAATGAAGCCAAGTGACCCTTCATTATTGGTTTTGATTCATTTTGCAAAAAAATAAAAATTGTTAATATAAAGCCGTCTAGTTCAGCCACAATCCTACTGTGGTTAATAAATGTGGTTGAACATGGTAAGAATAAAAGCCCAAAATGTTTCAGGGTCCTACTGAACCAGTAATAGTTTTGACCTTTATAAGGATTAAAGTCTTAACTTAAAAATAATTATAAATTTCACTTCCATTTGTATGAGAGGTAAAGCTTAAGGTTTACACACCTTATTTGATTTTGGAGACATTGCACGATCAGTTAAGAGGCGTAATCCAATATGGCGGATGATACAAGATGGTATGTAGTATATTAATTCAATTGTAAATGTGTATTTTTAATTAAATTATTTGAATTCCAGGAAGTCCTGGTCTGCACTTATCCAAGAGACGCCATCGATTGTGAAGATTCACCACTTTACTACGACGTCAATCTAGAACTAGGAAAGATTCAAGATCCAGGCGAAGAGAAGAAAATAGAAACGGAAACTTTGAAAACTGAAGTCAAAGTGAAAGAAACAACAACAGTCAAGAACCAGAGACGTAAAGATCACCGGAAGCAAAACATTATAATTGACAATCTATTAAAAGATATTGTTAGTAGTGAACTAAAGGAGAAACTGCAAGAAATGGCATTTGGCGATATGAATTTCGAAGAAATCGTTCCTGAAATACCTGTTGCTATCGACGTGCGCCAAAATGAGCCTTACGTTAAAGAGAATAAAGATTTAGATGATATCGATGCGATTGAAGGAGAGACCAGAATTGCCTCAGAAAGAAGTATGAGGAATGAAAGGAAAATGAGGAGAGGTTCCTTTAGGTTTAAGGCTGATGTTTAACATGAATAAGGTTATAAGAAACAAGGCAAACTCAGGAAGGAATTGCTGGTCGTCTTTCCACGACATGGATGTTCTTAACGAATCGTAGAAAGTATTGTCTTAAAAAAAAAAATCTTTTAAATTTACAAGAGACAATTTCTATGCTACGCGCATCATAAAAACAGCTGTTAATTTAAAGTGATTTGTAAATATGATGAATTAAGTAATAAAGAATTTGAAAAAAGTAAGTCAAAAAACGTGTATTTATTTACAGCTGTCCAAGCCTCTGTCAGCTACTTTCTTTAAAGTCATCACCAGATTAGGATTCGTTTACGTCTTATGTACTCTTCAGATCAACCCTTAAGGTCCAAACGAGGTCTTGGAGAGCCTCTCACGTGATGGCGTAGTTGATGAGAGAGACACGGCATTTAGGCCGCTAAGCATCGCTGATCTACTGTGATTTACCTTAAGTAATCACATCTCAAGTAAACATGTAAACATGTATGAACGTTTTTTTCTCAATCAAACATGTCGGTCGAAAGTAATTATGCCTTATCGACAAAGTTAATTAATTTTACGCTTGATTTCACATCACAAAATGACTTTCTCATTCATTGAACATTGTTTCCGCGAGATGATAAAAATGTTATGAAAGAAATATTTACAATGTATTTGATTTTTTTATTAATTGTTTTAAATAAATTTGCACAAGCTGAGGACGATAGTAATGAATCTAAGTATATAGATCTGTTGCCGGAGAAGGAAAAGGAAGAGTTCTTACAGAGGATAGCGAGACGTATATTAGCTGATGTTAAAACGAAAGATGACCGTGATAAGTATGATGGCGAGATATCTGAGGATGAACTTAATACACACGATGACTTCGTACAGAAAATACTCAAAGAAGAATCATATAACTTAAGAAGAAACGATTTGAAAGAGAAAGATAAAGATGAAGACAAAAATGAAAATCTGAAAGTTAAATCGTTAGAATCGATTCAACCGTCACTGAACCGTGATGATGATGATGATGATAAATATATTGACTTGACATTACGCCATGGTAGAAGAGATAAAAGAAATAAAAATAGTCAAGAAATCAGTGTTGAAGTTCAAGTAGATGATTTACCAGTAACTCAACATAGTGAAGTTAATAATACAGAATCTACTAATACAATTAAGGAAAATCAAGCAGAATTGGTCAATGTAAAAGAAACATCCACTAAAGAATCTAATGAAACCAAAAGCGTTGAAGAATCAGATTCAGAAGATATACGTATCAAACCTGCCAGAAGAAATAGCGACAAAGATACGGAAATCAATACATATTCAATTCAAAATATAACTACTGAGCCAAGTGAACTAAATGTGACACACTTAGATAATTTTGATGTTGCAACACCTGAAACAAATCACGAGGCAAATAATATTACCGAAAACGAGTCCTCACTCGATACATCTACTTCATCCAGTCTTGGAGAAGAAATGAGTGAGGCTGCAGAAGAAACTACAGTCACTAATGCTTTTACTAATGACAGTACAACTCAAAGTAATGTTCCGAAATTTATTAATAATAACCAAACAGAACTAGAAACAATTGAAAGCGACATTTTTGAAAATATTACTGAAAATGAATATAGCCCTCGCAGAGACATCAAAATTGATGTGACGGAAAGTGTTACAGAAAGATTAAATGATGGTATCACATCTATAAACAGTGTTGTTGAAGAAGTGACGAATAAAAATACTGTTGCTGACATTAAACAAGATAATACAACAGATGAAATGGAGGGGACAACTATAGTTAATATTGAAATTCCAAATTTAACAACAGTACAAAACACTGAATCTACAATTGTTGTTACACAAGAAGGTGATGAAACGAAAATGAAAGTTACAGAATCTAGGGTAAATAATATTTCAAGTATAGAAACAAAATCTTTGCCAAGAAATTTTACATTGAGTTACAATGTTAATAAGGATGAAAGTGAGAAACCAGATAAACCTGTAGCTACAACTGTAAAATATGACACACATCTAAATGATACGATACCAATATTACGAGTTTCAGATTTGAATAAGCAAAATGTACTGAATGCAAATGAAAATGTGTCTGCAAAAAGTATCGATGGTATAGAAAAGGAAAGCAACAAAAATAGTTTAAAAGAGTATAATGTTTTTGAAGTCTGTAAGTATTTATGTTATATTGAAACTTTCTCTAAATTTCATTTTTAAATTATAAATAACACAGAGTGTTTTAAATTCGAAAGTCTGTCTGTCTATTTGATTGTTTGTAACGTTTTCACGGCTTAACGAATCTTGATGATTTTATGATGATAGTATCATAGAGTAGCAGATTTAGTCTCAAAAATTGTACAGGGTGAAATCTAGTTCGGGTAATCTCGTTCAGAAAGCTAGTTTGATATATGAATGTCAAATAATTCTTATTACAGCTCCAGGCGAACCACCACTCGTTCAAAAAGGACCCCAAATCAATCAAGAACAGCCATACTACGTCCCTGTGTATAATTATGAACCTAACAACGCTTATTTTAATGCACATAACCGTTTGGGACCAAACTATGAAAGCGACAAACCCCCTTACAAAGATTATCTGAAAGAAAAACCCAAAAAAGCTGGTAAAGACGGAGTCAAATTCGAATCAGATTATTTCTTCGATTCTAAAGAACAAGCTCATAGGAAATTCAGATTCGGGGTCTCAACAAAGAAACCAAATAGCTCCAAAAGGCCACTAACACACAATGGACCAGTTTTAGTAAGCGAACCGAAATATGCTGAAATATACTTCAACCCTGGTGATTATTTAGACATGGATTACTCTTTTGGTCGAATGAAGAGAGTTGATAATGCACCAGCACTTGTTTTCCCCGATACAACCGATGAAGATCATCCATACCATAGTATTGCTGGTCGAAATCTTAAAGATCACATAAGAGCTGTCAGAAATGTACTATGGAAACAACATCAATTTAGTTTCATACCTCAAGAATCAGAATATAAAACACAAACAGAAGAGCCAGTAACTGAAGATAATGCTGCAGAAAGTACAACTTTACAGTATTATAGGAGTAAATTAGATAACGATTATTATAATGAGGCTGAACAGGAAGGTGAAGATAAAAAAATTGAAATTGACTACTACTTTGGACGAATTCAAAACGACGATGTCAAAAAAGTTGGCTATATACAGCAAAATGGTAAACTCAAAGATGTGTTTTTAAAAACAGACGAAATACCATCCGATGATGTATTGAAAGATTTAAAAGTGATCAAATTCAACGGCAAACGATATGTGGATGATGATGTTAAATCTGTTACACCTCACGCGTTCCTTCTAAAAGACTTGAGTGAAGAAGAATTTCATAAAAAAGCAACTAGAAGATATTCAATTTACCCTCACAAAAGACATAAACATGGAAAAGTCGGACAAGTGGATACGATATCAAAAATAGCTCACATTTCGGATATGAGAGATGTATTTCTGAATATAGAATCTATGCTGAAAATGAAAATGCCTCTAACTAGAAGGAATAATGATGGTACTAATGTATTAGTAAATGTTTTAAATGACATGGTCCAAATGGATGATTCAGCGCTGAAAGGGTACGACTGGTTAGGCTCGACAGTCGATGTGCGAGCGGCTTTGACGAAGCTTACAGATTTGTCGTGAGTATCTTCTATCTTACCAGCCCCCTTATTCAACTAATACAACCTTTGTCGTTTCAACTAGACCTCGAGAGCGGACCAGTGGCGTAGTTAGATTACCAAAGGCCCTGGGGCAAACAATTTAGTAGGGCCTCAACTAAACTATTTAAAATCGTTTGATCCCATCCGTCTCCAGAGTTTGGGGCCCTGGGGCACTGCCCCGTCTAGCCCTCCAGTAGCTACGCCACTGTTTGTAAGTCGGAGTCTGAGGGGCCCTTGAGCTTGAGGGCTCCGGGGCATTGCAGTAGCTACGCCACTAGAGCGGCCCTCTCATTGATTGCGTAGCTTGCGAAAGAGACAAATCTCATTGCTTTGTCTCTTTCGCCGGTTTGAGCCATTTAGCTTACAGTACCGCATCTCAGATTTATTATCGATCATCTGTTTATAAATATACTAGCTGTCCCCTGCGGTTTCACCCGCATTCATAGGTATATAGGGGGCGGGTGGGCCGGGCCCAACCCCAGTATCGTCTAGTGCCCACTCCAGGATGTTGGACCGATTTGAAATTCTAGATAACCTATATACCTTCACACAAGATTAAACAACATTTTTGTTTTTTTAAAAGGGCCAGGCCCTCCCTGAAAAATGACAATAGTAACACCAATGCCCAGATTACCAGTGGATGGAATATATTCCTGGTATAATAATAATAATGAATTTATTCTCTTTCTCCTTACAAACTAGTATAACCTACTTAAAACTTAGACAACAGAGATTATTCGAGCCTTTTATAGTTTGTAGGAGAAACTGGTATCCAAACTTGGCTTCGGCTTAGCCTGTGTTATGGATAACCAGCCTCTTCCACCACGGACTAATTATAAGTTTTACATATTAGGGATGTTGAGAAAGATATTAAATGTTAGAATCTAAGTGCAAAATTAAATTAAATGGTGTGTGTGTTTGTGTGTGTGTGTGTGTGTGAATGTGTGTGTGTGTGTGTGAGAGAGTGTGTGTGTGTACACGTTATGTTGTTTATAAAGAAAGCCTATGTGCTTTTCCAGACTATAATCTATATCTGTGCCAAATTTAACCCAGATCCGCTCAACCGTTACAAAGCTACTTTATCCAGAAGTATTATAACATAGCCTATGTTATAATCCACTACATTATACGCAGACCTCGAGCAGGTCGAGCAAAAGAGGAAAGCAGATTTTTGTCACGTTTAAAACAACGTTTTATTTTATTGTAATAAGGTTTATTTTTACATGTCTCTTCCTTTATTATTTGAGAATGCTAGAGAGCAAACCTAACGCGCCTAGAAATGATAGGAGGAGCCGGCCGGGTGTTTCTGATGACGTACTTTTCCGCGCTGTCGGCCGAGGCGAGTTCCAAGCATATAACTCACGCCAGTCTGTTTGAAAAGAAGAGCGCTGGCCGATGCCTCTCCCCAGGCGGTCTGTGTGAACGGACCCTATTCGGGACCGCAGTTAAAGTTGCGGAACGATTGTAGTAATTTAATAACTTTAATAGGACCATACAAGATGGTATACGTATTTATCACTACCATGTTTCCAGGGAGGCGTTGCAAGACAGCGCATTCTTAGATCCAGCAGACGTAGAACTATTAAACTACACCATATTTCTTCACAAATCAGCGAAAGAACTAAAACATAGGCAGGATTTAGTAAAAATGAACAATGAACTAAAGAAACAGAGTGTACTGTCACGAAATAAAAAGAAGAAGGGACTGCATAGAGCCTGGTTACTTAGAAAGAAAAGATTCAGTGAAATTAATCAGTTTAAACAATTGTTAGACTACTTACAATATTATTTGTATGATGTAAGTATTGATTTGAATCCAAAATTATACCACATTGACCTGCAAACAGGCAGACGGTCTACCTGATGGTAAGTGGCCACCGCCGTCTATGGACATTTGGACAGGGGGATCGCTGCGTTGTCAACCCTGAGTCGTTAATTTGTTAAGTCGCATGTTTCTGTAATTTCACCGGGCTTACCTTTCTAACCGAAACACAGTAATACAAGTGCACTACTGCTTCACGGTGGAATTGGGTAAGGTGATCCTTCCCTGGACGAACACTGCATATAGAGCTCTACTACTATAGAAAATGATTTAAAAAATATATTTTTTTAATTTAAGATTTTTGTGTTAACCATATAGAGCTCTTGTAGGTCCAGGGGCTCGATTCTGTAAGGAAAATGATACTAGCTCGAGGATGTTTCGTCGCGGCCTCCATGCTCTGTCTCTTTCGGTTACTTACGTAGTAGCTTCAGTAACTTTAAATTTGACCTTCATAAGTGCCTTCTGAGGGCCTAAACTGAATAAATGGTTTTGAATTTTGAATTTTGAATTTTTTTGAGTTACTACTGCTTCACAACAGTTTTTTTGCCTAAAACTAAATTAAGGTTCTCATTATCGTAAGGTAACTTAATATTTAATAATATTTTCAGCTCCACGAAGCTATAAAGAATATAGCGCTTGTAACGAAATATAAAAACCAAAACTGGTACGAAAGCCTCAAACGAATTTACTTCACTCCCGAAAAAAAGACAATGCTAGAAGTTATACTACATTTGACCACAACCAGATTTTTAGGGCTTATAGAAAACAGCGCGCGAAACGGACTGGAAGATGACTTCATCGGCTACATTTTAAACCATGAAAAAGAAGTGGACAGAACATTGCAAGAGTTGATTTTTGTTTTAGAACTACTTGATGAATTAAAGAAGCTTGAGAACTGAGTTTTTATTTGTCTCTTAGGTCAAGTAATTTTTATGGCATGACCTGTGGCTCGATTCTGTAAGGAAAATGACACTAACTCGAGGATGTATCGTCGCGGCCTCTATGCTCTGTCTCTGGCGCTTAATACGCTAATAGTACTAATCACGTGAGAGGTAAGCTCTCCGAGGCTTCCGTGAAACGGCTCGCTGACGAAGTTTGAAGTAGCTGAATAAGGGAGCTGATCCTACCAGGATTTTGAGTAGTAGAGCTCTTAGCGCAGAGTTCGTCCAGGGAAGTACTACCACCTTACATTTGGGCCGTGAAGCAGTAGCGCTCTTGTATTACTGAGTTTTAGTTAGAAAAGGGGCCGGTGAAATTGCAGGTACATGAGACTTAACAACTTCACGTCTCAGGGTCGACAACGCATTGGCGATGCCCTGGTGCTACAAATGTCCATAAGCGGCGGTGATCACTTACCATCAGGTGGACCGTGTGTATGCATGTCGGCCCGCGTTGTATAATAAAATAAAAAAAACAGGATTGGTATCACACGAAGCAACTCCTCAACGATCTCTTAATGACTCGTATCTTATATCGTCTCTTCAGGGCCACCATTTCATAATAAGTGTTCCGGAAAAAACTTTGCTCAAATTCGAAACCATAAATTCAGCTTAGGTTCCCAGGTGACCCTCACGAAATTTTAAAATAAAACTGCTTAAATATAACAATACTAGCTGTCCCCCGCGTTCTCGAGGGATGTAACACTTTCGCGGCACAAAAATCCTATGTTACTTCTAATACCTCAAAGAATATGTGTACAAAGTCTCTTGATGATTGGTTAAATGGTTTTCGCGTGAAAGCGTAACAAACAAACTTACATTTATAATATTAGTAGGACAAGAATTACTGTCAGGCGGTCGTCGAGGTAACACGTCTGTGGTGCTAGAGCGTCGACTCAGTGACAGCGGGTCTAATACGTCCTGTAGATGCTTCGTGTAGAAGCGAAACACGTGTCGATTTCCTGTTTAGTTTCCTTGTTTGGGACTTGACAGAGAAGGAGATCCAGCTGAATTAGTTACTAGATATTTGTTTTTGCATAATCTTACAATGGATTTCCGCAAGGTCACGCCTGAGTCAATTACTTTCTTAAATATAATAAAATCGATGGTGGAAAAAAAAAAAACAAACATCACAACAAACTTAAAATTTATTACAAACGATAATAGTTACAATAACTTACTATAATCTATACTAAATCACAAAAATATAAAGTTTTGGTACAAGTTTAATTTTAAATCTACGCTTAGTAAGTACAATACCTACTTACTCTATTACTTAGAACAATTATTATGATGTAACGATAAAATTGTGATAAAAATGTACACAGATTTAATACAGGGGCTCGATTCTGTAAGGAAAATGACACTAACTCGAGGATGTTTCGCCGCGGCCTCTATGCTCTGTCTCTGGCAATACTACGCTAATACTACTAATCACGTGAGAGGTAAGCTCGCTGAGGCCTCCGTGAAGCGGCTCGCCGACGTTTGTATTATCGGAATAAGGGGGCAGGATAAATATTTAATTATTTGTCTATGGAAATCAAAAAGGATGGTTACTTATCTCTGGAATGTTGTCGATTTTAGACGAAAAGACCATGAATAAAAAAAAAACAAGATGTGTCACAAAGACACGATAGAAGTGAAACTTTTGTATTACAGGGAAACGTTTTAATTATTCATCAATCACTTTTGAATAGCATATAGTGTGTATATCATTCATTTATTTGTCGTCACACAAAAAGGTTGCGGATCAAAATTTCAAAGCCCTCGCATAAGAAGTTTCACAATTGTCTTTTTTATCAAGATAGATTTTTTTTTTCGGATTTAAAGACATTGTCTAGAGGTCTAAATACTGCATTAAATGAACATATTTTTAACGCACACAAAAACCTTCTTTTTAATATTTTTTTATACAATTTTTTAAAATGCGGACCATTAAGCCGAAAAAATGGAAATTGTTGACTATTAAATAAATATATATAGTTTACAGGAAAAAATCACTTACACCCATACTCTAAGACGTTTCCTTAGACGTCACTCGACTCCAACTCGACTGAGGATACCTTAAGCATTTTCTCGAGGAATTCTCAACATTGGTATTCTAAGTTATAACTTGAGCAAAACTCGAGCGATCCCGATTGATGTCGAATCGAAGTGTAGTCAAGGTAACATGTCATTAGTAACGTCATTCTATTATAGATAAAATATTAATCAAATAAAATAATGAGCTTCAGTAACTGTTTACATGCAATAAACCTTACCTTGAAGGTGATAGTTATTTCCTCACCTCGGGTAAGGGAAAGCGTCGAGTGGAGGAGATTTTGACTATGAATACTAAATATCTTGGAATGATGCTGAGTGGAGTCCAGGAATTTTCGAGGATACGTCTTAGAATATGGGTGCACTTACTTATTACACTTGGTGGTCAAGTGGTATAATATTAAGCTAGAGTCCCAGGAGTTCGACTCCCGGGTCAGATGAGGAAATATTAAAAAAAGAGTAGGTACCTCTTTTCTAAAATCTGACATTTCTGCGGACGGTTTCTGACTCTAAATATTTTAAGGTAACGCCCATCTCCTCTGGTATTTATTTACGTGATTCGATAATTGAATATAACTCGACGCTGGCTAGAAATAATTCCATGAAAGAATTCGCTGGCCATACTTAAAATTAAGACGTCATTTTATTACTTTTTTTTTTAATTAAGCTTCAGTTTCTAGGTCTGCCTCAATCTCCTCAGGAGTGCGTAGGTCTATCGCGAATCTCTTCTTCAAACTTGATGGTCTTTCATCTATATCTGTAAAAAAAAAATAAGTATTTTGAGGTTGTTTTTCATTTTCTGGACGATAATATGAAAAAATTACGTTTTGACGGGAACTTACAATGAGTTGCGTTCTAGATAAGCAAATTGTAATGTAATTTAGCTTAATTCTTAATATTGTAATATAGAAAATCCCTTTACTGGGGTGCACGGTGTCAACAGTTATAAATATTTTATTGACAGATATGAGTAGAAGAATTATCATTTTGATAATATCTTGAAAAGCCCCACGGATTTTTTTTAAATAAAATATATTTTTTTCTTATTTACACTATTCTTAATTCAAATTTATTTTCTATTTTTTTTATTGAATTTTCTATAAAAGCGTGCTTTTTCGTTTTTTTAAACTATTATTTATTTTTCATTTTTTAGTTAAACCGCTAATCCTGATTATCCAAGTAAGGATAACGGGTTAAACTATTTAGAATATTGAATTGTCATCGGTCCTTAATAAGTATGCCAAATTTCGAGTTAATCCGACGTCTTGAAGGGGGTCAAAATCATGTTCAAATATTCCGTTAAATACTAACATACATACGTATGAAGCTAATAAACGCGTTATAATAATAATATTATGTTAATGTTGGGATGTACAAGGTAAATTTCAAGACAACTCCATCCAATTTCAAAAAATCTTTGACTGTTTCGAAGCTACACTATTCCCATGTAATATACGCTGGGTTATGATCCCGGAATACACTGGATTCCTCGGGAAAACGGGTGAAACGAGATCCCCCGATTTGCCAGCTAGTACTGGATAATTTAGGTGTAGTTTTATCAAATAAACATAAATTAGATGAACACTTTCACGACTTTGGCGTTGTCTCAGAAGCCTATGAAAGTTTACCAAGCTGCCACCATTTTACTAAATCTGACTTTTGTGTGTTTATGTTAATTTAGATCAGGTGTGGGCAACCTTTGACATGTTGAGGGCCAAACTTTAGCGTGCAAATACGTTCGCGGGCCGCGTTTAAAAGCACTTAGTGCATTTACTACTGGAGTATTTAGTGAGTATAAGTACATAATGTAATATTTTTTTATTGGTTTTTTTTTTAAATGTCTCGCGGGCCGGATCATATTTTACAGCAGGTCCGGCCCGCGGGTCAGTTGTTGCCCATATATGATTTAGATGCATAATAATCTTATGAAATTACACGACACTGGCAAAGATAAACTCTATAAAAGGATCTTGTTGCCATACTTAAAAAAAATTAAGTATTGAAGTGGTTACCTGAAGAGGCTTGCATTTCCTTTACTCTTCTAGAATAGTCTTGGAAAGCCGCAGCTAAAGAATACGTGAGCCGCCTGGCAGCATTCCTGCAATATAAATAAAATTTATTCGTTATAATTTTGGTGATCTAGATCCAACTTTACTTTAAAGATTCATTTTTATAAATTAGCATCTTTTCACGCTAGCTCAGCTCGTTGTTTTGAGCTGAGGCTTGTCATCAATTACATTAGCAAAGCCCTACAAGATCCTGATGTATTCGACACAGAGCTTATCGTCATGCAGTCACCATCTATCGTAAGAGTATCGGCATCGTATCTAGTACGCCAAAAACCAATGCAATGGAAGATTGAACATCGCGCAACGTCACTATATGCCCGGTGTTCAATTTCTCATACAAACCAACTTTTTGGCGCACTCGATACGATAACGATACGCTTGCGGTATATGTTCGTGCTTAGGCCGCTGGGCTTCTCAAAGTAAAAAATCTGTCCCTACGTCTTTTTTTATTCAGTGCTTCTTGTCGTGCTGCTCTAAAGGTAAAAATCTAGCGACAATCTACCAGTGTGTTTAGCAGATGCACATCAGATTGAGTTCTCTATTAGTTTATGTGTACATAATGTGTGACTCGCGTATTTTATCACTGAAAGCGAACCATCATGAGTGACAGTAAAGATAACTAAGGAATTTTATCTCCAAATAGATAAACACTGATCATAATGTTTCCTATCGTATTACACGACTGTGGGAATAGATTTGACCTAAAAATGAGCAGATAGAGTTGTGCTGATTTAATAATAGAGCTCTTAGTCCATAGTTTGCCCAGGGAAGTTCTATCAACGTACCTATTTCTGCCTTGGAGCAGTAGTGCACTGTTTTGCATAAAAAGGTCAGGCTGGTGAAATTACAGGCACATGTTAACAAGTTCACGTCTCAGGTTCGACAATGCAACGATGCCCCTATTATTGCGAATGGCTATTGGCGCGGTGACAGACCTTCTGCCTGTTTAAACACATGTACAGTGATGTGGTACATGGGCTAGATCTTGTATTTTCTAACTGTGTATAGACTTGAGTTTGACTATCGCTCATTATGGTACGTGAAGATGTGGCAGGGCGTAGTAAGCTCGTATTCCTGTCAGAATGCAACAGCAGATGCAGCAAGATGGGTCACAACTACAAAGTACCATATCATTTAACTGTGGTTTCCCCACTATGTCTACCTTTTTTTATACCACTTGGGCCGACAAACAAGCTGACGGTCCACCTGATGGTAAGTGGTCACCGCCGCTTATGGACATTTGCAACACTAGGGGCATCGCCAATGCGTTGTCGACCCTGAGACGTGAAGTTGTTAAGTCTCATGTGCCTGTAATTTCACCGAACCTTTACCAAAGCTCAAATACTAAGATTCGAGTCCCTGACTCTTGTGGCGGCATCCAACGTCACTACCAACTGAGTTATCAAACAACATCGCTTTAAATGGTTAGATAAGACGATATGGACTAAATCGAAGGATAAGATCCAAAACTATAAGGACCTTGATAGATACCCTCGCAAAGGAATCTTTGGCGCTTGTAAATAATAATATCCTGGGCCATTCTTTAAAATGACATCTGATCCCAATCTAAGCAGAGCTTGTACTATGGAAACCAGATAACTGATATACTACATATACTACTTTTATATATATTTACACCGATATATTCGATTGGAGTCGAAGTCACGACCTAGGACGTGATTTATTATATAAGATATTTATCCAACAAAGACACGAATCCGTCAGGTCCAAAAAAACCTGTACCATATCGATTAAAATTATAACCGCAAAAAAAAAGAAATGTATGTCTTACCTCGATTCACAAACAAAAGCGTGACACTCAAATGGATTCAGTCCTTTTATGTCCGCGTGGTCTTTCACAATGATCATGGAGAATACCCTCGTGTACACCAGGTCTTGGACACCATAGGATATGGACTCTATGTTGAAGAACACCGACATATGTTCGAACTCGTCTCTCTTGCTGCTGTGATTCACTGTTTCTAGATGGACTCCATCAACTGTGATTGTAAGTTTTACAATTGGTAGGATCTGACCTGAAATGAAGATATGGTATCATCAGGAGAAGTACTACGTGGGTACATGGGGAAGGACCCATCTCTGCCGTGCACTTGTGTTACTGATGCGCTTAGAAAGATAAGGCCGGTGCAATTACAGGCACATGGAGTTAACAACTTCACGTCTCATGGACGACAACGCATTGGTGATGGCCCTGGTCGCAAATGTCCATGCAGAAGTAACAGCTTACCATCAGGTGGACCATCTATTTCTTTGTCGGCCAAAAAACATCAGTCTTGGTTTTCGAGTGGCATGGAGACTTGGATGTTTGAACCCCGGTTAGGGTAAATGGGCAGAGTACATTTATTTATATGTCATAATAATGCGACATATATGTAGTGGTCTTTAAATATAATCTTGTATCAGCATAAAATGCTCCACAGAATGTTTTATTTGTTTAGAAATTATGATTGCAGCCTGATGTCAGTAGAGTTCGAGAGAATGGGACAATGTTCACTACATGTCACGTTGCAGTCCTAAAATATTTGTGGTGGAATGTAGGTCTCAGTGCTGAGACCTATACCTACCTTTTTTGATATATTATACTTATCGTCAGTAGCTCATATACACTCTAAAGTACAAGGACAATGTGCAAGAACAATGTCCATATCGTGCCTTAATTTTCGAGTAGAGCTCCTAGTGCAGATTTCGTCCGGGAAGTACCTTACCCATTTCTGCCGTGAAGCAGTAGTGCACATGTATTACTGTGTTTCGGTTAAAAAGTTAAGGGGGCCGGCGAAATTACAGTCACATAAGACTTAACAACTTCACGTCTCAGGGTCGACAACGCACTGGCGATGTCCCTAGTGTTGCAAATGTCCATAGGCGGCGGTGACCACTTACCATCAGGTGGATTGTCCGCTTGTTTGTCGGCCCAAGCTTATTTTATTTGCCTTCACAGAAAAGGAGGTATAGACCGTTTTAGTACAGAAGTACTACAATAGAAAATATTATTTTAATGAGAATACTGGTCGGTAGTTGGGAATGGCTACCAGCAGATACTCTTTTAAGATAAAGGTTCGTGAACACTTTTTAACTGCGTATTTAACAATAGATAATTTTAACCTTTAATTAGGTGCGCCAATAAACTAACATTTTTAGTCGCGCGGGGTCTGCAGTTACCAAATTGATAGGTATGAAATAAGAAACTAGACCTAGAACTAGGGGACTAGAGAGTTAGGAAGTTAGCAAGAAATTCGGGTTTACAGCGTAAATAGGTATAAAAATAACTTAACTTGAAGATCACTTGGGGTCGCGGCGACCCCGTGCGCCTAATTAAAGGTTAAATGGTCATTACCTGGAGGTAATGCTTTCGCAGCTGCTACCATCAGATCCACAGGTTTTCTCGTGTGTTTGATACCCCATAACCCCCTAGCATCACTTTGTCCTAGATACTTAACCTGAAAAGAATAAAAAAGACATTTAATAATACAATAATACAAGAGCACTACTGCTTCGCAGCGGAAATGGGTAAGGTGATAGTCAGCGGCGGCCTTACCCATTGCGAGGCTCCGGGCGGCAGGACATTGCAAGGCCCTTTTTCCTTCTTGAAAATTATGTGATGCGAAAGTAAGTTTGGTTGTTTGGTTTAGGTATTTTTCATGTTTGATAAGAAATGCTAGTTAAGTTATACATATAAATAAAATTTGAAATAGATTTTTTTTTATTTGCTTGGGTTGCGTGAGGCCCCTGCAAGAGCGAGGCCCCGGGCGATTGCCCCGTTTGCCACCCCCTAAAGCCGCCTCTGGTGATAGTACTTCCCCGGATGAACTCTGCACTAAGAGCTCTACTACTAGCATTGCTAATGTCTACAGGCGACGGTGACCGCTTACTTTCGCATATTCTTCGCACACGGTTATCTGCGCCCTAAGCACGGACATTTATCGTAAGTGTATCGTCATCGTATCGAGAGCGCCAAAAACCAATGCAATGGGAAATTGAACATCGCACAACGTCACGGTATGCGCGGTGTTTCATTTTCTATACAAACCGGCTTTTTAGCGCACTCGATACGATGATGATACACTTACGATAGATGTTCGTGCTAAGGCCTCTGATCCTAAACTAAGCAGAGCGTCTACTATTTTTTGAAGTTATACTTCTTTAGGCGCGTTATGAAAAAATGATGAGTGTGAAATTTTAAGATGCGCGCGCTTCAGTGTACCACAAAATTTAAGAAGTTAGCTGATAACGGTCTCTCTGGAGCATCGCACAAATCGCAACTGTCAGTGTCAATCAGTGAGTAATGATGTCATTGTCAATAATAACCTAACAACGTCAATAATTGTTATTCGTTGCTACAGACAGGTGCAAAGAGTTTGGACACTATAATTTCACGACTGAATAGTAAAAAAATGCTTTTAGTGCAGTTTTTCTCACCTATAATTTCGGGTATAACTTCTTACGTGCGTACATAAGTACACACACACATATTTTTTTATTTATAAACTACTAGCTGCCCGGACAGACGTCGTTCTGTCGAAATAAGTCCATACAAAAATGCAGGAATTCGCTCGCAGCGCCACCTACCGGGTCCAATTGTGAATCTAAACCATCCAGGGCACCACCCAAACGCAAACAAAAAAAAACATTCCAATCGGTCCAGCCGTATTAAAAAAGAAGAAATAATTGAATTTCACGGTATTTCGTTTACTACAAAATAAATTTAATTTATACATTAGCCTCAATAACACGTGGTAATCATGATATTGAATTGTAGCTTATATGACACGTTCGTAGATTTACCATAGCAGCGCCATCTATTGATGACTTACTCAACCCAGTCGAAAGGTATCGACATCTCTTAGAATCATTTGGAGTTAACAGATAATTGTGACTGTCAAATAATAACAGACAAATAATTAGCAATAAATTAAAATTGCGACTATAATTTGAGATTTAAACTATCCTATCTCTCAAGTTGGATCGAACTGCACATGGTGTGCGAATTTTATTATAATCGGTTAAGTGGTTTAGGAGTCCATTGAGGACAAACATTGTGACACGAGATTTATATATATTAAGACTAGCTGTCCCCCGCGGTTTTACCCGCGTTCCCGTGGGATGTCACCTGTATTATACATAAAACCATCCTCTTCAATCACTCTATCTATTAAAAAAACCACAACAAAATCCGTTGCGTAGTTTTAAAGATTTAACCATACATAAAGATTTAAGCGTACATAGGGCTATAGGGACAGAGAAAGCGACTTTGTTTTATACTATGTAGTGATTTACTTATTACTTTGGTTTACTGATAGGCGAAAAAGCAGGGTTTTCTTTTTAAATTATTTACTTTTCAAAGAAATTAAAGATACTGCGTTTCGGCACATCCTTTATAGTAAAGGCAGAACTGTACCTACTTCTCTATCAATTCCATTAAACACACTACGATAATGTGCGCATGTGTGCGTGTAAATGTAGGTGTGCGTGTGTGTAGGTGCTTAGAATCACAATAGAAAGTGATTCAGTAACGGTTCTCTATTATGTGATATGATTATTTAACGGAATATGTCAGAAGTGTCTGTTAGTATGTTGAATCAAAATAAAAAGTAAATGTTCATAATATACAGATCATAAGGTAAATAATTTCTAACAACAACCTTGACGGGCCGATTGGCTTGTTAGCGACCCTGGCTGCCAAGTCGAAGGTCGCGGGTTCGACTCCCACCCAGGATAAACATTTGTGTGCATGAACATGTCTGTTTGTTCTATGTCTGGGTGTAAATATCTATATATGTATGTATGTATTTAGAAAAATAAAAAGTAGTATATCAGCTAGGGATGTAAGGGAGCACAATGTCATCTTAGTGCTCCCAGCCAACCTCACCTGCCCGTGGTGCATCCTGCCGACCAGCGAACGAGGCTCTGGCGACCGACTAATGGCGGTATAACCATTCTAAACAACGTAGTTAAATGGCACAGGCCGGTGACGGGCAGCAGCGTCACCGGTGCGAGAGCTACGTTCTGCGATCACCCAACCCGCCTGCCCAGCGTGTGGTGATTACGGGCATAAACCATCATGGGTAGCACACCACAACAACGGCCCCCAGTTCCCGGTCGCCCCGCTATTCCTGGCCAAGGCGGCGGTCATGGTCACGGCGGGGTAGGGGGTGCTAAGAATCCCCGGGCTACGGTAGGCCGCCAACACCGACTGACTCTGGGTACGTACAACGGACGCACGCTACGGCTCGACGAACATCTGGCGCAACTCGAAGAGGAGCTGAGGAACATAAGATGGCACATTTTGGGGCTATGTGAAGTCCGAAGAGAGGGGGAGGATACTGTAACCCTAGAATCAGGCCATCTTATGTACTTCAGAGAGGGAGACCAACCATCCCAAGGCGGCGTCGGGTTCTTGGTACACAAGGCCCTCTCTGACAACGTCATAGAAATCTCCAGTGTGTCGACTAGGGTAGCGTATCTTGTGATCAAACTCACCGAGAGGTATAGCCTCAAGGTTATCCAAGTATACGCACCGACTTCGGCACACTCGGATGATGAAGTGGAGGAAATGTACGAGGACATTTCCAAGGCCTTATACACCACCCAAAAGGCCCACTTCAACGTTGTCATGGGGGATCTCAACGCTAAAGTGGGAGTACAAACAAGCGGCGAATCGGTAGTAGGACCACACGGATTTGGAAGCAGGAACCATAGGGGGCAAATGCTCGTCAACTTCCTGGAGAAAGAAGGGTTTTTTCTGATGAATTCTTTCTTTCAGAAGAAACCCCGGCGGAAGTGGACGTGGCAAAGCCCCGACGCTGTGACCAAAAATGAGATTGATTTCATTATGACGGACAAAAAGCGTATATTTAGAGATGTCTCAGTGATCACTAGGTTCAAAACCGGAAGTGATCACCGACTGGTCCGAGGCACTCTAGATATAAACTGTAAGCTTGAACGAGTCCGTCTAATGAAATCTACGCTCCGGCCTAATATGCTCCAATCCGTGGTTGGGTCTGAAACGTTCCAGTTGAAACTGGAGAACCGATTCGCTGCCTTGGAAACCACAATCGACGTTGATGTCGACCAGGATCTCGACCGAGTGGTAGGAATCCTCGGGGAGGAGGGGAAGAAATTCTGCGAGACGCGAGGTGCCGGTAAGAGGTCTAAGCTTTCAAAAGAATCTCTGCAACTAATGCAGAAGCGACGAGAAAATCCCGCAGTCACTACGTCAGATCAACGAGCTTTGAACAAAAAAATCTCTCGGCTGGTAAGACGTGACCTCCGGAGCTCCAACACACGCTCTATTCAAGAAGCGATTGAGAGAAACCGGGGGTCTAGAGTCTTTGTTCAACAGCTCGGTCGAAGCCATCTGACGAAGTTGACCACATCGAGCGGGAATCTCGTCGCTTCTAAGCCGGAGATACTTAGGGAGGTGGTAGACTTCTACGGCCAACTATATACCTCGCAAGCGTCTCGTCCACAACCCCATCCCGAGGATCCCAGGGCCACTCTGACCCGCCATTACACTGAGGATCTGCCAGAGGTCAGCCTGGACGAGGTCATGATGGCTCTCAGACAGCTTAAAAACGGAAAAGCCCCCGGGGAGGATGGAATTACAACGGAGCTCTTAAAAGCTGGTGGAACTCCAACGCTACTTCAGCTTCAGCGTATATTTAATTCCGTCCTTTTTTCGGGGAAAACTCCGAAGGCGTGGAGTAAGAGTATGGTCGTTATGTTCTTCAAAAAAGGTGACAAAACCCTTTTGAAGAACTATCGACCCATTTCACTCTTGAGCCACGTCTATAAGCTGTTTTCGAGAGTCATCACAAATCGTCTCGCGCGTAGACTCGACGAGTTTCAGCCTCCGGAGCAGGCTGGGTTTCGAGGAGGATACGGCACCATAGACCACATTCACACAGTGCGGCAGGTTATACAGAAGACCGAAGAGTATAACCAGCCCCTGTGCCTTGCGTTTGTGGACTATGAGAAAGCCTTTGACTCCGTTGAAACCTGGTCTGTTCTGGAGTCTTTGCAACGGTGCCAAGTTGATTGGCGATACGTCCAAGTGCTGAGAGGACTGTATGACACCGCGACTATGACCGTCCAAGTACAAAATCAGCAGACTGAACATATCCCCTTACATAGAGGAGTGAGACAAGGGGACGTTATTTCCCCCAAATTGTTCACTAACACTCTGGAGGATATGTTCAAGTCCCTAAATTGGAAAGGACGGGGCATAAATATTAACGGCGAGTACCTCTCACACCTTAGATTTGCGGATGATATCGTCATCATGGCTGAAACCGTGCAAGATCTTCAATTCATGTTAACTACCCTGGCTGATTCTTCTGCACGCATCGGTCTCCGGATGAACTTGGATAAAACCAAGATCATGTTCAACGAGCATGTTATTCCGGAACCGGTTGCCCTTGACGGGGTTCCTCTCGAAGTTGTTCACGAATACGTCTACCTTGGGCAAATCTTGCAATTGGGTAGACACAACTTCGAGAAGGAAGCTCGCAGAAGAGTACAGCTAGGGTGGGCAGCATTTGGAAAACTTCGTCGAGTCTTTTCATCGCCCATACCCCAATGTCTAAAGACGAAAGTCTTTAACGAGTGCGTTCTACCTGTTATGACTTACGGAGCCGAGACGTGGACACTGACGGTGCGACTTGTTCACCAACTCAAAGTCGCTCAGCGAGCTATGGAGAGAGCTATGCTCGGAGTCTCTCTGAAGGATCGAATTCGAAATGAAGTCATCCGTCAGAGAACCAAAGTTATCGACATAGCTCAAAGGATTAGCAAGCTGAAGTGGCAGTGGGCTGGTCACATCTGTCGCAGAACCGATAACCGTTGGGGTAGACGTGTTCTAGAGTGGAGACCACGGCTCGGTAAACGTAGTGTAGGGCGCCCTCCAGCTAGATGGAGCGATGATATACGCAAGCTGGCTGGCAGCGGTTGGAAACAAAGAGCTGAAGATCGAGCTCAGTGGCGTGCCATAGGTGAGGCCTATGTCCAGCAGTGGACGGAGATAGGCTGATGATGATGATGATGAGTATATCAGCTATCTGGTTTCCATAGTACAAGCTCTGCTTAGTTTGGGACCAGATGGCCGTGTGTAAAAGAATGTTTCGAGATATTATAACTCCAGGACAATCTACAGTCACGATTACTTGATTTTAATGCAAGCAGAGTGTACTGCTTGTACTATGGCTACCAGGTAAGTGGGTTCAATTCTGTAAGGAAAATGACACTAACTCGACGATGTTTCGCGGTCTCTATGCTCGGTCTTTGTCGCGTACTACGCTAATACTACTAATCACGTGAGAGGTAAGCTCTACGAGGCCTCCGTGAAGCGGCCGACGATTGTATTAGCTGAATAAGGGGGCTGATATACTACATATACTACTTTTTAATTACATACTTTGATTACATAGAACAAACAGAAAATAATAAATATCCCGGGACATTCTTTACACACGGCCTTTTGATCCCAAACTAAGCAAAGCTTGTACTATGGAAACCAGATACCCACACTTAAAGACAGATAGACATGTTCATGCACACAAATTTTTGTCCTACGTGGGAATCGAACCCACGACCTGCGGCTTGGCAGTCAGGGTATCTAACCACCAAGCCAACCTTCAAGAGTGGTTGCTGATAAAAATTATTTACTTTATGATCTGTCTATAATGAAGACGTCTATGACTGGTTTTGAATGTTATAGGAAAATTAATTCTTTGATTTAGAAATAAGGTTCCATTTATAATGAAATAGCCCCCCGCAGTTTTACCCGCGTTCCCGTGGGATGTCACATGTATTATACAAAAAACCTTCCTCTTCAATCACTCTATCTATTAAAAAAAACCGCATCAAAATCCGTTGCGTAGTTTTAAAGATTTAAGCATACATAGGGATATAGGGACAGAGAAAGCGACTTTGTTTTATACTATGTAATAATGGGTACGTGTATGATTCTTTTTCTATGATATTCTTGAACATTAAAGAGGTCATCTTAAATTGGACAGACTCGTATTACAAGATTTTAACTTCACCTGTTAGTATGTTTGGGGAAAATCGAGTTGATATATTGCACACTCAATTGTTTGTTGACATTGCACGACTAGCTAAGTGACGTCATTCTAAATCCAATATGGCGGCCGTGATGAGATGGTCATTTATTAATTCAGTACCTAGATGACCGGGTTTTCTCTACTAATGTAACTACTACCGTATTCTTTTTTTAAGTTCTGACATATATACCTAGATACGAATTAGATGCGTTAATAAAAGGCTCCCAAAAATAGTTTTTCTAACAATAGAAGGAACTTGAAAACTTTTTAACTTCGTATTGTAATGATATTGTAGTATTCATTGCCTGAGAACACAGATAAAACGACGTTTTCTAAAAATTAAACCTAGCTAGATCCATTTCTCGCCCCTTAAACGCCCTGCAAACTAAATTTCATGAAAATCGGTCGAGCTGTTTCGGAGATTCAGATTATTATATATATATATATATATATATACAAGAATTGCTCTATTAAAGATATTAGATAGATAGATATTAAATAAGCCATCCCCATGTCACGGGTGTCTAATGTCTAATATTTTGTAATAAATCTAAGATTGTTTTAAAAAAGAGTAATTGCTGAGTTTATTGCCGGCTCTTCTCAGTAAAAACCAACCTTCCGAACCGGTATTAGAGTCAGACTATTCATAAGTGCTTGTAGGCCTTCTATTTGAATTTGAATGACAGGGTTTGCCAACCAAGAGACGTGACATCAGTTTTTTGGTTTTATGGTTCAAAACAAACATATTATAACCGATCACATTTACCCCATTGTCTTTTATTAAATTGACCAATCATATGTTTATTTCTATCTAAAAAGTCTGGCCATAAATAAAAGAAGAACAATTCTGTCACAAACTCTTTACACTTATCATCTTTTGCTTCCAAATAAAATCTATGTCTTGAGTTTAAGAGTAGTAGAGCTCTTAGTGCAGAGTTCGTCCGGGGAAGTACTACCACCTTACCCATTTCCGCCGTGAAGCAGTAGTGCACTTATATTACTGTGTTTCGGTTAGAAAGGTAAGGCCGGAGAAATTGCAGGCATATGAGTCTTAACAACTTCACGTCTCAGGGTCGACAACGCATTGGCGATGCTCCTAGTGTTCCAAATGTCCATAAGTGGCGGTGACCACTTCATCACATCAGATGGACCGTCTGCGTGTTTGTCGGCTCAAGTAGTATAAAATAAATAACTAGTAATATTATAAATGCGAATGTTTGTATGTATGGATGTTTGTTATTCTTTCACGCAAAAACTAACAAACGGATTTGGATGAAACTTGGCACATATATAGAAAATGCCCTGGAATAACACAAAGGATACTTTTTGTGCAAGGAACATGTTACATCCCGCGGGAATGCGAGTGAAACCGCTGGGGACAGCTTGTAAATTATGTTTGACACTAAGACAAAGCGGCGGGAAAAAATGCGCGGGGACCCGTTTTTTTAATAATAAGGTTGTATAGATAAAAACAGTAACAACAAAATAATTGTCTATTACCATCAGGTGAGCGGTCCATTACGTCAGACTTAGACACACATTTTTTTTTGTTTGTTTTTGCAATACTTTTGTCCTCTCTATTTTTGATCATATTTCTTTGATATTTTTAACTTAATATCAATTATTTATTTATTTTTCTTTTTGATTTTATTTCTTTGTTTGTCTTTATATATTTATTTACACGCGGTCGTCTGTAAACGGGTCATCAATTTATTATTTAATTTGTAAATTTTGAGTTAGAAAATTAAAGGGGCCGGTGAAATTACAGGCACCTGAGACTTAACAACTTCTCAGGGTCGACAACGCATCGATGCTCCTGTTGTTGCAAATGTCTATAGACGGCGGTTACCACTTGACATCAAGTGGAATGGATGCTTGTTTGTAGGCCAAAGTGGTATAAAAATAAAATATCATAATTTTTGAATATAAATAAATTATAAATGTTCTGGGACATTCCATTTACCACCTGATCTCAAACTAAGCAGAGCTTGTACTAAAGAAACCAGATAACTGATATACTATATATACATTTTTTTTTCTAAATACTTTAATAGATACAGTGTAAACTCTTTATAACGTTATCCTTTATAACGATAAACTCCCTATAACGTTGAAGTGAGCCCAAGTTGGTTGGTTTGTTCACTTTGTTTTGTTTTTTTTTGTTCACTCCATATAACGATAACTCTCTATAACGACAAAAAATGCTCAGTCCCTTGAGTTTCGTTATAAAGAGTTTACACTGTATTTACATCCAGACACAGAACAAGCAGAAATGTTCATGCATACAAATGTATATCCTGGGTGTGAATCGAACCCGCGACCTGCGTCTTGGCAGTCGGGGTCGCTAACCAAATGGCATGACCTACCGGCACGCTATATTGGCCGTTGTTACGTTTCAGATTGTCACAGGAAAAGAAACTGTATTGCTTTGGAATAAGGTTGATTTCCATCATCATACAATTAGCTGTTGCGCCTTGTGTGTTGAGGAATAAAGGTTATTTTTCTTTGTCATTGTTAAACGTCAAAACGGCCATCAAAGCGTGCCGCAAGTTTAGTGTCATCTAATAAATACAAAAATGTTTTTTACCAATATTGGATATTCATTAAAAGACTGTCTTCCAAACACTGGTTTATTTAAATCACCAAATTACAATTGTCTTATCAATCCTTCGTGCGTCTATCTTGGCCGGTTTGTGGCGACTAGCGTACCTCACTCGCATCATACATTGCAATCCAAGGTGTCAGCGAATTTCAATGCATGTGCTATAATGTGTTGCTACAGTTTTGATAGATAGCTTGTTAGTTGGTAAACCCACTCACCCTTTTTTGCCCGCCCCACATAACATGGTCCACTGCACACACAACATCACATAATGACGTCATATCCGGTGGCTACAATAAAGCGACCGTGCTCTAAATGCATTGTATTACATATTACTCATCTCTTTAGTATGTTCCATTAGATTTATGACAGAGTAAATTCCTTCATTACATATATATATATATTTGAGTTTTTTTTAGGCTTGACCACAATCTCACCTTGGTAATGTGGTGGTAAGGTTGAAGGTGGTAGATTGACCTGACCTTTGCGTATTCCTACGATTTGTATTTAAGTATGTTTGTGACACTTTCACGCAAAAACTACTAAACGGATATTGATAAAACTTGGCACATAAATAGAGCATATCCTGGAATAACATATAGGCTACTTTTTATCCCGTGAAAATGTAGACAGCTAGTATTGGCGCCTAGTGTTGCAAATGTCCAAAGGCGGCGGTGACCACGTACCATAAGGTGAACCGTCTGCTTGTGTGTAAAAAAATAAACAAATGTTTGTCCTAGGTGGGACTAGAATTACTTAGTAACATAATTGCGCCCACTGACCCGACTCTTGGGTCATATCATGCCTGGGTCATATTCATTGACATTAATTTTATGCTCACTCGTCTAATTACTGCATGTAGTTCTTTGCTTGTTTTAATTGATGTCATTGATCTAATTAACTTTTAATTATTCTAGGGTAACCTTCTAATACCCAAGAATAATAAAAAGTTAATTAGATCAATGATGGTTATTTATTTATTAGGGTTGCCAACAGATGATACACATACACATATTTCAAACAAAAAGAGTAGACTTGGTGCACATCCACTTACAGGCAAACACAACATACACAAGTAACTATAACAATTTTATTTAAGGTCATTCATATTGAAAGCCATTTATTCAGTTTAGGCCGGAGCGCACTCATGAAGGTTAAAATTACGGGTACGGAAGTCAGTCTCCAACTGAGAAGAACCGGCAAGAAACTCAGCAAACTGAACTTTCTGTGAATATTTTTTATAAAAAAAATTCTGAACGCCTTTATGGCTATTTTATTATTTTTATATTTATCATTTACAAAAAACTTAATTTAAAAATCAAAAACAATGTAATAATAAGAAAGATATTAATATAAAAATTATAATAAACTAAACATGCAAATAAAAAATGCACTAGTTATTGCGTGAAAGAGTAACAAACATATCAGGTAACCATTTATCCACGCATCCTCACAAACTTACGCATTTATAATATACTAGCTGTCCCCCGCGGTTTCACACGCGTTCCCGAGGGATTTTACATTAGTTTGTTCATTCTCTCATCAATAGTTTTCGCAGCGCACGCGATGTAAGAAAGTTTTTTGGTAATTTTTTCACACCTTGGGTTACATTATTGGAGTTTTAGTATGGATCCCTAACTTTTTTGATAATTTAATATAGCTTGTTACTCAGTGATAATGTAGCTTTCTAATGAAAAAAGAATTATTAAAATCGGTCCAGTACTTTTTGAGTTTATTCGTTACATACAAAAATACAAATCTTTCCTCTTTATAATATTAGTGTAGACTACCTGTCCCCCGCGGTTTATTTTCCCGGCACAAAAAGTATCCTATGTTACTTCTAATACCTCCAAGAATATGTGTACAAAGTTTCATGATGATAGGTTAAGTAGTTTCCGCGTGAAAGCGTAACAAACAAACTTACATTCACATTTATAATATTAATGGGATCTAGAATTTATATTCATTTTAATGTAAGTACCTGGATGACGAAGCTTTGCTCGGTATTATTTCGATTCTTGAGTCTAGTCAATTATCGATAGAGTTGATCATTGAAAACACGGATAAAACGACATTTTCTGAAAATGAATCCTAGCTAGATCGATTTAACGCCCCCGAAACCCTAATACTAAATTTTATGAAAATCGTTGGAGCCGTTTCCGATATCCTAATTTAATACATCTACATCTACACTAATATTATAAAGAGGAAAGATTTGTATTTTTGTATGTAACGAATAAACTCAAAAAGTACTGGACCGATTCTAATAATTCTTTTTTCATTAGAAAGCTACATTATCACTGAGTAATATAGGCTATTTTAATTTTTTTTTCTAAGTTAGGGATCCATACTAAAACTCCAATAATGTAACCCAAGGTGTGAAAAAATTACCAAAAAACTTTCTTACATCGCGTGCGCTGCGAAAACTATTGATGAGAGAATGAACAAACTAATGTAAAATCCCTCGGGAACGCGTGTGAAACCGCGGGGGACAGCTAGTATATATATATATATACATGTTTATACAAGAATTGCTCGTTTAAAGGTATTAGATAGATAGATAATTGTTTCCAATGTTACCCTAGGTTACCCGGAAGAAATTGCTTCAGCAATAAGGCGGCTTACATTCTTTGCACTGATAATGTTTGTAGAATACTTTTTTCTTTTTATGTGGTGTGAACAATGAATTATATTCGTATTGTATTTAATTTCTTACTTCTACAGACTTACAAATAATTCTTACCTGAAAAGTAATGGGAAGATCGTCAACGTTGACAGGACCTTCGCTTTCCGCCATCTTTGTTCCAAATCTTTACATTACTTTTAAAATTTTGATTTGGATTTTGGACCCTTTATTTTATCACTCGAAACTGAAATTAGGAGAAAGAATAATTATAATTAATATTTATTCAAATAGGCCTTCACAGGCACTTGTGAATGGTCGGACTCTAACACCGGTTCGGAAGGTTGCTTTTACTGAGAAGAGTCGGCAATAAACTTAGCAATTACTCTTTTCAAAATAAGATTTTGTACATAAAGATGTGTCCTACTGGAGCGAGCGCTACACCCAAGCATTGTATACCTATATTAATTATTGACGGGCCAGTTGGCTTGGTGGTTAGATACCCTGAATGCCAAGGAGGTAGTGGGTTCGATTCCCATCCGGGACATACATTCGTGTGCATGAACATGTCTGTTTATTCTGTGTCTAGATGTAAATACCTATATTAGTATGTATTTAAAAATGTAGTATATGTAGTAATAGCTGTCTCCCGCGGTTTCACCCGCATTTATCGATATCATATATAGGTATAGCCTATATCCATATAGGAAAAAAATCCGCGTCGAATGGTAGTAGTCCCATCCCGATATGTTGAGTAGTTTTGAGGTGATGGTGCGTCAAAGGAACCCCATTTTGATATAATCGGTTATCTGGTTTCCATAGTACAAGCTCTGCTTAGTTCGGGATCAGATGGCCGTGTGTAAATAATGTCCTAGGACCGCGGCTTGTCTCATCATCATCATCATCATCATCAGCCTATCTCCGTCCACTGCTGGACATAGGCCTCACCTATGGCACGCCACTGAGCTCGATCTTCAGCTCTTTGTTTCCAACCGCTGCCAGCCAGTTAGATAGAGCGGCTTGTCTAGTAAGGTATAAATACTCTAACATAATACAATATTATTTTAAGATATAACAATTTTACTTCAAGATAACGGTTGTTTTACGATAGCATTCACCTTGAAGGAAAATATATCTATATAAGTAAATACATTATTATACACAAGAATGATAAATGGCTTCTGACTCGTGGCTTCTAAAAACTGCGGAGTAAAACGTATTAATAATGGGATTCATTTGACGCACCATCACCTCAAAACTACTGAATATATCGGGATGGGACTAGTACCATTCGACGCGGAATTTTTCCTAGACGGTTATACGCTACTAGCTGTCCCCCGCGGTTTCACCCGCGTTCCTAAGGCGTTCGTCCGGTGAAGTGCACATGTATTACTGTGTTTCGGTTAGAAAGGTAAGGGAACCGGAGAAATTACAGGCACATGAGACTTAACAAATTTATGTCTCAGGGTCGATGGCGATGCTCTCATGTGGGAAATGTACATAGGCGGTGGTGACCACTTACTATCAGGTGGACCATGTGCTAAAATATAGTATAAATAAATTAAATAAATATCCTGGGACATTCTTTACACACGGCCATCTGGTCCCAAACTAAGCAGAGCTTGTACTATGGACACCGGATAACTGATATACTACCTTTTAAATACATACTTATATAGATATTTACATCCATATTTATATCGATAAACGCGGGTGAAACCGCGGGAAACCGCTAGTTTATATACAATTATATACGCGATTGTATTATAGTTTATAGAAAAAACTAGAATTATTTTAGATCCTAACGTTTTCCATTTAAACCTAAAATGAATGTAATAGCCTTGAATTTAACATTTTTTTATTTTTATGCCGTATGGGCCG
The DNA here is from genome assembly GCA_907165245.1 of Habrosyne pyritoides. Classification (NCBI taxonomy): domain Eukaryota; kingdom Metazoa; phylum Arthropoda; class Insecta; order Lepidoptera; family Drepanidae; genus Habrosyne; species Habrosyne pyritoides. Next base: position 1,356,304 of record OU015612.1, read on the forward strand.
ACTAACGCTGACAGTCCACCTGATGGTAAGTGGTCACCGCCGCTTATGTACATTTGCAACACCAGGGGCATCGCCAATGCGTTGTCGACCCTGAGACGTGAAGTTGCTAAGTCTCATGTGCCTGTAACTTCACCAGCCTTACCTTTCTAACCGACACACAGTAATACAAGTGCACTGCTGCTTCACGGCGGGTAAGGTGGCAGTACTTCCCCGGACGAATTCTGCACTAAGAGCTCTACTACTCAAAAAACGATTACTACTCTGTAATTATAATGATAAACTTCCGACTTCTACCATTCATTTGGTAATCTTAGATTAGGTCGTTCTCGAGGATCATTACATTATTTACATTATTACCCCGGGATAAAAAGTAATGCCCACAAATGTTTGTCCTGGGTGGGAAAGGAACCCGCGACTTTTGCCTTGACAGTCAGTCACTAACCAAGCCAACCGATACGGTCTCTGATCATGTCACAGGGGCACGTCGCTTACAAAGCGACCATAAAAAAAAAAATTTAACGGGAATTTATTTAATCTATTTTTTGTTATTTTAAGATATATTTTTTATTTTTTACTTGTCTTCTTTCTTCGAATAAATGTAGGTAATAGTTTAATAATGAATTTTAAAGTATTCATCTATAAATTGATCCTACAAACCAATTTCTATAGTACTATGTATTTTTTAATGTTGTGTTAGTGTATTGATTGTTCTAATTTCATAAATAAAAACTAAATATTTAAGTCGGTAAATGTCTACACCTGCTATTTCTATTGTAAATTTAAGATTGGGGTGGAATTTAGGCAGTCACGTGTGACGACGGTTACCTCGTGCGTAACAGGTGCATGAGTAGGGGAGAAATGCACTTCGAAAGGAAACTTCTTGCTTTGAAAGTTGGTTTGAATGTAAGAATAGCGTTTTTTTTGTCATGACATGTTTTTTTTTAAGTTATTATTCTTTTACCGCGTCAGGGACGAATGATGTGAGTATTTTTTACGAATTACTACAAAAATCTATTTGATGACTGAATAGTAAAGACAATTTTTTTATACTTTTAGGCCGACAAACAAGCAGATGGTCCACCTGATGGTTAAGTGGTGCCTGTAATTTCACCGGCTTACCTTTCTAACCGAAACACAGTAATACAAGTGCACTACTGTTTCACAATTTTTAGTGCATTTTTTCTCACTAATAATTTCAAGTATAACTACTTACGTGCGTTCATAAGTATCCGAGAATCCTCGAGAAATTAACCTCGAGAATTCTCGAGACCCGAGAATTTGAAAAGCTCGAGAAATCATGAACCCTAGTTAGGCGCGATGGCGCTCCGAACTAACTGTGATGAACAAACACTTCTTAAAAAAGTCACTGTACATAACTATACAATTTTCCGATTTAATAGACAGTGAAATGTGCACTAAACAATTATTAATTAATTCTTTTATTAATATTATTCCGACTCATTCCGATAAAAGATATTTGCGGCGCGCATTCAGTCAATCTTGCAACTGTCAAACGACTGACGGTTAAGTCAAACGCCATATGGTTCCATTAGAAAAGTTAATATGGTTTAAAAATTTTCCGTGCAACTTTCTTATTTTTTCATTCATTAGAACATTCTCCGGACAATAACAAACACATCATTAAAATAAATAGAGAAATCGGTCCAGCCGTTCACGCATGATGCCGTGACCAAGGGAAATAGGGATTCATTTTTATATATTTAGATAAGGCACCTCAATGTCATGGGTGTCTGATGAAAGGGTTTGACAAGCAGCAGACGTGACGTCAGTTTTATTTGTTTTATGGCGTTTAGTTTTGGTGAAAATGTACGATCAGTTTTATGACGTCATTCTAAATCCAACAAGGTGTGGAAAAGATAGTAAAATAAACTCTATAGCTTTTGTGATAAGGTTTATCTATTGATCAAATGGTTAATTGTATGATGATCCTTATTATAACTGCATAGGGTTCATTTTCCTCTTAACTGTCAAAACGGGGCTAATAGATATAGACTTTGACGACCTTCATGTTATGTCAAAATGATATCAAATTTGTTCCGCAACTTCGCGTGACTCAATTTTATTAGGTACTAAATATCCCAAGACTTTCTTCACACATGGTTACCTGACCCCAAGTTAAGCAGAGTGTACTGCTTGTAGTATGGCTACCAGGTAACTGATATACTACATACGAGTATACTACTTTTTAAATACATACTTATATAGATATTTACACCGCGACACAGAACAAACAGACATGTTCATGCACACAAATGTTTGTCCTGGGTGGGAATCGAACCGGCGACCTTCGGTTTGGCAGTCAGGGTCTCTAACCACCAATCCAACTGGCGCTGTAGCTATCACCTGCGATTTCACCCGCGTTCCCGAGGGATGTAACATTTTCCCGGCACAAATAGTATCCTATATGTTATTCCAGGGCATTTTCTATCTATGTGCCAAGTTTCATTCAAATCCGTTCCGTAGTTTTTGCGTGAAAGGATAAAAAACATCCACACTTTTTTTTGCATTTATAATACTAAGATCATTAACAGATTGAATTTTTCAGTCACCTTTGTTTGTAATTACAGTCCGAGTTTACTGTGGCTCGATTCTGTAAGGAAAATGACACTAACTCTAGGATGTTTCGTCGCGGCCTTCGTGCTCTGTCTCTGTCGCTCACTACGCTAATACTACTAATCACGTGAGAGATAAGTACTCCGATGCCTCCGTGAAGCTGCTCGCCGACGAAGTTTGTATTAGCTGAATAAGATGCTGATGAAGAAAGACTAATTGTGATTAGCTGATTGTGATTCTTTACACTCGGCCGCTACTATCTACAGCTAATACAAACTTCGTCGACGAGTCAGGGAGGCCTCGGAGAGCTTATCTCTCACGTGATTAGTAGTATTAGCGTAGTTAGCGAAAGAGACAGGGCACGGAGGCCGCGACGAAACATCCTCGAGTTAGTGTCGTTTTCCTTACAGAATCGAGCCCCTGATATCAAACTAAGCAGAGCTTGTACTGTGGTAACCAGATAACTGATATCTTAATAATATATATTTCTTGTGTGCGTGTGTATGTGACTGAACTCCTCCTAAACGACTGGACCGATTTTGATGAAATTTTTTGTGTGTGTTCGTGGAGATTCGAGAATGGTTTAGATTTACAATTGGACCCGGTAGGGGGCGCTGCGATCGAAACCCTGAATTTTTGTATGGACTTATTTTGGCAGGACAACGTCTGTCCGGACAGCTAGTACTATATATATTACTTTTTTCTTCTAAAGACATACATAGATAGATATTTACATCCAGACACAGAACAAACAGACATGTTCATGAACACAAATATTTGTCCTGGGTGGGAATCGAATCACCGGCGTGGCAGTCTGGGTCACTATACCACCAGTGTATTCTAGTGATCCTGTGTTTTTCCCTTGCCTGCCGCAATGGAAGATCAGCGTCGGCTATACGTACAAACATTGGCACGTACAACCAACACGCTGAGTTGGAGTACCGATTTGTGGCAATTATGAAACTCGTTTTTTTTTTGTAATCTTTCATCGTGTGTTATTTTCCTCTTGTTACAAATAAATTTGTTGCAACAAGTAACTTGTATTATAATAATAATTTTTTTTTATACCACATGGGCCGACAAATAAGCAGACGGTCCACCTGATGGTAAGTGGTCACTGCCGCCTATGGACATTTGCAACACTACATCGCCAATGCGTTGTCGCCCCTGAGACGTGAAGTTGATAAGTTTCATGTGCCTGTAATTTCACCGGCCTTACCTTTCTAACCGAAACACAGTAATACAAGTGCACTACTGCTTCACGACAGAAATGGGTAAGGTGGTAGTACTTCCTCGGACGAACTCTGCACTAAGAGCTTTACTACTCGAATCAATATCTATTAAATATTTAACATCGGTACAGAACCCCTCATATGCAAGACCGACACACAATTGCCTTCTTAATGTATTCATTGATATTTACGTTAAAAATTACCAAAGCTATTGCTATTCGCTAAAGAGCGCGAGACCTTTTAAATATGAAAGAGCAATAATTGTATTTAAATATCATTTTAATTTAAATGCATCAAACTATTAGCTAATGTAACTAACAAATGTGAAATGTAAAATAAGCTTAGAATTTTAGTGATATATAAACTATAGATGCGTTATCCGCGCTAAGAAATGGCAACATAAAATTATGGTAATTGACCTAATAAACGGATAGTAAAGTCATTAAGACCCACGCAACGCCCTGAGCCCGAGGTCCGAGCCCCACAGGAGTCATCCTCAGTGAGCTTGTTGGTTCAAATCTAAAGTATTTTCGTCTGAGAGTCCATGTATAGGTGTAAGAGCCATCAGATGTTAACCTTCATCCCTTAAAAAAAAACGAATTCCATTTACCACTTTCGCGACGCCACACGCATGCAGCACTCAATCTTAACGTTACTTACGATGTATATTCATCTCTCTCTAATGGCATTTATTCTCATTTCTATTTTCACGCGTATATATAGGTAACTAGTACTGTTTATGAGAGCCGTGATGTTGGTAAATTATGTTTTTTTATACCACACAGGCCGACACACGGTCCACCTGATGGTAAGTGGGCACCGCCGCCTATGGACATTTGCAACACCAGTCCAATCGCCAATGCGTTTACGACCCTGAGGCTTGAGTTGCTAAGTCTTATGTACTTGTAATTTCACCGGCCTTACCTTTCTATCCGAAACAGTAATACAAGTACACTACCGCTTCACGAAATGGGTAAGGTACTTCCCCGGGTGAACTCTGCACTAAGAGCTCTTCTACTCAAGAAGAGTCTATTTTATAATACATCGTTGCAGAATATGCACTAAAGAAATATTGATGACCATTTATCGATAAAGACGTGCAATCGATTTAAAATCGGAGTGAAAGTAATATTTATGGTTTCAAAATAGCCGCACGATTCGCGCGTGTAATTTCATAAACGATATCACTTTGTGACTATGGACGTTAAAATAGTTTAATAACGATTTAGTTATTGGTCAGTTGGATTGGTGGTAAGAGATGACTGCCACGCTACAGCTCGTTTCGATTCCCATCCACAACAATCATTGTGTGTGCATGCTAATATAATTTATACGAGTAGTAGAGCTCTTTGTGCACCGCCGTGAAGCAGTAGTGCACTTGTTTTACTGTTAGAGAGGTTAGGCCGGTGAAATTACGTACTTGAGACATAACAACATCACGTCTCAGAGTCGACAACGCATTAGCGATGCTCTGGTGTTGCAAATGTCCATGGGCGGCGGTGACCACTTACCATGCTTGGCATTGGGACGTCGCAACAGTGTTTGTAGCTTTTATATCTAAACAAAGTCGTAAGAGAACTTCGTTAGTGTGTTGTAGGAATTTCATCTATTTGCTAATCTGTCGTCTGTCATATGGCGCCATTTTTACAACGGCTGTGCGGTCCTTGTGAAAGATGAGATCGCATCACCATTTGATTTTGTAGATACAGAATAATGCCTATCAAAGATGTTTTTATATCGATTATTCTACTGTTTTTAGCGATACAATCTGTGATAATCGAGATTATTTATGAGAGGTACATATTAACGATGGGATGTTACATTTTTCAAGGATAAAAAGTAGCATTAGTTAGTCGTTATAAAACCAGCTATGTACTAGTGAAAGTGTCGTCAAAATCGGTTCAGGCGTTTTGGAGTCCATAGGCAACATATACACATTGAGCTACACACATATACTTGCTGTGCCTCGCGGTTTCACCCGCGTTTATCAATATCATATACCATCTAGGAAATTCCGCGTCAAATGGTAGCAGTCCCATCCCGATATGTTCAGTAGTTTTGAGGTAAAAACATATGTATATAGATAAGGTCTCTAAATTACGCGTGAAGCAGTAGTGCACCTGTGTTACTGTGTTTCGGTTAGAAAGGTAAGGGTGAAATTACAGGCACATAAGACTTAACAACTACACGTCTCAGGACAACGCATTGGCGATGCCCCTAGTGTTGCAAATGTCCATAGGCGGCGCTGACCATTAACCATCAGGTGGACCGTCCGCTTGTTTGTCGGCTCATGTGGTATAGAAAAAACTGATTGGGTGCAGGTAGTGTCAGAAACTATATCAAGCCAAAAAAATTCATTGCAGTGTGAGTCCGCCATATTGGATTTAGAATGACGTCACTTGAAGGTAAGTTTAAATCAACAAAATCTTGCTCAACCAATTTTCACGAGTTTCATTAAAAAATACTAAAATATGTTATTTTAAACAAAAACACTTGTTCAAACAATGCTTATTTGTTTAAGTCGTCAGCTTAGTTATAATGACATCGCTTCGAATTTAACAATATATCTGATAATTCATTTAAATTTAGATCTTAAATATCCTGGGACATTCTTTAGGTACACACGGCCATCTACCCATTATTCAGCTAATACAAACTTCGTCGGCGAGGTGCTTCACGGAGGCCTCGGAGAGATCTCTCACGTGATTATTAGCGTAGTAAACGACAGAGACAGAGCACGGAGTGCGCGACGAAAACTCCTCGAGCTAGTGTCATTTTCCTTACAGATTCGAGCCCTTTAACCCAAACTAAGCAGAGCTTGTACTATAGACACCAGATAACTGATATACTACATATACTAAATACCTATACTACTTTTTTTCTTCTGAATCTAATTCGATTGCCGTTCAGGATAAATATTGGTGTGCTATTGTAAATATCTATAAATATAAGTATGGATTTATACAAAGGCCAAGTATGACTCATAAACGTAGCGTAGGGCGCCCTCCAGCTAGATGGAGCGATGATATACGCAAGCTGGCTGGCAGCGGTTGGAAACAATGAGCTGAAGATGACTCAGTGGCGTGCCATAGGTGAGGCCTATGTCCAGCAGTGGACGGAGATAGGCTGATGATGATGATGATGAAGTATGAAATATGATTCGGACTCGCACGCAAACAACCTTTGCACGCACCTTCCAATACAATATTGACATTGATCCTTTAATTTTTGAAGTGAAACTTAATATGTGCACAGGTTTTTAAATTCTGATCCGCAACCTTTTTGTCGAAAAATAAATGAATGATAAACACAATGTATGCTATTCAAAAGTGATTGATGAATAATTAAAATGTTTTCCTGATATACAATAATTTCACTTCTATTTTATGACACCCCTTGTTTTTTATTTGCTGTTCCAAGTATCTACCTGTAACGGTTCAGTAGGTACCTACAGCCTTGTGACTGACGGACGGAGAGGGGTAGAGGGGTCTTAGTAATAGGGTCCTGTTGAAGCCCTTTAGTTACGAGACTAGAAAGTAGATATTATATGTAGTATATCAGTTATCTGGTTTCCTAGTACAAGCTTTGTTAAGTTTGGGATTAGATGGCCGTGTGTAAAGAATTTCCCGGGACATTTATTATCATATCTTCCATCAATATAACATCAAGTGATATAGGGAAGTTATAACCTCTGTTCTCTAATATTATCAAATAGCAAAAAGAACTTAGCAGAGCGTGGTTTCGATCCATGGACCTCTGGGTTATGGGCCCAGCACGCTTCCACTGCGCCACTCTGCTCTTATCCTAAATGGCCGAAATTTAAATCATATCGAGGGGTACTTTATATTTGAATAAAATAGTTATTATAAGAGATTTGACTGATTTTTACGGACGGCCCGGCGCTCAGTCGGCGCGCGGTGTAAAGTGCACGCGGTCATCGGTATACTCTTTAGTCGCTTACACCCTACAGGTGAGTTGGGGTGGTAGTATTTGTGAATGCTCGCGTCGCTCACTCGGCGCGCGGTGTAAAGTGCACGCGGTCATCGGTATACTCTTTAGTCGCTTACACCCTACAGGTGAGTAGGGGTGGTAGTATTTGTGAATGCTCGCGTCGCTCACTCGGCGCGCGGTGTAAAGTGCACGCGGTCATCGGTATACTCTTTAGTCGCTTACACCCTACAGGTGAGTTGGGGTGGTAGTATTTGTGAATGCTCGCGTCGCTCACTCGGCGCGTGGTGTAAAATGCACGCGGTAAATATCTATATACGTCTGTATTTAGGATAAATGCATTATACGTAGTATCAGTTATCTGGTTTCCATAGTACAAGCTCTGCTTAGTTTGGAATCAGATGGCCGAGTAATGAAAGTCCCGGGATATTTATTTATTATTTATTTATTCTTATATGTCGGCAGATTGAAACGGTAGCAGGATTAGATATTAACGATTAGATTTGATATTTGAATAACAAATAAATCGATTAATTATTACGAAATTATAGTTTTATCATTAGATAACGTATCGCACTTTGTTGCTAAATGTCGAGTTGAGAAATATTCCAAAGTGTTATTTAAGTTGCGGAATTTTAATTTTGTTTAGCAATTTATATTATTATTAGCAGTCTTCTACGGTTTTGCCCGCGTTCCCGAGGGATGTAACATTTTCCCGGCACAAAAAGTATCCTATGTTACTTCTAATACCTCCAAGAATATGTGTACAAAGTTTCATGATGATCGGTCAAGTAGATTTTGCGTGAAAGCGTAACAAAGAAACTTACATTCACATTTATAATATAAGTAGGGATTAGCTGCAGTTTCACCCGTATTCCCGGGGAATCTAACTTTTTCCCGGGTTCAAAGGCAAGCTATATGCTATTCCAGATTATAATCTATATCTGTACCAACTTTCATCCAGAGCAGTTCTGGCGTGATTGAAACATCTATGCATCCGAATATTTATAATAGTACAGCCGTGCCCCGCGGTCTCACCCGCGTTTATCGACATCATGTATAGTCTATAACCATCTAGGAAAAATTCCGCGTCGAATGGTAGCAGTCCCATCCCGATATGTTCAGTAGTTTTGAGGTGATGGTAGATTTATAATAGTGGTAAGTTTCACCCGCATTCCCGAGGGATGTAACATTTTCCCGAGATAAAAAGTATCCCATATGTTAGGCTAAGTTATAAAATATCTATGTGCGAAGTTTCATCCAAATCCATACATACAAACTTTCGCATTTATAATATTAGTAAAAGGCTACAAAAATTTAAGGAAAGAATTAAGACTGTTTTTGTAGAAAAGGCTTTCTACAACACAAACGTTTATTTTAATGACGACAATGCTTGGGTGTAGCGCTCGCTCCAGCAGGACACATCTTCACTACATAGTATAAAACAAAGTCGCTTTCTCTGTCCCTATATCCCTATGTACGCTTTAAATCTTTAAAACTACGCAACGGATTTTGATAAGGTTTTTTTTAATAGATAGAGTGATTGAAGAGGAAGGTTTTTTATGTATAATATATGTGACATCCCACGGGAACGCGAGTAAAACCGCGGGGGACATTATGTATAAAATCTTTTTTTGAAAAGAGTAATTGCTGAGTTTATTGCCGGCTCTTCTCAGTAAAAGCAACCTTCCGAATCGGTGTTAGAGTCTGACCATTCATAAGTGACTGTGGAGGCCTATTTGAATAAATATTTCATTTCATATAATTACAGGTTTATTAACTCAAATGGTTTTCACGTCGAATGCCGTGAGAGTTGTGGATTCTAACCTTACCATGAGCTAACCTTCGAAGAATCGGTGGTGGGGTACTACATAGTACCCGTTTGACTGGCTTCTACCTTTCGGTGTGTTTGAGAGCTAGTTCCCTTCTAAGCTCTGTTTTGACCACCTCCGATCATATCACCACGTTATAGGCTCGATAATATCGATAAACGCTGGTGAAACCGCGGGGGACAGCTAGTCAGCTAATGAAAATAGGGTCAATATCTCTTATCGAAGGGTAGGTACTACACCGTAATATAAGATTTAAGGACAGGAGTTTAGGGTATTTGTTCACCAACAGTCAAGTGTTGTCTATGATAGCTGTCCCCGACGGTTTCACGCGCATTCCCGAGGGATGTAACATTTTCCCGGGATAAAAAGTAGCCTATAAGTTATTCCAACATATGCTCTATCTATGTGCCAAGTTTCGTTCAAAACCGTTGGGTAGTTTTTGCATGAAAGAGGAGCAAACATCCATACATACAAACTTTCGCGTTTATAATATTAGTAGGAATCGAACTCGCACTTAAAAAGTAATCAGCTCTAATCACTGCGACATTGAAGATAACAATCCGCGGGAAAAAATAACGTCATAATATGACGTAATAAAAAAAAAAACACTCACTTGTAACCATAGGCAATTAGAAATAAATCCATAAGGTCACAATTGTTGTTCCAAATTCAAAACACAACACCACACAACACTTTTGAAGAAGTTTCAAAAAAAGAACAAAATGGACGTCCGCCGTCCACGAATGTGCCAATGTGAATACCTAATTCGGTTTACAAAATCGGAACAATACGCCGCCAGTTTACGATGAGCTCCATACTTCAATACTTTGACTCTCCTTTCCTTGAATTCTTGGTGAGAACAAAGGGCAGGGAAGGTCAACTTAGAATGGTTATGATGCATATCTCTACACGGTTAGTAATACAGTCGGTGAGCTTCAAAATAGTCTTTATTGCGACGCAATAAGGGTGTTATGAACTGATGATGGATAGTTACAGTTTGTCCATATAGTAAGGTGAAGTTGTGATAAGATATACGGAGTGTTTTATTTTCTTATAGAATTTTTATACTTAATTTTTTTTTATTGAGTATAGGGTGTTAGTAGCAGATACCTTGACATGTCCTTTTCCATTACAAAAAATAATCTAATACCGAATTTCATGAAAATTCGTTTAGCCGTTACGGAGCCAAAGTAGACACAAAAATTCGCATTATAATATTACTAAAAAAATATTAATTTATCTAATCGAAAATAATCTCAAGCTCCGGCAGTGACACTTGAGAGCCTAACAGGTGTCTGTGTCTGTAATACATTGACCACGACTAACATATGGTGGACAGATTAAAAAAATATTTGAAAATACCACACTCTGTCTAACTTGTATCAATGTGTGCGTGCCCACCTGTTAGAGTCAACACATGTTAACACACACATAGACAATGTGTAGTAGTGTGACGCGATACGGCTTGGAAGATGCTCTACGTGTGTTACATTATGATTATTTGATTGCATTTTACGTATATTTGGTTTTTCGGTATTCGGGCTGTTTTTTTTTTCGTAAACCATCCCAGCTTTAGAGAAAAAACGCTATTATGCTATAATATTGGTCAAAAACGGATATTTACCTCTTCCGCCGTGAAGCAGTAGTGCACTTGTATTACTGTGTTTCGGTTAGAAAGGTCACCGGTGAAGTTATAGGCACATGAGACTTAACAACTTCACGTCTCAGGGTCGACAACGCAACGATGCCCCTGGCGCTGCCATTGTCCATAGGCGGCGGTGACCACTTACCATCAGGTGGCCGGCTGCTTGTTTGTCGGCCCAAGTGGTATATATAATTAAAATAAGTTTATCAAATACAAATAAAATTTAACGCAGAAATTGCTAATGAATTGAAGGAATGCACTATAAAAAAGGGGGTCGTGACGGAAACCTGGTGGTAAGTGGTCACCGCCACCTATGGACATTTGCAACACTAGGGGCATCGCCAATGCGTTATCGAATGGGCCTTACCTTACTAACCGAAACACAGTAATACAAGTGCACTACTGCTTCACGGCAGCAATGGGTAAGGTGGTAGTACTTCCCCGGATGAACTAACTAGCACTAAGAACTCTACTACTTACTCGAAAAATATTTATTTGTTTTTTATTTTTTCTTTTCAAATTGACTTGAAAGTATTCCCAACCGATATTCAGCGTAGAGCCGTCACCACACCGCACCCTCACACCGGTAGTGTCTCCACGCATGGCTAAGGTTCAAACAACACCGCTTCAACCGACTCGCACGTTCACGGTTCACGTAACCGCACGGCTCAGCGATTAGAAACGCGCGGACGCGGGTTCGGTGCCCAGTTTGGGAATTATTACACATATGTGTCGATTATTAAGTGGCAGAATCGGATGTTGATTCATCTATATGTCGGGATAGGGGGGCCGATCATAGGTAGTATCATCACCGTCAGACATTATATGGGCGTAGATATGTTTCTTTGAGAAAATAAAAAGTCGTAGGTAGGTTAACTTGCTTAGGTACTTTAATACTATCACACTAAACACAACGAAACGTGAGACAGTTCCTAGACTAGTTGTCCGCGCGGCGGCCAGCAGAGAAGTCCGTGCTCGGGATTGTCGAACGTCTTCGTTATCTCGGCTCGCGCGAACACAAATCCAGACTCTGTCAAAGCGCTGACGTCATAACGCTTTCGCCTCGTTGTCAAATCAACTCCCGTACTAATGACTCTTCTTCTCTAATGCCCTCTTGGCATTTTTGTATGTCCATACAAATGTCCAGGAATTCCTTCGCAGCGCCACCTATCGGGTCCAATTGTGAATCTAAACCATCCAGGGCGCCACCCAAACACATACAAAGACACTAAGTGGTTTGGTAGCACATACTTGTGCCGCACCATAAACATATGGAACTCGTTGCCGGCTCACCTCTTCCTACGATGCCGGGTTTTTCAAACGGAGCGTGAAAAGAGCTTCAGATCAGGCAGGATGGAGTCAACTTGTTACGCTCAATAAAAAAAAAAATACAAGAAAATTTCATTCAAATCGGTCCAGCCGTTTAGGAGGAAGTTCACTGTCAACATACGTACAGAAGAATTATATATATAAAGATATTTATAAGCAAATTAGTGTTCCTTTGACGCACCATCACTTATATCTAGGAAAAATTCCGCGTCGAATGGTAGAAGTCCCATCCCGATATGATCAATTCTTTTGATATTGAGCATATCGGGATGGGACTACTACCATTCGACGCGAAATTTTTCCTAGATGGATATAGACTAAATATGATATCGATAAACGCGGGTGAAACCGCGGGGGAGAGCTAGTAAATAAATAAAATAAAAAAGGTTCTTTATTTCCTGTAAATTACGGTTTTGGTAGTTTCTATCTAGTAATCAATATGTGCTAGTTTTGAATTTCCAGTTGGCTTGGTGGTTAGAGACCCTTTTTTTTTTTTTTTTTTTTTTTTTACGCTGGGAAAAATGCGTTCCGCATTCCCCCCCATTGGAGGATGGGGGGGGGTATGTGGGACTCCCGGACCCTAGTGGCCCGGTTTACCCACTAAACGACCCAGCGGCGCTCAGGCATCGTCTATGTGGAGAGGGGCTGGGAAACCGGCAGAGCCTTGACGTCCAGCCCCCCCCCGTCGACCGCCCGCCATTTATGGCGGGGCCCGCACGCCCCTCCCCCTGCAAGGAGGGGCCCGGAAACGGCAGCGACTTTACCGTTCCCGCCCAACGGAGATGGTGAACGAGTGCAATGCGGGAGAAGACGCCTCCACGTCTGTCTCCCGCCGTTCACCACCACAAGAGGAGAGAGAAGGCGACTATAATCGCCTTCTCCTACCCCTTCTTCTCCGCCTGCACAGCGGCGCAAGAGGGTCCTCCTCCCGTGCGCGCTCTGCCGCCTCCTTCTGTGACATCACATCCTCACAGAAGGAGGCGACCGCGGCCCAGCCGGCCTCGCCCCCCAGCATGGAGTTGACCACACTGGGAAGCGAAAGGTCCGGCCCGACCACCGCGACCAGGTCGCGACGCGGTTCGTTCCACGACGGGCACACCTCGAGGGTGTGCTGCGCCGTGTCCTCCGCCGCGCCGCAACCGTGGCACGACGGGGCCTCCTCCCGCCCGATCCGGTGCAGATACGATCCGAAACACCCGTGCCCGGACAATACCTGCACCAGACGGAACGAGAGGAAACCGTGGGGCCGCTCGAGCCAATCCCGTAAGACTGGCCCGACAGCGTCCAGCGTTCGGCGGCCGAACACGGCGGAGGCGAGGTCCTCCGCCCAATGGTGGACGATGGCATCCTTCGCCTCTCGCCGGACGGCCTCCCGCACCGTCGGGTCGCCGCGCTCCCCGAGCGCCTTGCGCCCCGCCGACCACTCGTACACTCTGGCGAGCACCCACGCCTCGAGCTCCCAAGGAGGGGTGCCCGCCAGAGCGCACGCCGCCGCGAAGCCCACCGAGCGGTAGGCCCTCGCCACCCGCTGTGCGATTGCCCTTTGGGGTCTCCGGATCGCGGCGGAGTTCTCCCTCCTCTGGAGGGAGTCCGCCCAGATGGGGGCCCCGTAGAGGGCCATGCTCCTCAGGATGCCGGCATACAGCTGCCGGCATCGCGCTTTGGGCCCCCCCATATTCGGGAGGAGCCACGAAAGCGCCCCCGCAACCTTCAGCAGGCGCGTCGACAGCCCGCTGAAGTGCGGGCCAAAGCGCCACCTGCTATCTAGCACCAGGCCCAGATATTTCATCTGGGCCCTTACCTGGACCCCGACGCCCTCCACGAAAATGTGGGCGTCGGTCGGGGTGCGCTGCCGAGGCGCGTGGAAAAACACCGCCTCGGTCTTATTCAGCGCCACCCTCAATCCCAGCCGACGGATCCTTCCCGCGACCAAGGATCCGCCAGCCGAGGCCAAGTCGGCCGCCTCCCTAAAACTTCTCCCCCGGGCAGTGAGAAGAGTGTCATCCGCGTAGCAGATGACACTCGTGCCACGGAGGAGAGCTCCCCGCAGGAGCCAGTCGAACCCGACGTTCCACAGGAGCCCTGTCTACCAGAAGGACCGCTCGGTCCGCCAGGTAGCTGGCCAGGAGGTCCCGCAGGTACTGAGGCACTCCGTGGTACCGTAGTGCCTCTAGTATCGTCGAGTGGGGGACAGAGTTGAAGGCATTGGCTATGTCGAATGACACGGCCAACACCCCGTCCCCCACCCCCACGGCCTCCTTCACCTGGCTCTTGAGCCGGGCCAGAGCGTCGACTGTCGAACGCCCCTTTCGAAAGCCGAATTGAGCGTCCGACAGGTTCGGCCCCACCTCCGACAGCAGGCCATTAAGCCGGCCGGCGACAATCCCCTCGAACATCTTACCGACCTCGTCCAGCAGGACGATGGGCCGGTATGCCGAGGGGGAGTCCGGCGGGCGTCCTTCCTTGCGGAGGAGGCACAATTGCCCCTCCTTCCAGATTTTCGGGAACCTCCTAGACGCGAAACACGCGCTGAAGAGGTCCCGAAATCTTCCCGCCATATGTGTGGCGGCAATGGCCACCACACGCGCGGGCACACCGTCCGGCCCTGGGGCCGTCTTCTTGGCGCGGAGGCGGAGGGCCTCCGCGGCGAGCTCATCCGCCGTGACCGGAGAGATCTCCTCGACCGGCGGACGCGCCCCCCGCGGGGGATCCATCACTGGAGGCGTGAAGTCGGTCCCGGGTGGAAACAGGGACCGAACCACACCGTCCAGTAATGCCGGCTCCAGGGACTCCGTCAGGGGGGGACCGAAGGGACGCAGTTTGTTCCGCGCCGCCTTGTACGGTCTCCCGTACGGGTCCCTGTCGAGGCCCTCCAGCATCTCCACTCGCGCCGCGTCATCGGCGGCCCCCATTGCCGACTTGAGGACCCTCTTTGCCTCTATGTAAGAGGCGTAAAGAAGGTCCTCGTTGTCGGGGTCCCTCCTGCTGCGCCGTCGGCTCCGCGTGTACTCCCGCCTTGCCGCCACGCAGGCGGCTCGGAGGCCCGCCAGTTCCTCCGACCACCAATAGACGGCGCGACGGGGAGGTGGGCGGCGAGACCGAGGCATGCTGGAGTTGCACACCTCGGTGAGGGACTTCCTCAGTTGGGCGGCCGCGGAGTCGACGTCCCGGACATCGACGGGAGGCGTGAGCCAGTCCTGGACGAACGCTGCCTCCGCAGCCGCCTCGCGGTCGAGGCGGGTAAGAGCCCACCGTGGGAAGGCAGGTCGGCCCGGGAGCCTTGCCCTCCCCCGGGGACTTTGGGGAGAGATGTCGAATCGCACATATCGGTGGTCCGACATCGTCTCCACCATCTCTACCCGCCAGTCCACGACGCGGGCGGCAAGGACGGGGGAGGCGACCGAAACGTCCACCACTGACCCTCCCCGTCGCCGCACACACGTCTGGACTGTCCCCCTGTTAAGGAGGGACACGCCGCACGAGGTCGCCCACAGCTCGACCGCGCGTCCCCGGACGTTGCAAGAGGTGGCCGGGTTGCCCCAGGCCACTGACTTGGCGTTTAGGTCGCCCAGCACGGCGACCTGGCGAGGAGCCGCCCTACCGACGACTGCAGTGAGGATCTCGAGGAAATCCTCGAAATCCTGCAGAGGCCGGTTTGGGGAGAAATACACGCCCACCAGGGCTATTTCCCCCCACGCGGCGGCCACGTATCCCGGTCCCCTCTCTAGGAGCGAGAGGGGAGGGGAGTCTGTGGAAGACCGCGCAACCAAGACCACCAGGCCGTCCGGATCGCCCAACCAACGGCCGGGCACCGAGTACGGCTCGGCGACTACCGCCACGTCCACCAACCACTCAGCCATGGTCTGCATCAGCAGGGCCTGGGCTGCTTTGCAGTGGTTGGCGTTCGTCTGGAGGATGCGATGCTCGACTCTGTCCATCAGTCGCTCATCGCACCCTCCTCACCCGCCACCGAGGTTCCTGCTTCGGGAGCGGTGGTCACAGCGGCAGGCGGGGTCGGCGCCTGCACTTTGCCCTTCTTCGGGGGAGGATTACAATTCCTCCCCTTCATGGTGTGCCCCGCGGGGCGCCCGCTGGCTGCGCACACTGCGCAGCGCGGCGTAGCGGCCTTGCAGGAGGCGGACTGGTGCCCCTCCTCGCCGCAGCGGTAGCAGCTGTCCGTCCTATCCACCTTGGACGGACAAAGGGCCCGCACATGCCCGATTCCGAAGCACCTGAAGCAGCGCAGAGGCTGATCTTCAAGTGCCCGGATCTGGCAGGAACTGAACCCCACCAGAAGACGTCCTTTGGCGAGGACGGCCTTGGCCGCGGCGACGGGGCACTCCAGACGGATAGCTCCCATGCCACCGCGGCCGGGCCTGATGTCCCGGCCCTGCACCGCTGCGACGTCGCAGCCTCCAACTGCTGCGATCGCCGCCACCACCTCCTCTTTGGTGACCGAGTCGTCCAGATCGGTCACCTCCAAGGCCGCCGACCTGACCGGCCTGGCCACCTTCGCCGCGTCCGCGATGACCTCTCGCAATTTGTCTGCGAAGAGGTCCGCGTTTGCGCCGCCCTGGACCCCCGGGAACTCGAAAATTCGAGCCCCAGCCTGGGTCCGGCAGCACGTGACCGCTCCGATCCCAAGCTGGGTGGGATCGGCGTTGGTACGAGCCCGCTTGAGGACGGACTCGTACGTCTCCCCTCGTTCCGCAGCCTCCGCGGTGAGCGTCACCACGACGGCTGCAGTCTTGGGAGGAACCAACGTTTTCCTCCCACCGGCGGGGGCCCTTTTAGCTGCTGAGGCAGTGGTGGTGGGCTTGGGGGCTGCCTTTTTCCCCTTGCCCTTCCCCTTACCCTTGCTGGTCACCTGAGATGGGCAGGGAGGGGTGACGGAGGGGGCGGCAGGGGCGGCGGCCGTTTTCGCTTTCTTTTTGGCCTTGCCCTTGTTTCCCCGCTTTACCACTTCCGTCCACGGGTTGGACGGAGTGGAAGAGGGTACTTGGG
This sequence comes from Habrosyne pyritoides, assembly GCA_907165245.1. Classification (NCBI taxonomy): domain Eukaryota; kingdom Metazoa; phylum Arthropoda; class Insecta; order Lepidoptera; family Drepanidae; genus Habrosyne; species Habrosyne pyritoides. The sequence goes on from OU015612.1 coordinate 1,373,868, forward strand.
CATCCTCCCCTTTGGAGGATGGCCCCGGCTGGTTCTGCCTCTTGTCCGCCGCTAGCGGGGGACGGAGGCGACCCTCGATGGCCTCGAGACAGGCTTTCGTATAGGCCCTTTCCTCCATGACCACCTTGCGGATGACATCCTCAAGGTTGGAGGGAGGGTCCGCAGTTGCCGGGCCGTTGCCCTGGGCAGGCTGGGCCGTAGCTTCAGCCAGCTTCCGATGCAGCTGGCTGACCTCCGACTGCAGGCGATCGACCTTCGCCTGCAGTTGCCGCGTCTCATCGGAGCCGGTGCGCTGCACCAGCTCACTGATTATGCCGCGCATGCTCGCGGCCCTGCACTTAAGGGACTTCTGAAAAGTCCCTTTTAGATTGGAGGACTTCGAGGCGACCTGCGTAATCTCCTCGGCGTCCTCCTGCGCCATGCGGTCCAGATCGGCCAAAGAGTGGTCCTGGTACACGACGCAGGACTGACCGTACCCGGCCTTGGCCCGCGCAGAGCGCGCTTTCTGCTCCTTGGCAGCCACCTGCTCCTCCAGGTCCTGCTGGAGCTGCGTCCGCCGCGCCAGGTTAAGCTGCCTTTGCGCGTCCGCCAGACCCACGTCGTGGGTATCGATAACGGCGGGAGCCCTAGCTTTACGCTTGGACTTACTCCTGGTTGAGTCCGAGCCGGACCCACCCTTCAGGAAAACCCGCTTCCGCTTTCGCCGTACCGCCGTTGAACCGGCGTCCGACTCAAGCGTCACGGACTCGCTGTCGGAGTCTAGCTCTGACAGTTTGTCCGCCCTGGCAAACAGGCCAACCGCGGCCTCGGGTTGGCCCTGAGAAGGGCCTTTTCCAGCTTGGCCCTGAGAAGGGCCGTTTTCGGGTTGGCCCTGAGAAGGGCCGTTTTCGGGTTGGCCCTGAGAAGGGCCTTTTAGGAAGCGCCCGGAGGCGTCCCGCGCTTTCTTAGGCATAGCTCCAATCAATGTCGTAGATAACCGCAAAATGATAATCTACAACTCACAGTGCACTTTAGCCGAGCCCAGTTCTGCCACTCCGTTACGGTGGTCAGAACTGGGTCGTTTCCAGGGGACGCGACGTGGACGCAAGCACTGTGGGGGGTCCCCCAACGTTTGCTGAGACCTAATAACCTTATTCTTTTTTAGGTTAATGCATGACATTTCGTACCGTCCAAGGTTTCACCCGTTTTGAGGTTTAATGTATTCCTGGATCATAGGCGTGTAAATAGGGGGGAGCACAGCAGGGTACAGCTATAATGTCCGATGGTATTAAATAAATGAAATGAAATGAATTTTATTCAATAAAATATACATAAAGATGTGTCCATATTGTGCGACTGCCAAATCGAAGGTCGCGGGTTTGATTCCCACCCAGGACAAACATTTGTGTGCATGAACATGTCTGTTTGTTCTGTGTCTGGGTGTAAATATCTATATAAGTATGTTTTTAGAAAAAAAAAGTAGTATATGTAGTATATCAGTTATCTGGTTTCCATAGTACAAGCTCTGCTTAGTTTGGGATCATATGGCGTGTGTAAAGAATGTCCCGGGATATTTATTTATTTATTAAATTGAGATCAATTTGTATGGATTAGCGCGGAAACTTCCTACTTTAAAGGAAAGACCTTCCGTGGCTTGGTGACCGTGCCTGGGGACCGCGGTGCAACTGTTGTACATATAGTCAAATCCTTAGTGTATATTAGTCACATATAACGTGTATATAGGTAAATCCTAAGTGTATATGGTCTAATTGTAAGTGTACATATAGTCAAATCCTACGAAAACGTCACGAATCGTGTGCATGATCATAGATGTCGCCACATCAGTGGTGCAGGCTATGAAGAATTTTTGCTTGCGTGTTTATCCTAGTAGATGTCGCCACATACGTGTGAAATGAAAAAAGTTTGAGTAGGAACTCTGTATTTTGACTGTTCAAATTGTAACAATATATTACTCAGATACAATAATTGTTGCTATAACAATTATGGCAGGCGCTAAAATTATCACTACATAATATAAAACAAAGTCACTTCCCGCTGTCTGTCTGTCCCTATGTATGCTTAGATCTTTAAAACTACGCAACGGATTTTGTTGCGGTTTTTTTAATAGATAGTGTAATTCAAGAGGAAGGTTTATATGCTTATTCCGACGGAACTCGGGCGAAACCGCGGGGGACAGTAAATATTATAATTGCCATTACATTCCATCAGATGCCTTTTTAAGAAAAAGTGTGTTGATAGCCATGAAATTGCCGAAAGGTAGCTTGCAATTCAGAGAACGATACAGGATGTTCCTTTTCCTGGATTTGCTTTTCTCTAAGCAAATTACTTGAATAAATAAAAACTCAATCAAATGACAATAAAATTCGTTAAAAGCTTTTTATGTCATAATTGCTTGTTAATTACATTTTAATAACGTTTGCTGATCGATTATATTGTCCGATCGATAAATCATAGTCGTGGGAATCGATTATTTCATTAACTTGTGTTTTATATTTCTACGCGCGGATTCTTTCGCATTTTAAAAATAATAAATAATTGTCGATGGTTCAAAATTCTAAAAACTATAATGATAGGAACAACCACATGATTTCTGTCTGTTGTGTAGGTAAATCAGATCTATTTAGGTAAAATTTATGGTACGTAGTATATCAGCTATCTTGTTTCCATAGTAAAGCTCTACTTCGTTTTGAAACAGATGACCGTGTTTAACATTAAACATAACGGGTCAAATGACCCATTTTGAACTTTGCATTAAAAATACACGTATCATCTTATTGCTTTTGCACATTTGACTTCATGACTTTTGCTTACTAATTAATATACAGTTATACTATTTATTTCCCTTCCTAACAACCATATTTCATACATTCAAGGAAGAAATATAAAGTCACATTTGACCCGCTATGGTAGAAATAGGTACCTAGTAAGTGGTATGATTAGTGTTAAAGAATGTCGCAGGATATATCGTATATATCGTACCTATATTTTAATATAAAAGCTTTTATCCAAATTAACAAACCGTAGTAATTCATTAGGCAAAGAGTTAAACCCCGTTTTTATGAACACCCCCAAAAATATTTTAACAAATAGGTAAGTGGTGGAACAGAATAGAATTAGAGTTTATTTATAAGAAATGAACGTACACAAAGAAGCTTAACATTATCATATACATAAAGACGGCACTTAGAGTAGAGCTCTTAGTGCAGAGTTCGTCCGGGAAGTACTTCCATCTTACCCATTTCTGCCGTGCAGCAGTAGTGCACTTGTATTACTGTTTCGGTCGGAGTGGTAAGGCCGGTTGCGATTTATCAACTTCAAGTCTCAGAGTCGACAACGCAGCGATGCCCCTGGTGTTGCAAATCTCCATAGACTGCGGACCAATGGGCTCGATTCTGTAAGGAAAATGTCACTAACTCGAGGATGTTTCGTCGCGGCCTCCGTGCTCTGTCTCTATCGCTAACTACGGTAATACTACTAATCACGTGAGAGGTAAGCTTTCCGAGGCCTCCCTGAAGCGGCTCGCCAACAAAGTTTGTGTTAGCTGAATAAGGTGGCATTTGGTGGAGCCGCAGTCGATGCATGGCGAATAAAACAGATTGTATTCCAGATGCGGTTATTGTTTGTACGATTAATCAATATGCAAGTATGCCATAAAATAGTTTCTACAATAATAACCGTTGATTGAAATGACTGGTTCATTTGCTAAAGTTGTTTTTAGTGGTGGCGCCAATATATTCTGCCCATGACGCCACAACCATACCATCAGGTGAACCGCTTGTTCGTCGAAATATTGAAATTGAAATATATTGAAATATTTTTATTCAAATAGGCCTTCACAGGCACTTATGAATGGTCAGACTCTACCACCGGTTCGGAAGGTTGCTTTTACTGAGAAGAGCCGGCGATAAACTCAACAATTACTCTTTTCAAAATAAGATTTTGTACATAAAGATGTGTCTTGCTGGAGCGAGCGCTACACCCAAGCATTGTCGTCATTAAAATTATCATTTGTGTTGAAGAAAGCCTTTTGTACTAAAACAGTCTTAATTCTTTCCTTAAATTTTTGTAGAGGATTTTATTATAGATGCGTGCACTAAGTCCTAAAAATGAGCCTTGCACTTTTTGCAGTCTATATGCAGAAGTTTTTTTTCAAATTCAAATTCAAAAGCATTTATTCAGTTTAGGCCCTCAGAAGGCACTTATGAAGGTCAAATTTAAAGTTACTGAAGCTACTACAAGTTTATCCTTATTTCTAGTATTGATGGAGTGCATATCACTCTTTTTGACATAAAGACTAATATTTTGATGTACAAATATTATGTTTGCATAAATATACTGCGATTCAACTGTGAGGATATCAATTTGTTTAAACTTTTCTCTGAGGGAAGCTCGAGAACTCAAATTATAAATTGCTCGAACAGCTCTTTTTTGTAATATAAAAATGGTTTCTATATCTGCAGCTTTACTCCAAAGCAAAATGCCGTAGGTCATAACACTATTAAAGTAGCTAAAATAAACTAATCTAGCCGTATCGACATCTGTAATCTTCCTGATTTTTCTAAGTAAGCTGCTGAACTAAGTTTTCCCGCAAGACATGATATTTGTGTCCCCCATTGAAGTTTTGAGTCTAAAGTAATTCCTAAGAAAACTGTTGACTCAACAAGGCTAAGAGCTTCGTTGTCTAACATTATACTACAGCCTAGTTTTTTAATATTGGGTAATGCAAATTTAATATATTTAGTTTTTCTTGCATTTAAAACAAGATTATTAACAGTAAACCAATTTAATACCTGGGCTAATGCACCGTTTACATCGTCATAATTGTATTTCAGTCTATCAACACCAAAAATCAGTGAGGTATCGTCAGCAAACAGTACAATTCCACAGGTATTTCTTACGTAAAATGGTAGGTCATTGATGTATACTAAAAACAGAAAAGGCCCTAGAATAGAGCCTTGGGGTACACCCATATGCACAGGAGAACCAGATGATTTAACTCCATTCACATTAACACTTTGAGTTCTCTCACTAAGGTACGATTTCATCAAATTAAGTGCTGCACCCTTAACTCCATAATAGTCTAATTTACGCGTAAGTATCTGATGGTCAACACAATCAAAAGCTTTAGATAAATCACAGAACACTCCAATAACATTCTGCGACTTTTCCCAAGCGTTGAAAATTTGTTTTAAGAGTGCTACCCCGGCATCAATAGTGGAGCGACCTTTACTAAAGCTGTACTGCTCACTGTGTAAAAGTTTATTTAAATTAAAGTGAACAAGTAGTTGCGTTAAAATAATCTTTTCGAATACTTTGCTATATGCTATATTGCGTCGGTTTATGAATTACACTAAAAATCCAGCAAGCCCAAAAATGGCCTTCCAGCTCCAACATCAGATCAGCTCAAAGGTACCATTCAAACGTCTTGCACAGTTTTCAATCGATGCGCTATCTTGAAGTTGGTTAAAAACCATTCCACCCAGATGGAATGCATCGGATTTATTCGCTTTTCCACAACACCCACGGTACCCTAAAATAACTTGTCCATTCAGTCACGTTATCATAATTCAATTGAATTGTTTTACACGCGCTTTATAAAAAACTGTCACATAAAGACAATTGTATTGTTATTTTAGGGCTCCCTTAAGAGTAAAACGGGACAGTATTACTAAGACTCCGCTGTCCATCTGTCCGTCTGTCTGTCTGCTTGTCCGTCTGTCACCAGGCTGTATCTCATGAACCGTGATAGTAAGACAGTTAATATTTTAACAGATGATCTAGTTCTGTTGCCGCTAGAACAACAAATACTAAAAAACAATAAAATATATTTTTAACGAGCTCCCATACAACATACAGGTTTTTGCTGTTTTTATAGATAATGGTACGGAACACTTCGAGCTACTCCGTCTCGCACTTGACCGGTTTAAATTAATTACTAAACAAAGAATATAATGAAATTAAACTATCGCACGTTATTATGCCTGTTTTGACGTTTAAGGGTGTCATTGAAAAATGAATCCTATTTCTTTGTGATAAGTTACATAAGCATCATCACATGATAACCTATTGGATTAGTAGATGGACCTTATTGGTATCGTGTACCTTCTAGTTTTGTTTGGGAATTCTGGTTAAGGATAGCAAGAATATGCAAACAAATAAACAATTCTCGAGTAGTAGAGCTCTTAGTGCAGAGTTCGTCCGGGGAAGTACTACCACCTTACCCATTTCCGTCATGAAGCAGTAGTGCACTTGTATTACTGTTTTTCGGTTAGAAAGGTGAGGGGGCCGGTGAAATGACAGGCACATGAGACTTAACAACTTCACGTCTCAGGGTCGACAACACATTGACGATGCCCCTAGTGTTGCAAATGTCCCTAGGCGGCGGTGACCACTTACCATCAGGTGGACCGTCGGCTTGTTGGTCAGCCCATGTGGTATAAAAAAAAATTAAACGAACAAACCCACTTTCGCATAATATACCACTAATATTATTAAATGCTAAAGTTTGTATGTATGGATGTTTGTTACTCTTTCACGCAAAAACTACAAAACGGATTTTAATGAACCGTGGCACAGATATAGAAAATGCCCCGGAATAACACATAGGATACTTTTTGTGCAAGGAACTTGAGCGGGAACGCGAGTGAAACCGCGGGGGACAGCTATAAAATCTGTTTTTAAAAAACAATAGCTAGGATTTTCATTTGAAAATAGAATATTCTTGCCGAGTTTCTTGCCGGTTCTTCTCATTTGAAATCTGGCTTCCAAATCGGATCTAATTAAACCTTTGACCTTCACAAATTCCTTAAACAGAACCTTCAACACATTTTAGTGACATACAAAGTCACAGACAAATACAGGTATATTTCTCACTTGTAGATGCAGATGAGGGCAGGTCAACCCGAGTGTCGTAATGTAGTATAGCAGAACAATCATCACGACTTGCATAGTATACACATAACAAAAAGTTTGCGATCACTTGGAAAACTTATTTTTTATGATTATGGAATATGGCGTACCTTTGACGCACCATTACCTCAAAACTACTGAACATATCGGGATGGGACTGCTACCATTCGACGCGGAATTTTGCCTAGATTGTTATAGGCTAAATATGATATCGATAAACGCCGGTGAAACCACGGGGGACAGCTAGTCTAATAAAAATATTTTCATTCTCATTTAATTGATTTTCGTATAATTTCATTTTCATTTTATTTCATTTTCATTTAATAAAATTTTCATTTAATTTCATTTTCACATTGAATAGCACAAATGGTACATATTTAAACAATATAGCATTATTAAAACCTTTTTTATAAATTTTATTATAACCATAAACAAACGAAACAACTTATAGTTTTCCAAGTGAACGTAAACTCTGTTCGTTGTGTATAGGTACCTACTACAGGCACAGCGCAATAAGTGTAATTATTGTTTTAGAGTGGAAGAAGGTACGTCTTTACAAATTATAAATAATAAACGAGTTTGATACTTAAATTTTTTTTTTTGTATAAATATTTTGTTGACAGATATGAGCAGAAGGATTGTCATTTTGATAATATCTTAAAAAGCACCCAAAGCTTTTTTTTACAATAAAACACATTTTTTTCTTTCTTCAAATATAATTACCAAGAACATAATACATTTATTTACATAAATAAAACTTTTACAATTTAACACTAATCATACCAACACTTACTAGGTACCGATTTCTACCATAGCGGGTCAAATGTGACTTTATATTTCCTGCTTGTATGTATGAAATGTGGTTGTTAGGAAGGGAAATAAATAGTATAACTGTATATTAATTAGTAAGAAAAAGTCATGGAGTCAAATGTGCAAAAGCAATAAGATGATACGTGTGTTTTCAAAGCAAAGTTCAAAGTGAGTCATTTGACCCGGTTATGGTATGTTTAGTGTTAAATAAATCTGACTTCTGAGTAAGGCATGTACCTGTGTTACAAAAGTCAGTGCCCTTTCTTATTACATAATCTGGCTTAAATTATGTAAGTAATAATGAAAATATTTTTATACAAATAGGCCTTTACAAGCACTTATGAATAGTCTATCTCTAATACCCGTTCGGAAGGTTGTTTTTTACTGAGAAGAGCCGGCAATTAACTCAGCAATTACTCTTTTTAAAAACGATCTTAGATTTATTACAAAATATTTATTTAGTCTCACTAACAAAAATACTAAACATATTCGAGATACAAATGACTTTGTGTATGGTGGGGTGTGTTTATGCGTGTGGGTGTGTGTGTGTGTATGTACTGTGTGTGAATGCGAAAAAAAGACTTGAAAAATTACACACTAAAGTATCAAGACAAACCGTTCTATACTGCCCATCGTTCGGATTACAAACAAATTGTTGTGGGAACTTTGAGATAAAAGTTGCGCTCTCCAGCAGCCTTGTAGGCTCATTTGGTTTTTGGGAACTTTTATAACACCGCTATTGCACTCATGTTGATATTATAACGATAACTAGCTAATTACGTATTGCGAAGTTGGTCAATCCAGTTACAATTATTTGTGACTCATTTTAGCCTGTATTCCAACTCTGTAAGGTTTACAATCCTTAATCGAAAACTGACTAATGCGGCTCGGTAAACGTAGTGTAGGGCGCCCTCCAGCTAGATGGAGCGATGATATACGCGAGCTGGCTGGCAGCGGTTGGAAACAAAGAGCTGAAGATCGAGCTCAGTGGCGTGCCATAGGTGAGGCCTATGTCCAGCAGCGGACGGAGATAGGCTGATGATGATGAATCTAAAAGTATTATAGATAATTTTGTTCCTTTTTTATAAAGAAGATTAATAGGTTGTTTGAAATAATAATTATAATACTTATTTATTTTAAACGATACATAGAATTAACAGAAAAAAAATACTCATTTGACTGAAAAATACACAAGTATATGGGTCTTCTGGCACCCAAGCTAGAAAAATCTGTATTATGGGTGCCAGGCCATGTGCCAATTTTGAATATGTGTATAGTAAAATATCCCGGGACATTCTTTACACACGGCTGATCCCGAACTAAGCACTAATTTTTAAATACATACTTTAACAGATACATACACCAAACATACATTTTCATGCACACAAATGTTTGTCCTGGGTGGGAATCGAACCCATGACCTGCGGCGTAGCAGTCTGGGCTAATCACCAAGCCAACGGGCCAGGCGATATATATCAATAGCTATTTAAAAAAAAATCCAATTAATATTATAAATGCGAATGTTTGTATGTATGGGTGTTTGTTACTCTTTCACGCAAAAACTACCAAACGGATTTGGATGAAATTTCGCATATAGATAGAGCATATCCTAGAATAATATAGAGGCTAGCTATCTCAGGAAAATATGACATCCCTCGGGAATGCGTGTAAAACCACGGGGGACAGGTATCCCTACATCCCTACCAATATTATAAATGTGAATGTTAGTTTGTTTGTTACGCTTTCACGCGAAAACTACTTAACCGATCATCATGAAACCTTGTACACATATTCTTAAAGGTATTAGAAGTAACATAGGATACTTTATATCCCAGAAAAGCGCAACATCACTAGGGAACGCGGGTGTAACCACGGGGAACAGCTAGTATTGAATAAAATAAAGTATGTACTCGTATGTAAAATGTTAAGTATTGTTAGATAACCAAAATATTAGTTACTAACCGTCCCCCGCGGAGTCACCCGCGTTCCCGAGGAATGTAAAATTATTTTGTTCTTTCTATCATCAATAGTTTTCCAACGCACGCGATGTAAGGCGTGTTATTTTTTTACATCTTGGGCTACATTATCAGGATTTTAGTAAGGATACCCCGATGATAGTGTAGCTTCCCAACAGTGAAACAATTTTCCAAATCAGTCCAGTAGTTTCGGAGCCTATTGAATGCAAACAAAACAAAAAAAACAATAAAAAAAATTCTCTTTATAATATTTGTGTAGATATATGTTCACGCCCATTGTCCCAGAAGACGTAGGCAAAGGTTAATATGAGACCCACATACCATCCAAAATATCAAGTCCTAAAGTGACATGAGGTGAGAATTGTTGCTGTCTCTCTCGCACGTTACCAATCCCAGGAGACATGTAATCATTTCTTAATAAAGAAACACTAAAATAGAAATATCATTTAAATTAACAACGTGTTACAAAATACCCCGTAAAAATATAATTAATTATCAAAGCCATCAACCCTAGTAACCAGTCATGTCAGGGAACCAGATTATTTAACAGAAAGGCCTACGTACCTACTTTACCTAATAATTGTCTAATTTAATAGTTTTTCTACTTTTCATTATTAAAAATCAGTTTTTTTATTATTTTGTGGTATGTTATACAGCGTTACTACGGTTCTTAAATATTGTGAATGGACTCGTTATAAGGCCCCATTTGACCTCCTTTTGAAGATTACCTTCGAACCCCGGACCACCAGGTCTCTAGCCCACTCTACTACTGCGACTGTAGTGGTAATGCCAGTATTCTGGAGTCAAGTTGCTTCGATGGACAATTACAGAGCTTTTAAACATGAATTCCTACTTATATTATAAATGCGAAAGTTTGTATGTATGGGTGTTTTGTTACTCTTTCACACAGAAACAACATATATAGAATAACACGCCTCGGAGAGCTCGCGTGGTTAATAGTATTTGCGTATTATACGACAAAGACGGAGCATAGAGGCCGCGACGAAACATCCTCGAGTTAGTGATATTTTCCTTACAGAATCGAGCCCCTGTTGGCTTTGTGGTTAGCGACCCTGACTGACAAGTCGCAGGTCGCGGGTTCGACACCCCCGCAGGACAAACATTTGTGGGCATAAACTTGTTTGTTTCTGTATCTGGATGTCAATATCTAAATACGTAGGTATCTATTTAAAAAGTAGTATATGTAGTATATCAGTTGTCTGGTTTCCATAGTACAAGCTCTGTTTGGCTTAGGATCAGATGGTCGTGTGTAAAGGATGTCCCGGGATATTTATTTATTTTGTGCCGGGAAAATGTTACCTCCCTCGGGAACCACGTGAAGCGACGGGGGACAGCTAGTTATTTAAATAATAGTTCAAAATGGTTGGACACTGTTTGTGACTGCATGCGTGGGAAATGTGTTATAATATTGTGGATAAGTATTTCTAATATATAATGTCACTATTTCTGTTTGTCTGTTTGTGCGATTTGTTCTTCTCAACGTAGTTTTGAAAGCTGTTTTCATTATTATAACAAAAATATATATTATATGTAGTATATCAGTTATCTGGTTTCCATAGTACAAGCTCTGCTTAGTTTGGGATCAGATGGCCGTGTGTAAAGAATGAAACAGGATATTTATTTAGAAAATTTCTTCTAGAAGGATTTTGTGTTTATGTTTGATATAAACCTAGCAGTCGCTGCGGTTTTACCCGCGTTTATCGATATCATATATAGCCTATAATCGCGCAATGACATTTTCTGACTATATACCTTATTCAAAAAAAAATTCAAAAATTCAAAACCATTTATTCAGTTTAGGCCCTCAGAAGGCACTTATGAAGGTCAAATTTAAAGTTACTGAAGCTACTACCGGTTCGGAAGTCAGCCTTCAACTGAGAAGAACCGGCAAGAAACTCAGCAAGGTTACATTCTTTTTTATTTTATTAAATTCTTTTTTATCTATTCTGACTTTTTGGCTATTTTATAACATCAATTTTACATATTTTTATATTTAAAAATTACAAAATACTTAATAAAGCTAACATTCAAAAACAAAAAACAAAAAAAAAACAAAAAAAAAAGAAATAACAAGACTACAAAATAGAAAATGACAATAATTACTTACAACTTAAACAAGAAAATTAGAGGTGCACTGTGCAGAGAGCAGCTATTTCCATACATTTTTATCTTCAATATAATGAATCACCTTGTAATACGCTTTTTCTTTCAAAACTTTCCTAATATAACTAATTTTTAAATTTATGATCAGACATTTTGGTTACTGAAAGCGGTATCTTATTATAAAATCGAACACAATTACCAAGAAATGACTTGTTTACTTTAGTTAGTCTAAAATATGGAACAACTAACTTCTCCCTTTGTCTTGTATTAATATTATGGATATCCAATTTTGACTCAAACATTCCTATGTTTCTACGTATAAACATTATATTTTCATAAATATATAATGAAGGCAATGTCATTATATTTATTTCCCTAAATAAATCACTTAATGATTCACGGGGACCCATACCGTAAATTGCACGAATTGCTCTTTTTTGTATAATAAATATTGATTCTATATCCGCTGCTGCTCCCCAAAATAAAATACCATAGGACAAGAGGCTATGAAAATATGCAAAATAAACTAATTTAGCTGTCTCAACATTCGTCAATTGTTTAATTTTCCTAACAGCAAATGCAGCCGAACTTAACTTAGCAGCTAGAGTATCAACCTGAGGTCCCCACTGCAATTTATTGTCTAATGTAAGACCCAAAAATACCGTTTTATTAACAAGATCAATATGGCTCCCATCTATTATTATTTGGCTATCTACTTGTGCTACATTCGGTAAAGAAAACCTTAAGCATTTAGTTTTCTTTGAATTTAGTAATAGATTATTTGTAGCAAACCACCCACAGACAATTGACATAGTATGATTAACTTTAGTTAGATCTTTGTCTTTTCTATCAACTTTAAAAATTAATGATGTATCATCAGCAAACAAGACAATATCTGTGAGATCATTTACAACATATGGCAAGTCATTTATATAGACTAAAAACAAAAATGGACCTAAAATTGAACCCTGGGGTACCCCCATTTCGACTAAAGAGCCCTTGGATGTTGTGCCAGTAATCCCTACCTTTTGTTGACGATTTGATAAATAAGATAAAACAAGATCATGAGCAGTTCCACGAATTCCGTAGTAGTCAAGTTTTAGAAGTAGCGTACGGTGGTCAACGCAATCGAAAGCCTTGGATAGATCACAAAAAATGCCAATCGCATCCTGAGAATCCTCCCATGCGCTTAATATTTATTAGGACTAGAAAAAACAACAAGGACAATATTCAAAAAGTAAGTTAAAATTAAAAAGATTTAATATTAGAATTAACAAATTTAAAATATGAAAAAGGTTTTAAGTTATAATGAAAAAAGTGAAAGTAGAAAAAAAAATAAGTTGAAATAAATATGGTTAAATCTTGAAAAAAGGACTTTAGTTAAAATAATAAGGTTTAAAGTTGAAAAAATGTTTTAAGTTAAAATTAAAAATATTTTAGAAGTAAAATGAAAAAGGTTAAAAGTTGAAAAAAGGTTTAAACTTAAAATTAAATAGGCTTAAAGTTGAAAAATGGTTTTAAATTAAAATTAAAAAAAGGTTTATAAGCAAAATTAAAAAAGATGTAAGTTAAAATAAAAAAGGAATCACAATTTAAAAAAGGTTTTAAGCTAAAATTAAAAAGGTTTAACATTGCCAAGTCTCATCCACGTTATGAGAAGCCTGTATATATAATGAGTGGGCGCATTCGCTCTCATTTCAGTACACTTTTGCTTTTAACCGCGAGTGTTGTATATTGTGTATATTCTTTTAAATAATATATATTTTTATTATCGGGGTAAGTTTGCATTACTACATAATATCACACTGTCTACATCATTCTGTTATTTAGACCTAATATATGATTTTTTTTTATTTAGTTGATCCCTTGAAAATTGATAAAAAATGCAAAATTAATTTAGGAAGTGGATAAAATAATTTTCAAAGATTCGATGTTCAATCAAAATATAAATTATTGGAACAAGTCTGTCTATTGATTTTCTGTGGTGAAAATTTTTACGGAATTTGTCCCGGAATAAATATTATTTGGTGCAGATAAAAATTTTCGGAGGGGAAAAACAGCTCATAGTTCATGTTCACCACGTGGGTAGTGTGGCTTGGTATTTTTTTTAATTGGAAGAGATTAAGGTGTTAGCTTCTGACGGCTCTTACACCTTTACACGAACTTTTTAGATTATTAGACTTCATATGAGATGAGATGAGACATTATTAAAATTTCTCATTTAAAGAAGGTTTTAATAATATAAAAAGTATTTATGCCATTTTAGTTATTAATTTATCACTACATAGTATAAAACAAAGTCGCTTTCTCTGTCCCTATATCCTTACGTATGCTTAAATCTTTAAAACTACGCAACGGATTTTGATGCGGTTTTTTTATAGATAGGTAAGAGTGATTGAAGAGGAAGGTTTATATGTATTAGTATCTACATTGCACCTGAGCGAAGCCGGGGAGGGTCGCTAGTTAATAATTATCTGTCGAAATTGGTCTATTGAAGGCCAGTTTTTAAAACGTTTATTAACCTTTTATTTTCTTAAATTCTGCGTGGTATAGCAGTCCCATCCCGATATGTTCAGTAGTTTTGAGGTGATGGTGCGTCAAAGGAACTCTATTTACCTTATACATATCACTACATAGTATAAAACAAAGTCGCTTTCTCTGTCCCTATATCCCTATGTATGCTTAAATCTTTAAAACTACGCAACGGATTTTGATGCGGTTTTTTTAATAGATAGAGTGATTGAAGAGGAAGGTTTTATGTATAATACATGTGACATCCCACGGGAACGCGGGTAAAACCGCGGGGGACAACTAGTAAAGAATAGAATATATTTTTATAATCAGCCAAATATGTTATTGTAAAAACAATACACCCAGCTGAGTATCTTATCGGTTCTTCTCAGTTTTAAACTTGCGATAACCTTAGTAACTTTGACCTCCATTAGTGCCATTTTAGAGCCTTAACTCAACACATTTATAGAGCTTCCATCATTTTTTTTAAATCTGATAACCAAACTACAAATACCTCTAAAACATGACCTACTTATAACATTTCCAAAATAAGAAGTCCCCTTACGTATAATAATGTTATACAGAAATGTACCCTCCTGCTTTGAGATTACCATCATCGTACAATAAACTATAATATTATAGCAAAAATTCAAAATTCTAAACCATTTGACAGGCCAATTGGCTTGGTGGTTAGCGCTCTGACTGCCAAACCGAAGGTCGCGGGTTTGATTCCCACCCAGGACAAACATTTGTGTACATGAACATGTCTGGGTGTAAATATGTATTAAGTATGTATTTAGAAAAAAAAGTAGTATATCAGTTATTTGGTTTCCATAGTACAAGCTCTGCTTAGTTTGGGATCAGATGCCCATGGGTCAAATTTAAATTTACTGAAGCTTCTTCCGTTCCGGAAGTCAGCCTTCAACTGAGAAGAAACGGCAAGAAACTCAGCAAGGTTACATTTTTTAAATCAATAAATGAACCTTATTACTAAGAAATTAAAGTTAAATTTCCAATGACATTCAATTTAATATTGGATAGACAATAAGCCACTAGCATAATTGAGTTATCACTTCAATAAATCACAGCTATTGTATTGGACCAACAATTAAAACTATAGTTGCACCATTGTATGCTTAATTTAATACTTTTTTTTAAACATCACCAGAGACATAATACATAGACAATATTAGTAGAGTTTATGCTTGCAATGAAATATTTATTCAAATAGGCCTTCACAGGCACTTATGAATGGTCAGACTCTAACACAAGTTCGGAAGGTAGCTTTTACTGAGAAAAGCCGGCAATAAACTCAGCAGTTACTCTTTTCAAAATTTGATTTTGTACATAAAGATGTGTCCTGGGGCGAGCGCTACACCCAAGTATTGTCGACATTAAAATAAAAATATACAAAATGCTTGCATAGACTGTCTTAATTTTGTAACATGCGGCCCTTCTATCCCTACATCTTTTACCCAATTGTGAATTTAAACCATTCACATACTCTAAATTATACCCAAAAAGTTTTTGCTCTTTCAGTCACATTTACTTGGATAATAATACCAATATTTTAGTAAAGACTTCATGACCGATGTGCAGAGAAATGTAGTACTCAGTGTTTGTCTAAGATGTGTATTATCGTGTAAGTGCAACCAAGAACAGAAAAAAAAAACGCTGTTTTTAATTAAAAACATCTGGAAAGGTGGTTAGTGATACTAAACACTATGACTGCAAGAGGTAGCAAAATCGGTCTAGCCGTATAGGAGTTCAGTGATATTTAAGATGTGAATAACAACTTCCTGAACCACAGAATCTTTTAAAAATTCTTTCACTGATAGATGTATTCAGCTAACACAAACTTCGTCGGCGAGCCGCTTCATGGAGCCCTTGGAGAGCTTATCTCTCACGTGATTATACTACCGGCACGCTATGATGGCCGTTTTGACGTTTCAGATTGTCATAGGAAAAGAAACTGTATTGCTTTGGAATAAGGTTGATTTCCATCATCATACAATTAGCTGTTGGATCGATAGATGCACCTTATGTCTGAGGGAATAAAGGTTATTTTTCTTTGTCATTGTTAAACGTCTAAACGGCCATTATAGTGTTCCGCAAGTATAGTAGTATTAGCGTAGTAAGCGACAGAGACAGAGCATAGAGGCCGCGACGAAACATCCTCGAGTAAGTGTCATTTTCCTTACAGAATCAAAGCCCCTGGTTTCACGCAAAAACTACCAAACAGATTTAGATGAAACTTGGCACATAGATAGAGCATATTCTAGAATAACATATAGGCTACTAAAATAACAAATTGACTCAGACGTGACCTTGCGGAAATCCATTGTATGATTATACAACAAGAAATATCTAGTTACTAATTCTGCTGGATCTCTTCTGTCAAGTCCCAAACAAGGAAATATGATTTCCTGTCGAGTATCCTTGTTTGGGACTTGACAGAGAAGGAGAACCAGCGGAATTAGTTACTAGATATTTGTTGTTTTGTATAATTTATAAGTATATGTACTTACCGTGAGAATTCAAAATCATTACAAAATTGTCAAAATCTAAAACAATTAATTCAGTTTGGGCCCGCAGAGAACACTTATTAAGGTCAAATTTAAAGCTAAAGTTACTGAAGAGAGAAGGCACGTGTTTATTATACACTGCAAATCAATACAACATTGTATGCGGTGATTCGTGTACAACTAGCGTGTGAAATTTAGTTTCCTACCTTTTATTTCCTACTCTTGTAATAGCAAATAATTATTAACTTAATCAGTTGGGCATTCGAGCATGTAATGTTCATGTTTGGTATTTTTTAACTGACGAATTCACTCTTTTCTTAAAGAGCCCCAAGTTGTAAGTTTCTTTACTATATTCATTCCTCTGCAATGTGCCAAATCTTTTGTTTCAAATCTCAAGTTTCACGCGAAAACTACTTAACCGATCATCATGAAACTTTGTACACATATTCTTGGAGGTATTAGAAGTAACATAGAATACTTTTTGTGCCGGGAAAATGTTACATCCCTCGGGAACGCGGGTGAAACAGCGAGGGACAGATAGTAATATTATAAATGCGACAGTTTGTTACTTAATCACGTTAGATCGGGTGAACAGATCTGGATCAAATTATGCACATAGATAGAACATGCCCTGGAATAGCATACATGCTACTGTTTTTCCTGAGAAAAATTTAATAACTTGGGAATGCGTGTGAAATCACAGGGGCAACTAGTAAATATATGTTACATTTAATTAAATATAAATTCAAAATTAAAACTATTCATTTTTTAGAGTAGTAGAGATCTTAGTGCAGAGTTCGTCCGGGGAAGTACTACCACCTTACCCATTTCCGCCGTGAAGCAGTAGTGCACTTGTATTACTGTGTTTCGGTTAGAAAGGTAAGGGGGCCGGTGAAATTACAGGCACATGAGACTTAGCAACTTCACGTCTCAGGGTCGACAACGCATTGGCGATGCCCCTAGTGTTGCAAATGTCCATAGGCGGCGGTGACCACTTACCATCAGGTGGACCGTTTGCTTGTTTGTCGGCCCAAGTGGCATAAAAAAAAATAGAAATTAATTTAAGCCTGCAGATGGCAATTACGATGTTACTGAACACAGTTCTAAAATTAACTTTCAATTGAGAAGAACCGGCAAGAAATTTAGCATGATTACATTTTTTATAATTAAGTGTCTAAACTGACAATAAAAAAAAAGCGTTCACTTTGAAAAATTGTGATTAAATTGTTTATATTTCTAAAAGTATTTGTTCTGTGTTTAAAAGTACATTATAATTATTTTGTAACTCTTAAGGTACTTAATAAGCTTTATTAAAATCCTTTTTTAAATACCTCAAGTTATCCAAGAGAACATAGTCTTTTTGTTGTTGTCTGCTAAAATGAGAATTGATGATCCAACAAAGGCACGTTGTATATAAAATGCAGAGTAGCTCAAATATAGGTCAGATTTCAAGGTTTTGAAAGGCATACAAATGTCAATAAGCAAGTGAATGTCCATCTACGCAGTTTCAACTTTATCCTCAATCCATTTACAATATTCTTCATCATTATCGACCAGTCCCCACATACCTCTCCTTTAGTTCGCAATTAGTCTGATTCGCTAACTATATATTATTATAGCTGTTCCCTGCGGTTTCACCCGCGTTTATCGATATCATATATAGCCTATAAGCTTTGAAAATGCCGCGTCGAATTGTAGCAGTCCCATCCCGATATGTTCAGTAGTTTTGAGGTGATGGTGCGTCAAAGGAAGCCTATTTTGGGTTGATAGATTGAGGATGCCCTAAAAAACCTATAGGGTACTATTTAACTCAGGAAAATGTTCTGCGGCTCGATTCTGTAAGGAAAATGACACTAGCTCGAGGATGTTTCGTCGCGGCCTCTATGCTCCGTCTCTGTCGTTTACTACGCTAATACTTCTAATCACGTGAGAGGTAAGCTCTCCGAGACCTCCTTGAAGCGGCTCGCCGACAAAGTGTGTATTAGCTGAATAAGGGGGCAGCTTGTGCGTGTAAAACAACAGAATGTGTAATAAATACTCACGATAGAAGTGATACTTTGGTATTACAGGGAAACATTTTAATTATTCATCAATCACTTTTGAATAGCATGTGTATTGTGTTTATCATTCATTTAGTTTGCGTCACATAAAGAGGTTGCGGATAAGAATTTTAAAGCCTTCTCTAGAAGTTTCACTTCAAAATAATAATTATAAATTGCTAATCACTACATAGTATAAAACAAAGTCGCTTTCTCTGTCCCTATATCCCTATATATGCTTAAATCTTTAAAACTACGCAACGGATTTTGATGCATTTTTTTTAATAGATAGAGTGATTGAAGAGGAAGATTTTTATACATAATACATGTGAAATCCCACGGGAACGCCGGATAATATATTATTAACCGACTTCAAAAAAGGAGGAGGTAATCAATTCGTCTGTATTTTTTAATTTTTTTTATATAAACACATCCTCAGAAAAACAAACATTTCCATGCACACAAATGACTGTACTGGGTGGTAATCGAACCCGCGATGGCTTGGCAGGGCATCTAACCACCGAGTCCATCCACGTCCATATATGTTCATTTTGAAGGTCACTTATTCAGAGGTTTTGTAACAAAGTAACAATAACCTCAATGCATGATCTGATAAATTTCATTCTGTGACCTTTGCTTAACGGAAACCACGTTATTATTTAAAAAAAAATTAAAGCGGTGTGTGAGTTTACTTCTACCGCTTGCATTCTCGTTAATCTGTAAGAGAAGACGAATATACTATGGAGGTGATAAACAGAATAAAAATAAAAAATACGTGAATGTCTTAAAATAAGTTTTACTTCAAAAATACTCTTCGATTGTAAGAAACTTTACTTTAGAACAGCTGTACCGATTTTACAATTCCTGTTTTTATTTGTTAACTAGCTGTCCCTCTCGTTTTATCTGAGTCTTCGAGGGATGTAACATTTATTTAAATTTCTCATCGGCCGACAATCAAGCAAATGGTCATTTGATTGATATAGCTCACCTAGGTCGTGACTCTTTCATTTAACATTTTCTTTAATGAGACTTAACAACTTCACGTCTTAGGGAAAACATAGCCATGCTCCTGGTAATGTCCATAGGCGTCGGTGACCACTTACCATCAGGTGGACCGTCCGCTTGTTTGTCGGCCCATGTGGTACAAAAAAATTACTATAGTTTATTTGACGTCTTTCCCGGCATACTGGCAGCCGGTCCACCGTGTTACGTGGCCACCGTCTATGGACATTTGCAACACCAGGGGCATCGCTGCGTTTTCCCTGAGACGTAAATTTGTAAAGTCTCATGTGCCTGTAATTTCCTAAGAATAGATATTCGTTTCGCAAGCAGGTGTTGTGTTTGCGGTGATTTGTTTCCTTGTCAATTGAGAAATTGTATGGCTAGTCAATGCGGCAGTATGAGCTCGCATATCGCGGTTTTAGCGTTCCAGAATAAATAAACGGTTCCTATATTAGTATTTTGAAATATATGCCTAATATATAGACAGTGTGAATTTTGTAGGTTTGTATGTAAGACATGCCAGTTGGCTGGTTAGCGACACAGATTGCCACGCTGCAGGTCTAGTTTCGATTCTCAGACAGGACAAACATTTGTATTCATGGACATGTCTGTTTGTTCTGTGTCTAGGTGAAATGAAATGAAAATGAAATGAAAATATTTTTATTCAAATAGGCCTTTACAAGCACTTATGAATAGTCTGACTCTAATACCGGTTCGGAAGGTTGTTTTTTACTGAGAAGAGCCGGCAATAAACTCAGCAATTACTCTTTTAAAAAAAAACAAACTTAGATTTATTACATAAAATATTATTTAGTCTCATTGACAATACCTGTGTGTTATGGCAATATTGCAGAATTATTTAACAATAATATAATATTATAAATATCTAATGAAAAAAAAATACAAACAAACTAAAGCCGACCAGCCCCCACAAGCAGCACCTGTTCACAAGTATGACGCATGTGGCAGCCATCGCCCTCCTCGCCATATTGTAGGGAAGTGAGCGACCCGCCACACGACGCCGCCACAAGCAAAGGCATTAAAGCGATGGTGTCTAGGTGTATCTAAGTATGTGTTTAAAAAGTTGTGTTTGTAGTATATCAGTTATCTGGTTTCAATAGTACAAGCTCTGCTTAGTTTGGGATCAGGTGGCCGTGTGTTTATTTATTTATTTGAACATTGTTCTGTCCAATGGTCTCATTGGAGGAACAAAGGTTTTTCACTCTATTGCTACGTTTCACGTACGGTTTAACTTAATACGTGAATTTGTGAGTCATTTTATATTAAACTAGCTGTCCCCCGCGGTTTTACCCGCGTTCCCGTGGGATGTCACATGTATTATACATAAAAACCTTCCTCATAAATCACTCTATCTATTAAAAAAACCGCATCAAAATCCGTTGCGTAGTTTTAAAGATTTAAGCATACATATGGATATAGGGACAGAGAAAGCGACTTTGTTTTATACTATGTAGTGACGTCCGATATTACCGACATGTTATAATCGAGAAATATTTTCAATTTTTTCAGGGTCTTTAACCCTCATGTCTCGAAACAGTCAAAAAAATACTAAATACTTGAAGTTTGTATTTCAATCATATAATAAGAATTTCGTGGTTTTAAAATAATACTAATTACTTTCGATCTTCGACCCTGTTCTCTTAAAATTAAAGCATTATTCACAACTTTTAACCGACTTAAAAAAAGGAGGTTCTAAATTCGTCTGAATTTTTTTATAATTTTTTTTATATTTGTTACCTCATAACTTTCGACTGGGCGAAGCGATATTAATGATTCCATTTTTAATAAAGTTAGCTTACGATGAGGAATACTTCTGCTAGTACCCTGGCTACCCTCAAGTCGTGTTACAGTATCGCAACAACCCAGCAATTATTTCAAAACGTATTTCATGCCTAATCATGGTGAAGTTGTAATAATTTACCTCCGTCACAACACTTTACGACATACTGTGGGAGTTCTATGAAATACAGTTTCGTTTACAATGTAACATTAACACGGCTATCTTCATCTTCTCAGATGATTTATTTATTAATTTACTTAAGTTATAATATCCTTACAGTTTACACCAATTCGACACTATAACAAAATTACAGTAGCATATAATTAAAAATCCTTACAAATACAACTACAACACACTATAGACTAATTTACAAAAATCTATTTATATTAGGTACATTCATTTTTTTTTAATTAATTAAAAATTAAAATAGTTTATTTGCACCTTGAAGTTATAAATATGGATTTACAATTTTAATAATCCTTATGGTAAATAAATTTGTATGATGCAGTTGCAGCCAAAACCCAAACTAAGATAACTTAATATCTTGTAATATTGGTATCAGCGCCCACCCTCGTTATGTAATAATATTATGTAATTTTATTTTTTTTTTATACCACATTAGCCGACAAACAAGCGGACGGTCCACCTATGGACATTTGCAACACTAGGAGCATCGCCAATGCGTTGTCGACCCTGAGACGTGAAGTTGTTAAGTCTCATGTGCCTGTAATTTCACCGGCCCCCTTACCTTTCTGACCGAAACACAGTAATACAATTGCACTACTGCTTCACGGCGGAAATGGGTAAGGTGGTAGTACTTCCCCGGACAAACTCTGCACTAAGAGCTCTACTACTCTAAAATGAAGTAAATGTGCCTAGTTAGTACAATATTAAGTATAAATGAGTAATATAACCCTAGCAGCCACACACCGCCGCATAAGTGGTCAATAAGGTATACAATATTAATAATACAGTAAGCAAAAGAAAGAATATAGGTATATATTTAGTTATATTATTGTTCTCAATACACCTATATACTGCTCCTGCGAATTTAGACAGATTGCAACTGAATATGTCGATATCCTGCGACATAATATTAAGAATCCATATTAAACGGGATAGTGGGGCGTTCCTAAGTAAATTAGTCTTCCAGCAGCGCGATAGAATCATAATCCCTACTAATATTATAAACTAGCTGTCCCCCGCGGTTTTACCCTCGTTCCCGAGGGATGTCACATTTTCCCGATATAAAAAGTATCCTAAAATTTATTCCAGGATATTCTCTATCTATGTGCCAAGCTTCATCCATATCCGTTCTGTAGTTTTTGCGTGAAAGAGTAACAAACTTACTTACATACAAATCTTTCCTCTTTACAATATTAGTATAGATGTGAATGTAAGTTTGTTTGTTACGGTTTCACGCGAAAACTACTTAACCATCTTCATGAAACTTTGTAGACATATTTTTTGTGCCGGGAAAATGTTACATCCCTCGGGAACGCGGGTGAAACTGCGGGGGATAGTTAGTATTATTATAAAAGCGAATGTTTGT
The DNA here is from genome assembly GCA_907165245.1 of Habrosyne pyritoides. Lineage (NCBI taxonomy): Eukaryota > Metazoa > Arthropoda > Insecta > Lepidoptera > Drepanidae > Habrosyne > Habrosyne pyritoides. The sequence continues at coordinate 1,397,117 of OU015612.1, forward strand.
ATGTATTGATGTTTGTTACTTGTTCACGCAAAAACTACCGCAGGGATTTGGACGAAACGTGGCACATGAAAAGAGCATATCCTGGAGTAAAATATAGGCTACTTTTTATCCCGGCAAAATGTGACATCCCTCGGGAACGTGGGTAAAACGGCGGGGGACAGCTAGTCAAATATATTTTTTATATTTACACGTTAGTTTTTCGGTGAGAAAAGTAAGATTCACTTCACGGCTCAAGGTTGACGAAAGCAACGATGCCCCTGGTGTGCAAGTGTCCATGGCAGGGGTGACCACTAACTATCTCCTTGATAGGCCAATTGGTTTGGTGGTTAGCGACTCTGACTGCCAAATCGAAGGTCGCGGGTTCGATTCCCACCCAGGATAAACATATGTGTGCATGAACATGTCTGTTTGGTCTGTGGCTGGGTGTAAATATCTATATATGTATGCATTTAGAAAAATACAAAAGTAGTATATTATGTAGTATATCAGTTATCTGGTTTCCATAGTACAAGCTCTGGTTAGTTTGGGATCAGATGGCCGTGTGTAAAAATAATGTCCCAGGATATTTATTTATTATTTATTATTTAGGCGACATGCAAGCCATAAAAATAAAAATATTGACCAAGCCCTTATAGTGGATAATTAGAATAGAATCGAGCATTTTTCTTGTACACCATCTGTTGGTTTGCGTTTGTAAGGTATGAGCAATCTGAGGCAGTTAAGCGCTTGTCATAGAAAAATATACCTAATCGCTTTATGAGAAGGTGCAATCGATGCTCATTTAAAAAGCAATAAAGTCGATTTAAATTACTTTCTTAGTTATCAAAACTTACACCCATATTCTAAGACGTTTCCTGATACGTCACTCGACTCCAACTCGACTGAGGATACCTTAAGCATTTTCTCGAGGAATCCTCAAAATTGGAATTCTAAGCTATAACTCGTGCAACCCCGACTGAGGTTGAGCCGAAGTGGAGTTCCAATCGAGTGTTCCACGACACTCACAACTTTTTAAATGTTTTATGTTAAACTAGCTGACCCGGCAGTCGTTGTCCTATCTTCAATGAATATCGATTTCGAATTGGTATCATTAATAAAAATTTAATACCAAGAACAGTGTTTCCTTCAATTAAAATTGTTCAATAAATATTTCAATATTAGGCGTCATGGCGCTCTGAACTAACCGTGATGAACAAACACTTCTTAAAAAACTCACTGTACATTAAAATACGAACTTCCGATTGAATCGACTGTTAAATGTGCACTAAGCCATAATAAATAAATTTTATAATTATATATTTTATAATTATATATTTTATAATTATATATTTTATCAATATAATTCCGACCCATACTTCTGTTTTAAACGATATTGTCGAACGACTGACATTTATATCAAACGCCATAAGGTTACACTGGTTACATTATAAGAGTTAAAATGGTCGTTATGTTTTCTAATTTTTTTTGATTATCCACGCAACTTTCTTTCATAAGCACCTTCTGCTGACAATAAGAAACACAACAAAAAAGAATTAGCGAAATCGGTCCAGCCGTCCATGCGTGATGCTGTGACCAAGGGAAATAAGGATTCATTTTTATATATATACAATACAATATACTTTATTTGTACAACACATAACAGGAGAAAAAAAACATATAGAAGTGGATAACAGAATAGGTGTTTACAAAATAGGCGGTCTTATCGCTAAAGCGATTTCTTCCAGACAACCTAGGGGTAGCATGATACAGAAGAGGATAGCAGGTGTTGTATAATACATATATAGTAATATCAGAGAGATATCCTCAATTCTTTTGCAATTTCCCAAAAGGTCTCTTCGCTATTAAGATGTAAAACGCAGTCACGGATACAGCCAGCACTCCATTCCCACGGTCAGGAAATTACATTATTGCAATCATGATTATCTATAGTTCTTATTACAACTTCCATAGTTGTTTATCTTTTTGTCACGTGTGATTTGTAGATCAGTTTTGACATACCGTTCCGTTGTTTTCATATTGAGATGAAGTAAAGTTGTTGAGGTTTGATTGGTCTGTTTTGACAGTTGAATGTTATTGAAAAATGAAGCCTATGGGGGTATGAGAAGGTGCATCAGCTTCGTCAATTAAGCTTCTAATAGTTGAACAAAATTTTGAAAGTATTAAAGTATTTTTTGAAGTGGAACTTCTTATGGGAGGGCTTTGAATTACGATCCGCAACGTTAGCGTGATGAAAAATAAATGAATGATAAACACAATGTATGCTATTCAAAAGTGATTGATTAATAATTAAAATGTTTCCCTGTAATACTAAAGTTTCCCTATGTGTGTAGAGACACGCCCTTTGTTTTAATTGGTGAAAATATTCCGGAGATTTTTCTCCATACATTAACTTACAAAGTTCGCACTGTCATTTTATAATATTAGTAAATAAATAAATATCACGGGACATACTTTACACACGGCCATCTGATCCGAAACTAAGCAGAGCTTGTACTATGGAAACCAGATAACTGATATACTACATATACAACTTTATTTTTTCTAAATACATACTTATATATATTTATACCCATTGACATGTTTATGCACGCAAATGTTTGTCGTGGGTGGGAATCGAACCCGCCACCAAGCCCACTGGCCCGTCAAAAGATATGGCAGATTTTTACGGCTTTACCTCTTTGGTACCCGTCGCCGATGTAATGTGCACTCTTTTGTTGCTTACACCCAGATGAGTGCGGAGGTAGTAACGTCACCACACGGTAAAATTAAGTTATTTCTCTCACAATGTAACTTAAGTCACAATCTGCAAAATGAACATTAACCCCAACAGTAATTAAGTTACGAAATAAGTAACTCGAGACGAAAATTAACATAACAACAGAACAATTTTATTATCACTAATTGAATTTCTTAAGAATGAAAGTTTACATCGAGTCATGGCCGCTCATCCGAATCGTGAAGTCTATGATACAAGCATTGTCTATGAACATGGTCACGCTATGATGGCGCATCAATCGCTAGTGAGGCGGTGTTCCCTGTTCAGGCTACACCATGCCCTACGGGACACATGAACGCTGTACGCGATGATATTTATCGGCAGACTCGAAGTGGTCGCTAGTGAGGCGGATCTGTGATCAGTGTCTCCCGGCGCACAGTGATCCAGGCGGCACCCTGCTCAGAGCGCTACCACCATGCTGTGCGGGACACATGGACGCTGTACGCGATGATATTTGTCGGCAGACTCGAAGTAGTCGCTAGTGAGGCGGATCTGTGATCAGTGTCTCGCGGCGCACAGTGATCCAGGCCATGCTGTGCGGGACACATGAACGCTGTATTGACAAACAACAGTTACTTTGCAACATTCAATTTTGAATGTTTATAAAGTTAATTATCGTTTATAAAGCGGGTCAGATAGCCTTGCAGAACACGTAATCTCTTTGTTTGTGGCAATGATGGTATCTAAAACTATTCACACGTTCCCAACAAGGGTCTATATTGTAAATTTATGATTAAGAAATGCAATGGCTAGTTATAGTTGTGTCATTTACCACGCAATTTGACTTATCACCTTTTTTGTACTTTCTTAACACCGCGAGAAAAACTTTTTGGGATTTTTTATTTCTTTTTTAGTTACAAAAAAGGTTTTATTTCCATAAATTGAATACGTGTAGAAGCAGTTTTGCGTCCCCGAGAGAACTTCCATTTTCTCAGGATAAAATATGCTATTCCAGGGCATGCTCTTTATGTGTCAGGTTTGATAAAACATCATTTAGTCCAACAACCTGACAAACACTCGCCTTTATAATATTATTAGGATTTCCTGACACACTTCTTCGCTTACTCTGCTTTTATCAGCCTTTGCGTGCTGTAATGGGTGCTTTTTATTAAGCCATATTTCATTTTTCGAGTAGTAGAGCTCTTAGTGCAGAGTTCGTCCGGGGAAGTACTACCACTTTGTCCATTTCTGCCGTGAAGCAGTAGTGCACTTGTGTTACTGTGTTTCGGTTAGAAAGGTAAGGGGCTGGTGAAATTACAGGCACATGAGACTTAACAACTTCACGTCTCAGGGTCGACAACGCATTGGCGATGCCCTTAGTGTTGCAAATGTCCATAGGCGGCGGTAATCACTTACCATCAGGTGGACCGTTCGCTTGTTTGTGGGCCCATGTGGTATATAAAAAAAAAATGTCTTTGCCGCCATACAGACAGTGGGTCCACCTAATGGTAAGTGGTCACCGCCGCCTATGGACATTTGCCACACCAAGACCATCTTTGTTATTATGGCTTCACCTGCGGTTCACCGATTTCCTAACCTTTCTACTTCCACTACTGCTGCACGGCGGAAATGGTCATGCTGGTAGTACTACCCCGGACGAACTCTGCACTAAGAGCTCTACTAATTAAGAAATGTTTCACTAATTCGTTTCTCACGTCCAAACAGAAGCACCCTTTTCTCAATTCTAGTCATAGCATGTTTTTTAAATCAATTATAAATTTCTATATAAATCTTTGATTAATCGATAAATAATTACTGATTAACGATAATTAAAAGGTAGATTACTTTACGGAAGCAAATATGTTTAAAACAAGTTAATTATTCGTTTTTGATTGGCAAATTGGTATGTCGATACAATTACAGGCACATGAGACTAACATTAGCAATGCGCCAGCCCCCTTATTCAGCTAATACAAACTTCGTCGGCGAGCCGCTTTACGGAGGCTCGGAGCTTACCCCTCGCCTGATTAGTGTTAGTGTAGTAAGTGACAGAGACAGAGCACGGAGGCCGCGACGAAACATCCTCGAGTTAGTGACATTTTCCTTACAGATTTGAGCCCCTGGTCGGTATTTGACTGAGCTTATTTCCCTATCCAGTTTCGCCAGAGTTCCCATGTCGATCACACATTTCTGTTTAATTCGCATACAATTACCAATTACACTATAATTATGTTTGTTAATGTATTTTTTTGCGTTCACTCGAAACCTTTTGTTTCGTTATTACAAATTCACAGACAGACAGACAAGATATGTTTGTTTTTGTGCTAGAATTGTAGACATTAATTAACCTTCAGTTTGAATTATTTGATACTAAATTGTGAAGTAGAGTTTTCACTGTCATTCGATAGAAAGAGCGTATTACAAGGTAGTTCATTATATTGAAGATGTATGGAAATAGCTGCTATCTGCACAGTGCACCTCTAATTTGGTTGTTTAAGTTGTAATTTTCTAAATTGTTGTCTTGTAATTTCTTTTTTGTTTTTGAATGTTACCAGTCCCCCGCAGTTTCACCGGCGTTTCCTAGGGATGTAACATTTTTATGGGATAAAAAGTATCCTATGTTACTTCTAATACCTCCAAGATTATGTGTACAAAGTTTCATAATCATTGGTTAAGTAGTTTTCGCGTGAAAGCGTAACAAACAAACAAACAAACTTACATTCGCATTTATAATATTAAGTAAGGATTTAGTTAGTCCAGATGATGCTTCGTGTAGAGGCGAAACACGGGGCGATTACCTGCTAAGTTTCCTTGTTTGCGACTTGACAGAGAAGGAGATCCAGCGGAATTAGTTACTAGATATTTGTTTTTTGAATAATCTTATAATGGATATCCGCAATGACACGCCTGAGTCAATAAATTACTGTATGCTTGTCCTTCAATCTGCTGTATGTATAAATGCGAATATTTGTATGGTTGTTTGTTACTCTTTCACGCAAGAACTACCGGACAGATTTGGATGAAACTTAGCACATAGATAGAGCATCTCCTGAAACAACATATAGGGTACTTTTTATTCCAGGAAAATGTGATGTCCCTTAGAAATGCAGAGGACAGCTAGTAAAAATTATTTTTGTTACAGGTTTGTCAATAACCCATTGTGGTAGATAATAACAGTCGCTATGAGTCAACAGAAACGATTATGCGGCCTGCAGATCAGCTCCATTGGATTCCTCACAATATTCCTGTATCTGATGGACAAATCTTTAGCTGTAAGTATTTTTGAAGTTATTTAGGGTTGAGCATTGAGATGGGAAAATCAATTGAACTCGCGACACTGTCACCGACACTGTATATAAGCAGAGGCGGTCTTAGGGGGTTGCGAACGGGGCAATCGCCCGGACCCTCGGTCTAGCAGGGGCCTCACGCAAACCAGGCAAATAAAAAAAAATATAGATTTCAAATTTTATTTATTTGTATAACTTTAGCATTTCTTGTCAAACATGACAGATACCTAAAACAAACAGACTTACTTTCGCATCACATAGTTTTCACGAAGGACAAAGGGCCTCGCAATGACCTGCCGCCCGGGGCCTCGCAATGGGTAAGGCCGCCGCTGTGTAGTAGTATCTTCATATCTACTCTATATTGGCCCCCTTTACACGAGAGTTGAGTTTGGGTTGAAATACATTGATAATTTAACTTTATATAATATATACCTATATTGTTTGTATACGTCCAATATATATATTCATATCAGTTTTCACTTCTGTCGGCACTCCCGATAACGGTAACGGGTAGACCCTTGAAGTGTTCACAGAATAATTAGTTATATATAAAATTTAATAATAAATAATGAAATTAAAATAAAACAAATGTTTAAGGGACCTCTCATACAACAGACATGCTTTTTTTGCCGTTTTTATAGATGGTACGAAACCTTTAATGCGCAAGTTCGACTCGCACTTGGCCGCTTTTTAGCCGACTTCAAAAAAGGAGGTTCTCAATTCGGTTGCATTTCTTTTTATGTTTGTTATTAAAATAGACAAACTATAAGAACAAAACTAACAGATTGTGGAAATTCCCGATTGCAAAATGGCTGCTTTTTTTCCAAGAATGTAAATCTTAATTGTTATAAATGTCACAAATGTCAAAGTGACAGCTTGGCGTGTTTGTGATTATTTGATGAATATAATTGAAGTTAATGATAAGTTGCTAAGTTGATACTCTTTGTAGGTATAATGTTTTTTATTCCATACGCTGTAAATGCATTGTTTTTTCAAATGGAAAAATATCTGATGAACTAAGTTATATAAGTAGTTATTTTTAAACAAAAACACTGTCTGCACAATTGTTTGTATTGTGGTTAGATATGATAAGTAACACGCCGCAGGTCGTGGGTTTGATTCCCAATTAGGTTGAGTATTCTATGTAATAAATAATTTAAAAAAAAATCCTTGATAAGTATACATTTTGAAGGAAAAATATAGTATACCAGCTATCTGATTTTTTTAAATTAATTTTTAATTTTTTTGTCAACTAGCTGACCGGACAGACGTCGTCATGTCTTCAATGAATATTGAATGCGAATTGGTATAAGTAATAAAAAAAAACCTAAATAATACCTAGAAAAGTTTATATTGTCAAAACAATAACAATCACAACAAAAAAAGAATTAGCGAAATCGGTCCAGCCGTCCATGCGTGATGCCGTGACCAAGGGAAATGGGGATTCATTTTTATATATATAGATGGGCTTGCGTTTAGCCTTTTTTTTCACTGACCCCAGAAAGAGTTATGACGAGTCCGAGGATGTAGCATAAGCTCAGGTTAGTTAGGTATCAGTCAGATGCAGTGCCGGATTGAGCAAGCGTGGGGCCTGTAGCAAATTCTTCGAGGGGTCTTTAGTCTGCTATGGGTTCTTAAGTATAAATTGGAAAACAAAAATCGGTGGTGGGCGGCCTTAGACACGTGGGTATCCCTTGTGCGCGAGGCCCGTAGCAATTGCTACTTTTGCTACGTGATTATTCCGGTACCCATCAGATGGTTGTATTTAAAGAATGTCTCCGCATATTATTTAATAGTTTACTCTTTTTTCAGGCATTAGACGGATATATACCCGGGGAGGACTACCCGGTGTATACCGAAGTACCCAACGGGTTATCATTCACATGTGATGATAAAATACCCGGATATTACGCTGATACGGAAACCATGTGTCAGGTATGTTCGCAAAACACTTAGTATATTAATTTTAAATTTGAGCGCCTGTCCTTACTTTAATAGCAAAGTTGCAGGACCATACATTTTTGCTATTACAAAATTGTAGTGGCTAGTAAGTATTACTTAGAAAGCTTGCGTAGAGTTTTGGGAGGTAGTATAGGCATGAGAGGACAATGTAAATATTAGTTCATTGGAAAAACATAAGGCTGAAAAAAGCCTTATTAATTCAAGGCTGCCTCTATGTGGATATTTACTATAAGGGGATTTCTCAAGGAGTCTATGAAGAGATTTTGTAGGCTCGGCAACATGAGAGTGAAACCCAGGATGTTGCAATCATTAATAGGCTGCGGTGAACGTCTACCACAAGATGGGCTGTCAGCTTGTTTGTCAACTAAGGAAGAAGCCGAATAGCGCCTACCAATTAATCTTCGCCATCAATCGTAAATCGTTGCTGTTCATTTCAACTAGGCGCTATTACTTTAGTGGACTCAGTTGTGTGGACGTTGGTCTTAATAGGAATGCTTATATAAATACAGTCTCTATAGTCTAGTGGTATAAAGCTTGACTATTGACTGGAGGTCCTAGGTTCGATTCCCGGGCGGGTTCGAGTTTATATTTACGTTTCTTTGTTACGAAATGATTTTTATTCGCTCACTATGCTAAATATTTGCTTTCATTACAAAATGTCTCGTGAAATCTTGAATGTGGACCTTAGAACTGAGACCTTAACCTATATTTTCGGTAATTAGCTTGAAGATATTTTACTTATTAGACTTTTTGCATTGCTTCTGAATCACTTATACAATGGCCGTTTTGACTTTTCAGACTGTCATAGGAAAAGAAACTGTATTGCTTTAGAATAAGGTTGATTTCCATCATCAGACAATTAGCTGTTGTATCAATAGATGCACCTTATGTTTGAAAGAATAAAGGTTATTTTTCTTTGTCATTGTTAAACGTCAAAACAGCCATCAGTTCGTGAAAGTTTAGTAAAATGAGACAAAATGATAGTACCTACCTACATAGGTAGGTACTGTCATTTTTACCTGATTTTAATATTAAATACTTTGTTATTTTTCAAGGTATGGCACTGGTGTGTACCTAGTATTGGTGGAAACCTGATGTACTCCTTCGTCTGTGCTCCGGGTACCGTCTTCAACCAGCGATCCAGGGTTTGCGACTGGTTCTTCAAGGTATGTCTTAAATAATAGACAATATCTGTTCCTTGAATACTTTGGTTTACGAACTAACTTTTTGTTAGGGACATTTGCTTGCGTACTGTTAGGAAAACTTTCTTTAGTATGTTTTAAAAAAAAGGTTTATTTATTACACAATTAATTTTATTGATTCAATTTACAATGTTTAGGACAAGTGTCTATCGGTTGAAGCGCGGAGTTGAACTGACTCTCTTCAAACCTAATTGCGAGGCGCTAAGCCATAGCATGCTGAGCCAGGCATGTGTTAATCTTTTATATATTAATTGCATATATAACGGTACGCAGTACAACTCACAAAAGTTTCATTGCTATCGGATAAAAGTATACGAAGGGATAGGGGTGAAAATACGAACAGATATTGTTTTTTTATTTATTAGAATTCTAAGCTAGCTCGGTGATAGTGGTGGCCACATGTTAAATCAATGGCGCCAATTTCCACAAGTTTAGACAAGATCTGTCAAAAAAAAAACAAAATTTTTCTAAATACAAAACCATTTATTCGGTTTAGACCTGTGAAGGGGACTTATGAAGGTCAAATTTAAAGTTACTGAAGTTACCACCGGTTCAGAAGTCTTCAACTGAAAAGAACCGGCAAGAAACTCTGCAAGTTAACTTAAAAATATTTTTATATAAATTTTATCAAATCTGACATTTTGGCTATTACTATTTCAATATTATATTTAACATTTATAAAATACTTAACAAAGGTAACATTCAAAAACAAAAAAGGAAGAAAAAGACTACAAAATAGAAGATAACAATAATTACCTTCAACCTAAAGAAGCAAAGGTGCACTGTGCAGAGAGCAGCTATTTCCATACATTTTTATCTTCAATATAATGAACTACCTTGTAATACGCTCTTTCTTTCAAATCTTTCTTAATATAATTTTTGAATTTGTCATCAAAAATAGGACAGGGTTTTCTTAATTTGGTTTCTAGGTTGGCATGAAAAACCCAGTTTAGGATTAGGAAAGTTGTCCCACCATTTTCCACATGGTATAATGTGATGTTCTGGTTTCCAGGTGGACTGTCAGAGCTCGCCCGGGTACTACAGCATCAACGAGGACCTCTACAAGGATGAAGCTGGAAACTACATTAACGGGAAAAAGTAGAAATCACAAGTTTTTTTAAATTAAGTTAGAGTAGGAATTTGTGGATTTTTATGTTAAGATTAAAAAAATTGTAAATAGGAAATAATTGAGTCAAAATAATTATTGTGATCGATATTTTACAAAAATCTTTTGTTAAAATTATAATTTTATAGAGCAGAGTCCCAACCGATGGTCCGTAGACCAACAATAGACCACAGTAGCTAAAATATGGTGCGAGAAAGATTTAAAACATTTAAAATATGGTGCGAGAAAGATTTAAAACATTTAAAATATGGTGCGAGAAAGATTTAAAACATTTAAAATATGGTGCGAGAAAGATTTAAAACATTTAAAATATGGTGCGAGAAAGATTTAAAACATTTAAAATATGGTGCGAGAAAGATTTAAAACATTTAAAATATGGTGCGAGAAAGATTTAAAACATTTAAAATATGGTGCGAGAAAGATTTAAAACATTTAAAATCTTCTTTTGTTAATGCAAACAAAATTTTATTTTCTATTAAAACAGGGATCGTTAACACACGATAGAAGTGTAACTTTAGTATTACAGGGAAACATTTTGATTATTCATCAATCACTTTTGAATAGCATACATTGTGTTTATCGTTCATTTATTTTTTGTCACACAAAAGATTGCGGATTAAAATTTCAACGCCTTTCCATATGAAGTTTTACTTCAAAATTGTATTTTCTGTTATGATAAATAGAACTGTCAATGTATGTAACACTTGAGTTTAATGAAGACTCCGAAGAAAGAAGTTTTTTACATTAAAACTGTTCATTTTGTCAAACCTTGTGGTCCATAACAACAATGAAATTAAAGTTAAATGACAGACCAGTTGCCTTGGTGATTAGCGACCCTGACTGCCTGGTCACAGGACAAACATTTGTGTGCATGAACATGTCTGTTTGTTCTGCATCTGGGTGTAAATATCTATATAAACGTAAATATCTATATAAATATAAAATGTAGTATATATCAGCTATCTGATTTCCATAGTACAAGCTCTGCTTAATTTGGGATCAGAAGGCCGTGTAAATAAAGTCTCAGGATATTAAAATGGAAATCCAAAATAGGTTGGGAACCGGTGCTTTAAAAAAAAGATTATTGGTGTCATCTAAAATTAATAGATATTTAACTAAAAAGTATTGAATGTGTCCATTTACAAATTATTTTTAAGCTTAAATCTTAAAGAACAAAGTACATTTAGCTACCATAATATTTAGTACAATTAAGAAATATTTTATCTTGTAAAAGTAGGCATAGTATATATACATTAATGAATAGTTACTAGCTGTTCCAACAGACGTTGTCCTATGGAAATAAGTCAATACAAAAGTTTTAAAAGAAAACAATGCAGTAATTCGATCGCAGCGCCACCTACCGGGTTTAATTGTGAATCTAAAACATTCTCGAATCCACTGGAACACACATAAAATTTAATCAAAATCATTCCAGCCGTTTAGAAGTTCAATAACATACAATACAAATATACTTTATTGTTCACACCACAAAAAAGAAAATACAAAATAGAGTATTTTGCAAATATTATCAGTGCAAACAATTTAGGCGGCCTTATTGCTGAAGCAATTGCTTACAGGCAACATACACACGGACAGAAAAAAAAAGTATAAAACAAAGTCGCTTTCTCTGTCCCTACATCCCTATGTATGCTTAAATCTTTAAAACTACGCAACGGATTTTGATGCGGTTTTTTTAATATATAGAGTGATTGAAGAGGAAGCTTTATATGTATTAATATCTACATTGCACCTGAGCGAAGCCGGGGCGGGTCGCTAGTATATAATAAGATATGCAGAATTTTTCAACTGACGGAGAGAGCAGAGTTTACTCATTTTCGTTTAGAAATTTTCCTTTTAAAACCAGTGAAAAAAACTTTAAAAAGTTATAACATGAAATATTTATAAATAACCTTTACAAAACCAACAACAAAATCAAACTATTATACATTAATTTTTAAATATTAATATAAGTTTAATGAAATTGTGAAATTAATGTAAAAAATTACAACTTAATAATATATTTTCAGGGGTAATTCATACAATAGCGAATATGACAGACGAAGACTGACAGCCAGGCGGAAACGACATGAAGCGACTAGAAGACGACACTGACTTGACAGGAGTGACAGAGACAATAAACAAAAATAAAGACACACGATGACTTTTGAATAGCATACATTCATTTATTTTTCGTCACACAAAGGTTGTGGATCAAATTTTCAAAGCCCTCCCATAAAAAGTTTCACTTCAAAATTGGATTTCGACAGACAATAATACGGTAAAGCCCGATTCTCAAGTTACCATTATTAAAACATTCGATATTTAAAAAAAAAACGTCACTTTTTTACATTTCTTCTGTTTTAAATTATATCGATTGTGATATTTATATCGATAACTTGAGAATCGTACCTTTTACATAATCGATATCTTTTAAATGGCGGACAGCTGTCAAAATGTATTGCATTTTGCCGCCATGTTTTTAAGCAACTGACATTAGATGTCAAAGATGCTATAATATAATAAGTAGTTAAGTTCTTCTTCAAATTAATAAAAGCCATCACATACCTAACGCCCATTATCCCCGAAGAGTTAAGCAGTAGCCTGAAACCTACATTCCAGCGAAGATATTTGAAGACCCAATGTGACTTGTTCTGAGCATTGTCGCTGTCTCTCTCGCACAGTACCTACAGATAATAGGATGTGACATGTCAAATCATCAATTCTTAATGAAATGTCAATACGATCGAATGTATGGAGTTTTGTATGTAATAGCACGTTGTGACGTCATAATTGTACAGCATCAAATAACTATATACTCTTTGTGATTATATCGGTACTTAAAAATCACATTAATGATATAATTTGGATCATATTTGATGTTTTCGTATATTTTTTAATGTTCAATACACTGGTTAATGTTTGATCATTTATATTTAATACAGGACACATCCCAATTATTACTGAAAAGGAAGTGCCAACAGATCCTTATACAATTCGACTACCAAGGCAATGAAAAACAATGTTAAACATTATAAATATTAGTAGCAAGTATTTCAATGTGTCAAACTTATGTCAAAATATAAATCTGACAGCCAGAAACTTACAGTAAAATATTGTTTAATTAATATTTGACAATGAATTCTAGTTTTTAAATAATGAAAAGCCTAAAAGTGTAATGTAAATAACTCCTGTACCTAATTTGTATTTTTATAAATAAATATTTTTTTTAAAATTATTTCATAGTTTTTTTTTATTTATATGTCACACCCTGATATATAGACGGTTCATCTGATGGTAAGTGGTGAACGGTGCCTATTGACATTTGTAACACTAGAGGCATCGCTTCGTATTCGACCCTAAGACGTGAAGTTTCTGTTCCATCACCGAAACAGTAATACAAGTGCACTACTGCTTCACGGCGCAATTGGGTATGGCGGTAGTAATTCCTGGGACAAACACTGCACAAACTGCGCAAAGAGCTCTACTTCTTTGAAAATATTGCCAGATCATCTCAGTTAGGACTAAACATACCATAACCATTACCATCAGACGGGCCGTCAGCTTGTTTGCTACCTTAGTAGTATATAAAAAAAAAAACCCATGACCCATTTTATTTGACAGACCAGTTGGCTTGGTGTTTAACGCTCTGACTGCCAAACCTAAGGTCGTGGGTTCGATTCCCACCCAGGACAAACATTTGTGTGCATAAACGTGTGTGTTTGTTCTGTGTCTGGGTGTAAATATCTATATAAGTATGTATTTAGATTAGTATAGGTAGTATATCAGTTATCTGGTTTCCATAGTACAAGCTCTGCTTAGTTAGGGACCAGGTGGCCGTGTGTAAAGAATGTCCCGGGATATTTATTATTATTTTGAACTTTGCATTGAAAATACAAGTATCATCTTATTCCTTTTGCACATTTGACTTCATGACTTTTTCTTACTAATTAATATACAGTTATACTATTTATTTCCCTTCCTAACAACCATATTTCATACATACAAGCAGGAAACATAAAGTCACATTTGACCCGCTATGGTAGAAATAGGTACCTAGTAAGTGTCGGTATGATTAGTGTTAGAAACAACCTTCCGAACCGGTATTAGAGTCAGTGCTTGTCTATTTGAATAAAAATATTATCATTTTCAATTGATAAGAGACTTTTAAATATTGAAGGATAATAACGGTTCGGTGACTGGTACCTGGTATCTGGTATCTGGTATGTAAACCAGGAAGGTACGAGAAAGTACCACTGCTTTATATACCAATACATAACAGCATGGTGACGAAATACCCCTTCGTTCAATGAGTATGCTCAATTCAATACATATTAGTTTTGTAGATTGCATTCTTAACAACGCGAACGCATAGAGAGCGAGGTTGCATTATGTCTGTATGTGTGTAAGGCCGTGTTCATAAAGGTGTTTTTTTTTAATACTTTTTTTTCTGTCCATTCGATAATAATAATAAAAAAATCCAATTAATATTATAAATGCGAATATCTGTATGTATTAATGTTTGATACTCTGTTACGCAACAACTACCGGAGAGATTTCAATGAAACTTGGCACATAAATGGAACATATCCTGGAATAACATATATGGTACTTTTTGTCCCGGGAAAATTTTACATCCCTCGGGAACGCGGATAAAACCGCGGGGGATAGATAGTCATCAATAAATCTATCTAAAATGTTTTATTGTAAAAACAGTTGGAAGACCTTGATAAATGAATTAATAGGTGCATGTTGGTATTACTGTTTTAAAAAGTATTTATTTACTTACGCTGTTGCCTCATTGACTTAACAAGGGTACAAAAAGAGCTTGAAATATTGAAATCATTGATTGCAATGCGCATTTTTTGTATTAACAATCAGAAAGTCGCCTTAGTACTGTCACTGTGTTGAAGCAAAAGCGAACATAGTCAGTCCGCGAGAGCCGCAGTCGCGAACTAACGTGGCCCACGTTCCAAATTCAAATTAAAAAGTAACCAATTGTGTCTATGGTTTAAAAAAAGATAATTGTTTCCATATTCAAACATTCGTGTGAGTTGCAGTTTTGTGTGTGATTTTTAAACAGTGTTCTTTTTTAACTTTTTAATTTTCTTTCTTCTTGTTCATTATTATGCCTTACGTAACATTTTCGTAACTTTTTTTTAAGTAATACTGCAGTTTGGAACCTGTTTATAGCATTGGGGTCATTCTTTCGCGTGCTAAAAGCTTATTTTATCACTTAAACCTATTGTATTAAGGTTTGTAATCAATTGAAAGTTTTTTATTGTCTTTTGTGATTATATTTTTTTTCGTATTCTATTATTGTGTGACACTTCAACCTGTTCTTAATTAATTGTTTCGCCATTCTGTTTCCATTTTTGTGGCTTTAGCTTAACTATATATGTTTAACAGATAATTATAATTGGTATTATTGTCTAATAATAACAGGTATTTAATATCAGGTATCTTATATAATTACTATGGTACGAATTTCATCGCTAATGTCTTGTAAGGTTTTTTTTTAAATAGACTACCGCGTAGTAGCAATTTAATTAACTACTACAATAATTAAGAATGTAATAAACATACTAGCGATCCATCCCGGCTTCACCTAAGTAGGATAATTGAATTTTATTTAATAGTTAAACTTTCCGCGGGAAATTTTCTAAATGATGATGAATTCGTTTTAAAGTCCTTTTGCATCATTTAAAATAATTCAGCGCACAAATAGAACAACAGAAGTGAGTGAGTTTGTTATAAACTATTTAGAAAAATAACTGCTTAAAAAAATTACACAAATAAAAATCTCTATGGTCTATTTTTTTTATTCGTTGGGAAATGTTGTATGGGCTAAAATATTTGTCGATACATGCATTGTATGTTATTTTAAAAATGTCGTAGTTCTATATTTAAAAGACTTGATCCAACAAAAAAAATTCTCACGTTACCTTTTACCAAATATGTTTAATTATTTAGGAATATTAATAATCCATTAAAATCTCAACAATCATTGCATATTTCTGCAAAATTATTGTAACATTATAACATTATGATATATTTATTTGACAATATTGTGGTGGTAATATTTTTTAGCTTTTTTATATTTTTTTTTATCTGCCAACTTTAAAAAAAAAATTCCATTTGGGATTCACAGTGCCTGAAGTCCGAATTCACTTGAAGAAATTCATAGGTTGTCGCTGCCTTGGCTCGATACTCTGACTGTCACGCCACAGGTCGTTGGTTCAATTCCCAAAAGCATTTGTGTGCATAAATATATTTGTTCTGCGTCTAGTTGTAATCAATATTATAAATGCGAAAGTTTGCTAGTATGTATGTATGTTTTTTACTCTCAGGCAAAAACTACCAAACGGATTTAAATGAAATTTGGCACATAGATAGAACATATCCTGGAATAACATATAGGCTACTTTTTATCCCGGAGAAAAGTGACATCCTTCGGGAACGCGGGTAAACCGCAGGGTACAGCTAGTATTCATGTATTTATTAAAACTATGTATTCAAAATATCAGTTACCTGGTTACTATAGTACAAGCTCGGCTTAGTTTGGAATCAGAGGCTCGATTCAGTAAGGAAAATGACACTAACTCGAGGATGTTCCGTCGCGGCCTCCGTGCTCTGTCTCTTTCGCTAACTACGCTAATACTACTAATCATGTGAGAGATCTCTCCGAGGCCTCCGTGAAGCACCTCGCTGACGAAGTTTGTATTAGCTGAATAAGGGGGCAGATGGCCGTGTGTAAAGAATTTCCTGGGTTATTTATTAGTAGAATAATAACATTATATTGGCAGACTTCACTAAGAAGGGATTTTTGGATAGATCTGTTAGTCGTCACTAAGGATCGAATCCTTCAATGATCTTGAGGTTTTTGTGGAGTAAAACATCATGAGGAAACCATAGCACGGTAGTGGGGTACTTAGGGTTCTTTATAGTACCCGTCTGACTACCACCCTCAAGCTGATAATCTGCCAAGCATCTGTTGGTGAGTTCCAAGCTGCCTTTGAGAGGAGAAGGGAACTGACCTTCTACGTGACCCCTTCCGACCACAATATCACTAACCACAATGAGATTGTAGTAAAACGAGATTATGGTAAAACACAAGCCTATGCATAGTAAAGAAAACTAAAGAGTTATTTTAATTACTATATTTAATTAAATATCAAAATAATGTAAATTAAAATCAGTTATTCAAATAAAAATGATAATTACTATTTTTGAATTTTTGAATTAATTACAAACTGTAACAATTATATAACGTTTTAATTATTTTATTGTGGAAGTAGTTTGACGACAATTTGAGATAAAATCTTCACGCCGCCTAATACGGAAGATGTACGCAGTAGTGTGGAGTTGTACTGTGTTACTTAAACATTAAGTTTTTTTTTTTGGTTTTTGCACTGTACTGAGATCTCTGCCTTTCTCTACGAAATCATAGGCGTGAAGATAAGATTTATCCATCTTAGTTCTTATAAAGGTCAGAGTTATTAAAGATAAAGTAAGGAAAGTGATTTTATCCGATTTATTAGCTATATTTTATTAATATATTTTTAGACATTTCTCCACACACGATTAGTGGAACCAAAACTATGCAGTTATTTTACTGATACTGCCTTTCCCAATGAAATAATAGGCGTGAAGATAAGTAATTTATTCAGTTTATGTCTTACTAGCTTTCCCCCGCAGTTTTACCCGCGATAGCCTATAACCATCTAGGAAAAATTCCGTGTCGAATGGTAGCAGTCCCATCCCGATACGTTCAGTAGTTTTGAGGTGATGGTACGTCATTGGAACCCTATTTTGCCTCTATGTTCCCGGTGTTCCATATTAACTTTGCACCCCCGTTTTACCCGCTAAGGCGATTAATTTTGCTCCCCTACGTTATAAATGGAACCCCCGTGCAAGCTTCCAATCCTCATAGTTTAGGTCCAGCGTTTATATGTCAGTCAGCTTCTCCTTTTATAAATATAGATTAGGTCCTCTTCTAAGGTATTGAAGTAAAAGTTAAGTTATCCTGTGACATATCTTAACATGCGGTCAGTTAAGCAAAAATAAGCAGGTATTTTTACAATAGGCTTTTTGTAAATTGTTTATTCGTATAGCAAGCAACGTAAGAGTTTAAATGTACCAAAGTATTACACTAAAAATCCTACATATATTATAAAATAGCTCTTCCCTTAGGTTTCACTCACTTTCCCGAGGAATGTTTAGTTTTCCCGGGATAAAAAATATCCTATATAACGCCAGGGTCTGTGACTGGTAGGGACTGCGGGTGAAACCGCGGGGGAAAGGTGTGAAAAGCGACTGTCCGTGGGACCGCTAGTCCTATCAGAATATCAGCGCTGCGGTATCTACGGCCGCAACGTATGCTGAGATAGGTGCCTTTTTGGCCTCACACAGTGTATATACTGTATGATTGTGTTGTTATTACTATATTGTATCTGTGTAATTTGTGATGTCAATGAAATTGTCTATGTTGATGCTGCGTGAGTCCAAAATAAATGATTCTTTCTTCTTTTTTTCTGTTTCAAAATGCGAAATTTTGTGAGGTTGAATGTTTGTTACTCTTTCACGCAAAAACTGCTAATCGGATTTAGATGAAACTTACCACATAGATAGATTATAGCCTGGATTAACAAATATAATACTTTATTCCCCGGAGAAACGTAACATCCCTCAGAACGGACACACTTTGGAATACATAATTGTTAACCTTCGCGACAGTAACCTGTATCTAGTATAATAGAAGTCAAAGGTCACCCATCGTTTAATTAATCATGGCTAAGGTCGCTTAACTTAGCAGTTAAAATATAATGACCATAAAGGCCCTTATGTAAGAAGAAAGTTTACTTTAGAAAATTGATTTTTTAGTTCGGATCGAATAACATTATTGAAATTTTAAGAATTTTCTTTTATAATACCATGTTTATGTTATACTAGCTGTCCCCCGCGGTTTTACCCGCGTTCCCATGGGATGTCACATGTATTATACATAAAAACCTTCCTCTTCCAATCACTCTATCTATAAAAAAAAACCACATCAAAATCCGTTGCTTAGTTTTAAAAATTTAAGCATACATAGGAATATAGGGACAGAGAAAGCGACTTTGTTTTATACTATGTAGTGATACTAGCTGTCCCCTTCGGTTTCACCCCGTTCCCGAGGGTTATAAAATTTTCCCGACACAAAAAGTATCCTATGTTACTTCTAATACCTCCAAGAATATGTGTACAAGGTTTCATGATGATCGGTTAAGTTGTTTTCGCGTGAAAGCGTAACAAACAAACTTACATTCACATTTAATATATTAATAGGGATATAGTGTAGCTATTATCCCGCGGTTTCATATATATATATGTTTTTGTCACCGCCGCCTGTTGACACATGATACTTTGTTAAAACTTCACGTCTCGCGGTCGTCAACGCATTGGCGATGCCCATAGTGTTGCTAATGTCCATACGCGGCGGTGACCACTTACCATCAGGTGGACCATCCGCTTGTTTGTCAGCCCATGTGGTATAAAAAAAAAGACGTGAAGTTAAGTCTCATGTGCCTGTAACTTCACCTTGCCTTTCTAACAGAAACAGTAATACAAGTGCACTACTGCTTCACAGCGGAGGGTAGTACTTCCCCGGACGAACTCTGCAATAAGAGCTACTACTCAACATTTTACATTAAGAACTGAGCGGTGAAATAAAATCAGCGCCAAATTGTTACGCAAGCGTCGATAGTTTGCATTACGGCGTGTCTTGCGCAAGTCCTCGCGCAACCGCATGACATGTTCTACCCAGTTGCAGACACGCGCTATGTGAACCAAGGTTACGACCCATTGCCCGGGTGTTTGATCAGGTAGACTTTTAATAATTAAGCTCTTGTTATAATATGATATGAAAATGAAGTAATAAATAAATATCCCGGGACATTCTTTACACACGGCTGATCCCAAACTAAGCAGAGCTTGTACTATGGGAACCAGATAACTGATATAATACATATACTACTTTTCTATTTCTAAATACATAGTTATAGATATTTACATCCAGACACAGAACAAACAGACATGTTCATGCACACAAATGTTTGTCCAGGGTGGGAATAAACCCGCGACCTTTGGTTTGGCAGTCAGGGTCTCTAACCACCAAGCCAACTGGCGCGGTTTTATTGATGTTTTGGTAAGGAGTTTTAGACGTTTTAATGATTTTAATAATATTAGATGATTTTGGAATTTATTTTAACTACAATTTTTGAGTAATAGAGTAAGAAAGGGGTTTAAATTTGTTAAATTTTTGAATTAAATTTTATTTTTTGAAACATGGAAAAGTGCACATATTTTTCAAGATTCTTTTTATGTTTACAGCTAAACGACAAAACGGATATTGTAAAAATTTGGCACACATATAGTCTATAGTATGGAGAAGGAATAAGGTTGCTTAATATCTCGGTAAAGCAAGTGAAACCAAGAGAAACCCCTAGTATATAATATAGCAAATATTTTGCCTTATACTAGATACTCGCCGGTATCCAATACGGTATTGCAAATGACTTGACGTTGACCACTTACCATCAGGTAATCCCTTTGTCCAATTGTCGACCTTCTGACCTTGTTATTAAGCTACAGATTTAATGGAACGGAATGTAGTTAAATCGTTTTAATACTGATGTAGTTTAAGTATCTTTTTATTATAAATAGAACGCGTTGATGTCTTTTGTATGAAACTAAAGTTCGCCCCGCGGTTTTGTCCTTTTTTTCAAATTATGTAATGTTTTATCGGAATATAAAGTATGCTATATGTTAATCTGGAATATACTCTGTACTAGTGCCAAATTTCATTAAAATCCGTTCAGCCGTTTATGCGTTATTGAGTTACAAACATCCAAACTATCATATTTCTTAAAAATATTTTTATTCGAATATTTTTACTTTTGTATTAGGTACTTTATCTTGATACTGATCTATTTATTCTTCAAAATAAATCACTGTACCTACCCATTGCTTATTAAGGAACCTAACATTCCTAATAAATATAATTCAACCACTCTATATATGAACTAACTACCATTTATAAACAGCATATATATAAATCTGCGGTGAAAGTTAAAGCGTGATCCAGTTTATCTTGAACTACAATCTCAGTCTAATTGTATTGATAATAGGTCTACTTAGAATGGTTATGTATAAAGTCAATTGTCAAGTATTACTCCTGCAAAACAAGTTGAGGCGCGCGGTTTTGCTTGCATTTTATTCAATACTATCTGTCCCCCGCGGTTTTACCTGCGTTCCCGAGGGATATCACATTTTCCTGGGACAAAAACCAGAGCATCGTCAAAGTTGTTAAGTCTCATGTGCATGTAACTTCACCGGCCTTACCTTTCTAACCGAAACACAGTAATACAAGTGCACTACTGCTTCATGGCAGAGGGTAAGGTGGCAGTACTTCCCCGGACGAACTGTGCACTAAGAGCTCTATTGGAAAAAACATACTTATATAGATATTTACATCCAGACACAAAACAGACATGACGGAAAAACAGACGTGTTCATGCTCACAAAAGATTTATTCTCAATTCAACCGTTGATAATAACTTATTATTTTATATAACAAAATAAGTGGTTCAAATATATTTAGCAATAAATGCATGAACAAAAACTACGATTGCAAATGAAAAACAAAAAATAAATCCATTTCAATTTGATGCCAGTTTAATTTTGCGACAACAATTGCAACAGGGGTCGCCTTAGTCAGCTGATACCAACTTCGATAAGACGCAACGAGCGGACCTCTCGCATCGTTGCGTTGGAAGCGAAAGAGACAGAGCAAAAAGGCTGGATTGAAACTCCATCGAGCTACAATTTGGCTTACAGAATCAAACACCTAGTTAGATCAATTTCGGTTATATTTATGATTACTTCATGGAAAGTTTCCACGAAGCAGTAGTGCACTTGTATTACTGTGTTTCGGTTAGCTAGGTAAGGTGACATTACCGGCACATGTGACTTAACTTCACGTCTCAAGCGACAACGCAACGAAGCCCCTGGTGTTACAAATGTCTAGGTGGCGGTGATCACCATCAGGTAGGCCGTCTGCCTGTTTCTGGGACAATTTTATTCTCGTTTATTAAAGTATCATATATTATCATCCATTATTTCCGTAAAGGAAGTAGAGCTCTTAGTGCAGAGTTCGTCCGGGGAAGTACTACCACCTTACCCATTTCTGCCGTGAAGCAGTAGTGCACTTGTATTACTGTGTTTCGGTTAGAAAGGTAAGGTGACATTGCAGGCACATGAGACTTAACTTCACGTCTCAAGCGACAACGCAACGATGCCCCTGGTGTTTCAAATGCCCATAGGTGGCGGTGACCACTTACCATCAGGTGGACAGTCTGCTTGTTTGTCGGCCAAAGTGGTATAAAAAAAAAAGACAGACGTATCAGTGATAAGGTCTACATTCCTCTGAAGATATTTCAAGCCCCAACATATTTTTATTAATCATACAGTTGACTTTATAAGACAGCCACTGGGCCACTGATTGTAGGTTCGATTCCCAACAAGGACAAACATTTGTGTGCATATATAATAATTAAAATTAATGCAATAATTAAAGTGTTTTCCTGTAATACAAAAGTTTCCTTGTTTGTGTTAAAGATACGCCTTTTTTTTAAATAGGTGAAAATATTCCGGAGATATTTCTCGATACAGGTTAACTTATAAAATTCGCACTGTCATTTTATAGTACACTAGCTGTCCCTCGCGGTTTCACCCGCGTTGCCGAGGGATGTTACATTATTTTGTTCATTCTATCATCAATAGTTTTCGCAGCGCACGCGGTGTAAGAATGTTTTGTAATTTTTTCACACCTTGGGTTACATTATTGGAGTTTTAGTATGGATCCCTAACTTTTTTGAAATTGTTTAATTTTAGCCTATGTTACTCAGTGATAATGTAGCTTTCTAATGAAAAAAGAATTATTAAAATCGGTCCAGTACTTTTTGAGTTTATTCGTTACATACAAAAATACAAATCTTTCCTCTTTATAATATTAGTGTAGATTAGTAAATAAATAAATATCCTGGGACATATGGGACAGCTATTTACACCCAGGCATAGAACAAACAGCATGTAATGTAATGTAGTATGTCAGTTATCTGGTTTCCATAGTACAAGCTCTGCTTAATTTTGTATCAGATAACAACATGTAAAAACATGTTCCATATAAAGCCAGAACTATTTACCGACTTTAAAAATAGGAGTATTTCAATTGAATAGTAGGTTTTTTTTACGTTGTCTCATATTTTTTATTGTATTAATTGTTCTAACCTACTAATATTATATATGCGGATGTTTGTTACTCTTTCACGCAAAAACTACTAATAGGATTTGTATGAAACTTGGCACATAGATAGAGCATATCCCGGAATAACATATAGGCACCTTTTTATTCCGGGAAAATGTGATATCCCTCGGGAACGCGGGTAAAATGGAGGACAGCTGGTTATAAAATAAAAACACAGTATTTTTATCATCAAACATCCGCAGAACAGTAAAATGTACATAGAAATGAAATCCACCACATCCGCAACACAGTAACACGCTTTAATTACATTAAGCAAGTACTTAAATAGTGATTTACCGAAAAATTGCGTTCAAACAGTATTTCACGTTTAACAAAACACTTTCTCTAAGTTACGCAAAAGTATACCAGCCGCGTTGTGCGCCCTCGCGCATTTTAAACAACCGCCGTGAAGACTGCAAAACTCCTAATGGTGGCGAATCGATTTAAAATAAACACTATTTAGTCTATGCTATTACAATACACAAGTAATCTTGTAATAAATCAATCTATTCTGTCAACTCAAGCGTTTTGCTTCCTCTTTCATTATGCGGACAGCAAAGGAGTGGAACTCATTGCCGGCGTCAATTTTTCCCGATTCATACAATCTCGGAGTCTTTAAGGCAAGAGTGAATAGGCATTACTTGAGTTCGCGTGTACCATCCTCGACTGCATCGTCACTTTCCATCAGGTGAGATCTAGTCAAATGCGCTCAAAATTTTCAAAAAATCTTTTTAAAACTGGCTTGTTGTCGGTGTAACTTCTTCCAAGTTCATTCCGTCACTACATCTTCTAAATTGGGGCTGGGGCTCGATTCTGTAAGGAAAGTTACACAGACTCGAGGATGTTGGTCACTACTTCTTGTTGTCGTAACTTCTTTTACTCCGTTCCGTTTTTAGCGGCTTTCTGCACCTCCTTATATAAATAAATAAATATCCCGGGACATTCTTTACACACGGCTGATCCCAAACTAAGCAGAGCTTGTACTATGGAAACCAGATAGCTGATATACTACATATACTACCATTTTTTCTAAATACATACTTATATAGATATTTACACCCAGACACAGAACAAACAGACATGTTCATGCACACAAATGTTTGTCCTGGGTGGGAATCGAACCCGCGACCTTCGGTTTGGCAGTCAGGGTCTCTAACCACCAAGCTAATTGATGGTTCTTTGGCCCTCACTTGACCGGTATAGCCATACTTATGGAGAAGGGAGGAGAGAGTCTCCTCCTTTTAAAAGGGATGATCTTCCGCCGCGTGGTTCTCGTCCAACTGTTGATGTTGGAAGCTTCTATCTATGATCAAATCCTGAGAACACTTAGATATCGTGATTTAGAATTTTTTCTTCCGTGTTCATAATCTTAAAGTCAAGTTCGATTCCCGGATTAGGCATATTAACGTTTCCTTGTATAGAGTTGGCTTGGTGGTTAGAGACTCTGACTGCCAAACCGAAGGTCGCGGATTCGATTCCCACCCAAGACAAACATTTGTGTGCATGAACATGTCTGTTTGTTCTGTGTCTGGGTGTAAATATCTATATAAGTATGTATTTAAAAATAGTATATCAGTTACCTGGTAGCCATACTACAAGCAGTACACTCTGCTTGACTTAGGATCAGGTAACCATGTGTGAAGAATGTCTTGGCATATTTATAGAAATTATTACCTGTCACCCTGGATTAGAGAGAGACGGCGATAATGCACACCAATGTCACGTTGGGGCTTAAAACTACCATCGCTGGAATGTGGGTCTTATTACTGAACGCCATACCTTTTCAGGGATTATGGGTGTGAAGGTATGATGAAGAATATAAAGATTCTAAAACATTTACGCACGGCCATCTCAGTCTTGCTCTAGTATATCAGTCATCTGTGCCCTGGGGCTCGATTCTGTAAGGAAAATGACACTAACTCGAGGATGTCTCGTCGCGGCCTCTGTGCTCTGTCTCTATCGCTAACTACGCTAATACTACTATCACGTGAGAGGTAAGCTCTCCGAGGCCTCCGTGAAGCGGCTCGCCGACGAAGTTTGTATTAGCTGAATAAGGGGTCTGTTCACGAACATCGATCGTAAGCGTATCGTTATCGTATCGAGTGCGACAAAAACCAATGCAATGGGAAATTGAACATCGCGCAACGTCACGGTATGCGCGGTGTTCAATATAACAAACCAGCTTTTTGGGGCACTTGATACGATGACGCTGCGTCGATATATGTTCGTGCTCAGGCTTCTGGTTTCCATAGAACAAGCTCTGCCTTATTCAGCTAATACAAACTTCGTCGGCGAGCCGCTTCACGGAGGCCTCGGAGAGCTTACCTCTCATGTGATTAGTAGTATTAGCGTAGTTAGCGACAGAGACAGAGCATAGAGGCCGCGACGAAACATCTTCGAGTTAGTGTCATTTTCCTTACAGAATTGAGCCCCTGCTTAGTATAAGGTGATGAAAAAAAAGATGATTTAAAAAGTTATTAGAATTTCGCTTCTAACTTAATAATATTTAGCATACATTACCGTTTATCTATTTAGCTGGAGGCGTAACAGGTTATAACATATTAAGAAAAATACTTTAAGTTACAGTGAAATATAATTTAGGACTATTTATAAAGTGCCTAATAACTTTTGGGGGGAGACAGTAATAGTTATTACATCTGAGACATTATTCATTTACACTTGATCAAAATACAGTTTATTATTATTTATAACAAATAATGTAACCTGATTTTCTTGCCGGTTCTTTCCAGTTGAAGGCTGAGTTCCCAAATGAGGTATTGTCAGACGCTACAGTGACAGGTTTAGTTTTTGTAAATTTATTGATCTCATTTATTGTTATCCTTTTTAGATATGTGTAATAAGTGTTATTGGTGAAAACCGTTCTAATTGTTAAAATAAAATAAATAAAAGATGCCCATCCAGGACCCTAAACGTAGAAAATGGTTATTCGGTCGAGTCGCCCAAACCCGAGGGATAGGACTTAAAAAAACTTCGGTGCAATAGGCTTGGAGATATGTATATTGTATATCCTATAGTAGTATAGTAAATACTTAGTTGTCGAAATTTAAAAGCCAGTATGACAGCTAAGAATGGCATTGCAAAATCTTCTTTATTGGCTCGTACATAAGGTTCAGTTATTGATTCAATGGTTAATTGTATGATGAATTTGATGGACCTTATGCGAAGGACATAAGGTTGATTTTCCAATAACACTCTTAGCTGTCAAAACGTGCCTAATATGAAATGAAAATAAAAATGAAATGATTTTTTTTTAATAGGCTTTTACCAGCATGAATAGTCTGACTCTAAAACAGGTTATATTAGATCTCAATAACTTTACTATAGTCATTTTAATATTCAATATAGACGTTTGAAAAAAAGTCGTAATTTACACAGTGACAGCAACACAGACACTTATGTAATGAGAAATGACAGTTCACGTTATGAATATAGTTTTAATTGTGCAACAGCTTTAAAGTAATATATGAATTTAGATTATATTGTGGGGGAGTAAGGGTCAAAATCGAATGGGGAGGTATATTAGTAAATATATATACAAATATAGGGTGTTACAAAACTACCCGTAAAGCCGAAAGGAGGTTAAATGGGACCATATAACGAGTCCATTCACAATAATTAAGAGCCGTAGTAACGCTGTATAAACTACAACAAAAAAAAAATGATTTTTATGAATGAAAAATAGAAAATCTATTAAAGAAGTAAATTATTAAGTAAAATTACCTACACGTACCTCACGTGTAGGCCTTTCTGTTAAATAATCTGTTCTCTGACATGACAGCTTACTAGGGTTGTTGGCTTTGATAATTAATTATATTTTTACGGGGTATTTTGTAATACGTTGTATATAAAAATAGCTGTCCCCGCGGTTTCACGCGCATTCCCGAGGGATGTAACATTTTCCCGGTATAAAAAGTAGCGTATATGTTATTTCAATGTATGCTCTATCTATGTGCCAAGTCTCATTCAAATCTGTTGCGTAGTTTTTGTGTGGAAGAGGAACAAATATCCATACATACAAACATTGGTGTTTATAATATTAGTATGATTAAAGTTTCTGTTTGTTTTATCAAAATAACACACTTTTACTAAATGCATATGACTGTATATACGGTCCTTACAACAAAAACTATAAAAAAAAATCAAAAATTGTCCATATGTTTGTTCCATCTTATCTTAGAAACAACCGGTCCGATTTTGACGAAACTTTCACTGGCATGTAGATGATATTATAAGTAGTAATTTAAGTTTTATACCGGGAAAATATAACATCCCCCGGGAAGGCTAGTGAAACCACGGAGAGCAGCTAATCTGTACTAATATTATAACGGGGTAAAGTTTGTATGTTTAAATGTTTGGGGTAAACTTGGTAACTACACATCCAATTTAAAAAAATATTTCACTGATAGACAGCTACACTATTCCCGAGTGACATAGGCTATGTCATTTTCGGGGTAAAGCAAGATTCCTCGAGAATGTGGGAGAAACCAGAAGGGACAAACCTAGCTCTTTATTTTAATAATACCGATATTTCTTTTGATGGATTATCATGAGTGTGATAGGATCCGTGGTCAGAGATCCTGACTGCCACTCTATAGGTCGTGGTTTCAATTCCCACCTCAGACAAAAATTTGAAAGAAAGAAAGAAAACATTAATTTTGGACTCACACAGCATCAACATTGATAATTTCATTGACATCACAAATTACACAGATACAATATAGCAATAACAACACAATCATACAGTATATACACTGTGTGAGGCCAAAAAAGCACAAATTTGTGTGATTATGAAGATGAAATCTTTTATTTGGCTGTAAAAATCTAGCAAAATAGTATATTTTATCTATTATTTCAGTTATCTGGTTTCCTAGTTCTGCTTAGTTTGGGATTAGGTGGTGTGTAAAGAATGTCCCCAGAGGATAGGATATTTAATTATATATTACTAGCTGTCCCCCGCGGTTTCACCCGAGTTCCCGACGTATTACATTATTTTGTTCCTTCTATCATCAATAGTTTACACAGCGCATGTACAACGCGATGTAAGATTTTTTTTACACCTTGGGCTACATTATTGGAGTTTTGGTAAGGATCTTGAAAATATTATATAGCCTATGTCACCTGGGGATAGTGTAGCTTCACAACAGTGAAATAATTTTTTTAATCGGTCCAATCATTTTTGTTTATTCGTTACATACAAAATTTAATTAATACTATATTGTTTTTTTATACCACTTGGGCCGACAAACAAGCGGACAGTCCACCTGATGGTAAGTGGTCACCGCCGCCTATGGACATTTGCAACACTAGGGTCATCGCCAATGCGTTGTCGACCCTGAGACGTGAAGTTGTTAAGTCTCATGTGCCTGTAATTTCACCGGCCCCCTTACCTTTCTAGCCGAAACACAGTAATACAATTGCACTACTGCTTCACGGCGGAAATGGGTAAGGTGATATTACTTCCCCGGACGAACTCTGCACTAAGAGCTCTACTACTCTAGAATGTTTCCTCTTTATAATATTAGTGTAGATTATAGAGAATTGTATTACATTTTAATATTTCCATCTAACGGCTAACGCGGACAATTTAGCGTGAAGGTCCCTCAACCAAGATGGCTCTGTTTAACTTAATGTTATGAATACGCAACACAAATGCTCGTGCGATTCGCTTTCCTAGCGAAATATTATGAGTGTGAGATAGAAAGTGCGTTCTATTGGCTGCTCATGAGTTACTGTCGCATTGTCCACGTCATTTCTAACTTTAATTAATACTTGATTCCATTTATAAGCTGCGGAAAATACCACCTCAATTACCTGTAGGGTGTAAGCGACTAGAGTATACTGATGACCGCGTGCACTTTACACCGCGCGCCGAGTGAGCGACGCGAGCATTCACAAATACTACCACCCCAACTCACCTGTAGGGTGTAAGCGACTAGAGTATTACGATGACCGCGTGCACTTTACACCGCGCGCCGAGTGAGCGTCGGGCCGTCCGTATAAATGATGTCAAATCTCTTATTTCTATTCAAATATAAAGAACCACTTGATATCATTTAAAATTTCGATAAGCAAGGATAAGAGCAGAGTGGCGCAGTGGAAGCGTGCTGGGCCCATAACCCAGAGGTCCGTGGATCGAAACCACGCTCTGCTATATACTTTTTGTTATTTGATAAAAGACTTGAAAATTACTTACCTATATCATTTAAGCTTATGGCCATCTGATCCCAAACTAAGCAGAGCTTGTACTATGGAAACCAGATAACTGATATACTACTTTTTAAATTTTGATAGTTATAACTAATTGACTCAGGCGTGACCTTGCAGAAATCCACAGGTTAAACAGATATCTAGTAACTAATTCCGCTGGATCTCCTTCTCTATCAAGTCCCGAACAAAGAAACTTTACAGGAAATCGCCGTGTGTCGCTTCTACACGAAGCATCTTCAGGACGTATAAGACCCGCTGTCACTGAGTCCACGCACTAGCAGTACGTACTTGTTACCTCGCCGACCGCCGGACAGAAAGTACGTACTGTGTCTGATAGTGATAAGTGGTAAGCGAACCCATGACGTGTGACGTGCAGTCAGGTTCTTAACCAAGCCTGGCCCGTCAAAATTAAAACCATTCTTTGTTTTTTCTGTAAAATTTTTATGATTACTCTATTTTATGAATGCTGCCATTCTACGTCAGTTCCAACTAATCTATCATCGCCTGAACCTTATCAAATATTGCTCTGTACGATACATAAACTATACTACCGGCACGCTATGATGGCCGTTTTGACGTTTCAGATTGTCATAGGAAAAGAAACTGTATTGCTTTGGAATAAGGTTGATTTCCATCATCATACAATTGGCTGTGGGATCAATAGATGTACCTTACATCTGAAGGAATAAAGGTTATTTTTCTTTGACATTGCTAATCGTCAAAACGTGACGTCACATTTGGACAGTCTACTAAGGTCGAAAGGCTGGTAATATTATATCCAAGGCCTCTAAAATATAAAAACACCACCTCTGTAGAAAGGCACTATATCAATCATGTCCCCCGCGGTTTTACCCGCGTTCCCAAAGGAAATCACATTTTCCCGGGATAAAAAGTAACCTATATGTTATTCCAGGATTTATTATTAATATTATTTAAATTTTTAATATTATTATTTAAAATTATAATATAGCCTATAGCCTTCCTCGATAAATGCACTATCTAACACTGAAAGAATTTTTCAAATCGGACCAGCGGTTCCTGAGATTAGCGCGTTCAAACAAACAAACAAACTCTTCAGCTTTATAATCACTACATAGTATAAAACAAAGTCGCTTTCTCTGTCCCTATATCCCTTTGTATGCTTAAATCTTTAAAACTACGCAACGGATTTTGATGCGGTTTTTTTTAATAGATAGAGTGATTGAAGAGAAAGGTTTTTATGTATAATACATGTGACATCCTACGGGAACGCGGGTAAAACCGCGGGGGACAGCTAGTATTAGTATAGATAAAAACACCTCCTTTGTAGAAATGCATTATATCGATCATGTGCGATTTCATACTCCACGCATTTGGTCGATGTTCGGATGTGACCACAACCCTTGTGGTGGGCTGGATCCGCTCTTGTAACAGTAACATTTCACAAGGTCATTCACGTTTTTATTATGACTGAGTTTGAATAAAAACTTTTACTTAATAACTCCATCGTTAAGTAATGTAATTTGTTTAATTACAGTTAATACGATTCCTGTAGTATAATTGTACGTTAGCTATTGTTTTGTGTTGTGTTTGAAACGTGGAACACATGTATTGTTTAGCTATCTAAGATTTGTACTTGATATGGAGTGATGAGAGTTGAAACTGGCTCGTTAGACTGGCCACCAAGGAGTTTGGAAAATTAAATCTATTGCTGTTTTGTATTTACAAATAAATATGTTTTCTTTTTATCTAAATAAAATAAATATCCCGGTATATTCTTTACACACGGCCATCTGATCCCAAACAAAGCAGAGCTTGTACTATGGTAACCAGATTACTGATATACTACATATACAATTTTTTTTCTAAATACGTACTTATATAGATGTTTACACCCAGACACAGAACAAACAGACATGTTCATGCACACAAATGTTTGTCCTGGGTGGGAATCGAACCCGCGACCTTCGGTTTGGAAGTCAGAGCGTTAACCACCAAGCCGACTGGCCTGTCAATCTCTATTTAGTTTAGGAAACTTAACGCAAATTTTATGTTTTTTTCATTTTTATTTATTAATTTCTTTTTACATTTTCTACGGAGTCTTAGTCCGTACTGTTTAAAGATCTATGATAAATTATTTTAAAATAAATTGTATTTCGTTTTTATAAATTAACATCTTCCAACGCTTGCTCAGCCCCCTTATTCAGCTAATACAAACTTCGTCGGCGAGCCGCTTCACGGAGGCCTCGGAGAGCTTATCTCTCACGTGATTAGTAGTATTAGCGTAGTTAGCGAAGGAGACAGAGCACGGAGGCCGCGACGAAACATGCTCGAGTTAGTGTCATTTTCCTTACAGAATCGAGCCCCAGCTCGTTGTTTTGTGCTGAGGCTTGTGATTCCTAAATATGTAGTATTAAATTTTTGTTTCAATTGTTGAATTGCATGTATTATTAAATAAATGACTTAAAATTTAGTTCATCTAAATTAATACATTATTAATATTATACTTGTTTAAGACATTTCGACCTCGGATGGTTTTGCTCCCAAAATACTTTCCATGACAACTGCATATACAACTTAATTTATAATTACAATTTTATGTTCTAAACTTTAGAATTGAACATCAAAACAAACATAAAACTCTAATAAAAATATATAATATAAAAAAAAACAACCTAAGATCATATCTTCCACCCACGCAAAAAATCAGCAATAACCCAGCTTCATTGACTCTCTTTTACGGCATCAAGTTACGTAATTTCACGGTTCTATTACTATTTACAGCGTATAATTAGGCAAATAATGTACTTTCTCACCGAAATTGAGCTACTGTTATGGTTTTTACATAAGCATGATGTCATGTTACCTATTCAATGTAAAATTATGCTACCACCATGCTGTGCGGGACACATGAACGCTGTACGCGATGATATTTGACGCCTCGATGTGATCGCTAGTGAGGCGGATCTGTGATCAGTGTCTCGCGGCGCACAGTTATCCAGGCGACACCCTGCTCAGAGCGCTACCTCCATGCTGTGCGGGACACATGAACGCTGTACGCGATCATATTTGTCGGCAGACTCGAAGTGGTCGCTAGTGAGGCGGATCTGTGATCAGTGTCTCGCGGCGCACAGTTATCCAGGCGACACCCTGCTCAGAGCGCTACCACTATGCTGTGCGGGACACATGAACGCTGTACGCGATGATATTTGACGCCTCGAAGTGATTGCTAGTGAGGCGGATCTGTGATCAGTGTCTCGTGGCGCACAGTTATCCAGGCGACACCCTGCTCAGATGCGTCACATGAAAGCTATTTTATACATCTAATTAATTAACTCGAGCCAATTCCAATTAAAACATGCGAAGGTATGTTTATTCATGCTTAACCCAATTGCACACATACCGTTTTGTTATAATGTAGTGCTGAAAAACTATGTATTTCCTTCTGTAACGGACATTTTCGTGTTAACATTTGTTATTTCCTTCCTCGGTCGTTGTTTCCTTAATTTGATTTGCTGCTGTTTTAATTTTCCGCCGGAAACTGTTGGGTTTGGCACGACATTTACTTTTACTTTATTATGATACCTTATTGCTTGTATTTTTGTGAGTTTAATTTCACCATGGTCATTGATGTTCGCCAAAATAGGGATAGCCTAGAAAGAATCTAGCGCATGTGGCTCTTAAAGGCAACTGTCTGAGTAAATAGGGTTTTGGCGACAGGGTTCATCCTCAGGGTAGTAGTCAATTAGATAGGTACTACAATGTACCCTCGTGTACGTGAATTAGAAGCGATGATTAATTGAATAATTTGTTCATGTAACTCCAAAACTTAATGTTTTAGTATATATATAAAAATGTCTTAAAAGCTGAATATTTATCACGAAGCTAGTGTTCTAGCTGCTTCTCTTGAAGGTCAGGTCTCATTTTCATTTGTTATGGTCACCACTTCCAGCCACAGCACCACGAACGACGAATATTAACCCTTGGAATTGAAAAAAACAAAACACGATATTCAACCTAAATTCGATTTTAAAACAACATTATTTAAGCTAGTTTTACATCGGGAAAATGATATATCCCCGAGGAAAACCATGACAGTATATTTAGTTAATAAGCTTTCCTTGCGACCAAGTTTTGGGTTATTTTTTTACATCCGCTTTGATTTTTTTAAAGTTATATTTAGTGACATACAGACATAAATGGGTAATACAAACAGAGACGTAGACAATATTTAATATTCATGATTTCTGCAACCTTACATTACTGTTGAGTGTCACACGGCCTTCGTAATGTTGTCAGTGATGGCACAGTACATATTTGATTTGAAATAGTAGCTTAACTTTGCAATAACTTTGAAATACGCCTCAATTTTTTTTTATTTGAGACAGCTGTTTCTATTGCGATCATGTAGCCAAACTGTATAAGTCAATATTTTATTTATTTTGAGATGGTTTTTTTAAGTGTACTCTTAGTGTGTGTTCTTATTATGGCTTTGAAATTCTGATCAACAAGCTTTTTGTGTGACGAAATATAAATGAATGATAAACACAATGTATGCTATTCAAAAGTGATTGATGAATAATTAAAATGTTTCCCTGTAATACCAAAGTTTCACTTCTATCGTGTGCCTTTACGACGCATCCTGTTTTTTTACCTTGCTGAGATTCTTGTCAGTGTTTCACGGTTTAATGTTGAATTTAGAACCGTTGGTGACTTCATAAACTTTAACCTAAATAAGTGTCTTTCTATGGATTTCAATTTATGAATGGTTTTTAATTGTTAATGAACAATAAGATAGCGTAGCTAGACAAAGCGAGATGCCTTCGTATCAAATATGGCTTGTTAAAGATGGAAGACCTTTTTTTTTTGTATGTGGGGAAATCCTCTGTTGGATACCCGGCGCCTCCGGGGGGAGCGGCCGGGATATGTCAGACTCCTACTGACTAAAACCCCACAGTGTTCCTATCTGTCGGCCTGGTGGAGGCCACGACTCGTTGACGACGAAGACGTCTGCGGCAGTGAGGACCGGAGCTCTCGTCCTCACCACCTCGCCTTAAATATGGAAGACCTGAATTAACCTGATTTACTAACTAAAATATGTTTTTAACTCTCATATTTTAATAATATTAATAGCTATCAACAATATAATTGAATGATGTTGAATAATATCCCTTACATGGTTTTGATTACTTCTTAATTATGTACGCCCGTGAGAATGCACATGCTTCGTAACCTTTCGTTGCCTGAAAAACATTTTGTTTTTACTCTATTTTTATATGCAATTTTATATAGATTATGAAAAAAACCCTCGGCCAGACCAGTTGGCTTGGTGGTTAGCGACTCTCATTGCCAAACCGAAGGTCGTGGGTTCGATTCCCACCCAGGACAAACATTTGTGTGCATGAACATGTCTGTTTGTTCTGTGTCTGGGTGTAAATATCTATATATGTATGTATGTATTTGGAACAAATAGTATGTGTAGTATATCAGTTATCTGGTTGCCTAAGTACAAGCTCTGCTTAGTTTGGGACCAGATGGCCGTGTGTAAAGAATGTCCCAGGATATTTATTTGAATGCGGGTGAAACTGCGGTACCGCAGCTAGTATCGTATATAAAATAATACTTGTTACTGATCGTAACTATACGAAATGAATAGCGCTGGATTGAAGCCACAGTTTATATTTATTGTCAGTAACCTTTTGAATTTAGAAGACAAAATAAAATGCGAAAAGGTGATGTAAATAAGTTTGGTTCGTAATAATAATAATACAATGTAATTCAATCACAAACTATTACCTTCCAGTTTACCTACTGAAGGCATTGTATGCTGTGACATGCCATTCTAAACTTTAAATTCTTTCCTACCTCGCGAACAAGACCCCACCACAAGCATCCATACACTTCTTTAGTATACCAGCCGACGCGGGACAAAACGAAAGTGCGCTGCGACACTTGTAGTGAGAATAGTGTATATTTTAGTGGAAATTTTACAAAATAGGTTAGTTTTTATAGATCTATTATAGTTATTAGTTGTTTGTTTCTTAGTTTTTGTTAATGGTAAAGGTTTTCTTGGTTTGTTCATGGACTCAGGTTTTAGTATTGTTTCCATGGATAGTTCTCAGAATCTATGTGGTAACTCAAAGTTAGTTTCGAGTCGTAAAATATTTATCTTTTTATAAAATCTTAATTAAACTATCTGTTAATAATATAGGATTTTTTTTAATTTATATTTATTTAATATATTTTTATTTTATTTTATAATTATTTAGCTTTTTATAGATTTAGTTTACTTTTCTAATTGGAACTAAATTTTGTGGGGACAGTTTTAACAAAAAATTATTTAAATAAAAAAAATGATTTTAAAAAAATTGTTACAGGATTATTGGCATATAATTTTTTAAAAATAACTAAATGCAAGAACCCGAAAATGAAAGGGGTATAACCCAAACAATAAAAAAATTCATCAAAGACTTTTTTTTTCTATATTTTAAATTCGCACTGTACGCTTTAGCTATTTATATTATTTTCTATTACTACGATTATTATTTTGGATAATATTATTTCAAGTGTTTTAGAGACAGCAATGTGAAGTGTTTTATTGTGAAGTGACATTAATATATTGATAAATAAACTGTGACTTTTTTTTATTTTTGAAACTGGATTCAATATTTGGTAAGTTTTATTTACTTAACTTATAATAACATATATGGACAAGCTGTTCCACGCGGTTGCACTCGCGTTTATCGATATCATATATAATCATCTAGGAAAAATTCCGCGTCGAATGGTAGCAGTCCCATCCCGATATGTTCAGTAGTTTTGAGGTGACGGTGCCCTATTTTACTTATATATATACATTACACACAAACTTTTTCGAAGAAATTTTTCGAGTTATGGTAAAAATTGCATCAAAATTTGTTCAGTAGTTTAAAAGATCTTAGCACACAAACAGACATAAGACAAAAGACATTGTTGGTAAAGCTAATAAAGAAATAGTGACTTTTCAGAAACCTTTCATGTGCAATATTAAAATGATTCTCTGTAATAAAAAAGTTTTTTAAGATAATACCAATAACCATTGTGACGCGTAAAATTCATTTCACGTGTGTCCCATGTCCCCAGGAACGCTCTGAGCCGAGGTCCTAGCCCCACATGGGGCACCCTCAGCTCAGTTGCTCATCTTACCCTCAGCGCTCGTAAAATTTTCTTCTAAGAGTGCGTTCGACGGAACTAGGTGGAGCGGAGTAGAGAGGAGAGGACCGTGAACTGGCCAATCACAGTTCTCGAAATCTTCACTCAGCAAATACTTACCACTTTTCAGTGCCAGTTGGCTCTGTGGTAAGCGACCATGACTGCCACTGTGTAAAGAATGTCCCGGGATATTTATTTATTATTTTCACTACTCTTCTCCGCTCCACTCCATCCAGCTTCGAGTCAGTGGAAACGCACCCTAAAGTCTATCAGAGGCACCTAAATTATTGTTCAATTAATAGAAATAAAAACGGGTACTAGATTTCAAATTAAACAAATATAGTTACACAATAATTAATTAAGGTTTTTAGAATGTAGTAAACTAATTACTTAATTATTTATTTGTTGAATAATTAGCGGTATCATTGCATGAACATTCCTTGACACTTGTCTTGTTATAATTAAGTCAGTTTATTAATTATAGAAATTAAAGGTGCATGAGACTTAATAACTTCACGTCTCAACTCTTAGTGCAGAGTTTGTCCAGGGAAGTACTACGACCATACCCATTTCCACCGTGAAGCAGTAGTGCACTTGTATTACTCTGTTTCGGTTAGAAAAGTAAGCTCGGTGAAATTACAGGTACATGAGACTTAATAAGTTCACGTTTCAATTTCATACAACTCTTAGTGCAGAGTTCGTCCGGGGAAGTACTACAACCATAGCCATATTCGTCGTGAAGCAGTAGTGCACTTGTATTACTGAGTTTCGGTTAGAAAGTTAAGGGGGCCAGTGAAATTACAGGCACACGGGATTCAACTTTACGTCTCAAGGTCGACAACACGATGTCCCTGGTGTTGCAAATGTCCTTAGGCGGTGGTCACCACTTACCATCAGTTGGATCGTTTGTTTGTCAGCCCAGCAGGTATAAACAAAATATGTTGCGTTGGTAGTCAAGTATAAGGCTTGGTTAGGAACACAGGTCCAAGATTTGATTCCCGGGTGGCACAAGGTAATATTATCGTTTCTATGTTTTTTATTTAAAATCTTATCCTTGTTATATTATCCTACTCA
This sequence comes from Habrosyne pyritoides, assembly GCA_907165245.1. Taxonomy (NCBI): domain Eukaryota; kingdom Metazoa; phylum Arthropoda; class Insecta; order Lepidoptera; family Drepanidae; genus Habrosyne; species Habrosyne pyritoides. The sequence goes on from OU015612.1 coordinate 1,435,224, forward strand.
GAATATATATCTAATATTAAAAAATGCTAAAATTTGTGAGTGATGTATAGATGTACGGATGTTTGTTTCTCTTTCACGCAAAAACTACAGAACACATGTAGATAAAACTTAGCACATTGATAGAGCATACTCAGGGATAAAATAAAAAATATAAAAATTGCACATAGGCTACTTACTATCCCGGGTACTTTTCATCCCAGTAAAAAAACACAGGAACGCGGATAAAGCCGCGGGGACAGCTACTATTTAATATACTGGCTGTCCCCCGCGGTTTACCCGCATTCCCGAGGGATATCACATTTTCCCGGGATAAAAAGTAGCCTATATGTTAATCCAGGATATGCTCTATGTGCCAAGTTTCATCTACATCTTTCCTCTTTATAATATTAGTATAGATTAACAAGGGATCCATACCGCTATTGAACAACAAACAATATCGATTATGAAATCGATTCTCTCGTAATAATAAATAATTTGAAAGCAACAGATAATCTGTATCGAATCGTTCACTAAACGATTGAGGTCGATTACGTCAAAGTATCGTGTTTTGTCACTTTGCTTTTACCTTTTTGGTTTTGTTATAATTTAGATGAGGTTTTAACCGAGTTTGACGACGGAGAGTTATCTATTTTTTTTTTTTAATAACGAAATATTTATTAAGTATGATAGGTATGAAGCAATTTTATTAATATTGTAAATGCGAATCATTTTAAAGATGGATGCTTGGTTTGTTACTTCACGCAAAAACTACTCAGCGGATTTGGATGAAACTTGGTAAATAAATAGTTTATAACCTGGATTAAGACATAGGATACTTTTTTTCCGGGAAAATCTATGATCACTCGGGAACAAGGGTCAAATCACGGGTAACTAATATTATAAATTGGAAAGTGTCCGTCTCTTTCGTTCATTTTCAAAGTATTCTTTACCCTAGGCTTTTTTTTTTATACCACTTGGCCCGATAAACAAGCAGACGGTCCACCTGATGGTAAGTAGTCACCGCCGCCTATGGACGAATACTGACTGTAGAATTCTCGCGTGTTTCTATTCGTTCAGAGATGTCGCCACATAACTTAACAGAAGTATGCAGAAATCAGTAATTAGACCCATATTCGGAATAAATTAAAAATAGAAAAAGTAGACAATTATTAAGTAAAATAGGTAACGTAGGCCTTTCTGTTAAATAATCTGGTTCCTTGACATGACAGCTTACTAGGGTTGTTGGCTTTGATAATTAATTATATTTTTACGGGGTATTTTGTAACACGTTGTATATATCGTGTAACGCTACTGACGTTTGATGGTTAGCGCGGAGAGTCGTCAAACGCCCGTATGAAGGCTTTGCTTCAAAAAGTGAATAATTCCTTGTCCCACCGATCCAACGACTATCCAATAAAAAAAAGGTCGTTATTCGTCGCCAGGATCCGAAAAAAGGTGTAATGTGATATTTATGGTTTTTACAATTCCATATCTTACTGTTATTTTTGCCAGAACATCGAACCCTGTAGATGACTTTTAAATGTAAATGATTAAAATTGTAAATGGTTCAACGAACCTGTTCTTAAACTTGTTGCGTCTGGATTCCTGTCTGTCTCTCTTAAAGATAATTTTAAACGGTGCTTAATTTAATAAAAAGCTTAAAAAACCACATCTGTTATATTGATTTTATACGAATAGTGTGTAGCTTGTGTCATCCGGAATATAATAAAGCATCGATTGGTTTGTTATTCATCAAAATCGGCTTAGTAGTTTAGGCTCTATGGTTAATTATATTAAATATGGTTTTTATATTGCTATCTTGTTTAAATACGTACCATCTAAGCTACAAAAAGAATTAATTATGTTTTGTATTTTTAAACGAAGAACAAACATGCTCAGAAATAAAATACTAAAACTTTTAGTTTATCCAAATAAACGCAAACCTTTTTTGTTCTGTGTACAAACATAGACTACTAAAAAAGTCATAAACCATGTTTTGGCTTTGCCGTAAAAAAAGAACGAAGCATGCCCAAACTCTTTGGTTGCGGCGTCATAATAGAAAATACTTAAGTCATCACAATCAAACAGACTCGCTGACAGTTAAGAATGTCGTACAAAAATAAGCTTTATTTTTTTCGAAACAAGGTTCATGGTATTTGATTAATTGATAATCGTTAAATTAATACAAATCTTAGTCATTTACCTAATTATCTACGCCGCTTACCTAAGTAGTCTATTCTAGATTTTTAATGTTCAGAAAGCTAACTGGCAGACGATCCACCTCATGGTAAGTGGTCCCTGCCACCATGAACATTTGCAACAAAAAGAGGTATCGCCTATGCGTTATATATATATTATACCTTGAGACATACAATTGTTAAGTCTTATGTGCGTGTAATTTTACCCCCTTACCTTTCTAACCGACACACAGAACGGCAGAAATGTGTTTGGTAGTACTTCCCCGGATAAACTCTGCACTAAAAGTTCTATGTTCAGGAAAAATCTTGAGATTGATCAATCTTAGAAAACTTAATCTAATTCAAATTCACTAATATAAAAAAAAAACGAATACAAACTTTTTGTCATAAAATTACCTAACTGGTGGCCGGCCACCAAAATCTACTAACTGGTAAATTAAATATAATAGAAGGGATCCCGTGTGAGCCATGTCCACATCGTTGCATAACCTTTATAAAACCACTAATTTCACTGTTTTATGTATCCAATCTATTTTAAAAGGTCATAATAGGTATTTAGAGACTACCCACGCAATAATGGCATTAAAAAAACTACACAGTTAACATTAACAGCCGCCATTTTGGTTGTTTTATTACAGTTCCTATGAGAATGTCAAAAGAACGAAGAGGTCATTCGAGCCAAACATTAAACTTCGATTTTGTATCAATAAACGAAACTGTTCTCTTATTTTTTAAATATTTTTGACAATGTTTATAAAGTTACAAAAAAAACTTGCAACACTGCTATTTTTTATTATGTTCTTAATTATTGTCAGTTCAGATCGCATCCATTCTTTTTTCATCCCGGGACGTTCTTTACTCACGGCCTTCTAATCTCAAAGTAAGCAGAGCTTGTATCATAACCAGCATATATTTTTTTAACTAAATCCAAACTTAAATATATATTTACATCCAGACAAAGAACAAACCAACACGTTCTTTCACACAAACGTTTGTCTTGGTGGATGGGACCACCTGCGGCGTAACCACTGAGGCAACAGTGAAATGTAATTTTAAAAAAATAGAATGAAAACTTCCACTTTTTGTATGTCAGCTAAAGACAATCAAACGTTTAGTTTTAATTATCTCGTAAAGCAAATTACCTATAATTACACGGTAGCTTTGGGTGTTTTGTTAAAATAGTGAAAAGTCTGATTACGCCATTTTGCTCCCATGACGCATTTTTGTCAAATTTATGGTGATGGCCAAAATGTTGCACTTTAAAAAAAAAGGTTTTAAAAAAGAATAACATCGTCAATCTTGTTTAAATAGAATAATTAATGACATTATTTAAATTCGTGTAATAAATATATCAGAATGTGAAACTTTCTGTTAGTCAATTTAATCGTTGCCGGTCGTTCAACTATTTTTTTCTTTTACTAGGGATAAAAATTTGTGATGAAATTTAAAACCAATTTTTTATTATCTTTGAAACAATTTATTGGGAAATATGAGCTTAGATATTGATATAAAATAGTAAATGACATGCAAACACTTTGCGATGAATTTTGGAATTATTTGAGTTAGACCCCTTTCATCATAAGGTCTTGTAATTAATTTATTTATTTTTAAAAATTAATTATTTTTAAATAAAGTTTTTTTTAAATTCTAAAATGTTACTTAGCTTTACATTGTTTTACAAAGTAGATCCTACTAATATTATAAATGCGAAAGTTTGTGTGTATGTATGTTTGTTACTCTTTCATGCAAAAACGACGGACTGACTGGACGACGGATTTGAATGATAAACTTGGCACATATATAGAAAATGCGCTGGAATAACATATAGGATACTTTTGCGCCGGGAAAAGGTTACATCCCTCGGGAATTCGGGAGAAACCGCGGGGAACAACTAGTAAGTTATATCTAAGAATTAAATTTTAAAGTTAAAAAATGTTATTGAAAATGTAAACCTATTGCTTTACAATAAGGTACAACTGGATCATCACACAAGAAACACCTTATTTCAAAAGCAGGGCGGTCCATTTTCCTATGACATTCTTAAATGACAATAAGAACTTTAACAACAGACTAAACTTTCAATAAGAAATCGAAAAGGCTTCTAAATATGGAGCCTATATGCAAGACCTGATAACACAAAACTGGCCATCTTTATGTTACTTTAATGACATTTGCAACACCAGCATCGCCAATGCCTCGACCCTGAGACGTGAAGTTAAGTCTCATGTGCCTGTAATTTCACCGGCCGAACTTTTCTAACCGAAACACAAAACACAGTGATACAAGTACACTACTGCTTCACAGCGGATGATAACTCTGCACTAAGAACTATGCTACCTACTTCAGATATGAGGTTCTCGTAGAATAAAATAAAACATGGAATTCTACATGTTTCTCAATACTGTTTGGTCAGTACCTAGTCGACCTTCATACAACTGACCGCACGCCCAAGGCCACACACACATACATACAACCGGATTCTTGTAGCCACCCGAGTTTTAATTAAAAAAGCATACTACTTTTACTTGCACATCCTTCGATTACTCTACAACCTTGACCAGAAACTATCCAATACACTGCCGGTACACTGGACAAATATCACTTGAAGTCGTCGCTAGTGAGGCGGATCTGTGATCAGTGTCTCACGGCGCACAGTTATCCAGGCGACACCCTGCTCAGAGCGCTACCGCCATGCTGAGCGGGACACATGAACGCTGTATACGATGATATTTGTCAGCGATCTCGAAGTGACCTCAAAATGCTGTGCAATGAAAGGAAACAGTCACTTGTTATACAATCATTTTATTTCAAACAATATTATGTCTGCAATTGCAAACAGTAATGTTGCAATAAAATACCTAACAATGTGATGTTACATAACGTATACAAGTATGTTAGGTCACATGGGTATATCTTAAGACCTAAAATTTTAAATGCCAAAGGTCTCTTTTTATGTTTGCTATCACGTACACTTAAAAGCTGTAAGATACGAAAGTTTCAATTCCACAAATAAAACAGAGGGTGTAAAGACACTCAATAGAAGTGATTTTTTTATATGACAGGGAAACATTTTAATTATTCATCAAAAAAACGTCATGGAAAGTCTTTTGGGAGCGAATCCATCCGAGGCCAAAATAGCTTAAACTCTAATATTTAGAATTATACATTTTGATGAGTAAGTGTAACTAAATTTAAGTAAATGCTAAGTTATTTATTTATAATCCATGTATCGGCAATAGAAAAATTCAATGTAACACTATTATTAAGGAACCACAAGCCTCAGTTCAAAACAATGTGCTGAGCAAACGCGGAAAGATGTTAATTTTTAGAAACACAATACAATTGATCTTAAAATAATTTATCGTAGAATCTTCAAAGAGTTCGGACTAAGAGTCCGTAGAAAATGTAAAAAAGAAATAATTAAAAAAAAAAACAATTATTCATCAATCACTTTTGAATAGCATACATTGTGTTTATCATTATAAGAATTTCAAAGCCCTCCATAAAAAAGTTCTCTTTAAAAAAAAATCATCTCAAAATAAATCAAATATTACGTGGAACAGCTGTTTCATTATTAAAATTAATCTTTATATATATGTAACCTATGTCTTCCTTATTTATTGGATTGCGATGATATTTTAGTGAGTTGTTCTATGTAGGCCTGCGAAGGTTCCAGACATAAAAAGTCACATACCTCCACAGTCCAGGGGCTCGATTCTGTAAGGAAAATGACACTAACTCGAGGATGTTTCGTCGCGGCCTCTATGCTCTGTCTCTGTCGCTAACTACGCTAATACTACTAATCACGTGAGAGGTAAGCTCTCTGAAGCCTCCGTGAAGCGGCTCGCCGACGAAGTTCGTATTAGCTGAAAAAGGGGACAGGAACTAGTACTTAATATTTTACCAGTTTCATTAATGTTTTATATATAAAAGCAAGGATTGTTTTTGTCTAGTCAAATAGACTGAGAAAGACAGACGGTCCACCAGTTGGTAACCACCTATGGAAATTTCCAACACCAGGGGCATCGCTGCGTCGACCCTGAGATGTGAAGTCGCTAAGCCTCATGTGCCTGTGACTTTCTAACCGAAACGCACTTGTAATGCTACTTCAGGGCCGTAATAGTTACGGAAATAGATACTTCTCCCAAAAAGCTCTACTACTTTTAATATTCTTAGAACTGAAAAAAATACTACCTGATATTTGAGTGAAGATTTTTTGGAACTCTGCCTGGCTGATCATTTGTAAAAGGCAAATCATGAATTACGTCACACGGTAAGGGGTCAAGAATGTGTATGTTGTGAGGTAGTGAGGGAAATCTCATCTATATACTTATTAATATATTATATAAAGCTGAATGGTTTGTTTGTTTGCTTGAACTCGCTAATCTCAAGAACAACTGGTCCGATTAGAAAAAAAAACCTTTTGAGAGCTTTTCTCGAACATTTGTCGTTATCAAGACTATTTCTGAGGACAGAAACTACAACTTTTGGGAACGCGGGTGAAACTGCGGGGCACAGCTAATTAAAATGATAACATTCTAACCTTCAACACTAAAGTTCACAATATTGCTAACTCTACCGTTGTGATCTATGCCAGTCATAAATAACATTAATAAATGATTTCAAAGTCCATGGACATTATGTTGATTAAAATTGTATCTTTCTAAAACGTTTGATTTATTCTTGGTTATATAAAAAAGAATATAAACAGAAATATATAAAAATAATTGGGTGGAGATGAAAGATATGTCGCTGCAACACCAAATAGGGGCTCGATTCTGTATGGAAAATTACACTAACTCGAGGATGTTTCGTCGCGGCCTCTATGCTCTGTCTCTGTCGCTGACTACGCTAATACTACTAATCACATGAGAGATAAGCTCTCCGAGGCCTCCGTGAAGCGGCTCGCCGACGAAGTTTCTATTAGCTGAATAAGGGACTGTATCCTTTGATTTTGACATCATTGGTTTTTTAATAATGGAACCAATTTTAAAAACGTATTCATGTCAAAAAAAATTACTACTATATCTTAATATTGCAAAATTTTATCTAAAGTCACACAAGGGTAGTGCGGTCACATAAATAACAAGTGGGGAGTGGGAGGATAGCCGTAATGGTTTATTACTAAATAAAAAATAATATTTACACGTAAATTATGAGCAAATTAGTTTGTATTATAAAACTATACGAACTTAAATGTCAAACTAGAAGTAGGTAAAAAGGTCACCGACATGTGATATCTAAGCTCTTGTAATAACAATTTACACCTACACACGCAATAATAGTTCTTATAAACAGCCTTATTCACTCAATTCAAACTCCGCGCAACTAGGCTTCGCAGAGCGGACCTTTCATGTGGTTGTGTAGTTACCGAAAGCGACAGAGCATAGAGAACGACGAAACATAATCGAGTTATTGTCATTTGCCTTACAGAATTGAACCTCTGTAGTGCTGTCCGTGTGTTGACTTTGACCGAATTATACGGTCGTCGATTTCAAAGAATTTTTCGGTCAAATGTTTTTTTTATTGATTTTTGTGTCGATAAAATTTTCTTTTTTATTATTTAGCCAACTTTATAAATTTTGCTAGCTATGTTGATTTTATTTTGTGGTTTTAAGGTGGTCCTATTTTAATAAGATCCGAGTTCTTCAAGGTAAGTCTAAATATTGGACTTCCCCTGGCATTTAAAACTTGCGTAGGTGACGTTGAAAAATTACCTTTTTTATTGACGAAAAAAAACATGCCAGTGAGCTCAAAGTTTTTGATGTAAAAAAACAAGTTTCTAGCTTCAAAAATGTCATTGATTATTTTGATTATGTCAAGTAGGTCAACAAACAGACAGATGGACATTGGAACACCATTGGTATCGCCAATGCACGGCGTTGAGACAAGAAGCTGTCAAGTCTCATGTGCCTGTAATGTCACCTACCTTACCTTTCTAACTGAAACACAGTAATACAAGTGCACTACTGCTTCACGGTAGAATTGGGTCTAGTGGTAGTACTTCCGACCGAACTCTGCATTGAGAGCTCTTCTAGACTTTCTTATTTTAGATGTCAAATTCGTTTTTACTAAAATCCCATAAAAATTAAAAGATAAAATATTTTGACCAAACTGACAGTTGATATATTTGACCTCACTTTTATCCGAACCGTCAATGTTCAACCGATTTTAATGCGATAAAACATTACTGCCATTTTATCGCATTAAAATCGCGTTAAATACAGATCAAAAAATGTCCTCACTTTTATCCGAACCGTCATTTACGGCGGTAATGTTTTAACCGAAAACCTTATGAGGTACATCACTCAATTTCTACTTGGACAAGAGGTTATAATTGGCTACCAATACATGAATGACCACTTGACTGACTTATGATAGCTTATGTAATATAGCCTTTGTTACCACTAGAATATGAGTTATTATCTAATATTTATATAATTGTGTGTGTGTTTTTTTTTATTGTTTAGCTAAATATGTGCTGGATTTTTATTAGGTCATTAAAATCCCTCCCCTTATCCTACTATCCTACTATTATTATGTTTGTATGTATGGATGTTTGTTACTCTTTCACACAAAAACTAACAAACAGATTTGGATGAAACGTGGCATAGATAGAGCATATCCTGGATTGACATATAGGCTACTTTATATCCGGGGAAAATGTGACATCCCTCGGGAAAGCGGGTAGAAGCGCGGAGGACAGCTAGTCTATATCTATACTTAATATTATAAAGAGGAAAGATTTGTATCGACATCGGTATGTTTGTTACTCTGTTTCGCAAAAACTACTAAACAGATATGGATGAAACTTGGCACATAGATAGAGCATATCCTGGAATAATATATAGGATACTTTTTATCCCGGGAAAATGTGACATCCTTCGAAAACGCGGGTAAAACCGCGGGGGACAACTAGTTTAGTATAAAACAAAGTCGCTTCCGCCGTTTGTACGCTTAGATCTTTTAAACTACGCAACGGTTTTTGATGTAGTTTTCATTAATGGACAGAATGATTCAAGAGGAAGGTTTAAATGTAGGTTTATATACCTCGGGAACGCGGGTGAAACCGCGGGGGACAGCTAGTAAAAAATAAGATTTAAAATTAAAGATAAGTCTTGTGGTAATCGAGTATAGGAAAGCCATAATGAGAGTCGCTGGTATTCATTCTACAATAAGGTTCAAATTCCTTTGACAGAGCACGTCGTGGGGTAACTATACGGTGATCAGTCAGTTCTTGTCACTCCAGTACCAGCAGTTTGATACAAACCTTGCATCTGAACCGATCGAGGTGAAATTGTGCACACTCAATTGTTTTTGTTGGCACTGCACGATTAGCTATGTGACGTCATTCTAAATCCAATATGGCGGACGTGAGATGGTCATTTATTATTTTATAAGCCAACTCCATGTCATGGGTGTCTAATGAAAGGGTTTGCCGAGCAGCATACGTAATGGTTTTATTTGTTATGTTATAAAATGCCAAAAAAACTACCACTGAGCATAATAAACTTAAAGATATTTATGGGCAATGCTCTCGTTTTTTATGAGATAAAAACATTACCTACCGAACCACAAACTCAATAAATAATAATTATAAATAAATAAATATCCCCGGACATTCTTTACACACGGCCATCTGATCCCAAACTAAGCAGAGCTTGTTCTATGGAAACCAGATAACTGATATACTAATTTTTAAAATACATACTTATAAAGATATTTACACCCAGACACAGAACAAGCACACACGTTCATGCACACAAATGTTTGTCCTGGGTGGGAATCGAACCCACGACCTTCGGCTTGGCAGTCAGAGTCGTTAATCACCAAGCCAACTGGCCTGTCCAATACAATTAACAATTACTTTAATTACAATAAAATGTAATTGCCTAACTAAAACGCATTTATATAAATGTCCCATTGACTGTAGTTACACTAGTTTTTTACACCCGGCTCCTACCGGTTTGTAATAATCGTAATTTCTTGGCAGTTGTGTAAGTTTGTCTGTTTCCATTGATTCACGACAATTATGCTCGGAGGTGCAAGGCGGCTATGTTGTCACAACAAAAAAGTTGATCCGATCTAGCGGACAAGACAACATAGTCGAATCGTTGGTACAAAGTTGTGTTGCTGTTGTGTTCTCCTCCTGGGGGCTCCCCTTTTAAGTTTTTCCAATCCATGTAATTACTGTACTTGTAATGTAATAAAAAAAATTTGAATTTGATTTTTTGAGAAAACGGCGCATACAGTATGGCGGTTGGAGTTGTCACAACATTATGTTGTGTTTGTAGTGAGAAAACCGCCTTACTGTTTGGATGGTCGCTTAGTTATTAATTTATTTGTACACTAAATGTTCGAGTTTTCCCGCATTCCCGAGGGATGTTACCTTTTCCCGAGGAAATAAGTATGTGGTAATCTAAGTTATAAATTCGTTTAGTACATTTTGTTTTTCACGTACCGTTATGAGATGGTTATGATAAAAAAACCCTGTTTGAGTTTGTTTTTTTTTTATCGCGGATTTGATTCCCATCGAGGACACACGTTTGTGTGCATGAACATGTCTGTTTGATCTGTCTTGGTGTAAATATGTATGTATGTATTTACAAAAAAAAAGTATATATAGTATATCAGTTATCTGGTTTCCATAGTACAAGCTCTGCTTAGTTTGGGAACAGGTGGCCGTGTGTAAAGAATGTCCCAGGACATTTATATAATACTATAGCCAACAAGCTGACGGCCTGTCTGATGGTAAACGGTCACCGCAGCCTATTGTCGCTTGCAGCACCGTCGCTATCACTCGCGTGTTGCCAGCCTTGCGAAAACTGATTTATACTAAACTATCGTTTAGGAGAATGGACACATACCGTCTTACAAGATTACTCTCTTACAAAATACTAAGTGTTATTAAAACCCACAGTTTCACATTTAATTTTACAAAATTCTGACATTTCCTCAAGGCCTATTTGACAGCTAAGGATGCCGTACAAAAATGAGCTCTATTGGTAATAAGGTGCATACGTTTATTCAATAATTAATTGTATGATGGTGCTATTGGACCTTATTATCACGATATAGGGTTCATTTTTCTATAACACTGACAGCTGCCAAATGGACCTTTTAAATCTAAACTATGAAAGCGACATTATGTTTCGTCAGAGGCTAGTGCGAAATTCTAACACTTTTTAAGAGTTCCTTGACTTTACCAATCTATTTGTCTGTACCAGGCGTGAATAGGTTAAGTCGAAAATGCACTCTTTTCAGAGCAGCCATTTTTTAACCGACTTCAAAAAAGAGGAGGTTCTCAATTCGTTTGTATTTTTTTTTTATGTTTGTTACCTCATAACCTTCGACTGGGCGAAGCGATTTTAATGTTTCTATTTTTTACACGCTTTTTTGATGGGCGCGATTTTGACCAACTTTAAACGGTCAGATTTAATTTAAACTTTGTAGATATCCTAAATAAATAAATATCATGGGAAATTCTTTTACACACGGCCATCAGTGCCTTTACCATGAGTTTTTAACGTACGTACTCGCTAGCGACGGCGTAAAACATTTCTACGGAAAATGTGTACAGCGCCACTAGCGGTCACCTAAAGAACTAAAATCGATAGTACGAGTCGATAGGTAAAACACCTATCGAAATGTAGACACTAGCGAGTAACGTTTTTTAGCCTTTGCTATAGAAATTCGGTACCATGAGTCACAAATTTGACAGTTGCTATCGAGAAATACTGTATCGATAGTAGTTAACTCGCTAGTGACTAAAGTAAGTTTCGATAGCAACTCATGGTAGAGGTACTGGTCCCAAACTAAGCAGAGCTTGTACTATGGAAACCAGATAGCTGATATATACTAGACAGACATATACTATTTCTTTTTTTTTTCTAAATACATATAACTACCTAATTATAACCTTTTAACTTTGTAGATTCATCGAGGACCGATGACAATTAAATATTTTAAACAGTTAGACCCGTTATCGTTACTAGGATGAAAAATGAAAAATAAATAATAGTTTAAAATAACTAAAAAAACTCGCTTTTCTAGAAAATCCAACTAAAAAAAAAGATGTTTTTTTTTAATAAATTTAAATTAAGGATAGTTTAAATAAGAAAAAAAAATGTATGTTATACCAAAAAAAAGCGTGGGGTGCTTTTTTTCTTATTAACACTATCCTTAATTTAAATTTATTAAAAAAAAACATCTTTTTTTTAGTTGGATTTTCTATAAAAGCGAGTTATTTAGTTATTTTGAACTGTTATTAGGTTTACGTTTTATCTGTAAATTCTTTTTTTTTCATTACTTAATTACTTTTTTACCTGAATGTGATTACTTTGATTGAAATTGGTTATTTATATTAGTTAGGCCAGTTGACTTGGTGGTTAGAGATTCTGACAGCCAAGCCGATGGTCGCAGGTTCGATTCCCACCCAGGACAAACATTTGTGTGCATGAACATGTTTGTTCTGTGGTGTAATTCTGGTGTTCTTTTCTCCTTTCTATAAATACGGAGATGAATAAAACACTACTGGCTCTCATAAGTTTTTTAAGTATTTTGTAATTGTTAAATATAAAATTATGTAAAATTGATATGATAAAATAGCCAGGAAGTCAGAATAAATAAAATTTATATAAAAAAATTATTTAATAAAAAATAACTGAGTTTCTTGTCGGTTCTTCTCAGTTGAAGGCTGACTTCCGAACCGGTTGTAGCTTCAGTTACTTTAAATTTGACCTTCATAAGTGCCCTCCGAGGGCCTAAACTGAATAAATGGTTTTGAATTTTGACATTTCAATTTTAATATCTATTTGACCGCGGTACCCTAAAGAGTGACATTTGCAGATATCTATTTATGGTTTTTGATTATTTTCCTGCAAATTTTAATAATTTGAAACCGGTCTAGCGTGTTCATTATCTTGTGTCATCACATCGTGGAATAGCCTTGTGACGTCTGCTTGGACTATACAGCTAAATTATCGAATATTCAACTTGGCCAGTCACTTCGAACCAAATGTCCACAAATATTTTAAAGAGACTACTAAACCCTGCGGTTTTACCCGCTTTCCCGAGGGATATTCCCGGGATAAAAAATAGCCTATATGTTATTCCAGGATATGCCTTATCTATGTGCCAAGTTCCCGAGGGATATCACATTTTCCCGGGATAAAAAGTAGCCTAAATGTTATTCCAGGATATGCTCTATATATGTGCCAAGTTTCATCCATATCTGTTGAGTAGTTTTTCGTGAAAGAGTAACAAACATACTAACATACAAATCTTTCCTCGTTATAATATTAGTATGGACTCTATTCTCTGCGGTTTTATCTGCGTTGTTATATCACATGGTCCGACAAACAAGCAGACGGTCCACCTAGTTAGTGGTCACCGCTGCCTATGGACATTTGCAACAGGGACATCGCTGCTTTGTCTTACTTCTTGGTCCTTGCTTCAAACTGTTCATTGATTTTATTGTTTATATCAAGTAAAAGCGCAAATAGACATTTCAAACACCCTAGGTATTGCCAATGCGTTGAGACACGAAGTTGTTCACCCTCATGTACCTGTAATGTCACTGTTCTTACCTTTCTAACCGAATCACAGTAATGCAAGTGCACCGTACATGCATTTATATATAGCCTATAATTAGCGCAATTAAAAGTTCTGACTGTATACCGATTTTCATAAAAATCTGACAAATTCTTCTTGAGTTATAAAATATTTTTTTTTAAACAGTATAGTTTAATTATCACTACATAGTATAAAACAAAGTCCCTTTCTCTGTCCCTATATCCCTATGTATGGTTAAATCTTTAAAACTACGCAACGGATGCGGTTTTTTTTAATAGATAGAGTGATTGATGAAGAAGTTTTATAAGCATTAGTATTTATATTGCACCTGAGCGAAGCCGGGGCGGGTCGCTAGTATCTAATAAAGATCATATTCGATTAAAAAACTACCGCTGCTTTAGTAAAGTGCAAAATACCTCTTTATTAACTCACTCCTATAGGTCATTTTTAATTTAACAAGTAATATATCAAATCAATATTCAATTCACGTTATAAAAGTTTTTCAACCTTGCACTCACTTTATTCTCCTTTGTTCTGACACAAAGACATTACGTATTCACACATATTTCTTGAAAACGATAAAATAAGGCCTTAAAATATTCTTTGTGGTAACAAAGATGCAATGTATCGATAAGAGAGAACACCTTGCGAAAATATTATGCGATATTAGGCGGATCTGTGGTCAGTGTCTCGTCGCACACAGTAATCCATGCGACACCCTGCACAAAGCGCTACCACCATGCTGTGCGGGACACATGAACGCTGTACGCGAAGATATTTGTCGGCAAACTCGAAGTAGTCGCTAGTGAGGCGGATCTGTGATCAGTGTCTCGCGGCGCACAGTTGTCCAGGCGACACCCTGCTCAGAGCGCTACCACCATGCTGTGGGGGACTCATGAATGCTGTACGCGATGTTATTTGTCGGCAGACTCGAAGTAGTCGCTAGTGAGGCGGATCTGTGATCAGTGTCTCGCGGCGCACAGTTATCCAGGCGACACCCTGCTCAGAGCGCTACCACCATGCTGTGGGGGACACATGAATGCTGTACGCGATGTTATTTGTCGGCAGACTCGAAGTAGTCGCTAGTGAGGCGGATCTGTGATCAGTGTCTCGCAGCGCACAGTTATCCAGGCGACACCCTGCTCAGAGCGCTACCACCATGCTGTGGGGGACACATGAATGCTGTACGCGATGTTATTTGTCGGCAGACTCGAAGTAGTCGCTAGTGAGGCGGATCTGTGATCAGTGTCTCGCGGCGCAGAGTGATCCAGGCGACACCCTGTGCGGGACACATGACACAAAGATTCTGTTTAACGTTGTTCTTCACGCAATCAGAGTACTAAGAACATAACGGTAACAACTGCTTATACATTCAAAACGTTTCTCGCAACACATAAAAGGATTGAGTAACTCATTACACCTTTTTTGTAAAGTAGGCTAGTTACATACTAACCTAGTGGGAATACATGTTTGATGGGTTCGTAGGCCTTAGAACCTTGGACTGGTTTACTTGTGTCGAAAATAAAGGGAACAATTAATTTTAAAGGTCCATTTTATATGTGAAATGAAACGATTATTGCTTCGGAACGAGTGGTATAAAGCTTGAATCCCGGTTTCAATAAATGACAAATAACGTCTATCTATCTTACCTTTAGCTTTTGCTGTTAGGAAAATTAAACAATTGACGAATGTTGAGACGGCCAAATTAGTTTATTTTGCATATTTTCATAGCCTCTTGTCCTATGGTATTTTGTTTTGGGGAGCAGCAGCGGATATAGAATCAATATTTATTATACAAAAAAGAGCAATTCGTGCAATTTACAGTATGGGTCCCCGTGAATCATTAAGAGATTTATTTAGGGAAATAAATATAATGACATTACCTTCACTATATATTTATAAAAATATAATGTTTATACGTAGAAACATAGGAATGTTTGAGGCAAAATTAGATATTCATAGTAAAAATACAAGACAAAGGGAGAAGTTAGTTGTTCCATACTTTAGACTAACTAAAGTTAACAAGTCATTTCTTGGTAATTGTGTTCGATTTTATAATAAGATACCGCTTTCAATAACCAAAATGTCTGATCATAAATTTAAAAATTATATTAGGAAAGTTTTGAAAGAAAAAGCGTATTACAAGGTAGTTCATTATATTGAAGATAAAAATGTATGGAAATAGCTGCTCTCTGCACAGTGCACCTCTAAATCTCTTGTTTAAGTTGTAAGTACCTAATTATTGTTATTTTTTATTTTGTAGTCTTGTCATATTTTTTTTGTTTTGTTTTTATTAATGTTACCTATAATAAGTATCTTGTAATTGTTAAATATAAAATTATGTAAAATTGAAATTATAAAATAGCCAAAAAGTCAGAATAGATAAAAATTTATATAACAAATAAAAAAAAATGTAACCTTGCTGAGTTTCTTGCCGGTTCTTCTCAGTTGAAGGCTGACTTCCGAACCGGTTGTAGCTTCAGTAACTTTAAATTTGACCTTCATAAGTGCCCTCCGAAGGCCTAAACTGAATAAATGGTTTTGAATTTTGAATTTTTGAATTTTTTAGCCCGTTGTTGGTAATGTGTCCGTAAGATGCGACAGTGCTCACACCACGTCACATTTGGACTTCAAATATCTTCGGAGGAATGTTTTGTTACCTCATATGGGATAATGAGCGTGAAGATTGTGTTGTTATGTTATGTTGCAACGAATATTATCATTTATAACAATACAAATTAGTCATAAAGTCCTTACTACTTTACTGGCCGATACCTATTTTGTTTTCTTCCTTTAGATTCTGTGAGTTAAATCGCTTTAAGAGTTGATGGTGGTTTATTTGCAGTGATCACAAAAAAATCAAAATTCATAACCATTTATTCAGTTACGCCCTCGGAAGGCACTTATGAAGGTCAAATTTAAATTTACTGAAGATACTTGTTACACCAGAAGGTTATGTGTTGCCAACTTTGAAAAGCACTTTCCATTCTTGTGAAGATCTCTTTAAGATGTGTCACGCTGGACCAAAACACTTGATCGCTCACCAAAAGAATGATAAATCTTATGTACCTAGTTTTAACTTTATTTCTCGATATTGTTTAATGTCTAGGTCCAACACCAAACAAGAGCATTATTCTGCCCAATTTCTGATAATTTCAGTGCGATATGTATGCTCTCTGTCGAACTCAATGTCGACTTATTATAAGAGATTTGGAGAATAAAAAAAACTAATTGACTCAGGCGTGACCTTGCAGAAATCCATTGTAATATAATACAAAAAAAAAATCTATTAACTAATTCCGCTGGATCTATTTCTCTGTCAAATCCCAAACAAGGAAACTCAACAGGAAATCGACACGTGTTTCACTTCTACACGAAGCATCTTCAGAATATATTAGACCCGCTGTCACTGAGCCGACGCACTAGCGCCACAGACGTTGCCTCGCCGACCGTCGTACAGAAAAAAAAATAGGTATGCTTTTGTCGGCCACTCGGTATACTCTTTAGTCAACTGCTACAACCGTACAGATGAGTTAAGGTGATAGTATTCATAACTGTTACAACACCGACTAATAAACAAAGAAATTTATAACCAATAAATCTTATATGGACAAAAATAAACGGCAAAACCAACATTTTCATATCCGGTATTCTTATGTGCTTTACATGCCAATCTTTATAAGTGCCAATAACAACACGAGAAACTTATAAAATTCAAATAGGTAGCTTTACAACCGCAGCAATAACTCTTCGCCAATAGAATATAATCAATAAATAATAATTCCAAATCACGTAACTCAGTTATACAGTTATGCAACGTGACAGACGGACAGACGTGATTCGGTCGTTCAGACCTACATGCATTGTTAACGGGTGGAAAAATAATGGCATTTCAAACGAGGGCAATACCAATGCTCTGTGCTGGGTTAACTATGTGGTATTCGTCATCTTTAGTCTGTAGTATCGCGTACAGCGTGCGTGTGTCCCGCACAGCATGCTGGTAGCGTTCTGAGCAGGGTGTCGCTTGGATAACTGTGCGCCGCAAGACACTGAACACAGATCTGCCTCACTAACGACCACTTCGAGCCGACAAATATCATCGCGTACAGCGTTCATGTGTCCCGCACAGCATGCTGGTAGCGTTCTGAGCAGGGTGTCGCCTGGATAACTGTGCGCCGCAAGACACTGAACACAGAACTGCCTCACTAACGACCACTTCGAGCCGACAAATATCATCGCGTACAGCGTTCATGTGTCCCGCGCAGCATGCTGGTAGCGTTCTGAGCAGGGTGTCGCCTGGATAACTGTGCACCGCAAGACACTGAAGACAGATCTGCCTCACTAACGACCACTTCGAGCCGACAAATATCATCGCGTACAGCGTTCATGTGTTCCGCACAGCATGCTGGTAGCGTTCTGAGCAGGGTGTCGCCTGGATAACTGTGCGCCGCTAGACACTGATCACAGATCCGCTTCACTAGCGACCACTTCGAGCCATCAAATATCATCGCGTACAGCATTCATGTCTCCCACACAGCATGGCGGTAGTGCTCTGAGCAGGGTGTCGCCTGGATAACCGTGCGCCGCGAGACACTGATCACAGATCCGCCTCACTAGCGACTACTTCGATCCGACAAATATCATCGCGTACAGCGTTCATGTCTCCCACACAGCATGGTGGTAGCGCTCTGAGCAGGGTGTCGCCTGGATAACCGTGCGCCGCGAGACACTGATCACAGATCCGCCTCACTAGCGACTACTTCGATCCGACAAATATCATCGCGTACAGCGTTCATGTAACCCGCACAGCATCTGATCGCTGTGCGCCATTACCAGATTGATAAAGGCGTTTATCCACTATGTGTTTTAGTTACAATTATGACGGACTATATTAGATTGGAAGTGATATACAAACAAACACGCGTGACGCGACGGTGGTGGATCGCACTGGCCTCGCTTGGCTGCCCACTTTCACTATTAGACATGCTTAACGACGGTTGTACAGTCGGCAACATGAGTGATCCTAATTGACAAAACACTTTGGACATACATCTACATAGTTAACCATACGAGTAGATAGTATCCTTATTGTACATCAAAAAGAAATAAAAAAAATTGTATTATCTGATAACAATAAACCTTACATTTATTTACAATTTTTTTCATATAACCATTATCAAAACGAAATATTTTAAATTCGTAAATAAATAAATAAATATCCTGGGATATTCTTTTACACACGGCCATCTGATTCCAAAATAAGCAGAGCTTGTACTATGGAAGCCAGATAACTGATATACTACTTTTTATTTTTCTAAATACATACATATATAGATATTTACACCCAGACACAGAACAAACAGACATGTTCATGCACACAAATATTTGTCCTGGATGGGAATCGAACCCGCGACCTTCGACTTGGCAGTCAGGGACGCTAACCACCGAGCAAATTGGCCTGTCAAATAAATGTCTGTCTGTTCCGTTTGCACGGTTAAACTGCTCAACCGAACTAGCCAACATTAAGCCCACACGTACCTATAATACAGAGAGGAACACCGACTACTTTTTATCAAATTTAACGCAGGTCAAACCGACGGCTACTAGTTCAGTAATTTCCGTGTACGTATATTTTTTGTTAGTTTGAATCTGTTTAACAACTTATTTAGCTGACTGTACTATACAGAAATCATAGTGTTTATAAGCCGTAGTAGTTCAGTGGCGAAAGTCCCTGCCTAGAGGGTATGAAGACCTTATTATCGGTGAGCATCATTGTGGGGAACTCTCAAGGGTCATGGTCTCTTACGCTCCCTTTGGAGGGTGTTTTAAATAGAAATATTGAATAAAACAGTGGTTATTTACCAGAAACATTTATTGCTCATAAATATAGGTTACAAACAGGCCAATTGGTTTGGTGGTTAGCGCCCCTGACTGCCAAGTCGAAGGTCGCGGGTTCGATTCCCATCCTGGACAAATATTTGTGTGCATGAACACGTCTGTTTGTTATGTGTCTGGGTGTGAATATCTATATATGTATGTATTTAGAAAAATAAAAAAAAGTAGTATATGTAGTATATCTTAGTAGTATATGCTTAGTTTGGGATCAGATGGCCGTGTGTAAAGAATGTCCCAGGATATTTATTATTATTATTAAACATTTTGCATTTATACTGTGCCAGTATCTACCCAAATGCATATAGCCTCCAATACCCCTACTTAAATACCATATTATAATTTAAGGTCAGGCAATAATTTATAAAAAATAATTATAATTATCCCGGGACATTCTTTACACACGGCGATCTGAGGTCTTCGAGGAGCGTATCGTAATCGTATCGAGAGCGCTAAAAAGGTAGTTTATATAAATAATCGAACACCGCGCACACCGTGACGTTGCGCTATGTTCAATTTCCCATTGCATTGGTTTTAGCGCACCAAATACGTTGGCGATACGCTTGCAGTAGATGCTCGCTTCTGATCCCAAACTAAGCAGAGCTTGTACCATGGAAACCAGATAACTGATGTACGTTTTTTCAAATACATACTTATATAGATATTTACACCCAGACACAGAACAAACAGACATGTTCATGCACAATGTTTGTCCTGGTTGGAATCGAACCTACAACCTGCGGCTTGGTAGTTAGGGCCTCTAACCACCAAGCCAACTGGTCTGTTAGATTATAAAATCAGTCAGAATTATAATTTACTATCTATACAATATGACATTGAATGAAGTATCTGTTTGTAATATCAAAATTTTACTTAGTTAAGTAAATTTTAAGTTATTTATTTATAATCCATGTATCGGCAATAGAAAAATTCAATGTAACACTATATATTGAGGAACCACAAGCCTCAGTTCAAAACAACGAGCTGATCAAGCGCGGAAAGATGTTAAGTTATAAAAACAAAATACAATTAATCTTAAAATAATTCATCGTAGAATCTTTAAAAAGTCCGTAGAAAATGTAAAAAAACATTTTTATTAAATTAAAAAATTTAAATAACAGTTTTTTAATAAATGCATATGAAAGTATATACGATACTTATAACATATTTTTTTAAACATATCACAATATTTTTTTTTTGTTTGTCTGTTTGTTGCGGAAAATCTCCGAAACGGCTGCACCAATTTTGACGGGACCTTCACTGAAAGATAGCTGATGTTATAAGAAGTTACTTATTTATCCCGGGAAAATCTTACATCCCTTGGGGAATAGCTAATGCGAGGTAATGTTTGTGATGTTTGGATGTCGTCATCTCCGAAACTACTCATCCGATTTTGATAATCCTTTCATTGATAGAAAGCTATACTATTCTTGAGGCTATGTTTATCTAGGGATATCTTATAATACCACAAGGAACTTAATCTACCTGTTAGTCTAGTTAGTTGACAGGCCAATTGTCTTGGTGGTTAGCGACCCTGACTGTCAAGCCGAAGTTCGCGGGTTCAATTCCCACCCAGGGCAAACATTTGTGTGCATGAACATGTCTATTTGCCTAAGCCGAATGGTAGCAGTCCCATCCCGATTTGTTCAGTAGTTTTGAGGTAATAGTGCGTCAAAGGAACCCTATTTTCCTTATATATATATATAGACTAGCTGTCCCCCGCAGTTTCACATGCGTTTATCGATATCATATATAACCTATAACCATCTAGGAAAAATTCCGCGTCGAATGGTAGCAGTCCCACCGCGATATATTCAGTAGTTTTGAGATGATGGTGCGTCAAGGGAACCCTATTTTCCTTAGATAGAAGATAGATATCAGTTATCTGTTTCCCATAGCAGCTCTGCTTAGTTTGGAATCAGATGACTGATTATAAAGAATGTTCCCAGTATATATATATATATATATTTAAACGATATATATATATATATATATAATATTTAAACGAGTCAACGAGAAGTTGGGACTGAACGTGATACCACAAAATAAACTATAAACCAAGTGCAATAGAGTGCATAATGAGTCATCACAATACAATGCAATGCAATGCCTGTAGGGCGTTGACCTTGGAGTGCGCACGCGCAGTGTCGAGTGCGGTTACTTTTACCATTATTATTTCTTATTACAATACATTTAAAGCAACTTGTTTGATGCATTATTTTCATGTATTAATTAGTTAGTTTTGATACCCTCTATGTGTAGTCGCTCTGTAGTCTTACTAATCTAAGGCCCATGGTATTTTTATACCACATTAGCTGACAAACAAGCACACGGTCCACCTGATGGTAAGTGGTTACCGCCTATGGACATTTGCAACACCAGGAGCATCGCTGCGTTGTCGTTTGAGATGTGAAGTTGTTAAGTCTCATGTGCCTGTAATTTCACCTTACTCTTCTAACCGAAAAACAGTAATACATATGCACGGCGGAAATGTATGGAAATAGCTACTCTCTGCACAGTGCACCTCTGATTTTCTTGTTTTAGTTGTAAGTAATTATTGTCATTTTCTATTTTGTAGTCTTGTTATTTCTTTTATTGTTTTTGAATGTTACCTTTAGTAAGTATTTTGTAATTGTTAAATATAAAAATATGTAAAATTGATATTATAAAATAGCCAAAAAGTCAGAATAGAGAAAAAAGAATTTAATAAAATAAAAAAGAATGTAACCTTGCTGAGTTTCTTCTCAGTTGAAGGCTGACTTCCGAACACCGGTAGGTGCTTCAGTAACATTAAATTTGACCTTCATAAGTGCCTTCTGAGGGCCTAAACTGAATAAAGGTTTTTAATTTTGAATTTTTTGAAATGGGTATGGTGGTAGTATGAAATGAAAATATTTTTACTCAAATAGGCCTTTACAAGCACTTATGAATAGTCTGACTCTAATACCGGTTCGGAAGGTTGTTTTTTACTGAGAAGAGCCGGCAATAAACTCAGCAATTACTCTTTTTAAAAATGAACTTAGAAGTATTACAAAATATGTATGTAGTACTTCCCCGGACGAACACTGCATTAAGAGCTCTACTACTCTAAAAAATGTGTTACAAAAGTAGAGCTCTTAGTGCAGAGTTCGTCCAGGGAAGTACTACCACCTTACCTATTTCCGGCGTGAAGCAGTAGTGCACTTGTATTACTGTGTTTCGGTTAGAAAGGTAAGGCCGGTGAAGTTACAGACACATGTGACTTAACAACTTCACGTCTCAAGCAACAACACAGCGATGCCCCTAGTGTTGCAAATGAGCACAGGCAGCGGGGACCATCAGGTGGACCGTGTGCTTATTAATCGGGCCCTGAAGTATAAAAAAAAACAAAAAGCTTTTAAATTATTCTTTATCTATGGTAATTTGCTACAGAGTATAAATATAGTTTTTGCATACTCCTTTTACATTACAATGGGAGGAAGTAGGCGGTATATTGTGTGATGGTATATACGTCGCCTATTGTTACCATTTCATGCGAGTATTTACCACATTATAAATGGTGATGGGTCAGTTAGCGTGGTCGATTCCCATCCAGGACAAACATTTGTGTGCCTGAACATGTCTGTTTGTTCCGTGTCTGGGTGTAAATATCTATACATTTAGAAAAAACAAACCTCGTATGTAGTATATCAGTTATCTGGTTTCCATAGTAAAATAGTAAATATCCTGGGACATTCTTTATACACCGCTGATCCCAAACTAAGCAGAGCTTGTACTATGGAAACCAGATAACTGATATACTATATGTACTATTTTCTTTTTCAATACATAAATATAGATATTTACACCCAGAAACAGAACAAACAGACATGTTCATGCACACCAATGTTTGTTCTGGGTGGGAATCGTACCGCGACCTGCGACTTGGCAGTCAGGGTCGCTAACCACCAAGCCAACTGGCATGGTTATTTATTCTGTGTAAATTTCTATATATGTACATGTAGTTTATCAGTTATCTGGTTTCCATAGTACAAGCTCTGCTTAGTTTGGGATCAGTCTCAATCAAGATCAGGCTGTGTGTCAAGAATGTCAGGATATTTATTTATTATTTTATTATAAACAGCAATTGTCCCTCTCCATGCCATAGACTACGAGCGTGATAAATTTTATCATGATTGGTTGCGCAGTTGGAGTCGAGAGACAAAAAACAAATTCTTGACAAACTTTTATTAACTTACTTAAAAAACAATGGTGTCGTGGGACACCAGACAGGAACGAAGTTTTCATCGACATAATACATGCTTCTTTCAATTCAGTGCGATTCAAAATTTACTTTTAACTTATTCCTTTTCTTATAATAATTACTAATTACACTAATTTATAAATGGAACAGAATTTTAAACATGTTGTATGTAGCTTTTAAATAAATTAGGAAAAAAACAAACCCAATAATAAACCATATCATTTAAATTTACTTTTAACTTATTCCTTTTCTTATAATAATTACACTAATTTATAAATGGAACACAATTTTGAACATGTTGTATGTAGCCTTTAAATAAATTATGAAAAAAACAAACACCAATAATAAACCTTGCGCATGGGTGTTCATAGATGTCGCCACAGTACTGACAAGAACTATTTGGAAAACATTTGTAAAAGAGGTTACATAAAGTGTTTTTTATATTAAAAAACAGTTTAGATTATCTTCTATCTATCATCCTAAATATAATCGTATAAGAAAAATAGGGTTCCTTTGACGCACCATCACCTCAAAACTACTGAACATATCGGGACGGGACTGCTACCATTCGACGCGGAATTTTCCCTAGATGGTTATAATATATATGACATCGATAAACGCGGGTGAAACCGCGGGGGACTGCTAGTTATTTATATGTTAAAATAGTAGTTAGCCACTAACAACCAATTTTGTACTTTATAACAACATGCTAAAATCTATTTTCCTTTGTTACAGGTCACGCTGGCACAATGAAACGTACAAGACACCGATGGCTTGGCCTCAGTTTATTTTGTAAGTTTTATATCTGCCTTGCTCCCAATCGTTTGAGGTCGTAATATATATGCTCTCTATCCATATAATTTTAATATCTATATAAGTATGTATTTAGAAATAAAAAAAAAAAGTAGTATATGTAGTATATCAGTTATCTGGTTCCCATAGTACAAGCTCTGCTTAGTTTGGGACCAGATGGCCGTGTGTAAAGAATGTCCCGGGATATTTATTATTATTAGTGCATTACTTAAATAAAATTTTCCTTGCTGAGTTTCTTGCCGGTTCTTCTCAGTTGAAGGCTGACTTCGGAGCCGGTGGTAGCTTTAGTAACTTTAAATTTGCATCATGGCAAACAATCATTATCCTGGCTAGAAATGGAACCCACGACTTCTGGCCTGTCATCATCTTATTATTTTATTTATTTTGCTTGTTATAGTGATTTCGAATCTTATAACGATTTAGAGACAGTATTGGTCACTAAACTGTATTCTAAATATTAAATAAAAAAACATTTTTTTCTTTTCAAATTCCTTTTATAGACCTCTGTGGTTTTGTGTGAATGATTTTTCATGTATCTTTGTTTGTTCAATAATTAATTAAAAAAAAAATTAAGAATAAAAAAAAAATGAGATAATAAAATAGCCAAAAAATCAGAATACATATAATGTATGTAAAATTTTCCTGAGCTTGAAACCTTGCTGAGTTTCTTTCCGATTCTTCTCAGTAGGAGGGAGACATCCAAAACGCTAGTAGCGTCAGTAACTTTAAATTTTACCTTCATAAGGGCCTTTCGCCTAAACTCAGAGTAGTAGAGCTCTTAGTGCAGAGTTCGTCCGGGGAAGTACTACCATCTTACCCATTTCCGCCGTGAAGCAGTAGTGCTATTGTATTACTGTGTTCCGGTTAGAAAGGTAAGGGGGCCGGTGAAATTACAGGCACATGAGACTTAACAACTTCACGTCTCAGGGTCGACAACGCATTGGCGATGCTCCTAGTGTTGCAAATGTCCATAGGCGGCGGTGACCACTTACCATCAGGTGGACCGTCTGCTTGTTTGTCGGCCCAAGTAGCATAAAAAATAAAAAAAAAAAACTAAATAAATGGTTTAATATTTTGTATTTTATGATTTTTTAATACCTATATGTGACCATTTATAGTTATAATTATGTCTAAAAGCTAACGATCTAAATATATTCCATTACCCAACATATTTATGCAGTCTTCAACACATTTGCGAAACAAAATGGTCGTGAAAAGTCAAGGATTATCAAAATGTCGTAACATTTAACTTTATTAATTCAGAAATGTTAAATTCTAGTCATTTTATGACATATGACTAATAACACCTTATAGGGTAACCTTCTGGTCACAATGATGACGGGCCCCTAACATCTAAGATTGCATCACTGCTTACCATCAGGTGGGATCGCAGTCAAGCATTAGTTTATATTACCACTTGGGCCGACAAACAAGCAATTGTCCACCTGATGGTAAGTGGTCACCGCCGCCTACGCACCGATGGATGAAACTTCGTACATAGATAGCTTATAACCTAGATTAATATATTGAATTGTTTGTATTTAGGGAAAATGTAACATCTCTCGGGAATGCGGATGAAACCGCGGGGGATAGGCAGACTATACTAATATTATGAAGTGAAAAGATTTGTATGTTAGCATGTTTGTTACTCTTTCACGCAAAAACTACAAAACGGATATGGATGAAACATGGCACATAGATAGAACATATCCTGGAATAACATATAGGCTACTTTTTATCTCGGGAAAATGTGACATCCCTCGGGAACACGGGTAATACCAAATAATGGATGTTTGTTACTCCTTCACGAAATAACTTCTTTATAAATTTGGATGAAATTTGGCAGATATATAGTTTATAATTTAGATCACAACATAGGATACTCTTTATCTAGGAGATGTTTTACATCCCTCGGGAAAGCGGATGAATCCACGGAACGGTAACAAGTACCAAATAAAATAAAACTACGTTCTTATAACGTACTTACATACACGCTGTTGTTGCGTCAAGGCATTCCCGAGGGAACTTAATCATTCCCATTATTAAATACATGTTTAAAAGCTGGTAAAAAGTATGATTAATGATATCCCTGACCTTTAATGCACTTTCAAGTGATAAAACCAAACGCAACACTTAGCGAAGGCCTTCCTAAAATAAATTCTTTGGCGAACGAGGAAAAATCCACTAAAATGCATATTTAAACGGGTTCTTTAAAACCAGTGTTACTCAATATTTTATGAGTAATAAAAGTTATCAATTATTCATCATCTCTGCCTACCCATAGTGCATTTATTGATTGATCTATATCTATACTAATTTTATAAAGAGGAAAGATTTGTATGTATGTTTGTATATTTTGGGGCGGTATGTTCAAAGTTATTTTTTATTTTTTTTTTCAATCAATACTTTATTTACACAATCCTACTCAATCATTAGATTCTGGTTCATCAGACCCCGGGACCAACCAGGCTATGCAAATGCTAACAAAAATGCTCATCACTTTCCAGGTATAGCGATAGTTCTTCTGGGAACTGAATTGCCAACCACATCAGCTGCAAGAGCCACTTCGCTGATACACGCGAAGTCCACAACTACCACTGCCGCGCCTAAGGAGGCGGAAGCTGAAGATGGACCACAGGTACTAAAATTATTATCATACAGCTCTAAAATTAAAAAAATCTTAATTTTCAAAGTATGGTAAAGTGCATTTGTCTTTGAATTGTGAGCTATAGTAAAAAAACGCATAGAATAAGCACTAACAACATTGATTTTCTTGTTTTGTCTTTACAATAAAACTTATTTGGGCTATAGCGAGCATTTAGAAAAAAACCGTTTAAAAATAGTCAAGTAGTTCAAACTTCCCAACATACCACAGATGCGTAAAAAAATTTACATCCAACAATATTTCTCAATTTTTTAATATACCTTCCACTTTTCTCAAATCTTTAAAAACGTCATATGATGAGATTACGAGCTACAGGTAGAAATTACATTTTTAAAACATTTTTTTAGAGGTACAATATGGTCTATATGAAGCAGCATTTTTTTGCCTTGTTTCTGACCACAACTTACAAACAACTAACTTACAACTTCCAAATCTGCGAGACACCAATGCCTTTTAAGGACTTACACTGAATACATAAATTAAATTAGAATATAAAATCAACATCGACGCGATTTCATTTCCCACGGTCAATCAAGAATTCAAATTAAATTTTAATTAACTAAAAATCTTTTAAATCACAAAATTATACGAATAACTTTGACATATTCATATTATCATTATTATAATTATAATAATATGTGTATCGATAATTTTTGGCTTTCCTTTATATTTTTTTAAAACGGCTTCCTTTTGATCGTACCGCAATGAAACTTATAATACGAACACTACTTCAGAAGTAGGTAAGCTCTTAGTGCAGAGTTCGTCCGAGGAAGTATTACCACCTTACCCATGTCTACCGTGAAGCAGTAGTGTACTTGTATTACTGTGTTTCGGTCAGAAAGTTTAGGCCGGTAAAGTTGGCACATGAGACTTAATAACTTCACGTCTCAGGGTCGACAACGCAGGAATGCCCCTGGGGCTCGATTCTGTAAGGAAAATGATACTAACTCGAGGATGTTTCGTCGCGGCTCCGTGCTCTGTCTCTTTCGCTAATACTACTAATTACGTGAGAGATAAGCTCTCCGAGGCCTCCGTGAAGCCGCTCGCCGACTAAGTTTGTATTAGCTGAATAAGGGGGCTGGTGTTGCGAATGTTCATAGGTGGCGGTGACTACTTACGGGCAGATGGTCTTCCTGAAACCGATCCCTCAAAAAACTAATTCTCACGTGAGTCTAGGGTTCGGAGGAGGGGAAGGGGGTCCATCAAAATCCCACGACACCACGCTAAGCGGGACAAATCACAGAAATCGCCTCACATTGTTAAGGGTTGTCCCCAATGCTATTAGATTTAGATTAGATTTAAACAGGCCAGTTGGCTTGGTGGTTAGCGACTCTGTCTGCCACGCCGAGGATCGCGGGTTCGATTCCCACCCAAGACAAACATTTGTGTGCATGAACATGTCTGTTTGTTCTGTGTCTGGGTGTAAATATCTATATAAGTATGTTTTAGAAAAAAAACGTACTTGAAGTAGTATATCAGTTATCTGGTTTCCATAGTACAAGCTCTGCTTAGTTTGGGACCAGATGGCCGTGTGTAAAGAATGTCCCGGGATATTTATTATTATTATTATTATCCCTAGGTAATTATGTAAGCCGCATCAAAATCCAGTAAACTGATAATTTTTTTTAAATATTATATACAGTAAGCGCTGTGACCAAGGAAATGAAATGTGAACTGCCTTGACTAGAGCGAGACCATACGTCAGAGTGATCAAGCCATGAACAAGTTCTTTTTTTTACATCCGGATTGTGGAAATTCAAGTCATTGTATTAATTTTCTTAAAGTTTGTTTGTCTGTCTAAGTTGTAGTATCGAAAAAAATATGCTTTCTTATCTTATTTTATAGTAAACTGTCCCCGGCGGATTTACCCGCGTTCCCGAGGGATGGCACATTTTCCCGGGATAAAAAGTAGCTTATATGTTATTCCAGTATACCTATGCTCTATTTGCCAAGTTTCATCCAAATCTGTTTGTTAGTTTTTGCGTGAAATAGTCACAAACATCCATACATACAAACATTCGCATTTTTTATAATACTAGCTGTGCCCCGTGGGATATCACATTTTCCCGGGATAAAAAGGAGCCTATATATTATTTCAGGATATGCTCTATCTATGTGCCAAGTTTCATCCATATCCCTTTAGTAGATTTTGCGTAAAAGAGTAACAAACATATTTACATACAATTATATTACACTTATTTTTTATAAAACAATTGGTTTGGGTTTGGATTACCACTTAGTTCTGTAACAGCTGGTCGCATTTCAAATTTGGCAGGCAGATAGATACGATTTATATAAACAAATTGGATACTAATGATCTCGGGAAAACATAACTTTCCCGGGGAACTCGGGTATGCCTTAGAAACACTAACGTGTGTCTGTAAATAGGCTACAGTTTGACTGAAAAATAATCAAAAATATCGAAAAAAAAAATTACCGCCGTTCGGTTTTACCCACGCTCTCGAGCCAGAAAAAGTATATTATTTTATGCGTTATTCCAAAACATTTTCTATCTATGTGCCACGTTTTATTTAATACCGTAGAACTTTTTGTGTGTACTTATGACTTCTTTTTACTTCCTCAACTTTTTTTTTTTACTACCGCCCAACTCCTTGCTGCCTGATGCTAAGCAGTCAATGAAATCCCCTAGTGATGGCCATCATCCCAGCAGCCAGCATAGCATTGTGGCATCATGGCCCTCACCTTGACGGCCTTGAGAGAAAAATATATTTATAGTTATTTCAAAAATTCTCACCCGCCATTTTTCTTAGCTGATGAGACCCATCCAAACTATTCCCCTAAAGGCTGTATTGAAATAAATAATAACTAATTTCAGACGGAAAGCACAGCTGAAGAAGCTGACCAGCCCACGACCAGGAAACTGTCCGGGATCCCTCAGCTCGACTACATATATGATCCCAATCTTCCCCGGGAACTAAATGGGTTCAATCTATCCACATACCCATTCTACGAAGCAGTTCCTCCTCCGGAGACCATCGACTTCAAGTGTGATGGGCTGCACGACGGCTTCTATGCTTCAGTTGTTCATAAATGTCAGGTGAGATATTCAGTTTGTCAAGGCTTGGATTCTGTAAGGAAGATGATTTGAGGATGTTTCGTCGCGGTCTCTATGCAGTGCCGGATTAAGCAAGCGCGGGGCCCGTAGCTAATTATGTCAAGGCCTTTGGTCTGCTATGGGTTCTTAAGTATAAAGTGGTAAAAAAAAAGAAATAGTAGGTAGGATAGACACGCGGGGCCCCATTTTGCGCGGGGTCCGTAGCAATTGCTACTCTTGCTACATGGTTAATCCGGCACTGCCTCTATGCTCATTCTCTTTCGCTAACTACGTGATCACGTGAGAGGTATGCTCTCCGAGGCCCCCGTGCGCCGGCGAAGTATTTGCTGAATAATGGGGCTGATACAAATGGGGGGAGAGATTAATGCAAACAAAAACGGGGTTTGTCGTAAAGGCACACAATAGAAGTGAAACTTTAGTATTACAGGGAAACATTTTAATTATTCATCAATCACTTCTGAATAGCACACGTTGTGTTTATCATTCATTTATTTTTCGTCACACAAAAAGGTTGCGGATCAGAATTACAAAGCCCATTAAAAGTTTCACTTCAAAAAAATACATATGATCAATGCAATGTGGGTTTCATTACTGAGACCTCTCCCTACTTGTTGGTAGATAATAGGCGTGAGCATATATATTAACTAAGTATCTTGCCAGTTCTTCTCACAGAAGGCTGTGAACGGATGATGACTTTAGTAACGACACACTGTTTTTTTTAAATTCTCATGTGTAAATCTTATTTTTGGTAATTCCAGGTCTACCATCACTGCCTCTACGGGACACGATATGACTTCCTCTGCGCCAACTACACAGCCTTCGACCAGAAAACTTTCATCTGCCATTTTGCCTCTGAAGTAGACTGCAAGAACTCCCCTAATTATTTCAGCAGGTTAGTAGTTAAAAGGAGTTTTTACTCTTAGTAGATAGTCCATCCAGAGAAGTACTCCGACAATACCCATTTCCACCGTGAAGCAGTAGTGCACTTGTACTACTGTTTCGATTAGAATGGCAAGGCCGGTGAAGTTACAGGCACATGAGACTATGGAAACCAGATAACTGATATATTACATATAGTACTTTTATTTCTAAATACGTAGGTACATACTTTTTTTTCGAATTATTTTATTTAATAAAATGTGTTATATTTAATTTTTATATATGTGTGTTAAGTTTAAGATTATTTTGATGCACCACCGTCAATGATCGTCCCTAAATTTCTCTCCATCCTAAGGTTGTCTGGAAGAGATCGCTTTTTAGCGATAAGACCGCCCATTGTACATAGATTTAAGGTTTATTGTTGTTTGTTCTGTTTTTTTCTTGTTTGGTTATCTATCTATCTATTTTTTTTGTATTATTGACCAAATATAAATACATGAAGAAAATAAAACATAATATCGAAATGACTTATTCAACATTCAGTCCGTATGATACCAAATTACTAATTAGACAAATACTAGCTGCCCCCCGCGGTTTTACCCGCGTTCCCGTGGGATGTCACATGTAAACCTTCCTCTTCAATCACTCTATCTATTAAAAAAAACCGCATCAAAATCCGTTGCGCAGTTTTAAAGATTTAAGCATACATAGGGATATAGGGACAGAGAAAGCGACTTTGTTTTATACTATGTAGTGATTTATATCCACAGAAAGAAAACATGTTTATGAAGACAAATATTTGACCTAGTGGGGATGGAATCCATGACCTGCACGTAGCAGGGTCGATAGCCAAGCCTTTTCAATCGTCAATTCTTTTTTCAGAAACGATGCACTATACCAAGCAACAACACAAGCGCCTCCACCGCCGACCCCAAGCACAACAACCACTACCACCACAACAACGCGCCCCCAGCGGCCCCAACGCCGGCGCCCCCATCAACGCTACGATTATTATGACGATGATTATTACTATCGTGATGATTATGATTATGAGGAGAGGTAAAAAGTTCTACTTTTAATGGACAATAATTTTACAGCGTTTTTATGACATTTAGTAGAGATTTTAGAACAGAGTTCGACCGGGAGTAAACTGATGTCCAGTATTGATTTACATAAAAAATCAAAATTATTAGACCACCCGGTGACAACTCAAACAATGGATAATATCAACATTCCACCGAAAGACACCGAAAGGTGTTTTGAAAGATATCTTTCAAAACACCATGGAGAAGCAACGTGGAAAAGTACCATATCGATGACACAATAGGCGTGGCCTAACGTTTAAAAGAGAGCTGAACGCGTCTACAGCAACTCTTCTACCACGGACCTTCAGGTGGGACTTATGTCTCTTTATCGGCCGTTTTGTCATTAAAAAATACAAATTTTAAGTGTATCAATTTTAACAAAGTTTTAATTCTTCATTTTTAAAAATGTGTATTAAAAAGTGTGATGAAAAAAAATTTATCAAAAAATATTTACATTTACAGAAGACCTCGACCACGGCCTCAGGGTAGGCCAGGCAAGAAACGGAGGCCAGCTGCTGATGATTATGAAGATGATAGGTAGGTCTTTCTCAGTATTACATTCAGAAATATATTTTGCAAATATCAAGAGTTACAATTATTCAAAATTCTTAACCATTTATTTAGTTTAGGCCCGCGGAAGGGACTTATGAAGGTCAAATTTAAAGTTACTGAAGCTAATATTGTAACACATTTTCTAGTAAGATCATAAACTTAATCGCTTCAGGAGTCCACTCCTATAAAACTCGGCTAAAGACTGAGAGGTCCAGATCTTGGGTTCCATTCTCGAGTTTGACAAACGATTTACTTTGTTTTGATATTATTACCTGGGATTGGTAACGTGCGAGAGAGACGGCAACAATGCCGATTGGAACTCCAAACATCTCGGGTGGAATCGGGTCTCATTACTAGAACTTCTGTCTACCCCTACGGGACTCCGTTTATAAACTTGGAATATTAATATTTTAATAATTCCAGATACGAGCGCCGTCCAAGACCAAGAGACGAGCAGCCTGAAGAGGAATATGAAGAGAGAAGACCCTACGATAGGAGGCCTACAAAAAGGCCCCAATACGCCGATAGACGACCATACGATGAAGATGATAGAAGACCTGGCTTTAAAGCTGGGGGCAGACGAACTGCTAGGCCACGAGATGATGAAGAGGACAGGTTTAGAGATGATGAAGATAGACCCAGGGCAGGCCAGAGAGATAATAAAAGAGAAGACTTAAGGCCTAGAGAAAAGAGGCCGAGGGATGAAGTTAGACCGAGAGATGAAGTAAGGCCGAGGGACGAAGTTAGGCCTAGAGATGAAGTTAGGCCCAGGGACGAAGTTAGGCCTAGAGATGAAGTTAGGCCGAGGGATGAAGTTAGGCCAAGAGATGAAATAAGGCCAAGAGATGAAGGAAGAAATAGAGATGATATTCGGCCATCGGATGAAATTAGACCAAGGGATGAAATACGCCCAAGAGACGATATTAGGCCAAGAGATGAAGGTAGAATAAGAGATGAAGTAAGACCAAAAGATGAACCTACAGCAAGGGATGAAGTAAGACCCAGAGCTGAAGGGAGAAATAGACCGCGAGATGAGATAAGGCCTAGAGATGAAGTGAGACCAGAAAGAAGGCCTCCAAGGGATGAAGTTCTAGACAAACCACCTAGATTTCAACAAAATGAAGGTCGAAGATACAGAGGAGATGTCAGACCTCACAGAGGAAGAGAAGAAACCCCATATTTAAAACCAGAAAGAAACTACGACAGTGAGGATAACACCCAGGAAGAGAAAAGAGAAATACCATCGGCGCCAGAAGGTCAAGCATTAGTCAAACCAAGCGGCCAAGGAATATTCAGTCAGCCACGAGCCCCACCAAAGATCAAGAGACCAGTTCCGGTAAGTGCAAAGGAGAAATATGAATATGTAACAGTTACAACAGCTAAAGTACCGCTTAGAGTTGATGACGACGAATACTACGATTACGATGACGAAGACACGAGTAGACCATCGTCTTCCGGAAAGACCAGCACGATACAGCAAAGACCAAAACCGGAGCTAGTTGAGAAAGAGAAATTTAAGCCATCACGACCACATTTCACAGGCCCCGCTCAAGTTAAAGTTCGAAAGACTAAGAGGCCGATAGACTATGAGGAATATTATGAAGAGCCTGTAATAAAATCACAAAAGTATACCTATCAAAATAGGGATGAACGTACGAGACCTAAGGTGAACGACGATTATTACTACGATGAGAAAGAAGACATAGCAAGTAAAGTAAAGGAAGTAAGGCCATCAGTTAAGATAGTTAAGCGTCCTTTTTTACCGTCTAGGGGTGGCAGTCCGTATCTGCCACGAGGTTTGCAACCTGTTGCCGGCAGAGACGTCACAGCTCCTATAAACACCACCCCTAAAACTACTACCACCACTTCCACTACTTCTACTACTACTAGACCTCCCACTACGACTACTACTAGACCGACTACGACAACCACGACGACCACTAGACCAACTACCACTACAACGTTGACTACTACAACGACTGCTAGACCTACTACGACTATAACTACCACCACTACCAGACCAACCACTACTACTAACCCTACAACAACATTTACAACAGAACAGACTACTGCTGAATTGAAAGCAGCAGAAGAAGAATACGATGATGAATATTATGATGAAGATGACATTGATTACGATAAAAAAGACAAAGAGACAACAACAGCCACACAAGACCTAACAACTAGACAAGAGACAACGACAAGACAAGAGACAACAACAAGACAACAAACAACTACCCCAGAAATCATAACGCCTGAACAGAAAGCGAAATCACTAGCGTCAAAAGTTTTAAAGGTATACAACGACAATTATGAAGCTATTCGCGACAAATTGGAGTCGACATTATCTCCTGGGGATTACATTAAGCCATACTTGGCTACTTCTGCGCCATTACAAGCGATGACAAACGAACCATACAGAGCAGAGTTGAAAAATAATTACAAACCAAAATTTGAACCCCATCCTGATATATCGAAACCTTATACGGCAACAGGCAAACCATTCCTACCAGAAAACATATCGATCAAACAGAATCTAGCTGATTCGATAGAAAATGATTACGATGTTAGGTTAAACGAAGCGTTGACACCTAATTTGCCATTAAGCAGAGTACCTAGCGGTTTTGTAGTCCAACCCGATAGAGATTACACGTTTTCTAGGTTTAGAAACAATTATCAACCAGAACCTCAGTACGCGGCATCTGAATTAACGAATTATCAGATACGGAAGCGTCCTCAAGTGTCAGGAGTCAGTATTAGGACCCCTTCGTCATATTATCTACAACCTCAAAGGTTGACGTACAGCCACGAAGATGGGGTACCAAGATTCCCGAGGCAGTTGGTCTATAGACAAGTAGTCGGTGATTTTTTCTAAAAAACGTGATTGAGTGAAGATGTACATATGAAAACCTGTGGGATTGTAATGAGTTTAAGGTTGATGCACACTAACATGAGAAATGAGCGAAAAAAGCTGTTGTATAAATATAATAAAAAAAAAACATGTAAATTATGTTTGAAAAAGGAGCAAGAATCTTCGTTGATA
Source organism: Habrosyne pyritoides (assembly GCA_907165245.1). NCBI lineage: Eukaryota > Metazoa > Arthropoda > Insecta > Lepidoptera > Drepanidae > Habrosyne > Habrosyne pyritoides. Next base: position 1,471,202 of record OU015612.1, read on the forward strand.
ATTATTTTTGTATTTATGTAATTTATTATATTTTATAATTACGTAAAAGATGGAGCTAGAGGAATAAGTATACCCATTTATCTATTAAGCGATTTACTGCATTTTAAGAATGTGTCGATTCCGGTCGTAACCAGACCGATTTTTTACCATTTTCATCGATTTTTTTTAATCGAGCCGTCACCATAATCATTCTTACTTCTCACTGAGAACTAAGGCTTCATATTTGACTTTCTCACGTTATTTCATCGCTTAATGTGTCAACAGGAGATATCCTGTTTCTCTAATCATTAAATCCCTGTCATCAACTATACTTGTATAGTAAATAATCTGTAGTATTTTCCGTTGTACTTAGCTCGATGACGGACCTCTTCGCTCAACTTATGTCTTCGCTCCTCGCTCCGGACCGCTCATCGGCTTGAATGATTAGCACCTTTATAATGAAAAATATGTTCTCTAACCTGTTTATATATAAGCGATTTTTGCTTGTACTTTGGGTTAAAAAGATGAGCAGATACTACTGTTCAATCCTAAACAGATTTATAGAGAAATTCTGATCCAGAACCTTATTGTGTGACGAAAAATAAATTAATGATTGACACAATGTATGTTATTAAAAAGTGATTGATGAATAATTAAAATGTTTCCCTGTTATACTAAAGTTTCACTTCTATCGTGTCTTTACGACACGCTGTATTCTTTTTGTTTTGCATCTACCTATACGGTATTGTGCGGTATTCTGGTTTCGCTCCAGTGGCGGAATTTCTTACGAATACCATGCGTAAAGCCGTATGGAATTTCTGGTAGTGACTTTCGCTTATATACAAACAGTCCTTTACCTTCGGAAATGATTGTTGCCTCTATTTTCAAGTTACCTATCCTACAGGTTTTCGTAAAATTAAGAAGTAAAATATTTTTAGTGATAAAAAATAATTTTATTGTAAAAAAAACCTTTGATCAATTAACGAATTTAAAAAGTTGTATCACTGCCAATTTATATTTATAGTAATTACTTTTTATAATTAAAATGAAATACTCTTAGTTACCTTTGCTGTAAGGCGGGCTTCTTCAAAGTTCCAGTTAGTACAGTCAGACAAAATTATGTTTTCTCCTGCAATTTTATAACTGAACATAATTTTCTTCCACTGTACATAAGCACTGAAGATGATGTAAATTTTATAAATATACGAACAACATTTTTTGTTTTATAATTATTTGTAAACATAATTTTAAGAGAAACCTTCTTTAAAAAATAAAAAGGAAAAATTATATATTTTTTGTTATTATTTAATACCTTTAAACGAGCAGTAATAAGTGATACTGTAATAAGTAATACTAATTCACGATGTTTGGCCGCGATGGACTCCTAAATTACTTAACCGATTTTAAATTAAATTGGCACACCGTGAGCAGTCTGGTCCAACTTAAGAGATAGGATAGCTTAGATCTTTAATTATAGTCGCAATTTTATTTTATTGCAAATTATTGGTCTATAATTAATTGACAGTCACAATTATCTGTTAGCTCCAAACGATTCTAACAGATGGCGCTGTGTTGAAAGTACCAACGTTTAATTTTTAGGGAACTTTTATATGGACTCATTTCGACAGGACAGTGTCTGTTGGGACAGCTAGTATAATTATATATTATAATTAGGATCTCGGAAACGGCTCCAACGATTTTCATAAAATTTAGTATGCAGGGGTTTTCTGGGGCGTTAAATCGATCTAGCTAGGATTCATTTTCAGTAAATGTTGTTTTATCCGTGTTTTTAGGCAATGAAAACTGCTACTGGTAAGGTTTTCAAGTTACATCTTTTGTGAGACATACTGCTATTGGGAGCCCTTTATTATCGCATCTAATTCGTATCTAGGTATATATGACAGTGCTTTGAAAAAGAGAATACGGTAGCAGTCACGTTTGTAAATAAATCCCGAGCAATGCTTGGCCACCCAGGTACTTTTACTTTATGTACCAAATTTAAAATTGATGTTTATTTTTTATACCATAGAGATGACAAACAAGCACACGGACCATCTGATGGTAAGTGGTCACCGCCGTCTATGGACATTTGCAACACCAGAGCATATCCAAGGCGTTGTCCACTCTAAGACGCGAAGATGTTAAATCACATGTGCCTGTAATGTCACCGGCCTTACCTTTCTAACCGAAACACAGTAATACAAGTGCACTGCTGCTTCGCGGCGGAAATGGGTAAGGTAGTACTTCCCAAAATAAACTAGTTTTGAATGCAAAGAAGTCTAAATGTATTAAATTTGCATTACCCAATGTGAGAAAAGTAGGCTGTAATTTAATGATAAATAATGATGCTCTCAATCTAGTTGAATCTACAGTATTTTTAGGAATTACTTTAGACTCAAAGCTTCAGTGGGGTACCCAAATATCATCCCTTGCGGGAAAACTCAGTTCGGCAGCTTACGCAGTGAGAAAAATTAGATAACTAACAGATGTAGATACAGCACGATTAGTATATTTTAGTTATTTTCATAGTGTTATGTCCTATGGCATTTTGCTCTGGAAACTAGAAACTATATTTATTTTGCAAAAGCAAGCGGTGCGAGCTATGTATAATTGGGGTTCTCGAACTTCCGTTAGAGATAAGTTTGCAGAAATAGGAATACTTACAGTTGCATCACAGTACATTTATGCAAACATATTATTTGTCCATCGAAACATTAGTCATTTTGCTAAAAAAAGTGATATGCACTCAATAAATACTAGAAATAAGCACAAACTCGTGACCTCTGCTTATCGACTGCAAAAGGTTCATTTCTGGGACTAGGTGCGCGCTTCTATAACAAAATCCCTGCATCGACTTTAGATTTGTCCTTGCAAAAATTTAAGGATCATATTAAAGCCGTATTGGTAAAAAAGGCTTATTACAACATAAATGAATATTTAAATGATAATAGTGCCTGGTTGTAAATGTATTGTTGTATGTTATGATTTATTTTTTATTTTATAACTTTGAACATGTTATGGTCACAGTGATAACACTTTGTGTGTATTCTAAAATTTATAAATTCTTTTTTTATGTGCATCAAACTTAAGTTAGTCATGCTCGCTTTAATGCCTTTGCTTGCGGCGGCGTCGTGTGGCGGGTCGCTCACTTCCCTACAATATGGCGAGGAGGGCGATGGCTGCCACATGCGTCATACTTGTGAACTGGTGCTGCTTGTGGGGCTGGTCAGCTTTAGTTTGTTTGTATTTTTTTTTTTCATTATATATTTATAATATTATATTATTGTTAAATAATTCTGCACTTTTGACATAACACACAGGTATTGTCAGTGAGACAAAATAAATTTTATGTAATAAATCTAAGTTCGTTTTTTAAAAGAGTAATTGCTGAGTTTATTGCCGGCTCTTCTCAGTAAAAAACAACCTTCCGAACCGGTATTAGAGACAGACTATTCATAAGTGCATGTAAAGGCCTATTTGAATAAAAATATTTTTATTTTCATTTTCAAGACGAACTCTGCACTAAGAGGTGTACTACTCTTTTTTTATTAGATATACCAACAAATGTTTTTTCCAGTTTTTTCCAATGAATTGAGCTTTACTCAGCTAGACGTGTAACCTGCATGACATGGGTAAAACCGTATAAGATTTCTTAAACTTATGAGGCATCTAATAATAATAATAATAATTAATTAATTAACAAACAAGGTTACAGATTTTACATAATATGTTACATTTCACAATAAGTATATAAATATGGGTAAAAAACAATTATAGAATGTTGTATTAAATAACATTATGTTGCAGAAATCTGTACACAGAAAATGACAACCCTGCTTCTTAAACTAGGGTAACCTGTATCTTAAGAGACAGTGTTCGGCTATGTGGTATTACTTATCTAGATTTATACATCGAGCAAACTGTGTCAATCTATCATTGAAATTAAAGGATAAAAGAAATATATAACAAGGGTAGGATAATTACAAAGTTTATTTGTTTAAAAATGAAAGTGTTTTTATTAATTTTAAAAGATATTTAATTTAACATATATAGTATGTATATATCTGTCTCATTTTTTGCCGGCTTCATCCTACACATTTTTGTATTTGTGTCTCTTACCTGTCGTTTTTTCCGTTGCATGCGGTTTGAAATCACAACGATTCTAAAGAAGTTTCACTTAAAAAAAAAGAGTTTTGTAGTGATCATTCAATCGTATTGAAATAACTAGTTTACAAATAAAAGTTGACAACACCCTCGAAAACCATGAAAACGATACCCATGACGTGAAAGTTGATAGTTTATTGTAGCCACCATCTTGGATTGTCATTTTGACAGCATTAACGGCTTCAACACCCTTGAAAACCATGAAAACGATACCCATGACGAGAAAGTTGATAATCTATTGTATTGTTATAGTAACGGAAAAATTTTACCCAGAAATAAAGATGGCGCGTAACAGAAAAACGTCACAATTTTTTTACATTGCAATAAAATTTCTCCCATACGCCGATAAAGAAGTTTCACTTCTAAAACTATTTGAAATGATAAATATAATACGAGTATGTGTGTGTGTTTGTGTTCATCTAGTCTTGAAAACTGACCAAGTGCGAGTCGAACTAGCGCACCAAGGGTTCCGTCCATACCTGTAGGTATATAAGTAACAGTTCACCTCACGACAATCGGTATTTGATACTAATTTCAATTTAATACCTCTACGCGTTCATGAGGAATGTGGTAGTAAGTTTTAAATTATGGCGGGCCAGTTGGCTTGGTGGTTAGAGACCCTGACTGCCAAACCGATGGGCACGGGTTCGATTCCTACCGAAAACAAACATTTGTGTGCATGAACATGTCTGTTTGTTCTGTGTCTGGGTGTAAATATATATAGGTATGTGTTTAAAAAGTTGTATATCAGTTACCTGGTGAACATACTACACGCAGTACACTCTGCTTAACTTGGGATCAGGTAACCATGTGTGAAGAATGTCTTGGGATATTTTTTTTTATTAAAAATATTTAAATTATATGATGTAACTAAAAATTTACTGTTTTCGCAATTTTTCCTTTATGTGCTATAAAACGTTGCTTCGTACAAAATTTTAATATTCTGAGTTCACGCGAAGTACCATGTAGGATTTGATTCCCTTGCGAATGTCAAAAAATTGCGGAAGTTTGCGGCATTAACGGCTGTATCTTTTGATTGCGTTGGCTTAGAAGTTTGATTTTTTCACAGCTCTGAGGGACAGTAAATATCCCATGGCATTCTTCACACATGGTTACCTGATTCCAAGTTAAGCAGAGTGTACTGCGTGTAGTATGACTACCAGGTAACTGATATACTACATATACTACTTTTTAAAAACATACTTATATAGATATTTACACCCAGACACAGAATAAACAAACATGTTCATGCACACAAATGTTTGTCCTCGGTGGGAATCGAACCCGCGACCTTCGATTTGGCAGTCAGGGTCTCTAACTACCAAGCCAACTGGCCCATCAAAGAGTAGACTTAAGTATTTGATATAATTCCAGCTTGCTACCTCCACGCGTTCCTGAAAAAAAGGGTCTTGGCAGGTAGACGGACGGACGGACAACAAAGTGATCCTATAAGGATTCCGTTTTTTCCTTAGATACTGGACCCTAAAAATGAACGTTTGTATGTTTGTACCTTAGGCCTTCTTATCCTAAAACTACATAGGGATGTAACTACAGTGATATGGAGGGGCGAGGTGTGAGACTCCTCCATTTAAAAGGGAAGTTCTTCCGCCGTTAGTAGTAACTTGTATACATACAACGTTGATAAAAGCGATAGGCTTTTAATGAAACCTCATATACTCTATATCATTTTCAGACTACACACCAAAAATCAGAGCAATAGAAGCAATAGTTTAGCCCAAGGATATTTTTAAAGATTTTTCTTTGATAAAACACGATGTATCTTCCCTAGCAGCTGACCAAGAACATAGGCATAGCTACCTAGAGTCATTCACCTTATCACCAATGACAAAATTCACGCAACGATACCGCTCTTCATCATAAGTTCCCAATACAAACAAGGCGCTACGCTATGCGATGTTGCCATTCCGATACGCAGGTCAGAGGACATTTTTGCAAAGGATGTTTAAGTTTTACTTTGACTATTCAGCTGTTTAATTTCTTAGAAAAAAGATTTTTCGTAATTTTCACGTAAACTTTTTTATTAGTTTCAAATTAATCGTAAGCACGTATAGTATATGTGGTTTTATTTAATGCCTCTCGCTTTTATCAACGATGTATATGTCAAATCGTGAGACAATCTTGAGAGTGCGATGTAGGATTCTCGCGTGTTTCTACTCGTTCATAGATGTCGCCACATGACTGTAGTGCGGGCGGTGAAGGATTGTAGGTGTGTTCATAGATGTCGCTACAGTGACTTGTACATAAGCCTGGAAAGGCACAAATAAAAAACAACACCGCTTAGCAACTTTTTCCGGGAACAAATTGTATGAAATAAAATAAATTTACAATGTTTATGATTCATGTAATTATTATTATATAATGACCATTATTTCTTATAAATAAAATTAAAATAACTTACATTAGAATATTGGAATTACTTATAAATATATTTCATTGAATTAACAAATTGTAAGATTTATTTCATGAACGAAAAAGGCAATAAAAATGGCGGAAACTCGTATATAAACGAAATTCTAGAATTTACTAAGAATAATAAACATTTTTTCTATTGATTGTATTTCTATTTTTATATTATCACATTGTTTTGTTAGTAGAAGTTTTTTTTTTTTGCGCATAGAGAGCTCCTATATTTTTTTTACATTTACTCTATGCATTAGAACCTTGGCCAACATATTTTTTAGACGTCACAATTTCTTTCGAAAAATAAACATAAAAAAAAATATTAAAAATGATTTTTTATCTAAATTATTCTATGAATTGACTAAGTGATTGTAATTCTTATTATCTAGCGATATACTATTTACCCATTTTTGATTTTGTCCCGTTTCTGGACGCAAACGATCTACTCCTTTGTTCAAAAACCACCTAATTAACGAATTAATATCACAAACTGGAATTTTCAAATTGACTTCTGATCGTCCTGTATTTGAGACTCCACGATTTTGTCGACGATGGCTGTTTTAAGTCTCTCTTTGGTTCGCCATTAGTTTTCTCGACTCCATTACCCTGGTCGTCTTGTAGGACGCCATTTTTCTGGTCTTCTAAAACTGGTGTTGCTTTATCAGCTTTGTGGAAGATTCTATTGATGGGGAACTGTATGAAGTAGAACACGAAGGTGGATGTCCAAATCAGGATTTGGTACAGGCAGACCTGCCACCAGGTCATGACGGCGAAGACGCCGTAGAGCCAGCGTTTTGCGAAGAAGAAGATGGAGTAGTATCTGGAAAAGATTTGGTTTATTTAGTTACAGATTTCGGTTTCAGATTTAGATACGGGTTCGATTCCCACCCAGGACAAACATTTGTGTGCATGATCATGTCTGTTCCGTAGCCGAATGTCAGAACATGAGATTGTTAAAATAATGCTTAAAAAAGAAAAAAAGATAATCTAATAATATTTGATTAAATTTACGTAATTATTACTAAGTATTGATTTACATGACGTCGTTAATCTTCTTCCTTTCTTTTCTTTATTACAGGCTCAAAATAACAATAAAATAATGATTACATAGTAGCATTTAAAAACCACAAAGGTTTGTGACAATACTACACATATTGAGTCTACATTGACAACAACACACAATACACTGTTAACAAAACATTATGCAACATGTATAATAGAAAAATAGATTTGAAATTTTGGCTTGAAAATATGCAACATGTGAATAGTGATAATCCCTAAAGGATTATTATACTCAAGTAGAGATTTCAGAAATCACCGAGAGCTGGTGCTTGACGACAGATTATATTATCAACTTTAGGATAGTAACCAGCCAGGGGTACTATAAAGTACCCTACCGCCGTGCTATGGTTTCCTCAGGCTGTTTTCCTTCACCAAAAGCTCATTAGGTTAAACTGAATATAATAATATAAATATTCCAGCATCCCAAATTAAGCAGAGTGTACTGCTTGTGGTATGGCTACCAGGTAACTGATATACTACATATACTACTTTTTAAATTCATAGTTATATAGATATTTACACTCAGACACAGTTCATGCACACAAACGTTTGTCCTGGGTGGGAATCGAACCCACTACTTGCGTTTGGAAGTCAGGGTCCTTAAGCACCAAGCCCGTTACAAAATTTATAAAGTAGAAGTCTTTTTAAAGTACTTACACAATTGCATACAGTAGTCCAACACTGCCGTTCAAAATCAGCTCCAGTTTCTTATTAGTAGGGTTTCTTCTCGCTTGAATGATCGTTTCCACTAGGACCACCACTGTGATGTTTGTGTGGACGCAGTGGTTGAACCACCATGGGACTATGTCGTCGTAAACCTTCGGGAAGACCAGCTCCCGATCTATCCAGAACAACGTCCAGAACATTGAAGATATGAACTGGAAAGGGGAGAAAAGAATATGATGAGAGTACAGCTCTTAGTGCATGGTTTAGGGGAGTAAAGCAATGCACTTATATTACTGTTTTTGTTGGGAATCAAACCCAAGTCCTGCGGCATCTAATCCAATCCATTTGTTTTATTGGCGAGGTATTCCCAGACCATAGTCCCCGCTAACAACAATGAAAGCGGAAACAAAGCAGAACAAAGCGGTCCACGCCCAAAAACGGCCAGGGACCACTCATATAGATAGATAGATAGAAGATATCTTACCAAAGTAAACGGCACAACAAGTCCACAGAACATCACATCACGATAGTAGCGCAGCTTCTTGCCGACTGACGTCTCATGTCGGTCGAGCCACTCCAGCGCATCGTACCCCACAGACATAGTCAGGAAGATTGTTTGGAAGAACTGGAAAGAGAATGAGTTATACGTTTATACTTGTGAACAGGTGCTGCTTGTGGGGGCTGGTCAGCTTTAGTTTGTTTGTATTTAATTAGATACTCATAATATTATATCAATGTTCAATAATTCTTCACCTTTGCGATAACACACAGGTATTGTCAGTGAGACTAAATAAATTGTATGTAATAAATCTAAGATCGAGTTAAAAAGAGTAATTGCTGAGTTTATTACCGGCTCAGTAAAAAACAACCTTCCGAACTTGTATTAGAGTCAGACTATTCATAAGTGCTTGTAAAGGCCTATTTGAATAAAAAAAATCATTTAAGTTCATTTAAAACCTCTTCTTGTCCGTGCAAGAGGCATCAGGGGCTTCTAACTTGTACAGGAGAAGTTTAAAACTAAAGATACCAATACAACTAACGTGTTTTTGTGTCATTGTACATGGTGTTACAAAATTACCCGAAAAGTCGAAAGGAGGTTAAATGGGGCCTTATAACGAGTCCATTCACAATGTTTAAGAACCTTAGTAACGCTGTATTGTATATAATAACTGACAGAAAAATCTCCGTGTACCAACTCCTTTTCTGTGCGAGCGAAGACGCGGGCAAAAGTTAGTATCTCATAAAAGTGTGGAGCATGTATAACTTAGCAAAAAATTTAATATTAGAGGAGTTCCTCTAATATTGAAAAAACAGTTGGGGCTCGATTCTGTATGGAAAATGACACTAACTCGAGGATGTTTCGCGGCCTCCGTGCTCTGTCTCTGTCGGTTACTACGCTAATACTACTAATCACGTGAGAGATAAGCTCTCCGAGGCCTCCGTGAAGCGGCTCGCTTAAGTTTGTATTAGCTGAATAATGGGGCTGGACAAGCCAATCAAGATTGGAGACATGTGCCCCGAGCACGCACACTATCGTGCAAACAATACAATGGGAAATTGCAATGCAGCTTTTTGGCGCTCTCGATACGATGACGATACATTTGCAAATGTCCGAGCCTTAGGCCCCACTAAAGTCCTGGGCCTACAAAATATAATTAACTAAATCTAGATTGATCCTATATATAAAATTCTCGTGTCACAATGTTTTATTTTTATTTTACTTTATTGGCACACCAACAGCTTATAGGCAGTACAACATATAAACCATAATCTAGAGATTTGGACAAGCCTACTTACTAATAATAGGTGTGAAACAACATTTTACATTTTACTTACATAATTTGCACTAATACGAAAATTAAAACAAGTTACAAATTAATAGAATTAAAGTTAAAATTGTATTTACAAAACGCACCACAGAAAAAATTAAGAATAAAACAATACATAATTATTTAATACTATGTGTCTGGTGATGACGTAGTCGAGCCTGGCTGTAGCACTTGGGAGTACCACTGTCGTATGGTATCCGCATTTATATCAACATCTACGGAATTCACGGAATTTTGAAGCTCGTTGTATTTGTTTTGGAGCCTATTTAATGGTGAAAATTTGCCTACGTTTGTTTAATGTTAGTTACCATACTCCTCCGAAACGGCTTGACCTATTGATATGAAATTTTATATGCATATCAGTAGGTCAGAGAATCGGCTCTAAATCTATTTTCAATACCCCTAAGTGATAAGGATTGTCCACCCCTAACATAAATTTTTTTTTAACAAACACTTTTTTTATTTTTTTATAATGTGGCATTGAAAAATACATACACCTTCAAACTTCCAACCTTCTACGATCGACCCCTGTTTTTACATCGCGATTTTTTAAATATTTTTAAAGTACGATCAATTTTCATGTATAGTTAGTATAATAAAGTTAATATAGCAAAACAACGTTTGCCGGGTCAGCTAATTTCCTATAATCCAGAGTCGAACCCACGACCTATTGTAGTCCGATCTCTCCACTGACCCATCGGCCCGAGCGCACTATAAATGGAGTTAGCTAATAAATTGGCTTATCAGTTAATTACCAGAGTAAAGTTCATTTGATAACATGCTTTATTATCAGGTCTGTCTGGACTAAGTCTGTCAGACTGTGAGAACGTGATAGTGCAAGCGTGGGGGGAAGGGGCATGACCCTCCCATACAGACAGGGGGAGGGAATAGTGGACTGTGTACTACACGGGTTATTTGAGGTGACCATATATTTTGGCTTGGCAAAACATAAAAATAAAACTAGGTTAAAAAATCAAAATTTAAATCCACATTTGGCTGTAAGTATTGGTATACACATGTAAAATTTTAGTGACTAAGAACTGTGGATTTTGTTGTTGAAAGAAATAAATAAATTAACATATATTTTTTTGTGTTTTTGTTAGTCGAAGGCGGATAAACAGGTGGTGTCTGGGGTCTACGGTAAGTGGTGATACAGAGACGTGAGACGTTTCACCAGCCCAATAATCTGCCAGACGGCCCACCTGGTAAATGGTCACCACCGCCTATGGACATTTGCAATACCAGGGCCATCGCCAATGCGTTGTCGACCCTGAGACGTGAATTTCTTAAGTCCCATGTGCCTGTAATGTCACCGCCTCGCCTTTCTAACTGAGTTTGTTGCCGGCTCTTCTCAGTAAAGGCAACCTTACGAACCGGTGTTAGAGTCTGACCATTCATAAGTGCCTGTGAAGGCCTATTTGAAAAAATATTTCTTTTCATTTCATTAACTGACACAGTAATACAAGTGCACTACTGCTTCACGGCGTAAATGGGTAAGGTGGTAGTCGGACAAACTCTCTAGCAAGAGCTACAGGATGTGCATTGACTATTAAATAATAACAAAAAAGTAATAATTAGAACTTCCGCATCCGCCAATTTCCCGGCAACATAACCCATACATTATCAAAGAGGTCAACAAAATACATATCATATTATTTTATCATTTTTTTTAACTAGTTCCGTATAAACACCCTTGATAATTACATACAAACACGTGATACTTCACGTTTGACTGTCCAACTGTACTTTGGACCAGTCATTGACACGTTTTGATAAGGATTTCTATCGTATTTCAACACGTAATCTAAGGGAATAGAATTGAAAATCGTGTGGAAGTTATTGTTCTAATTAATGCCCTTTCATTGGTGGCCTAATTAATTAAGCAATATATCCTATAATAAAAGAGAAATAGAAGAGAAACTTTACTATTTAGTTATTCTGTAAGAGAATGAGAAGAACTCACTCTAGAGGTGACAAAGAGAGAGAGAGATTTCATAAAATCCAATATAACGTACCAAAGTTTCACTTCAAAAATGAAATGTAAACTTGGGCCGGCAAACAAGCAGACGGTCCACCTGATGGTAAGTGGTCACCGCCGCCTATGGACATTTGCAACACCAGGGGCATCGTTGCGTTGTCGACTTTGAGTCGAGAAGTTGTTAAGTCTCATGTGCCTGTAATTTCACCGGCCCCCTTACCTTTCTAACCGAAACACAATAATACAAGTGCACTACTGCTTCACGGCATAGGTAAGGTAGTACTTCCCCGGATGAACTCTGCACTAAGAGATCTACTACTCTACTAGCTACTATTACTGTAAAGAAGAAGAACTTACTGGCCACATCCTTCATAATTGTGAACAGATGCTGCCTTTGGGGGTTGGTCTGTTCTATTTGTAGTTAATAATTGACTTGTAGAGTAGTAGAGCTCTTAGTGCAGAGTTCGTCCGGGGAAGTACCACCTTACCCATTTCTGTCGTGAAGCAGTAGTGCACGTGTATTACTGTGTTTCGGTTAGAAAGGTCGGTGAAATTACAGGCACATGAGACTTAACAGCTTCACGTCTCAGGGCCGACAACGCATTGGCGCTCTAGTGTTGCAAATGTCCATAGGCGGCGGTAACCACTTACCATCGGGTAACTCGTAGGTTAGATTGCCACCCCGGACAAACATTTGTGCGCATGAACATGCCTGTTTGTTCTGTGTCTGGGTGTAAATATCTAAGAATATCCTGGGACATTCTTTACACACGGCCACCTGTTCCCAAACTAAGCAGAGCTAGTACTATGGAAACCAGATAACTGATATACTACATATAATACTTTTTTTTTTTTTTTCTAAATACATACTTATATAGATATTTACACCCAGACACAGAACAAACAGACATGTTCATGCACACAAATGTTTGTCCTGGGTGGGAATCGAACCCGCGACCTTCGGTTTGGCAGTCAGGGCGCTAACCACCAAGCCAACTTGTATGAATTATGAATGTATTTAGAATAAAAGTATTGGGCGTAGTTTATCAGTTACATGGTTTCCATAGTACAAGCTCTGCTTAGTTTGGGATCAGATGGCCGTGTGTAAAGAATGTCCCGGGATGTTATATCTTTATCCTCCTATAGTATAAAACACAATCGCTCCCGCCGTTTGTACGCTCAGTACCTCTACCATGAGTTGCTATCGAAACTTACTTCAGTCACTAGCGAGTAAACTACTATCGATACAGTATTTCTCGATAGCAACTGTCAAATTTGTGACTCATGGTACCGAATTTCTATAGCAAACGTTACTCGCTAGTGTTTACATTTCGATAGGTTTTTTACCTATCGACTCGTACTATCGATTTTAGTTCTTTAGGTGACCGCTAGTGGCGCTGTACAGATTTGCCATAGAAATGTTTTACGCCGTCGCTAACGAGTACGTACGCTAAAAACTCATGGTAAAGGCACTGATCATTTAAACTACGCAACTCATTTTGATGCAGTTGTCATCAAAAGACAGAATGATTCAAGGGGAAGGTTTATATGTATGGAACGCGGATGAAACCGCGGAGATTAGCTAGTAATTTATGAAAGACAATATTACTTCCACTATAATTCGCTAATAATATCAGCGAGACTAACTTATAAGTCTACGTCACCTATACCCGACGCACCGCGTTTATCGATATCATATTATACAGATACCAATTATATTCGTTACAAAACTACTCGTAAAGCCAAAAGGAGGTTAAATGGGGCCTTATAACGAGTCCATTCACAATATTTAAGAACCGTAGTAACGCTGTATAACATACCCCAAAAAAAATAAAAACTGGTTTTATTGAATAAAAAATAGAAAAGCTATTAAAGTTGACAATTATTGGGTAAAAAAGAAATGTAGGCCTTTCTGTTAAATAGTCTGGTTCCCTGACATGACAGCTTACGAGGGTTGTCGGCTTTGACAATTAATTTTATTTTTACGGGGTATTTTGTAACACGTTATATAGCCTATACGAAAAGTTCTGCGTCGAATGGTAGCAGTCCCATCCCGATACGTTCAGTAATTTTGAGGTGATGGTGCGTCAAAATAACCTTATTAATATATGTATAGAAGAATATAGGTAGATATATTCATGTATACATGCTCACAAACTTTCACATTTATGATATTAAGGATCAAAATAATAAATTATGAAATTAATATTATAAATGGATAAATACAACATAAATAAGGTTAATAAATTAATGATTAATAAGATAAATGTAGGTATTATTATAAGATAGTTAAATTCTAACATCATTTGATTGATTATTATGAAAATTGGCAGTGTTTTTCAAAGAGATTCTCATCCTGTCCATTACTTTAACTTGCCACTAGATGGCGTTGAGTGCAACCGACCGCTTTAATAAGAAATCTACACAGATTGACGTCTGCCGGGTTTTACTAGTCTCTTATCATACCTATATACAGGTGTTACAAAACTACCCGTAAAGCCGAAAGGAGGTTAAATAGGGCCTTATAACGAGTCCATTCACAATATTTAAGAACCGTTGTAACGCTGATAATAATAACTTACCCCAAAAAATAAAAAAAACTTATTTTTATGAATGAAAAATAGAAAAAAAATGATGTAGACAATCATTAGGTAAAAAAGGTACGTAGGGTATTAGCCTTGATAATTAATTAATTTTTACGAGGTATTTTGAAACAGCTTGTAAACACGTGAAGCGAAAACTTTGTACCCTTTTTAAAAAAAATTGCGCAAACGGATAAACGAGAATTCAACACAGTTAAAGTTTATATGGAGAAGAAGTGCATATAGCTATTTTTGAAGTGAAAACTTCTTAAGCGGCGTTGAGCACTTTTCTTGGGATGGGTATAAAATGTTAAGTTCTTTATTTGCATTCTGTAAGGAAAATGACACCAATTTTTGTATGGACTTATTTCAACAGGAAACCTTATGGCCGGACAGCTAGTTTTCTTATAAAACTCTAGTAGATATACTTGGGCAAGGGCTCTGGAAAGCCTTATTAACGTTTTTGTGTTTACCACATTCGGTCGCATCGTCACCTACCACATAAATTGTGGTCAAACAAGCCTATACAATAAATCTTTGAAAAATAAGATGTTTTAATATCTCACACGATTTGTTTATTTAGCTACTAGATTCCGTCTCACGGTTTGATCTGATATAATGAATATAGATTATTTATTGAGATAAAAGATAGCCTATGTCTAACCCCAAGATATAATCTATCACCTGACGAAATTTCATCAAGATCCGTTCAGCCGTTTAACCGTAGAAACGTAAGAAACAGAAGACACTTTCGAATTTAAAAACTAGTTTCCGCCCCGCTATTTTACCTGCGTTATTACTAATGGATAAAGATGAAATATAGCCTATGTCCTTTCTCAAGACACAATCTAGGTATCTCCTTACACAATTTCATTATAATCCGTTTAACCGTCTAGTTATGGAAACGTAAGAAATAAAACAATTTCGAATCTAATATACTACTAGCTGTCCACCGGCTTCACCCGCGTTCCCGAGGGATGTAACATTTTCTCGGCACGAAAAGTATCCTATGTTACTTCTAATACCTCCAAGAATATGCGTACAAAGTTTCATGATGATCGGTTAAGTAGTTTTCACGTGAAACCGTAACAATCAAACATATTAGGAGGGTTAATTCCGCTTCGCGAATTTATGCGTATTCCCCAGAGATCTTACATTTTCTCAGAATAAAAGGTAAACTATATGTTTTTCCAGGTCGTGGTCTATCTATGTGTAAAGTTTCATTCAAACCTGTTGAGTCGTTTTCGAGTGAAAGTGCTACAAACATTCATACACCCTAACAAACTTTGGCGGTTACAAAATAAGTTGGATGAATGTTATTCCTGGACATGCTCTGTCTTTATGTCAAGTTTCATTTAAATCCGTTAAGCCGTTTTCCGTGAAATCGTAAGAAACGTTCCTTACAAACTTTCGCATTTATTGATAACTAGCTGTCCCCCGCGGTTTTACCCGCATGCCTGTGGGATGTCACATATATTATACATAAAAACCTTTCTCTTCAATCACTCTATCTATTAAAAAAACCGCATCAAAATCCGCCGCGTAGTTTTAAAGATTTAAGCATACATTGCGATATAGGGACAGAGAAAGCGACTTTGTTTTATTCTATGTGGTGATGATGAAGCATGGACGAAGGTAAATAATTCTAAAAGTGGGTACTTACAAAATTCCATCCAGTCAAATATCCAGCTCTGAATCTATATAGGTTATTGATTTGTATATGTGGGCTGCTTAAATCTAGCCCGGACGCAAATATGCCTATGTAATTATGATGTAAAGTAACAAAAATATGAAACACTGTTTTCCAATACAATTTGGCGTCACTTCTGTCGAATAATTTCTCATTTTCCGTTATTAAAAAACATAGGACGTTATAAAATATGTTATTGTCTTTCCATAGAACGTCCATTTTGAACTAAATTAGTGAAAAATTACGATTTTTGTTTGTTTTTTTTTTATTGTTAAAATTAATTATTAAAAAACTAAATAGACGCCCGGACACTTGTGTATTTAAGGGCGACTAATTACTGTGATAACAATTAATAAAGCGGGTATGGTGCATTATTTTCGACTTAGTGTTGTCATTGCTGAAACTAAATTACCCAAATTTATTAAAAAATAACTACCCGCCCCTACATTTACATACATTCTACGCAAGTTATATTCAAAATAAGATTTGCATCAAAAATTGCGTATTTAAAAAAAAACTAAGCACACAAACGGACAGGCGGAAATAGTGACATTCTTTTCTACTATTTGAAGAATAACAATAGTTATTATAATTAATTATTAAAAAATCTTTTTAAATAGTTTAATAAAATAATATGCTGATCGTTGGTATGCCGTCTACTTGAGAACGGCTGGATCGATTCGACATTTTTTTTTAATTCGTCATCCGAACAATGCTTTAGGGTAAGAGAAATGGGAAAATATTCCAGGATAGTTGGAATCATAAACATATATTTACATATTAGGTCATTCCTGATGTGGATTTTTTCTATAAACGCTAGAACATAATATAAATGCTCTGATATCGATATTACGGAGTTTAAATATGTACATAAATGGCTGAATATGTATGTAAGTATAGACTAGCTGCCCCCTTAACATATAATAACCATCTGGACAAATTCAGCGTCGAATGGTAGCAGTCCCATCCCGATATGTGTGTTCTGAAGTGCGTCAAAGGAACCCTATTTCATGGCAATCAGTTGCCCGGTAAATAACTTGATGTTGCAGCTCCATCTAGACGTGTCCTATACATTAGTTAGGTAACGAAGTTTTTATGTTTTTTACGCATTAATATTATTTTTTCAAAGATTCCCCGAAAATCGGGTGTTTATAGTTTCACGAGCTGGCAACATTTGAAGATGAGATAGCGACCAGAGGGTGTCATTCTGACCATTGCACAGATAACAGATGTTTATCATTATGTTTAGTTTCCTACACATTCTAATAAATTATAACTAATCAATATACATATATATGCAAAATAGGATTCCTTTGACGCACCATCACCTCAAAACTACTGAACATATCGGGATGGGACTGCTACCATTCGACGCGGAATTTTTCTTAGATGAATATCCCTACTAATATTATAAATATTGTAACTTGTATATAATTGTAATATTGTAAATTGTAAAGTGTAAATTGTAAAGTCACAAACATCCAGACATTCTGACAAACTTTCGCATTTATAATATTAGACGAAGGATGAGTTACTGAAACTTGCGGCACGCTATGATGGCCGTTTTGACGTTTAACAATGACAAAGAAAAATAACCTTTATTCCTTTTACGCTTACAGATGTGACTTTTATTATTCTGTCATTCTTATTCCTATTTTCTTTTACTGGCCGGGCATATGACAGCCACTTCCCGCCCTTTCTTTCATAGACCAATATTTTATTCAAAAAAATAGGCATAAATAAATGGCTAGACAGCCTTATCAGAAGAGGCCATATCACAAATCGCTTACAAAAACGCTTGGATCTATGATGGAACTTATTCCGAAAGCAATAAAAACGATTATTCTTTGGCATAATATTGTTAAAACCTTTTAAATAATAAAAAAAAAAAACAAATTAAAACAGAATACTCACAAAATTCCAATTGGTTCCAAAACATGGCGCGAAAGCATATAACTGTCTCACAATATCCAATTCGTGGTCGTATATCTTCATGAAGAAAATACAACAGTATATATTGCACAAAACATGATGGGAAAAGAATAGCCAATGACAAACAGTCTTGTAAAACAACACTTGTTTCTCTTTCGAAGTCTTCGGCTCCTCATATATGTACCCTTGCTCTGTATCAACATATTCCATTTTTAAAAATATTTTTATTACGCCAAAAAGTTTTTATTGCCAGTATTTAAACTGTTCTAATTTTGATCGATTTTAATTTTCTTTTTATTTCATCTATGGTCCTTATTATTTATCTGTAGATATGAATAAAATATTACTCGTTTTTAATTTTCTTTTTATTTCATTTGTGGTTCTAATTATTAGTCTGTAGATATAAATAAAAATTACTCGCTGACGAGTGAATGGAAACTAACTATCTACAATAATATTGTACACCAATATTCAAAACCAAAACGTGTTTATTAATATTGTCACTATTATACTCATTAGAATTGCTAATTCATTTTCATTATATGCGAGAAGATCAAGGGCATAAGTTAAAGGTGTATTTGTGAAAAAATATCAAGAGAAACATATGTTTAGTGTCACTTAAAACTTCTGTGGATCTTCAAGGCTTTGATGTCATAGAGAATAAACTCTGGATATTCAAAGTTATTTGAAAATAAATAAATATCCCGGGTCATTCTTTACATACGGCCATCTGATTAAAAATCAAGCAGAGCTTGTACTATGGAAAATAGCTAAAATACTAAAGATTACTTCCTTTCCTAAATAAATACTTGTAGTGACACATTATAGCACATGCTATTGTATTATATATGTATATATTAATATGCATTGTAATTCGCTGACATCAGGGATTGCAATGTATTATGCGAGTGAGGTACGCGAGTCGCCACCGGCCGGGCACGATACACGCACAAAAAATTGATAAGACAATTGTAATTTGGTGATTTAAATAAACCAGTGTTTGTAAGACAGTATTTTAATGAATATCCAATATCCCTTTCTGACAGATAAGAATGTCACTGGAAAATCGTCTTTATAGCTTTTGTAATAAGGTTGATCTTTTGATCCAATGGTTCATTGTATGATGATGCTGTTGAACCGTATTAGAACCACATAGGGTTCATTTTTCTATAACAATATTAGCTATAAAAAAGGTCTAATTAAAACTCGACCTCTCTAAGTTAGATGGTTAAATTCCTTATCCTTACATAGTATAAAACAAATATACCGCTGTTTTACGCTTAGATCTTTTAAACTATGCAACAGATTTGATGCAGTTTTCTTTAATAGATAGAGTGATTTAAGGGGAAGTTTTATATGTATGGATGAAACCGCGGGGGATAGCTAGTAATTTATAAAAAAAAAATCACATCCGCTATAATTCTCTACTAATATCAGCGAGACTAATTTGTAAGCCCCCCGTTTATCGATATCATATATAGCCTATAACCATCTAGGAATACTTCAGTTTTTAATAACATCCCTACTAATATTATAAATGTGAAAGTATGTTTGTTTTTTACGCTATTACGCGAAAACTGCTTAACCGATCGTCATGAAACTTTGTACACATACTCTTAGGTATTAGAAGTAACATAGGATATTTTCTGTGCCGGGAAAATGTTACATCCCTCGGGAACGCGGGTGAAACCGCGAGGGACAGCTAGTATATAATAATATAATATTTATTTGCAATAAAATACACACTGGAAGACACAAAAAGACAGAAGTTAACTTTAAAATGCAAATTTTTAGTAACCTCTAGTACCCAAAAAGATTCAACTTGTGCTATGGGTACCAGGGCCCTCGCACTTGACATTAACAGGATGCACGAAGGTTTATATGTAAGTTTATCATTCAGAAACGCAGTGAAACCGCGGGGAAAAGCTAGTATAGTATAACAGGAAATTGACTAAAATTATTGATAAAGAAATTAAATTATTTACAACAAGCTGTCCCTCGCGTTCCCGAGGGATATCACATTTTCCCGGGATAAGAAGTACCCTATATGTTATTCCAGGATATGCTCTATCTATGTGCCAAGTTTGATCCATATCCGTTTAGTAGTTTTTGCGTGACAGAGTAACAAACATACTTACAAATCTTTCCTCTTAATAATATTAGTATAGATATAGATTAAATACAATATCATTAATATCATGGGACTTTCACGCAAAAATTACTGGACAAATTTGGATGAAACTTGACACATAGATAGAGCGTATCCTGGAATAACATATAGGCTACCTTTTATCCCGGGAAAATGTGATATCCCTCGGGAACGCGAGTAAAACCGCGGGGACAGCTAGTATAGTATATAATGTAATGTAAGAATAAATACTACATAGATACGAGTATGTATAAGTAATAACTCGGTTATGATTACAAACGTTAATAATTAACAATTTTATTTAGTACTAGCTGTCCCCCGCGGTTTCACCCGCGTTCCCGAGGGATATAACGTTTTCCCGGCACAAAAAGTATCCTATGTTACTTCTAACACCTCCAAGAATATGTGTACAAAGTTCATGAAGATCGGTTAAGTAGTTTTCGAGTGAAAGCGTAACAAACAAACTTACATTCACATTTATAATATTAGTAGGGATAAGCAATGACGCAAGTAAATAATGAAAGAAAAAAAGCTTTTGTAATGTGATAAAAACGTGATTTTTTGAACATGTCAGTAAAATTATCAATTCTTGTTTGTATCTGCGTCATTAAACACGACAACAGTGCGCAATATTGCGCGCGACGATTTGACGAGGATGCGCTATGAATTACGCAAGAATAGGCGGGTCAGGCGTGGTCGCAGCCTGAAATTAGATAATTAGAATAGAATAATTTTTAGAAAAAAAAAATTGACATGTGTTATTTGGGGGGGGGGGGGGAGGAGGATGTACCTTGTGACCGTCCCCTCCTGTGTATACGACAATCAGACTGTACTGATGGTACGTGGTCACCGCCGCCAATGGACATTTGCAACACCAGGGGCATTGCTAATGTATTGTCGACCCTGAGACGTGAAGTTGTTAAGTCTTTCTGGACGTACTCAGAGCTGTACTAAAAACTAGCTAGGACCCGCGGGTCTTTGGAAAACGGATCTTTCGACCTATGTATGTCAGTTATCTGGTTCCTTAATAAGCTCCATGGTTTAGGTTCAGATGGCAGTGTAAAGTTTTCAAAAGATATCTATTTATTTATACATGCATTCTTTACTTTAATTTACGATTAATTTATTTACATCTACTTTATGTAGTTACTCTAAGCCATTTCATAGTCGTTTATGATAATATTTACTTAAATAATTAGAAGAGACTTATTGCCTTTAGTTTTATTTATTGTTGTTATTAAGACTCCTTGATGAAATAGCTGTTAATAAATAAAAAAAAGGAAAAAAAATGGTGAAACACTACATTTTTAAGCCTTGGGGCTCGATTCTGTTAGGAAAATTACACTAACTCGACGATGTTTCGTCGCGGCATCTATGCTCCGTCTCTGTCGCTGACTACACTAATACTACTAATCACGTGAGAGGTAAGCCCTCCGAGGCCTCCGTGAAGCGGCTCGCCGACGAAGTTTGTATTGGCTGAATAAGGGGGCTGCTCAGATATAAGTTATATACTTATTTGTAGCAAATACCGAGTAGGTATTATAAAGGTACTACTTCTCCAATACAGAAATCTTAATTATAAATTAAATTTAGACTTCTGTGGATCAACATTTTGGAATTTTATTAGCAAATTTTCCCGAAAGACCGCTTACCAGGGCGGTTTTTCAAAATACATACTTATATAGATATTTACACCCAGACGAAGAACAAACAGACATGTTCATGCACACAAATGTTTGTCCTGGGTGGGAATCGAACCCGCGACCTTCGACTTGGCAGTCAGGGTCGCTAATCACCAAGCCAATTGGCCTTATGTATTACAGGGAAACATTTTAATTATTCATCAATCACTTTTGAACAGCCCCCTTATTCAGCTAATACAAACGTCGGCGAGCCGCTTCACGGAGGCCTCGGAGATCTTACCTCTCACGTGATTAGTATTAGCGTAGTAAACGACAGAGACAGAGAATAGAGGCCGCGAAAAAACCTCCTCGAGTTAGTGTAATTTTCCTTACAGAATCGAGACTCAGCATAGATTGTGTTCATCATTCATTTATTTTTCGTCACGCAAAAAGGTTGAAAGAATTTCATAGCCACAGTTGTAGCGTTATCTGTTTAGCTGACAGGAGACTTGGGCTGGCAAAAGATCGAGAAATGACGTCAAATATGTTTTTTTTTTTAATATCATTAAGCTTAGACTTCATAATGCATTCAACCTATTCTGTTTTATGATTCGTATTAAAAAGAATAAAGACCTTGATACTTAGCACGTGTTTTTTGTGTCAAATATCCGTATGGTTTTTTGTACATATATTAATGTTTAAATTAGTTAATTTGAGAGGTTTTTTGTCTTATTTTTATCTTTTAATGCAGTATTGGTTTTCATTACAGTTTATGTTATTTTCATTACTTATTTCAAAATTTATTTAGTTATCTTACTTATTATAAAATGTTGATGTTTTTATTTAAGTTAATAAATTAATGTAAAAATTTCGTCACAATTGTAGATATTGTGTCTGGTGGATATTTAATTAATGGCAATGAATAAAAAAAAAGAAAAAAAGATTTTTTTATTTTTTTTTTATGTTTTTATTTGTTTTTTTTTTATTTAATAATAATTTAGATCATAGATTATTATCGCGAAAAATCACCTTTCAAATGCTTCAATATTAATTTGACAACGGTTGCGATGAACTTATCCATTTCACGAAAAGTTTTTACACTTCCAAAAAAATTGTTATGCACTTCCTAACCACTCGTTTTGACACAACTAATTATATGAACATGTTACAAGTAAAATATATACAATCATATTTAAAAAAAAAGTTGTATTGACTGTCGTCTTTATGGAATGTTTAATATAATATTATATATATGGGAAGTATTTAATCATAGATAAATAAATTAAAATTCACAGACAACGTGACTGTCAACAATTCAGCATTATGAAAAAATATGTCAATTTTTTTTTGTAATTTAGGGTTCAGTAAAATAATAAAAAAAATTGTGAATTTTTTTTTGGACCTTAATTTCAATAGAGTAAGTAATGATATATCCTAAGGGGGTAAACGCACAGAATCGCGCCTATGAACATTTGCAACACCCGGGGCATCGTGAAGTTAAGTCTCATGTGCCTGTAATGTTAACTTACCTTTCTAACCGAAACACAGTAATACAAGTGCACTACTGCTTCACGGTGGGTATGGTGGTAGTACTTCACATTGTCAAATCTATAGTAAATCCCATTAACTAGCAAAGGCGATCTCAATATTTTTTATTATGAGCATTCACGATCCTTTGTTTAAGGTTTTGATAAAAAAAAACTTTTTTTAAATTTAGTGTACATTTAATTTTTTTTTTTTAAATGTACATTTCGACTAAACAAGAAGAAATTATATCCTTAAGTTAACACCATTTGATATTTTAACGTCAACCATTTCAAATCAATGATCCAAAGTATCCAAAAAAAATTTACATTAAAACCTACGGAACCAAACATAGATTATTCATACATGTTTAATATTGTATTGTATGATAATTTTTTTTTTTAATAATTGCTTTGTATGCTAATGAAGTCATATTTACATAATACCTAAGGGAGGAATCTGTCAGATATCTATTAGAATAGAATAGAGTTCAAATTTGCTGAGCAACTGCTGGGTACAATACTTTTTTTAATCAGACATTCTTTACACACGGCCATCTGATCCCAAACTAAGCAGAGATTGTACTATGGAAACCAGATAACTGAAATACTACTTCAACATATTTTTTCTCAAAACATACTTATATTTAGACAAGCCAGTTGGCTTGGTGGTTAGTGACTCTGACTGCCAAGCCGAAGGTCGCGGGTTCGATTCCCACCCAGGACAAACATTAGTGTACATGAACATGTATGTTTGTTCTGTGTCTGGGTGTAAATATCTATATAAGTATGTATTTAAAATGTAGTATATCAGTTACCTGGTAGCCATACTACAAGCAGTACACTCTGCTTGAGATCAGGTAACCATGTGTGAAAAATGTATTGGAATAAAAAAAAATGTTACTCAGTGGTGTACTACAAAGTACCCCGACACCTTTAATTATTACCTCGAATTACCTTTAATTGTAATTTGTTATATTTCTAAACTTCCTACTAATATTATAAATGCGAAAGTTTGTATGTGTGTCTGTTACTCTTTCACGCAAAAACTACCAAACAGTAAGGTGCAACTTGGAATATAGATAGAACTTAACCTGGAATAACATATAGGCTACTTTTAATCTCGGGAAAATGTGATATCCCTCGGGAATGGGGGTACAACCGCGGGGCTCGTATATTATAAATAGCTGTCCCCCACGCTTTTCCCCGCGTCAATCGATATTATATATATCCTTTAACCATTTACGAAAAATTCCGCGTCGAATGGTAGCAGTCCCATCCCGATATCTTCAGTAGTTTTGAGGTAATAGTGCGTCAAAGGAACCATATTTTCCTTATGTATATAAATAGAATTTGATGATTTTTTGCCACTTTAAATTATGTGAAGTAAGTATGCGTGAATCGCAATTTTTTAAATTACCTCCAAACTCTGTAAAGAGTTTTATTAAATCAGCCACCATTTAACTAAAAACCTGTCTTATGCGGACTTTATGGTGGTTATTTACGTGTTAACTTATTATAAATTATAATCGAGTTATATGGTAGAGGTATAAAAACTTTTTGGTATAAAAAACTTTACTTGAAACTGGCAAAAATATTTGGTTGCTATCTGAAATTGTGAAGAAGAAAAACGACTAAAGTTGTCACATGCGCGTTTTGACAGCTGAGAATGCCATAGGAAAATAAACGCTATTTCGTTTTAAATAAGGTTAATCTATATCGAATACAAATAACCAACGGATTAATAGATTTCTTATGATGAACTTTATCTTAGAACCAATAGGGTTAATATTCCTATCACATACTTAACTGACAAAAAAACAGGACGCGTCGTAAAGACATACGATAGGAGTGAAACTTTAGTATTACAGGGAAACATTTTAATTATTCATCAATCACTTTTGAATAGCATACATTGTGTTTATCATTCATTTATTATTCGTCACACAAAAAGGTTGCCGATCAGAATTTCAAAGCAAATAAGAAGTTTCACTTAAAAAATTACTTTGATGAGTTTCTCGCTGGTTCTTCTCAGAACCTTAGAGCCGGTTGTAGCTTCAGTAGTTTTCACTTAAATAGGGAACTATCCTGTATTAAAAATAAATGATCGAACACTAAGAGTCCGTAAAGTATATAATAACTATGATTTTTGATTGAAACTTCATGAAATTCATATCCGCAACCTTTTTGTGTGACGAAAAATAAACAGAATCTATGCTATTCAAAAGTGATTGATGAATAATTAAAATGTTTCCCTGTAATACTAAAGTTTTACTTTTAGCGTGTGGCTTTACGAAACACCCTGTTTTTTTAAGTACAGGGGCTCGATTCTGTAAGGAAAATGACATTAACTCGAGAATGTTACATCGCGGCCTCTATTTCTGTCGCTTACTACGCTAATGCTACTAATCACGTGAGAGGTAAGCTCTCCGAGGCCTCCGTGTAGCGGCTCGCCGACGAAGTTGGTATTAGCCGAATAAGGGGGCTGATCTAATTACAAAAAGTAGATCTTTTGATGCGATAAAACTATGACGTAATGTATAGAGTAATTTAGAGAATAGATTTTTATGTACACAGGAGCTCATACTAATTTAATTAACTAAGTAACTCTTTTTATTATTATTTGTTTTTTTTTTTCAATTTATTTTGTATTATACAATTTTTTGCTCTTTATTTTTAATATTTATTGATGCTGGAGTTATAATGCTGTGGTTTTCCCAAGTGAGTACAGCATGGGGTTCTGCAAGAACGGTGTGAAGAGATTTCGGCAGGGTCGACAACGCGCGAATGATACCCATGGTTGCAAGCGTCAATAGGCTGCGGTGCAGGCGCAGATCCAGCCCACAAAAAAGGTCACAACTATCCGAAAATCAGCTAAGTGTAATTCGGAGTAGAAAATCACTCATGATCGATGGATGTGGAATGTACTATACATCATCAGCCTATCGACCTCAATAGACCGTGGAATTGTGAAGACACAAGTCTATTAGGGTGCATGCCCATCGCGCCCATAACCACGCTAGCTGCGGCGACCGTTTACCATCAGACGGGCTGTCAGCTTGTTAAGTATGCATAAAAAGTAAAAAAAAAAACTAGCTTCAAGTTTAAATATTGTTAATTGTCTAGATTCATAACTACTCTGTTGTCTGTACCTATATTTTATACAAAACTCCCATAGTTTTGACATTTAATAACACAATTGCTGATTTGACATGTTAGTACATATCTCTTTAGTGACTACTTCAAAAGACAATGGCAATATCTTGTGTTTTTAAGGCGAAGTGGTGTCTACCCGACTGATGAGAGGTTTGAGCAATACTAGCTGCCCCCGGGGTTTTACCCGCGTTCCGTAATAATAATAATAAATTTATTTCAAGTTTTGCACTCATATTTTGTTAGTAATGACAAAGAGACTTAAAAAA
Organism: Habrosyne pyritoides; assembly: GCA_907165245.1. Classification (NCBI taxonomy): domain Eukaryota; kingdom Metazoa; phylum Arthropoda; class Insecta; order Lepidoptera; family Drepanidae; genus Habrosyne; species Habrosyne pyritoides. The sequence continues at coordinate 1,498,221 of OU015612.1, forward strand.
ACTATATTAGTTGACTGAACATTCATTTAATTAATTGTTACAACCCGTCTCAAGGATATCACTGCAGCCGAAACTCTGCTGCAGTGATTTATGATAGCACAGTCGCAACATAAGGAGCAGGCATATGAAATTCAGGTTAAAAATAAGGGGGTGAGTTAGGGGTGGAAAATACCGGCAGTCAATTTTGTAAAAATTATATTATGAAAGTTTTGAAAGAAAAAGCGTATTACAAGGTAGTTCATTATATTGAAGATAAAAATGTATGGAAATAGCTACTCTCTGCACAGTGCACCTCAAATTTTCTTGTTTAAGTTGTAAGTAATTATTGTTATTTTCTATTTTGTAGTCTTGTTATTTCTTTTTGTTTTTCAATGTTACCTATGTCAAGTATTCTGTTATAGTGAAATATATAAAATTTATATTATAAAATAGCCAAAAGTCAGAATAGATAAAATATATTTAATAAAAAAGAATGTAACCTCGCTGAGTTTCTTCCCTGTTCTTCTCACTTGAAGGCTGACTTCCGAACCGGTTATAGCTTCAGTAAATTTAAATTTGACCTTCATGAACTGAATAAATAGTTTAGAATTTTGAATTTTGTAGCCTACTTTCTATCCTGGAAAACTGGAACGTGTTTATTGTAAAAGAGATATGATTTCCATCTTTAGGTCTGAGAATTGCAGTGAGTATCTCAGATGCGTGCAGATAATTACAACTAATATTGCAATGTCAAGGCAAGCTAATTTATCCTTTGTTGCATCTCGCAACTATTACTTACTGAGCGTTATACCTATGTAATAACATGAACATCATTCTACAAATATTATAAATGCGAAAGTTTGCGTTGATGTTTGTTACCCTTTCACGCAAAAACTACCAAACGGATTTCGATGAAACATGGCACATAGATAGGGGACACCCTGAAATAATATATAGGAAACTTTTTATGCCGGAAAAACGTAACATCCCACGGGAACGCGGGTGAAACCATAGGAGACAGTTAGTCCTTCTAATTTTATAAATGCGTAAGTTTGCGAGGATGTTTGTTATTGTTTCACGCAAAAACTACCAAACGGATTTCGATGAAACATGGCACATAGATAGGGGACACCCTGAAATAATATATAGGAAACTTTTTATGCCGGAAAAACGTAACATCCCACGGGAACGCGGGTGAAACCATAGGAGACAGTTAATCCTACTAATTTTATAAATGCGTAAGTTTGCGAGGATGTTTGTTATTGTTTCACGCAGAAACTATCAAACGGATTTAGATCAAACTTATAACATATATAGAAAATGCCCTGGAGTATTATAAAGCATACTTTATATGCCGGGAAAAGGTAACATCCCTCGGGAGAAACCGCCGGAGACATTCTACTAATACAGTGTAAACTCTTTATAACGTTATCCTTTATAACGATAAACTCCCTATAACGTTGAAGTGAGCCCAAGTTGGTTGGTTTGTTCACTTTGTTTTGTTTTTTTTTGTTCACTCCATATAACGATAACTCTCTATAACGACAAAAAATGCTCAGTCCCTTGAGTTTCGTTATAAAGAGTTTACACTGTAATATAAAGAGTTTACACTGTATATAGAAATGCGGGTGTTTGTTACTCTTTTATGCAAATACTACTGAAAGGTTTTGGATGAAACTTTGCACTTAGATAGAACATACCATAGATGGAATAAAACATAGGCTTTGATCCCCACATTACATCAATTTATACAAATTTGAACATTTATTTCATTGTGGTCTCCGCCGCCTATAGACATTTGCAACACCAGAGGCATTGTCAATGCATGGTCGACCCCGAGACGTGAAGTTATTAAGTCTCATGTCTCATTATTATGCCAAGATGGCCGACAAATAAGCAGACGGTCCACCTAGTAAGTGATCTACGCCGCCTATAGACATTTGCAACACCAGGGGCATTGTCAATGCATGGTCGATCCTGAGACGTGAAGTTGTTAAGTCTCATGTTTCATTTTTATGCTGACAAACAGGCAGACGGTACATCTAAAGGTAGGGTTCACCACCGCCTATAGACATTTGCAACACCAGGGCCATCGCCAATGCGTTGTCGATCATGTGACGTGAAGTTGTTAAGTCTCATGTCTCATTTTTATGCTGACAAACAGGCAGACGGTACATCTAAAGGTCGGGTTCACCACCGCCTATAGACATTTGCAACACCAGAGGTATTGCCAATGCGTTTTCGACCCTAAACGTGATATTGTTAAGTCTCAAATCTAATTTACTTAGATCACTTACCATATTCCAATTGGTGAGTAATAAATAAGCATAGTTCCATGCCACTGTCAAGTTGGGGTCGTTGTACCGTTCCACGTATACATTGAGCCAATGGATGTAGCCCCACGCCGTAGAATAGTGTGCCCCACAGCACCAGATCATGTGGAAAACGCATTTGATTTCAAAATTCACTGGCATGTCAACGAGCGTTTTCGACTTAAACACAACCTATTATGAATTATTGAAATTCGTACGACAAAGTTGAAAAAGACATGAGACTTATTGTTTCTTTTTTTTTTATTTTAAAGATGTATGTGCGCGGTAAATGTGAGACTTGACAATTAACGATATTAACTAATTATACGCGGAGGTAAAAAACCTTTTGAGGTGACAGTACAAAGTAATAAAAAGCGGGCTTGCATGAGGACTTGCGCTCAGATGGTTATCTATACTAGTTGACTCAGCAGATGTTTTTCTGGTTCGTTCCATATTTCCGAAGGCCTCTACGTGTACCACCAACTGCACAGCGCCATTACAATGATCTCGTGAACACAGAAATTGGGCAGATAAAGCAGTTCTTCTGTTTTAGAGTTGTAGAGCTCTTAGTGCAGAGTTCGTCCCAGGCAATACTACCACCTTACCCATTTCTGCCGTGAAGCAGTAGTGCACTTGTATTACTGTGTTTCGGTTAGAAAGGTAAGGCCGGTGAAATTACAGGCACATGAGACTTAAATTCACGTCACAAGCGACAACGCAACGATGCCCCTAGTGTTTCAGATGCCCATAGGCGGCGGTGACCACTTACCATCGGGGGGACCGTCGGCTTGTTTATCGGCCCAAGTGGTATAAAAATAAAAAAAATATCTCGCTTTGATAGATGTATAAATATTTTGTAATAAATCTAAGATCTTCTTTAAAAAGAGTAATTGCTGAGTTTATTGCCGACTCTTCTCAGTAAAAAACAACCTTCCGAACCGGTATTAGAGTCAGACTATTCATAAGTGCTTGTAAAGGCCTATTTGAATAAAAAAATATTTTAATTGAATTTGAATTTGAATTGAATATGGTTGTTGGGACTGGTAGAATTGATGGTACTAAATTTATACGGTATTGGAGGACCCCTGGACACCAAGAAAGCTTAAAATCTATGCGTATAGTGGAACAACCATGATATAGACAGGTATTTGGATCGGCGAAAGAACCAAACTGATTTGGGACAGCAATTGCAATGCACAGATTTACGCTGAAACGATTGTGGAGATTTTGTCATTCCTTTTTCGATCTACACTATATATATATAACTAGCAACCATAACGCGGCTTCGACCGCGTTCGAACGGATCTCAATGTATCCCTTGCGAAAAAAGTTTCCTAAAACCATCTAGGTAAAATTCCGCGTCGATTGGTAGCAGTCCCATTCCGATATGTTCAGTAGTTTTGAGGTGATGGTGCGTCAAAGGAACCCTATTTTGCTTGTACATTATAAATAGATGCGATAGGCAATCAAATATATTTTTTAAATAACATGATACTTAGACACTTTTGAATTTGGTCCCATTTTTTAAATGAATATATTTTGATTCAAATAGGCATTTACAAGCGCTTATGAACAGTCTGACTCTAATACCGGTTCGGAAGGTTGTTTTTTACTGAGAAGAGCCGGCAATAAACTCAGCAATTACTTTTTTTATAAACGATCTTAGATTTATTACAAAATATTTATTTAGTCTCACTGACAAAACTTGTGTGTTATCTATCACAGTAGTGAAGAATTATTAAACAATAATAATATGAATATCTAAAAAATCATTGTAAAAGAAATTCAAAATCGACCAAATTTTTCAAAATAAAGTTATTAGGTAGTAAATCACCCAATATATTATACATTGGCCATAGGTACATTACATGTCCACCTCATGTCTACACAATGATTATTTAAATGTTCAAACAATAATTATGCATTGTCATATAATTTATTTGAATATTTTTTTTCAGACGATGATGATAAAACCACGGCCTTTATACTTTTGGTATAAGACGTTGGTTGTCGAAGGCTCATATACAAGATTTCGACTGGTGGTTATATCTGACTATAACACCCCAGGTTGTGTGTTCGATTCCCACCCATGACAGACATTTTGTGAAATTAAAACTATTTTTTTTCTTTTTTTTTTTCGATGATTGATTTTCGAGGATAAAGACCAAAAGGTCACCAGCCGTCTATTAAAAGATTTTGTGCTTTATACCTAAGCTTAGTACATTGCAGTCTGTCATCGGTATTGTACTGGGATATATTTACGCCTATAATCTCAGGTAGAGGTAAGCAGAGGCTCAGTAATGACACCTACATTCCACCGAAGTTGTTTGAGATACAACGTTCAAAATCTTTAGCCAAGCACTTGTCGGTGTGTTCCTCAACTTGAGAGATAGTTTCCTTCTTGGATTAATATGGTTACCAACTCAACCACACCATCACTAACCATGGTGAAATTGTGGTTAAAGATAAGCCAACAACAATAAAAAAAAAAATAAGTCCCTGGTTATCATAGATATTTTTTTTATTGTCGCCATTTCTTAGCCAAATTACCAATTACAGGCTACAAATTCTAAAGAAAGATAATATTACTTGTCTATCCGGGAATCGAACCTAGGACCTCCAAATCTCAAGCCAAACTGCCACCACTCGACAATCAAGGCAATTCATGTTTTTATTTTCAAATAGGCCTTCACAAGCGCATATGAATAGAGTCTCTAACACCGGTTCGGAAGGTTGTTTCTACTCTGAATTGACGGCAATAAACTCAGCAATTACTCTTTTAAAAGCGAACTTTGATTTATTATTATACAATTTATATTAATACCTATATTAGCGAGTTATAGCGGATGTCAATAAATATCCCGGGACATTCTTTACACACGGCCATCTGATCCCAAACTAAGCAGAGCTTGTAGTGTGGTAACCAGGGGCTCGATTCTGTAAGGAAAATTACACTAACTCGAGGATGTTTCGTCGCGGCCTCTATGCTCTGTCTCTTTCGCTAACTACGATAATACTACTAAGCACGTGAGAGATAAGCTCTGCGAGGCCTCCGTGAAGCGGCTCGCCCACGATGTTTGTATTAGCTGAATAAGGGGGCAGGTAACTGATATACCTAAAACCACAGGTATCTATTTATTATAGATATTTAAACCCAGACAAAAGAAACAGACATGTTCATGGACATTAATGTTTGTCTTGGATGGGAAACGAACACACGGCCTGTAATTTGACAATCAGGGTCTCAAACTGCCAAGCCAATTGACTCTTCGCTTAGAATGTGTTTAAATTGTAGAATTATGAAGGTCCAATGGTTAATTATAAATGACTAGGAACCAGTGCCGGATTAACCAAGTAGCAAGAGTAGCAATTGCTACGGGCCCCGCGCAAAAGGGGGTCCCGTGTGTCTAAGGCCCACCACCGATTGTTTTTTTTACCACTTAATACTTAAGAACCTATAGCAGACCAAAGGCCCCTCTACAGAATTTGCTACGGGCCTCGCCCTTGCTTAATCCGGCATTGCTAATAAACCGCCCCGGCTTCGCATGGATGCAATGTAGATACAAATACATATAAACCTTCCTCTTGAATCACTCTTGCTGAAAACTGCATTAAAATCCGTTGCGTAGTTTATAACTCTTTCTGTCACACGTATGGAGGCGCGAGGTGTGAGACTCCTCCACTTAAAAGGGAATATCTTCCACCAGGCTAGGTGATCATGCCTGGGGACCGCTCCAACTGTTGATGTTGGATGCTTGTATATATATAAAATCCTGAGAGAATCTTGATAGTGCGATGTAGGATTCTCGCGTGTTTCTACTCGTTGATAGATGTCGCCACATCACTGTAGTGTGGGCGGTGAAGGATTGTAGGCGTGTTCATAGATGTCGCTACACACGTATTATGCATGTAAAATGCAAAACAGGGAACTATCCTGTATTCAAGATAAATTATCAAACACTAGCCAGTGTATTGAACATTAAAAAATACATGTATACATCAATTGTGACAATTTTTTTTATAATTTATATGATTTTTAAGAACTAATCTGACTAAAAAGAGTAGATCTTTTGATGCTGTACAATTATGACGTCACAACTTGCTATTTCATACAAAACTCCATACATTCGTTCGTTTTGACATTTAATAAAAAGTTGCTCATTTGACATGTCAGTCAACATCCCTATAATACCAATATTTTAGTAATGACTTCATGACCGATGTGCGGAGAAATGTAGTACTCAGTGCTTGTCAAAGAAGATGTGCATTATCGTGTAAGTGCAACCAACAACTGAAAGAAAGCGCTGGTTTTAATTAAAAGCATCTGGAAAAGGTGGTTAGTGGCACTGACCACTAAGACTCTAAGTGGTAAAAGATCTAAGCGTACAAACAGTGGGGGCGACTTTGTTTTATACTATGTAAAGATGATGTAGAAGAACTTTATCATAGAGCCATAGGGTTCTTTTTTCTTTGACATTATTGAACGTAAAAATGGGTAAGGTGGTAGTACTTCCCCGGACGAACTCTGCACTAAGAGCTCTACTACTCTAAATTGAATGTATGTGCAAAATGTCTGCTTGATTGGTTAAGACCTGGATAAGAATAAGTTGCAAAATTTGACACGTGAAGTTTTATAGAAATAAAAACAATCCCATCAAAAACATAAATGTGAAATAAAACCAAGTTCTTAGAAAAAAAAAACTGCAAGATAAATATTCCGATAAACGCTTTGCTAAAAAAAAAGAAAGAAAAAAGATAAAATAAGTAAGATCTAACTGAAAACCAAGATTAGAGTAGTAGAGCTCTTAGTGCAGAGTTTGTCCGGGGAAGTACTACCACCTTACCCATTTCCGCCGTGAAGCAGTAGTGCAATTGTATTACTGTGTTTCGGTCAGAAAGGTAAGGGGGCCGGTGAAATTACAGGCACATGAGACTTAACAACTTCACGTCTCAGGGTCGACAACGCATTGGCGATGCTCCTAGTGTTGCAAATGTCCATAGACGGCGGTGGACCGTCTGCTTGTTTGTCGGCCCAAGTGGCATAAAAAAAAAAAAAAAAAATCTTATTCTTTAAAATTCTTTAAGTATCTCCTGACAAGTATAACATATGTGGCAATATTAATACAAATAAATAAATAAAAAAATATCGTTCGACAGTTGGTTTAAAAGAAAGCTTGTACTCTTTGCTATTCAACAGTGCGACTTAGACAGATTTCTCTAAGTCAAATTTGTCTAATTGGACTTAAATTTTACACCAAGTTTTTCCTACATACGTTCAATAACCGACCACCACGATAATTTTAAACTTCCTCAGTCAATGAAACAGAAAGTAACAAAACAAAAGTATTGACCACTTTTGATAAGTGAGTCAGTGAGTAATAAAAATAGGTATTTTCGGACGTCATTATCTCGTGAATGGTTTAAGGTTTTTTATTGCAATTTGAAACTTGATTATTAGATGAGAGGCTTACTAGACACGTAGAATTGCAAGAGTGTAGGTCAAATAGATTTTTAGTTATAGAGGGGTCGAAATTGGCCTGAAATGATTCGTGTCATATTATTTTAACCTACAGATTTGGCGCCTTTTTTACTCTGTGGACTTGGCTGACACACTGCTGTGTACCACCCAATGTGACAAAGATGTTACTAAAAGTATAAAACTCTTGTCTATATTTATTTGGAATGTGGTTTACCTTCAAATAATAATCAATGCAATAAATTTATAATAACTAATAAAAAAATGCAACCTTGCTAAGTTCCTTGCCGGTTCTTCCCATTTGAAGGTTGACTTCCTAATTCGACGTTACTTGAGTAGTTTTGACCTTCATAAGACCGAAATAAAAGAATTGGCTGCGTAGGTCTTCGGTTCGATTCCCACCCAAGACAAACAATTTTTAGATACATGAACACGTCTGAATGTATATATTTATGTAAGTATATATTAAAAAATAAAAATGCAAGTAAATTTTTGGGATAGCACATACTTTATACACGTCCATCTGATCCCAAACTAAGCAGAGCTTGTACTATGGAAACCAGATAACTGATATACTACATATAGATAGATAGATAGATAGATAACTCTTTATTGTACACCAAACAAGAAAATTAATAACATAAACAACAATAAACCTTAAAACTATGTACAATGGGCGGTCATACTACTTGTATTAGTTTTTTTTTTCTATTTATACCTACACAAAACAAAAAGACCTGCACACAAATAGACTAACTTAGAATCGAACCTAACCAGGGCAATTCCACTAACATATTATCCACCGAACCATTACCATATCACAACCAAACGTCAAATTTGACGTTTAATCGTATTGTACTAAACACACCAACGATGGATCTGCGGTTGTGTTTCGGTAATGGTTCACATTCGTTCGAAAGATTACGTCAAAATGAATGTTAGTTTCGGTTGTAGTGCGTAGGAATACCATATTTATGAAATGTCAAACTTCAATTTGACATTAATCTCCATACCATTGCCGAACCAAACGTGCTACTCGAACGTTGCATTTAGTGGAATTGATGCCCCTGTGGGTAGTCAGAGTCTAATCAAGTCAACTGCAAATTCAGGAATATGAAATAGTTAAGTCTCATGTACCGAGGCTGAAATAAATTAAACTTTAATATTTAGAATGTATCAATTTTGATGAATAAGTATAGAAAATTTCAATGTAACACTATATATTGAGGAACTGCAAGCCTCAGTTCAAAACAACGAGCTAAGCGCGGAAAGATGTTAATTTATAAAAACACAATACAATTAATATTAAAATAATTTATCGAAGAATCTTCAAAGAGTACACGGACTAAAAGTTCGTAGAAAATGTAAAAAAAAAAAAAAATTTCACATGTACCTGTAACTTTACCGCCCTTACCTTCAAACCGAAACAAAATACAAGTGCAAACTCTTTACAATTATTAATAGCTGTTTCACCCATTGTACACTAAATACTTATTGCAGAAATAAATTTGTGAAACTGATACCATTTTTTCAATTCCACCAGTTCATTACTATATTTCAATAATATATATTATTTTACTTATAGTATACTATAACAGTACATATATGTATAAATGTAGGTACATATATACCTACATTCCTAAGATTTAAATTTCCCGCCTAGTATACAAGTCAGTCAAGTTTTTGTGGGTTGCCACTAGATGGCAATTTCTGTCTCATATTTTATCTATGCGCTTGTCATTCTTCTTGTGAGAGTATAAATGTTCTATGGTTTCACCCGAGTTACCGATGTATGTTGCATGATTTTGTTCTTTCTATCTCATTCGAATTCATTTCAAAATAATTTGACAGGCCAGTTGGCTTGGTGGTTAACGCTCTGAGTGCCAAACCGAAGGTTGGGGGTTCGATTCCCACCCAGGTCAAACATTTGTGTGCATGAACATGTCTGTTTGTTCTGTGTCTGCGTGTAAGTATCAATAAAAGTATGTATGTAGAAAAAAAAGTAGTATATGTAGTAGATCAGTTATCTGGTTCCCATAGTACAAGTTCTGCTTAGTTTGGGATCAGATGCCCGTGTGTAAAAGAATGTCCCAGGATATTTATTATTTACTAGCTAACCCGGCAGACGTTGTCCAGTCTTCAATGAATATTTAATTCGAATTGGTATCATTAATAAAAATAGAATACCAAGGACATAGTGTTTATTATTCTTGACAATTATACTTTTAATATTAGGCGTGACGACTCTCTGAACTAAGTGTGATGAACACACACTTCTTAAAAAACTCACTGTACATTACAATAGGTTCTTCCGATTTGATTGTGCACTAAGTAATGGTAATTAATTATTTTATCAATATAATTCCGACCCATGGCTCTGTTTTAAACGATATTGTCAAACGACTGACATTTATGTCAAACAGCATAAGGTTTATATTGTAAAATAAAATAAAATATTATAAAAGAGTTTATATTGTCAAAAGCGGTAAGGTTACATTAGGTAAGTTAATATGGTGGTTATGTTTTCTTAAATTTTCTAATTTTCGCGCAACTTTCTTAATTTTTTCATTCATAAGAACCTTCTCCATACAATAACAAACACAACAAAAAAAGAATTAGCGAAATCGGTCCAGCCGTCCATGCGTGATGCCGTGACCAAGGAAAATAGGGATTCATTTTTATATATAGATGTATGTAGAAAAAAGAAGTAGTATATGTAGTATATCAGTTATCTGGTTTCCATAGAACAAGCTCTGCTTAGTTTGGAATTGGATGGCCGTGTGTAAAGAATGTCCCAGGATATTTATTATTTATTTATTTATTATTTTTACAGCGCACGCGACGTAAGGAATTTTTAGGTAATTTCTTTACACCTTTACAATTTTTTTTTGAAAATGTAATATAGCCTATGTCACCCGGGGATAGTTTAGCTTCCGAACGGTGTGAGAATTTTCCAAATCGGTCCAGTAGTTTCGGAGCCTATTCAGTGCAAACAAACAAACAAAATGACAATCAAATCTTTTTTATAATATTAGTGTACATAATACTTACAAAATTCCAATTCGTCAAATATAACGGAGCATATTTCTTCACATTGTCCACTGGATCAAATACCAACATCTCATGCTTTATTAAAAACCAAATGTACAAACTCCACAATAAAACAAAACCACATATAGCCACATTACCACAATGATAAATTGTTCTAATAAATAACCTTATTGGTAAACCGTTTTTTACAACGACTTCTTCAGGCACGGTTATTTTTGTTTCGCACATTGTTTTTGTTCTGTTTATTTTTTTTTATTAGTTCTTTTAATACGTGCAAACATATAGACACTGGCGCGACCTCTGTTGTTATTATAACATCTAAAGCGGCATTTAGGGTTCAGTTTTTTATACATAATATTTATTTGCGTTGCAGAAAAGCAAGCGTGTTTTATAGACCTTATAAAAAATGCAAACCTACTGTCGATTTGTGATAATTACCCACTGCTGTCGCATGCGGTTTCACCCGCAATTTTTCTTTTAAATGTACCTGTTGATAATAAAGGTTTAGTTTAGACACAAATATGCATCCCTTATTTCCCCCATTTTTTTTAATTATGTAAAATCAAACATTAGCGCATAAAGGCAGGCCAATTGGCTTGGTGGTTAGCGAGTCTGACTGTCAGAGTCTCTAACCACCAAGTCAACTGGCCTAACTAATTATAATATAACACATTCAGGGTCACAATAAAAAAGTAATTAAATAACAAAAAAATGGATTTTTTAGATAAAACGTAAACCTAATAATAGTTTAAAAAAACACGCTTTTATAGAAAATGAGCTGCATTTTCAATAAAAGTTTTTTTTTAATTTTAAATAATATATTACGGAACCCCGTAGGTAAATCTTTATTGATCTTACCACAACTTTATACCACACTACTAATGAAGGACTTCAATGTCACTCGCTGGTCGAGTGTGTTGAGTAAAGACCGTAACCGGTTCATATCTTTGCTATAATGTGAATATATTTCACTAGCTGTCCGCCGCGATTTCCCCCGCGTTCCCCAGGGACGTAACATTTTCCCGGCACAAAAAGTATCCTATGTGTTTTCTATACAACATGTTACAAAATACCCCGTCAAAATATAATTAATTATCAAAGCCAAGAACCCTAGTAAGCTGTCATGTCAGGGAACAGATTATTTAACAGAAAGGCCTACGTACCTATTTTACCTAATAATTGTCTACTTTACTAGTTTTTCTATTTTTTATTCTTAAAAATCAGTTTTTTTATTTTTTTTTGGGGTTCTTAAATATTGTGAATGGACTCGTTATAAGGCCCCATTTAACCTCCTTTCGGCTTTTCGGGTAGTTTTGGAACATATGTATGTGTGCCAAGTTTCATCCAAATCCGTTTGGCAGTTTTTGCGTGAAAGATTAACAAACATCGATCAATTTAAACTTTTGCATTTATAAATAGGTAAGTAGGATAGTAAGAATTAAGATAATAATAGTAGAAGATATTTAATGTCTGGGATTCCGTAGAACATCCCTAGAACTCATAAGAGTACTAGAAGACCTAGGGCCAGTGGCGTAACTACCGGAGGGGTAGACGGGGCAGAACCCCGGGGCCCCTAAGCTTCGGCTGGGGGACAAAATATATATATTTTTTTTTATACTACTAAGGTAGCAAACAGTTTAGTTAGGTCCCTACTTAATTTTTTGCCCCAGGGCCTACGGTTACCTAGCTACGCCACTGCCTAGGGCACCTTATTTCATCGAAAAATTAACACGGCAATCTCTCAAAGTCAAGAACCTCTTGTAATTAAACTTTTCCCTAACTGACTTGTTTTTCGCAAAAGCGATTATGTTTCAGCAAAGTTAAATCACATTATGAAGGTGATAAAGTCGCAGTTTGTATGTTTAACCTGTTAGTTTGTATGGCAGTTGATACTTTGATCTTCTACACAGGTTATCAGTTCGATTTCCACACAGGAAATGCGTATAAACATGTCTGTTTGTTCTGCATAGTTATGATAGTGTATGTTACGCTGCATAATATGTAGTACTAAGCCCCCGCAGTTTTTCTAATTCCCGAGGGATGTTTCATTTTCCCGGATAATAATAAAGCTTTATTTATTCCTTACACATAGCTTATGACAGGCCAGTTGACTTGGTGGTTACCGACCCTGACTGCCAAACTGAAGGTCGCGGGTTCGATTCCCACCCAGGACAAACATTTGTGTGCATGAACATGTCTGTTTCTTCTATGTCTGGGTGTAAATGTCTATATAAGTATGTGTTTTAGAGAAAAAAAAATGTAGTATATCAGTTATCTGGTTTCCATAGTACAAGCTCTGCTTAGTTTGGGATAAGATGGCCGTGTGTAAAGAATGTCCCGGGTTATTTATTAATTTATTTTATTTATTATTTATAGTTTGCATTAATTTCAAACATTATTTATTGTGTTAGTATTAAGACCGCTCTGGTGAAAGCCTCCTCCATTTCGCTCTGTCTCTTGCCAGTCTGCACCAGGTATTTCCCACCGTGGCAACTATTTTATCACTTCATCTTTTGAATGGCCATCCTTTCTGACTTTTCTTGTGAATAGGGTACCAATGAGTACAATTCTGGATAAAGATATATTGGGGATAATAAGCATACTTAATGTTAATTAAATGAAATTAAGGGCAGGTACATAGTATCTGTTGTCAACTGAAAATTAAATATAAAACTATTTATGTCAAAATAAAACATGGCGTCACTATGGCTATTAATTAAATAATATTGTGTCATATTCATGTCGTATATGTGCTTATGCAGGGGCTCGATTCTGTAAGGAAAATGACACTAACTCCAGGATGTTTCGTCGCGGCCTCTATGCTCTGTCTTTATCGCTTACTACGCTAATACTACTAACCACGTGAGAGGTAAGCTCTCCGAGGCCTCCGTGAAGCGGCTCGCCGACGAAGTTTGTATTAGCTGAATAAGGGGGCTGTTCCTGAGACAACAGGTTACAATTATATTGGCAGTTAATTAAGTTTGTCAACTATCTATGTTCTAAGATTCATCCAAATCCGTCACGTATTTTTGGCGTGAAAGAGTACCAAAAATTAATAATATTAGTAGGACTGAAAATGTTGTTATATCAGTTATCTGGTTTCCATAGTACAAGGTCTGCTTAGTTTGGGATCAGCGTGTGTAAAGAATGTCCCAGGATATTTAATTACTACTCCATCATCATGAAACATTGTACACATGTTCTTGGAGGTATTAGATGTAACATAGGATTTTGTGCCGGGAAAATGTTACATCCTTCGAGAACGCGGCTGAAACTGTGGGAGACAGATAACATTATATATATGTTATATAAGTAACTAGCTGTCCCCCGCGGCTTTACCCGCGTTCCCGTGGGATGTCACATGTGTTATACATAAAAAACTGCATCAAAATCCGTTGCGTAGTTTTAAAGATTTAAGCATAGTACATAGGGATATAGGGACAGAGAAAGCGACTTTGTTTTATACTATGTAGTGATTTAAAGTAAAAAAAAAAACGTGAATTTCATTTAAATAAACTTCATATTTATAGTTAAATTGAAGTAATAACCTGGTGACCCCTACATAGTAAATAGCTCATTAGTGAGTTAAAATACTAATAATTACTGAAATATAAATTAAACTAATTATGTAAAAACATGAAGCTAGTAACTATATTGTTTACGTTGTATAAGCTTGGATTTATACAATTAAGGGCGCGGATCCCACCCACAAAAAAGGTTGTGGTCACAACCATCCGAAAATCGACCAGCCTCCTTATTCAGCTAATACAAACTTCGACTTCTTTAACTTCTTTCGTCGAGAGCTTACCTCTCACGTGATTAGTAGTAAGCGTAGTAAGCGATAGAGACAGAGCATATAGGCCGCGACGAAACATCCTCGAGTTAGTGTCATTTTCCTTACAGAATCGAGCCCTAGATGCGAGCCGGAGTATGTACTCGCTCATGATAATAGTGCACCTTATCACTCATCACTCTTACTAAAAAGAAAAAAAAAGGTTATTTCTTTTTTTATAAAGGCATTGGATATCATCAGCCTTTCGACCTGAGTAGACCGTGAAAGTGTGACGTCACAAGTCTATTAGGGTTAAGGGCTTGCCCATCGTGCCCACAACGGTGGATCCGCGCTTGTTATTGGCGTATCTTTGACTATTTTCAATCAGAGTCCACATTAGTAACGAATAACGTGTGATTTTGGGTATCCTAGAATTCCAGTCCAACATCCAACCAAGGTGGACAGTAGACCATACTGAGGTAATACGCTCTTTCTTTCAAAAAAATGTTAATATGACTTTTGGCACACGCACCAAAACGGGTTTTATAAATTTCGACATAAGTATAGGGCTGCCATCACCTGGCAGGCGGTCGTAGGACTCGTCTGGTCCCGCAGCCCCGTCAACGACGGCGATGGAACTCGAGGGGTTTTAGTGGGTAGGCTCCTTGGTCCTTTCCGACAGGGGAAGGGGGCGAGGAGAGAGTCCCACATAACCACCGCGCTTGCCCTGTCGCGGGGGTATGCGTAACGCATTTCTGAAAATTACCAACACCGGAAAAAAAATTAAAAAACCCCGGACACTTAGATAAAATTGGGTCTATTCCCGGACACGCCTAAATAAATATTTTTAAACTTATAGTTTACATTTTAATTGAATGCCCAATGAATTCCCCAATATGTGTCCGGATTTCTCCAGGACAAATCCGGGGAAACCGTATGACAGCCCTAGATTAGCATGTAAGCTAGCCGAGCCTATAAAAAAATGCGTATAAAATTCCAAAATCCATTTCTCAACGCTCATAAACTTTGAGATTCAAGTAAAAGTAAAAACAATTGAATCAGAAAGTAATAATTGTTCAATCATACGTCTTAGTCGATTTATCATCTGTACCGGCTCGATATCGAATCGATTCGATTTATTCAACTCGTTATTCGAGTTTTAGAACATCGAGATGTTACTACAGAGTATGGAATTAAGTTATTTTAAATTATTTGGACACGGTCAGTTTGTAGGTTTGATTTCTCTATTAAAAGGGAATATGTTATTATATTTACCACACTTTTACGTGCATGACCACTATACCAGTTTTAATACCGATCATATTCGGGTAATACTACCACCCCAACTCGCCTGTAGGGTGTACGCGACTAAAATCAACGCTATACTACCGATGACCGCGTGCACTTTACACCGCGCGCCGGATGGGCAAAACCAAAACGACGATGTAAATGCATCAACCAAACACAGGCATTGCGCTGACCCCAAATTACTAGGGACTGAGCAGCTACAGGACTAACAATGCCACCTTGAAATTATTATTGCAAGTTTTTGGTTTCGTTTGAAAGTGAAATTTCTTATGGGGGGGTTTGAAACTCTGATCCGCAACCTTGTTGTGTGACAAAAACTAAATGGATGATAAACAATATTATATGCTATTCAAAAGTGATTGATGAATAATTAAAATGTTTCCCTGTAATAGAAAAGTTTCACTTCTATCGTGTCTTTACGACACACCCTGTTTTTTTATTAATTTATTTATTGGTGAACAAAACAGATTACAGACATTCATATTAATTAATTTATGTACCTATGGACCACAACTATTTTTAAGTATTTAGTTTTAGTTCCTAAATAGCTAATATGAGCAAAGATTTGAAGTCGCTTACTTTATTTTTCTTTAAAAGTTTATTTAATTATTTTATATTAACCGGACAAACATTGTCAAATCAATCCATATCCGGCTCTATGACAACCTAACAAAGCTATTACAACTTAAAAATAAACTTTCCCTCTATTTTAATATTGATCATTGACCAGTTAAAAAAATCACGTGTAAACTAGGCTTTTGCTATAGAAACAAACAATTAAAATCGACTCATATATCGTTACCAGTGTACACAAGGTCTAAAACCTGATTAAAAGAAAGTAGGTGCAATATAAACTACATCTCAAGCAAACCGCGCGCAGTCAGACCTTGGCCGTCGGTTAGAAAGCATTTCTACAAACGCGGGAAAACTGGCTAAATGACATTGTACCGTTTTTAAATCGCGCGTACGAAAATGGCGTCGAAGAAATTTATTTGTTTCGTCTTAGTTGTAGTTTTTTGTTGTAAAGTAGAGAGTGCCAGTTTATTTGAAAGGTCCTATGAGTATGTAATGAATATAGGGAAGAATTTAGCGCCTAGTTTCATGTCGATTCTAGATTGCATGGGAGAGGACGACGCGTGGGGTTGTGCTAAAGAAAAGGCGGGAAGAATACTTGATAGTTGGGACGAGGATGTCGAAAAACAGCGGAGGAGCTGGCAAGGTATTTGCAAATTTTATTTTTTTATTTGCTTTCTTATGCAAAAAAATATGACAGGATAATTTATAATAAATAAAATTAATATGAAACCAAATTCAATACCAAAATAGAAATATTATTTATTTTCACTTTCACAAATTCTTATAAATCGTCTTAATTCTTTTTTCTATTATTTATTATTAACATTTTAATTTTACATTTTTTTTAATAATATGATTATTAAGTACAAACTCTTTAATCATTTTTTTTAATTACAATCTTGTCTTACCATATATCATATATTTTTATTGCCTTCATTTACATACCATTTCAAACTCTAGTAGATTTTTGACCCTACAAAACATTTTTCCCTCCAAAAATGAACTACCGGATATGAATCAAAGACAATGAACTTGGTGCGTAATTTCATCCTTTCTACCCATAGCCGTGATGCGAATGCGTGATAATTTCACGGCGACATGCTGTTCGCAACCGCAGAATTTCCAGTTAGGTGACAATGATAGCTGTCAGTGGTAGACAAAGTTTTTAAGCCCCTTTTTTTAAAAGGGGACACATTTTGTGTAGATATACGAGTATATTTAAGTATGGATTTAAAATAGTAGTATATGTAATATATCAGTTGTCCGGTTTCCATAGTACAAGATCTGCTTAGTTTGGGATCAAATGGCTGTGTGTGAATGTCCTGGGATTTTTATTTTATTTTAGGCATTTAGTGGAAAAAACTTTAGTATATTTAGAATATCAGTTTTTTATATAAGCTCTGCTTAGTTTCCAGTTGCCCATGTGTAAAGAATGTCCTTATTTATGCACATTCTGATTTCATTTGAGCTTTATCGGCAGAATTTGTTGTAATGTTAAAAGTCATGCCAAAGTAAAATATGGCTTCAATTAACTACTTAAATAAAAAGTGATTATTTATTGTAAAAAAATTAGAAAAAATATTTTTTTCAGCCAAATATGGCTTACTTGCCGTCCCCCGTGGTTTCGCCACGTTTCCGTGGGATCGAAGATATTCCCGGGAAATTTTGTTTTGTGATGATAGATGTATGTGTGTTACTCTGTCACGCTAAAAGAAAGCGTAAGATCCATTGAGATAAAAAGTAGCCTATATGTTATTCCAGGACATACTCTATGTGTCAAAGTTTCATCTAAATTTGTACAATAGTTTTTGCGTGAAAGAGTAACAAACATCCATACATACAAACATTCGCATTTATAATATTAGTAGGATATTCCGAAGAAGGTTATAAGTAGCGAAAAAATAAAAATAATAAAAAACAAAAATAAATTCCCTACGAAATTTCATTTTGTTTTTGAATTTTTTGAATTTTTTGAATTTTTCGTTCTTTAAAACTTATTTTTTTTTTTTTTTTTATACCACATGGGCCGACAAACAAGCGGACGGTCCACCTGATGGTAAGTGGTCACCGCCACCTATGGACATTTGCAACACTAGGGGCATCGCCAATGCGTTGTCGACCCTGAGACGTGAAGTTGTTAAGTCTCATGTGCCTGTAATTTCACCGGCCCCCTTACCTTTCTAGCCGAAACACAGTAACACAAGTGCACTACTGCTTCACGGCAGAAATGGGTAAGGTGGTAGTATTTCCCCGGACGAACTCTGCACTAAGAGCTCTACTACTCGAAAACTTACTTAAAAATAAAAAAAACTAAAATAAATTGTCTACGGAATTTCTGTATAAACAAATTGGGTCAGAACAACGTATGTTAGGTCACCTAGAAGAACACAAACCTAACCTAACGATAAACATACACAAACATGGTAATACAACTTAGATTGACCAGAAAACTAACAGAAACCAGAAAAGTAGAAAGGCGTTGAACTGGTTTGATGATGTTTATTCAGAAAGACTACCTGGTAACTTTTAAATTGAAGAGAACAGCTATCATTTAAATTGTTAAGATGTTTATCCCATTCCTTATTCTCTTTACATTAATAATAATAAATATCCCGGGACATTGTTTACACACGGCCACATAGTGACATGGGCTATCTTATATCAAAAAAAAAAATAGGGATCCTTACTAATACTTCAATAATATAACCAAAGGTGTAACAAAATTACCTAAAAAATCCTTACGTCGCGTGCGCTGTGAAAACAATAAATATCCCGGGACATTCTTTACACACGGCCATCTGGTCCCAAACTAAGCAGAGCTGTACTATGGAAACCAGATAACTGATATACTACATGTACTACTTTTTTCTTATAAATACATACTTAGACACATTAAGGAAAATGTGTTCATAAACATACTCGTATAAAGTTAAATCTCTTTATGCAGTTTCGAAATTAAGATTTTTTGAAAGTCAAAACTACTGAAGCTACAACCGGTTCTTAGATGAGAAGAACCGGTGAGAAACTCATCAAAGTAATTTTTGAAGTGAGACTTCTTATGAGCTTTGACATTTTGATCCGCAACCTTTTTGTGTGACGAAAAATAAATTAATGATAACCAAAAAAAAATGCCATACAAAAGTGATTGATGAATAATTAAAATGTTTCCCTGTAATACTAAAGTTTCACTTCTATCGTGAGTCTTTAACACTAATCATACCAACACTTGCTAGGTACCTATTTCTACCATAGCGGGTCAAATGTGGCTTTATATTTCCTGCTTGTATGTATGAAATATGGTTGTTAGGAAGGGAAATAAATAGTATAACTGTATATTAATTAGTAAGAAAAAGTGATGAAGTCAAATGTGCAAAAGCAATAAGATGATACGTGCATTTTCAATGCAAAGTTCAAAATGGGTCATTTGACCCGGTTATGATATGTTTAGTGTTAAAAATACCTAATTTATTTAACGAAACCTTATTCTTAATTAATTCTTACTGTAAACAAAAAAAGGTACAGGCGTAAAATTTTCCCAGCACAAAAAAACTATCCTATGTGTTATTCCTGGGCATTTTCTATATATGTGCCAAGTTTCATCCAAATCCGTTAAGAAGTTTCTGCGTGAATGAGTAACAAACATCCATACATACAAACATTGGCATTTATAATTTTAGCAGGATATTGATCAAATAAATAAAACAGTAAACACTTTAATGACTCTGTTGACACAGCAAGTAACAAATACAAAGTAATTCCATGAAATACCTGCATCGCGAGGTCACGAGTTCAAATCCTGCCTGCAATGCGCATCATGTCTTGAACTCACTTTCACCGCAAGTAAATGATTATTGAAACAGAATTATAATATGGTGTCTGAATGCCTAAGCAGCTTTCTTTTCGAAATTCCGTATATACAATTTTTATAAAATAGTTTTAATAAGTTGATCACCAAACCCGGTTAAGGAGAAGCTTCCCCCAGGGCATAAGCTCCCGTGGCTGACGTGGAAGTCTCTCAACAGACTCCGAACCCAAGTCGGACGTTGCAGGGACAATCTGTGCCGATGGGGTTACAGCACAAGCAACCAGTGCACTTGCGGCGCCTCCCCTCAGACAATGGCACATCTATTGTCGTGCCCTGCGTGCCCCTCATCTTGCACGCCAGAATACCTGTATAATTCTACAGATACAGTACGTCTGTCAGAATTCTGGTCTAAACAAATTTAGCCAAAACGATCGACACGCAAAAAAAAATAAGTTGATGCCTATCCCCAAAGAAAACTGAGAAAGAGGAGACTGAGGAGTGTAGTGCACTACTGCTTCATGGCGGAAATGGGTAGTACTTCTCCGGACGAACTGCACTCTATTTCCAAGCTGGTTACAACATATGCTCTTGTTTTACTCGTTACCATGGTTAGATTGTGGTCAAATTGGCCTAAACATAGTAAAATAAATATCCTGGGACATTCTTTACACACGGCCATTTGATCCCAAACTAAGCAGAGCTTGTACTATACTATGCAAATCACATAACTGATATACTACATATAAAAAAACATCCTTATTACAAAACTACCCGTAAAGGCGAAAGGAGGTTAAATGGGGCCTTATAACGAATCCATTCACAATATTTAAGAACCGTAGTAACGCTGTATAATATACCAAAAAAATAAAAAACTGATTTTTATAAATGAAAAATTATTAGAGTAGACAATTATTAGGTAAAATAGGTACGTAGGCCTTTCTGTTCTCTGTATAATCTGGTTCCCTGACATGACAGCCTACTAGGATTGTTGGCTTTGATAAATTAATTATATTTTTACGGGGTATTTTGTAACACGTTGTATAAATATGTTTTTTTTATATGCTATAGATAGGAGTACTTACATCTAGAACAAACAGAAATGTTCATGCACACAAATGTCCTGGGTGGGCATCGAACCCACGACATACGGTTTTACAGTCAGCGTCTCCAACCACCAAACCAACTGGCAATGTAAAAGAAATATATACACAGTAACAAGTAAATCTTTACTTTACTAAAACAATTACTTAACACGGTTTTTGTTTTAAATTAACACTTTGTTTGAATACAAGACTTGTTTGCGAGGATATACGAGTAAAAAACTCCTCTTAGCGTATTTAATTTTACCTTTTAGAATGACTAATGCAAATATCTTTGTAATTGTTAGTAAAGCTCAAATAGGAATTAATATTAGAAATACCTCTTTTATACCATATATAATGCATGTATTTAGAAAAATAAAAAGTAGTATCTGTAGTATATCAGTTATCTGGTTTCCATAGTACAAGCTCTGCTTAGTTTGGGATCAGATGCCGTGTGTAAAGAATGTCCCGGGATATTTATTAATTATTTATTATTATTTTGTTGTATTATGTTCCAGGGTTTTGATTCCTGGATCTGTGATAGCCCGTCGATAATATAATGTTCACCACATGTCACTTTGGTACATAAATATTGAGACCTCTG
This sequence comes from Habrosyne pyritoides, assembly GCA_907165245.1. Classification (NCBI taxonomy): domain Eukaryota; kingdom Metazoa; phylum Arthropoda; class Insecta; order Lepidoptera; family Drepanidae; genus Habrosyne; species Habrosyne pyritoides. The sequence goes on from OU015612.1 coordinate 1,520,186, forward strand.
CCTACCTATTCGGGGATAATGGGCGTGGAGATCTATAAATTATATTATACTAAAATTATTAAAATTTATCGTATTACAATTATTATATTCGATTGCCATCTTGCAACCCTATTTCGGATCTGTGGATGGAACAGAATAATAAAATAATCGCAATTAAAAAACAGGGGTCGATCGTAGAAGGGTGACAATTTGAAATTGTATGAATTTTTCAATCCTAAATTATAATTAAATTAAAAAAATGTCCAGAGAAAAAAAAAGAAATTATGTGTGGACAATCCTTATCACTTAAGGGTATGAAAAATAAAAACTATAATAAGATGTTCAGGATATGCAATATTTTAAGTATTCAAAAAAAAGTTAAAACACTAATCCTCCTTGAACAGTACAACATAGACGACAATAAAATAAAGAAAGAATATAGATTCCTAGCCCGTATCTCAACCAGACCTAAATATGTAATCCCCAGGGCGCGTAACTACTATGGTGAGAGAACGCGGCGTTGGTTGACTCCAACACTGCATAATCAATTACCTCACGACTTATTCGATAATGTTAAATCTAGGCCTCAGATTAAGCTAAAATTAAAAATGTATTTCTTGGCTTTAGAAGAATGATTAAATGAATAAATAGGATAAGATTAGATTGTAAAATAATTAAGTGCTAATGAAATATAGTTAAATAAGAGAGTTTTTCTGTCGACAAACCGTACTGCGGTTTGACAGAATGTTATTTTGTGTTTATTAGTTATTAATACTTTGGTAAAATAAATAAAAAAAAAGAGATAGTAACCGATTCTCAGACCTACTGAATATGCATATAAAATTTCATAAAAATCAGTCAAGCCTTTTCGGAGGAGTATGGCAACTAACATTGTGTCACGAGAATTTTATATACTCGTATGAGATAATAGCTATAATAAATTTAAGCAAAATAGGGTACCTTTGACGCACCATCACCTCAAAACTACTGAACATATCGGGATGGGACTGCTACCATTCGACGCGGAATATTACGTAAATGGTTATAGGCTATATATGATATCGATAATCGCGGGTGAAGCCGCATAGGACAACTAGTATTTTAATAAATTATTAACCAGCAGTGCTATTCATAAACCAACACTCGCCAAGTGACAGTCGCGAGAAAGAGATTGCCACTGCTTGAATTCATCGTCAAGTTTGATTGCAGAATATCATAGCAGCTTTCTGTGCCGCGGGTTCACCCCTATTCCCGACACCAAAACTATCCTATGGTACTTCTAAAACCTCCATGAATATGTGTACAAAGTTTCATGATAATCGGTAAAACAGCTTTCGCGAGAAAGCGTAACAAACTTACATTTACATTTATAATATAGGTGGGTATATTTATTGTAAAAATAATGGCATATAATGTAGTTGTTTTTATGATTATTTATTTATTTAATGTTAATTAATGATTCTGAATATTTATTTAAAAGCTAATGTCTATGTCTTCATCATCATCATCATCATCATCAGCCTATCTCCGTCCACTGCTGGACATAGGCCTCACCTAGGGCACGCCACTGAGCTCGATCTTCAGCTCTTTGTTTCCAACCGCTGCCAGCCAGCTTGCGTATATCATCGCTCCATCTAGCTGGAGGGCGCCCTACACTACGTTTACCGAGCCGTGGTCTCCACTCTAGAACACGTCTACCCCAACGGTTATCGGTTCTGCGACAGATGTGACCAGCCCACTGCCACTTCAGCTTGCTAATCCTTTGAGCTATGTCGATAACTTTGGTTCTCTGACGGATGACTTCATTTCGAATTCGATCCTTCAGAGAGACTCCGAGCATAGCTCTCTCCATAGCTCGCTGAGCGACTTTGAGTTGGTGAACCAGTCGCACCGTCAGTGTCCACGTCTCGGCTCCGTAAGTCATAACAGGTAGGACGCACTCGTTAAAGACTTTCGTCTTTAGACATTGGGGTATGGGCGATGAAAAGATTCGACGAAGTTTTCCAAATGCTGCCCACCCTAGCTGTACTCTTCTGCGAGCTTCCTTCTCGAAGTTGTGTCTACCCAATTGCAAGATTTGCCCAAGGTAGACGTATTCGTGAACAACTTCGAGAGGAACCCCGTCAAGGGCAACCGGTTCCGGAATAACATGCTCGTTGAACATGATCTTGGTTTTATCCAAGTTCATCCGGAGACCGATGCGTGCAGAAGAATCAGCCAGGGTAGTCAGCATGAATTGGAGATCTTGCACGGTTTCAGCCATGATGACGATATCATCCGCAAATCTAAGGTGTGAGAGGTACTCGCCGTTAATATTTATGCCCCGTCCTTTCCAATTTAGGGACAAAGTGTAGTATCTATGTCTTCATTTGAATATAATTATAAAACCACTTGTACGACTTTTAAATAGATCATTAAATACCAAATCAAGGTTATTGCATTGCAAATTTAATTTGAAAGTGAATTTTTAAAAACGTTATAAATTAATATTATATTTTTAACAGAATACAGATTATATATGTATGTGTACATTATATAACATAGGTCTTTATGAAGATGGACTTTAAGATATATGTTATTTTGGTTATGCTTTATTGTAAATATTTTTTGTTACTTTTTTTTAATCTGTAGTATTTATTAAAAAAAATTCACATGGGCTATTTTTTAAATAAAATACAGGCCAGTTGGCTTGGTAGTTAGTCACCCTGACTGCCAAGACGTAGGACGTAGGTCGATTCCCACCCAGGACAAACATACATGAACATGTCTGTTTGTTCTGTGTCTGGGTGTAAATATCTATATACGCGTAAGTATGTATTTCGAAAAATAAAAAGTAGTATATCAGTTATCTGGTTTCCATAGTACAAGCTCTGCTTAGTTTGGGACCAGAGGCCTAAGCACGAACATCTATCGTAAGCGAAGCGTCATCGTATCGAGTGCGCCAATAAGCGGGTTTGATGAGAAATTGAACTCCGCGCACACCGTGACGTTGCGCGATGTTCATTTTTCCATAGCATTGGTTTTCCGCGCACTCAAGATATTTATTTAACGAAATATATTCTAATACATAACAACAAAAAAATCCTGTAAATTTAATAATTATTTCATCTAATTAACCTTTTTACAAAAAGAAACCGTTAATTGTCTAATTGTTGACATTTTATAAGCTTCTATTTAATTGTCAGATAATAAAAAAATAATATGGCGTGAAGTTATTGTCGTTTAACATCAATTTTACGCTCTACGGGCGGAAAGAAAATGGGGACAGTTTGAGACACTCTGTCTTCATACGTAGCCATTTCTGATATAACTTCCTGATTATTATCATCTATGTGAGAAGAGTATAAAGTGGTCTTACGGTTTAAAAATAAATATAAATAGGTGTCTGGACAGACGTTGTCCTGTCGAAATAAGTAGCATATGCATAGTATGCAGGAATTCGCTCGCAGCGCCACCTACCGGGTCCAATTGTGAATCTAAACCATCTTCGAATCCACTTGAACACACACAAAAATTCATTCAAATCGGTCCAGCCGTTAAGGAGCAGTTCACTGTCAACACACGTAGAGAAGAATTATATAAATACAGATTAGCTATGAATTCTTATGTAAAAACAGTTTACAGATATTCACAGCAACATCTGATAATATATTTCACGGGCCTGCTGGCTTGGTGGTTAGAGAAGCTGACTGCCAAGCCGCAGGTCGTCGGTTCGATTCCCACCCAGGACAAACTTACGCATTTATAATAGTACTGAGATTAAATTAAAAAACAATATATCCCGGGACATTCTTTACACTCGGCCATACACACGGATCCCAAACTATGCAGAGCTTGTACTATGGAAACCAGATAACTGATATATATAGTAGATATTTACACCCAGACACAGAAAACATGAAGGTTCATGCACACAAAATGTTTGTCCTGGGTGGGAATCGAACCCGCGACCTTCGGCTTGGCAGTCAGAGTCGCTAACCACCAAGCCAACTGACCTGTCAAATCACGTTTAACTACTTTACTTTTCACTTAGTTTTGTCAAGTACAGCCAGTAACATGTCTGCCAACAAGACATTTATTATAAGAAACAAAACAGGCCGATTCCCTAAAGGGTTAGAATTCGCACAGGATATACCATTCGATACAACGCTGAGAGGCGTCACTGGAGGACAAAACTGTACCAAATACTGTGTAAAGCTTAATAAATACTTGATAACATAAAAAGGTGAAAGCTAAGAAACCGCCGGGTATAGATAAAATCCCTCAAGAACGCGGGTGAAACCGTGTAACGGAAGCTTGTTAAAAAGCGTATGATTAATATGTTCACGCATAACATTTTCGTACGTGATTACAAAATATTTCGCTTGCTTTCACTGAATTTTAAAACACAAAAATTTACCAAAATCACTTTCTTATGAACCGGTTTCTACGTTTTTCGTCCCACTTCATTGTGACTTCTGAGAATTTGTATTTTCGGATTACAAATTTAAATGAAAAAGAAAGTATTTACGCCCACATGTCTAATTTAAATGACCTAACACCAAAAAACCTGTGTGTGTACTTATGTACGCACGTAAGAAGTTATACCCGAAATTATAGGTGAGAAAAACTGCAATAAAAGAATTTTTTACTATTCAGTCGAGAAATTGTAGTGTCCAAACTCTTTGCACCTGTCTTCAGTAACGAATAACAATTTGACGTTGTTAGGTTATTATTGACAATAACATCATTACTCACTCATTGACTCTGACAGTTGCGATTTGTGCGATGTTCCGGAGAGATCGTTATCAGCTAACTTCATCCGTGAGAATTTTGTGTTACACTGATGCGTGCGCATCTTAAAATTTCACTTTCATAATAATAATAATAATTTTTTCATAACGCGCCTAAAGTAAAACTTAAAAAAAACTTACAATAGTAAATACTTTATTTGTACACATAACAAGCGTACAACATAACCGGCATCAAAATCCGTTGCGTAGTTTTAAAGATTTAAGCAGACATAGGGATATAGGGACAGAGAAAGCGACTTTGTTTTATACTATGTAGTGATTTATCCCGGCAAAATGTAATATCTCTCGGGAATGCAGGTAAAACCGCAGTACAGTATATTAATATAAATATCGCTTTTAAGTTGTTCTCAGTAGAACAAAAGAGTGAAAGGAACGATCTATAGATATCATCTGAGACACGCTAGATTCCCATAAAATATGACTATTGTATGTCACTTTCAAATACAGTAATTTCCAATGATTTCTCGTCTTAACGTTCAAATCGACTGATGAAGCAAAATCGATTATGACGCGTCATTTTGGAATAGAATTTTTGACTATAGAATTGGTTGCGCTCATTAAGTCGAAAGAGTCGACATCAATAAGTAGAAATACGTTTTTTTTTGGCTGTCGTAAAAAGTACTTTTTTTGAAAAATTACAGCTAGGTATGACGCTGTAAATTTGTGAAAAGGAGGTCTTGAAATGGGGTTAGGAGATGCTTCAAAATTTAATACTTGCATTAAAATTGTACGTTTCAAATTAATTGACGAGATTTTATATAAACAAATTCGTAACTATCAAAGCAGCAGGCTATTTGGAAACGTAAGACGATGGCCGTTGGTTCAAATCTTACTAAAGCATGTACATATCCTGACATTCTTCACACAAGGTCATCAGCGCAAACTAAGCAGAACTTTTACTATAGAAACCAGAAATAACTTACTACATCCCTACTAATATTATAAATGAGAATGTAAGTTTGTTACGCTTTCACGCGAAAACTACTTAGCCAATCATCATGAAACTTTGTACACATATTCTAGGAGGTATTAGAAGTAACATAGGATACTTTTTGTGCCGGGAAAATCTTACATCCCTCGGGAACGCGGGTGAAACCGCGGAGGACAGCTACTAATCTTATATTTTTTTAATAAATTCTTAGATAATAACACCAACACAAAACAAACAGAAATGTTCACCCACTCAAATGTTTGTTCTGGGTGGGAATCGAACCCATGACCGTGTCCTAGTGATTAAGTGTTTACCGCTAAGCCAAGCGGACTGTCAATAATGACTTAAGCTTTAGCTAACAGAGATAAAAGGTTGGTTATCTATTTGACCCTTATAGTATATTATAATAGCTGTCCCCCGCAGTTTCACCCATGTTCCCAAGGGATGTAACATATTTCCGGGATAAAAAGTAGCCTATATGTTATTCCAATTAAATGAAATGAAATGAAATATTTTATTCAAATAGGCCTTCACAGGCACTTATGAATGGTCAGACTCTAACACCGGTTCGGAAAGTTGCTTTTACTGAGAAGAGCCGGCAATAAACTCAGCAATTACTCTTTTCAATATAAGATTTTGTACATAAAGATGTTTCCTGCTGGAGCGAGCGCTACACCCAAGCATTGTCGTCATTAAAATTAATCTTTTGTGTTGTAGATTAGTAGATATTCAATATACGCTCTACCTATGTGCCAAGTTTCATCTAAATCCGTATGGTAGTTTTTGCGTGAAAAAGGAACATGCATCCATACATACATACATACATACATACATACATACATGCATGCATGCATACATACATACATACATACATACATACATACATACATACATACATACATACACAAACTTTCGCGTTTATAATATTAGTAGGATGTATTTGTATTAAAAAATATGAGGAAAAACGATTTATATGAGCTTGTAAAGGTCAACATAAATAACTTAATATCTTAATTTAAAAATAAGCACAGATAAAATAGTGTTGAATATTTTTTTCTTCAGTCAGTAACTTCCCAAGCTTTAGTGTTATCAATAAAAAAAAATTGAACCGGTTTGTTACGAACCGAACTTATTTACATCACCTTTTTGTATCACCTTTTTGGATTTTATATTGTCTTCTAAATTCAAAAGAGTCTGACAGTTACACTAGAGAAGTTCGCTGGTTTTCTTATTGGTCTTGTAAATTAATTTAAAAGTACCTGGATGGCCGAGCTTTGCTCGAAATTCTTTACTAATGTAACTACTACCGTACTCTTTTTTTTAAACTCTGTCATATATACCTAACGAATTAGATGCGTTAATAAAGGGCTCCCATTAATAGTCTTTCTCACAAAAGATGTAACTTGAAAACCTTACCTTCTAATGACATTGTAGCAGTTTTCGTAGCCTAAAAACACGGATAAAACGACATTTTCTGAAAATGAATCCTAGCTAGATCGAGTTAACGCCCTCGAAACCCCCTGCATAGTAAATTTCATGAAAGTCCCCAGGCAAGATCACGTAGCCTGGCGGAAGATCTTCCCTTTTAAATGGAGGAGTCTCATATTTATCAATAATTGTGTTTTGTTCTTAATTGCAGAGGCTGCCGACGCTGAAGTGTCCTCATCAGGCAGAGCAATAGATCAGATGCCATCAGAAATCGGCAGAGACGTGGAACAATCCCTCAACTCTTTAGGAGCTATATTGCAGCATGGTGTTGCCAGGTTAGTATATTAAAAAAGAAATCCTGACAGAATGATTAACTGACTGAAAGATCAATGCAGAATCTCTGAATCTTATCAAAGCCAACAACCCTAGTAAGCTGTCATGTCAGGGAACCAGATTATTTAACAGAAAAGCCTACGTACCTATTTTACCTTATAATTGTCTGCTTTAATAGTTTTTCTATTTTTCATTCATAAAAATCAGTTTTTTTTATTTTTTTGGGGTATGTTATACAGCGTTACTACGGTTCTTAAGTATTGTGGATGCACTCGTTTTTAGGCCACATTTAACCTCCTTTCGGCTTTACGGGTAGATTTGTAACAACCTGTATCAGCTTCTTATATGCTGCAATCACAAATATATATTCTATTTTTATAAACCGTACCTCCTTCGACCATCTGTCAAATATTATTTACATTTTTGAAAATGTTGCCACACCGATTAACATATAAATGGAAAACTCTCATTTTCAACACCATATATTACGTGTGTAGGTGCTAATTTTTGTCTCTGGTCACACCCATATACAGTGGATACGTTTTCTCCGGCATACTTTACATACCTATAGGTACATCCTGCTTTCTTTAGTTCCTTTTATGTAACACTAGTTGTTCCCCACGGTTTCACCCTCGTTTATCTATTTAATAGTCTGACTACGAAGCCGTTGGTTGTGGGTTCGATTTCCACCCAGGATGAACATTTGTGTGCATGAACATGTCTGTTTGTTCTGTGTATGTATTTAGAAAAATAAAAAAAAGTATACTCGTATGTAGTATATCAGTTGTCTAGTCTCCACAGTACAAGCTCTGCTTAGTTTGAGATCAGATGGCCGTGTGTAAAAAATGTCCCGTGATATTTATTAACTACTAACATTATTTAGAGGAAAGATTTGATCGTTTTTTGTTTGTTTGTTTGCATCGAATAGGCTCCGAAACTAATTGACCGATTTAAAATTCATTCACTGTTGGGAAGCTACGCTATCGCCGGTGAGCATAGGCTATATTAAATTTTCAAAAAAGTTAACCCAACAATGTAACCCAAGGTGTAAAAAAATTAAAACTTAAATTGCGTGCGCTGCGAAAACTATTGTTGAAAGAAAGAACAAATTAAGGTAACATACCTCGGGAACGCGGGTGAAACCGCGGGGCACAGCTGGTTCATTATATATAGTAATTAAAACTTCGGGATGAAACAAAAGAAAGATTTAAAATTCAAATCTCTAAACAGTATAGAACAATGTCACTTTTCTCTGTCTGTTTGTCCGCTTATATCTTTTAAACTGCACAATATATTTTGATACTGCCTTCGCCATCATTTCGACAATTCCATCCGGAAGGTTTATGTGTACAATACTTTTATATTATCACTAGCTATCCCCCGCGGTTTCACCCGAATTCCCGTGGGATGTCACATGTATTATACATAAAACCTTCCTCTTCAATCACTCTATCTATTAAAAAACCGCATCAAAATCCGATGCGTAGTTTTAAAGATTTAAGCGTACATAGGGATATAGGGACAGAGAAAGCGACTTTGTTTTATACTATGTAGTGATACTCAGGCTAGTAAAGCCTCTTTATCTTTCCTCTCTTTCTTTACAGATTAATTAATAAGTTTAATGTGATTAAGATTAATTTGTAAGCGTTTTATTTTTATATTCATTTACTCATGACTACGCTCTCTGTTATAGCGTAATGTCTAATCCTATATTAAATAGCAAAGTCGATTTATTTCGCTTTCACAGTTAGTCATTAAGTTTAAATTCAGACATAATGAACATGCATGCTCATGCACACGCATGTCATGGATGGGAATCAAATAGGTGGGAGTCCGGATGTCTTAACACCAGCTTTTGGAGTCAGCCCCCTTATTCAATATAAACTTCGTCAGCGAGCCGCTCCACGGAGGCCTCGGAGAGCTTACCTCTCACGTGATTAGTATGTATTAGCGTAGTAAGCGACAGAGACAGAGCATAGATGCCGCGACGAAAGATCTTCGAATTAGTGTCTTTTCCTTACAAAATCGAGCCCCAGAAGAGCATTGGTTCAAGCAACTAAACTTACCACCTGTTCGCAAGTTAGCCTTCACTTATAACTGAAGCACAATAGGGATGTGTCCCGACATGTCAAATCAGCAATTCTTTATGAAATGTCAAAACGATCGAATATATGGAGTTTTGTATGAAATAGCAAGTTGTGACGCCATAATTGTACAGCATCAAATAACATACTCTTTATGATTAGATCGGTACTCAAAAATCACATTAATGATTCAATTTTGATCATAATTAATGTTTTCGTATATTTTTGGATGTTCAATACACTGGTTAATGTTTGATCATTTATCTTTAATACAGGACTATTCCCAATTAGACCGGTATTGATGAAAATTGGTATATAGACAGAACATGTGATTGCGCTAATGATAGGCTATATTGATGAACGAGGGTGAAACCGGGCAGCTAATCTATACATACAGGGTATTACAAAACTACCCGTAAAGCCGAAAGGAGGTTAAATGGGGCCTTATAATGAGTCCATTCACAATATTAAAGAACCGTAGTAACGCTGTATAACATACCCCAAAAAATGAAAAATAAAACAGATTTTTATTAATGAAAAATATAAAAGTAGACAATTATTAGGAAAAATAGGTACGTAGGTCTTTCTGTTAAATAATCTGGTTCCCTGACATGACAGCTTACTAGGGTTGTCGGCTTTGATAATTGATTATATTTTTACGGGGTATTTTTAACACGTTGTATGTAAAGAAAATAGGTACCTTTGACGCACCATCACCTCAAAAATACTGAACATATCAGGATGGGCCTGCTACCGTTCGACGCGGATTTTTTCCCAAATAGTTATAGGCTACATATGATATCGGTAAACGTGGGTGAAACCGCAAGGGACAGCTTGTGTAAAATGTGAAAAAATATATAGCTAATCAGGTGGTGATTACTACAATATAACCTTAACTTAATTGGGAGTCAGATTTTTAAAAACAATTATAGTAATTACTCCAGCAAAAGTTGAAATAATTAAATAGTTTATAAATATAATATACGAGGATATGTAGATGAAGCTCAACCCGGAAAACAGCACGATATAGAAGATATTACGTTTAATGATATACTTTTTATTACAAAACAGTGTTATTACCGCATAGCTACAATACCGGTTTATTGACCCTCGGAATATATTTCAAGGTTTCTTTATATTTAAGAACAAGCGACCCGCCCCGGCTTCGCTCAGGCCCAATGTAGATACTAATACATATATACCTTCCTCTTCAATCACTCTATCTATTAAAAAAATCGCATCAAAATCTGTTGCGTAGTTTTCATGATTTAAGCATACATAGGGATATAGGGACAGAGAAAGCGACTTTTATACTATGTAGTGATAATACTATTCGTCCACTGACCATAATTCGATCACAATAAATCATTGTAAATTTGAGAAAAATGTGTGTGACAAACATGCTTTCCAGAGGGATGAAGGGGGTTTTCCTGGAACAAAGAATATGGTATGTGTTATTTTAGGTTATAATCTATCAATATGCCAAGTTTTGTCCAAATCCGTTTAGTAGTTTTTGCGTGAAATAGTAACAAACATCCATCGAAACTCACAAACATTCGCATTTATAATTTCGCAGATTGGTGATGTAACATTTTCCCGGCACAAAAAGTATCCTATGTTACTTCTAATACCTCCAAGAATATAGTGTACAAAATTTCATGATGATCGGTTAAGTAGTTTTCGCGTGAAAGCGTAACAAACAAACTTACATTCACAATTCATAATATTAAGTAGGGACTACTTGTTCCCGCGGTTTCACCCGCGTTCCCGAGGGTTGTAACATTTTCCCGAGATAAAAAGTAGCCTATATATTATTCCAGTATATGCTCTATCTATGTGCCAAGTTTCATCTAAATCTTATAAGGGGGCATCCATTAATTACGTGAGGTGATTTTGGCGATTTTTCGACCCCCCACTCCCCTTGGTGAGATATCATGAGATTTTGCTCGACCCCCTCCCCCCGCCCCTAATTTCACGTGAAATTTGATATTATCATAAGTATACGATTTCAATTTAGATGTGAAAAAATATTACTACTATATTTAACCCTCTTCTAGCAATTTTACACTGTTTCTTGCTAATAAAAAAATTACGTGATATTTGCAAAGACCCCCCCCTCTCCTCCACGTGAGATTCGGTGAGATTCGGCTTGCTCAATGGCTGACGTAATTAATGGACGCTCCCTAAGAAGTTTCTGCGTGAAAGAGTTCCAAACATTCATACATACAAACTTTCGCATACATAAATCGTCTCTTAAAACAGGTGTAAGCAAATAGTAACACACGATTAACTAATGAAAACTGGGTCACATGTGAAAGTGAAGCGAAGTATGAAGGTGACACGCTGAACGCTGGGTTACGGATTCGATGCTCGACTTGTCTACCGCTTTGCGAGCACAGATTAAAAATTTATTATTAATCTGTCCTTTGAAGTAGCTTTAAAGGTCATAAAGAACGGCTGTTGAGCTGAAATAAAAGAGACTTTGGTGAAAAGGAAATATGGTTCTGTTTTGTAAATGTTAATACTTAGAATAATTGCTGTAGAATCTGTCTGTATGAAGCTCCTTATTTATGCCTATAATATTATAAATGCGCAAGTTTGTGAGGATGTTTGTAACTCTGTCACGCAAAAACTACTAAACGGATTAGGATGAAATTTGGCACATAGATAGTTTATAACCTGAGTTACGACATACATTTTTTCCCCGGGAAAATATAACATCCCTCGGGAATCCGTGAGAGACGGCTATCCTAATATTATAAATTGGAAAGTTTCTGAGATGGATGTATTTTTGTTACTCTTTCATGGAAAAACTACAATACAGATTTGGATGAAACTTGTCACATAGATAGTTTTTAACCTGGATTAATACATAGGATAGTTTTTTTTCCCGGGAATATGACACATCCCTCGGGAACAAGGGTATAACCGGACAGAAGCTAGTATACAAAATGTAACCTTTCTGAGGCTCTTCTTAGTTGACCGACTTTCAAACCAGTTGTCAATTTAAAAGCTATGATCTAATTACCATTCTAAGGCCTACACTAATTACTATTCTAAGGCCTACACTAATTACTATTCTAAGGCCTACACTAATTACTATTCTAAGGCCTACACTAATTACTATTCTAAGGCCTACACTAATTACTATTCTAAGGCCTACACTAATTACTATTCTAAGGCCTACACTAATTACTATTCTAAGGCCTACACTAATTAGTGTCTTTGAAATTTGAAAACTATATTACTAAGAGTTACAGAATACAAGAAAATTTAAAATTATTGCCTCTTTCAAGATACCTGCATGTATTTCCTAAAAGGGAGTTTTTAGCGGGATAATAAGTATTCCATGTGTTATTCCAAGGGATAATCTATCTATGTGCCAAGTTTCATCCTAATCCGTTTAGTAGTTTTTGCGTGAAAGAGTAACAAACATCCATCGTACTATTATTATAAATGCGGAAGATTAAATGTTTTTTTTTTTACCTAATCACGGCAAAGTCCAAACGTATCTGGATGAAATTTGGCACAGATATATTATATGACAGGCCAGTTGGTGGTTAGAGACCATGACTGCCAAGTCAGAGTTCGCGGGTTCGATTCCCACCCAGTACAAATATTTGTGTGCTCTTGAATGTTTGTTTGTTATGTGTTTGGGTGTAAATATTATTTAAAATATAAAAGTAGTAATTAAATGAAATATTTATTCAAATAGGCTTTCACAGGCACTTATGAATGGTCAGACTCTAACACCGGTTCGGAAGGTTGCTTTTACTGAGAAGAGCCGGCAACAAACTCAGCAATTCCACTTTTCAAAATAAGATTATGTACATAAAGATGTGTCCTGCTGGAGCGAGCGCTACACCCAAGCATTGTATATATAGTATATCAGTTATCTAGTGTCCATAGTACAAGCTCTGCTTAGTTTGGGACCAGATGGCCGCGTGTAGAGGATGTCCCAGTCTGTAATAGCACATAGGAAATATATAACATCCCTCCGAAACGCGGGTGAAGTCGCAGGGGAGAGCTAGTACTACAAACGGCACATCAAATTATCACAACAAACAGACATGTTTATACGTTTTCCAAGTATACGCGCTGAAGTATCTAACCATCTTAATCAGGGGCTCGATTCTGTAAGGAAAATGACACTAACTCGAGGATGTTTCGTCGCGGCCTCTGTCGATAACTACGCTAATACTACTAATCACGTGAGAGGTAAGCTCTCCGATGCGTCCGTGAAGCGGCTCGTCAACGAAGTTTGTATTAGCTGAATAATAATAATAATAGTAATAATCGTTTATTTTGACTCAAAATAGTAGTAAAATTAAACATGTTTGCTCTTATTCAGTATACATAAGATAGTAGCACATTTTGACCATTGATGCCTAAACTAGTTGCACAAAGCAACTGTTCTATAGACATCAATATCCCATACCTTTTATGACAACTATGTACCTGTTATATGATTTATAAATCAGTGGTCTTTGTGTACCTGTTCAATTTGGTTTAAGGTTAACTAGGTTATTTAATATAACGCACCTTTAGAATTGAAGTGGCTTAATCCAAAATTCTTGTTTTTTGGTAAACACCAAAAATGTAATAGAAGAATTAGCCGTTTTGTAGATTTTCAATTTTATTGCTCTTGGTTAAGCGTTTATTTTTAATTTTTTTGTTATTAACCGTAGGGTAGGAATTGTTTTAATGATTGGACACTAAACCTTTACGTATAACTAATTAGAACATTTGTTAATTAGTCGTTAAAAAAAAATGACACTTATTTTCCGAAATCAATTTAATATTATTGGCATATTTGACTTTGAGTCAATTTTTTACTTAACGATACATAAACAAATTGTGCCTATTTAAAAAAGAGGCGATTAATTTCTAATGTTATATTTGAACATGGTGACAGATTTTACAATATGCTAGTTTAATTATTGTAGACTAGTTTAATTAAAGGAAAGTGAAAAACAGACTTTGGTTTCAAAATCGTGTATTTTGAAATTTTCCCTCACTAATCATCATTAAACACTAATCTACTGGTACTGCTGGACCAACATAACATTACCACCTGGTATTCAATTAAAGTAAGTTTATAAAAATCAATGGTTTGAAATAATCTCCAAATACTATGTAAACCTTTGATAAAATAATATAAAACAATGAAATACTTGTTATCAATAGAGTAGAAAAATAATAAAGTAAAAGTCATTTTGTTATATTTGAATAACTGGCCAAAAAATATTTATAAAAATGTCTAAGAAAGAATTTACGAAATAAAAAAACTTTTATCAAACTTAACTAATTAACATAATCAACCATTCACATTTTTTTAAATAAACAGCAAAAATAACATATCTTGATTCAACATTAAAATGAGATCAAAATAGATCATTAAGTTAATTTATTAAAAATAATTATAACGCGTTTATAATTATGTTTAACAGTCATAGAACCAGGCGTAGATACTAGGGATTGCTTTAGTTCTTATAAGATAATTCAGATCTTTTTTTTTATTTTCTGCAAGCACCATTTTGGACTATAAGCATTCGTTATTGTAATTTCACACGCTTTTTTCATTTTATTTCTTAAAGTC
Organism: Habrosyne pyritoides; assembly: GCA_907165245.1. NCBI lineage: Eukaryota > Metazoa > Arthropoda > Insecta > Lepidoptera > Drepanidae > Habrosyne > Habrosyne pyritoides. The sequence continues at coordinate 1,535,333 of OU015612.1, forward strand.
TTTTTCAGCATATGTATTTTTATAGTAAAATAAAAATTGCTCGTCTTTAACTAATTTTAACACTTTTATCTCGCTATCTAAGTCCCTCAAACCCACTGCATTTTTATCAACATCGTAAATAAAGTTATTCCCCCATTCGTTCTGCAACACATTTAAGTCTATAAAAAATTGTAACCTTAACTCTTTAACTCTAATTGGGGTGCCAGTTTTTCTAGCACCTCTTAGTAAAGGCATATATTGTTGCGGTTTGTCAATAGGACCAGATCTTAGGTTTCTCTTTATTTCTTTTCAATTAAACTATGTGCATTGTCTCCCTCTTTCTGTGTATGTCCCTTAATTAGATATTTATGCGTTATTGATTGAATGTTGTCAAAATGGGCCACTGTCTTATGCAGTGGCCTAAACTGCTATAAACTGGCAATATATTTATTTTTGTTTTGACCATTACAATTTCTGAATAAAATATTAGATTTAAAGTTTTGTCTGCATTGTTTTCACTGATGGGACTTTAAGTAATCAAAAACGCAGAAACCTATTTCAATAGCCCCTTTATTACCATGTCTTATTTTCCAAAAGTAGCAATATACTTCTTCATATGCACCTAGTTCACTATTGTTTTTCTTTTTATTATTATGTTTTGATTTAGAAGCTAGTTCAACTATTGTAAAATTATAACAATTAAGTCTTGACCTATAATAAAAAGATGAAACATCGCCTTTACGACAGGTCATTGCAGCTTCGAGATCATAAACAGCACATTTAGTTTCGTTAATAATACATATTCATATATTTATATCTTGTACATTAGTCTCATAAATATTTTTTGGCCTTAAAAAAAGCTTATATTCATTTCAGTTGTAAATATTAAGTAAAAAACCCAGTACGGGCATGAGATTTGTTTTGATTATTATTAAAGTCCCTACATATCTTTTTTATACTCTTGCTGCCATCCATATAATCTCTTGAAGTAGAAGATCTTAGTTAATGTGATTCTATGCGCGGTAGACTATTAATATGGTCCTTAATATCTTGTACAAGACTTGGGTTAATCGGGGCTCGGCTTTTAGAACGCCCTCTAAGATCTTCCACAAGGCCATTAGTTTTCAGTTTCACAGTTCTTATCTATCTCTCTGTAATACGAGTATCTAGTGTATTGATAAAAGAAGGTTTTACAAACGCGAATTCTTTGGCAATCAGCTGTAAAATAAATGGCTGTGTTTGGTTTACGAGGATGGGCAGCATTTTTGTACTGATATTTTGGTTTCACCTCCATCGTGCATGCCTTGATAAATGATCGCTTCAAGTCAAAATTACTTAGCTGCCAATAATAGTCGTATATTTCGCTCAGGGGTTATGTTATCGGAACAACGAAGTCTACAAACACAATTACTTTGTTAGATTTAGAAAGTGATTGGTAGGCTTTTCCGGTATTTCGAAGAGATTTAACAATATTTTGTTTCCATTGAGACGGATTGCGCAGGCGCTTCCTTGATTTTTTATTCTGAGGAAACAATTGCATCGTCACCATCATGTGCCCCATCCCTGTCAGACGTGTTGGTTGATGAACTGAAAGAGCGTCGTAGCGATGAATCGTTGTAAGTCGGATCAGCGTCACACAGATCGACTTCTGATTGCAAAGAATGCACAGGTGATTGACGGTAGTTTATGTCTTTATCTAACCGTATTTTGCTATTTGAGGGCTCGGCACAAATTATATTCGTGTAATCGATTTGAGTACCTGACATGATAGAAGGTGAGCTATTTATTTTCATTTCGTCTCAGCTTTGCTTCGGTTATGTAAAAGACTTTGATGACGACGACGTTGTGCTGGAACTTGAAGATGATGACATAGAAGAAATGAAATGAAAATATTTTTATTCAAATAGGCCTTTCCAAGCACTTATGAATAGTCTGATTCTAATACCGGTTCGGAAGGTTGTTTTTTACTGAGAAGAGCCGACAATAAACTCAACAATAACTCTTTTTAATAAAAAACCAACTTAGCTTTATTACATAAAATCTATTTAGTCTCACTAATAATACCTGTGTGTTATCGCAAAAGTGAAGAATTATTGAACAATAATATAATATTATGAATAACTATTAAAAAAAAAAATAATAATAATACAAACAAACAACAGAACTGGATGATGATGTACTACTGGATCGATCTCTCATGTTTTGTGATGTTTGTTCTTTGATAATTGGATAAACGCTTTTCTCACTGCTGATTATCGACGTATCCTTAATCTCCTTTAGAATCCGTTGTTCAGTTTCCACTTGCGGTAAAATTTCAATTCAATCTAGGACTTCCATCCGTCGCCTTATCCAAGGGTATTTTCTAATAGTTTTCCTTATCACGCTCTTTGGATCCATTTTAAGCACTAGTATAACCTTCTGCACTTGCTGTTCTCATCTCTTCACCCTGTTCATGCATAATATTTCATTCCGGTTTAATAGATGCAAAATAAGATCTGCACTTCTTTTCATTATTGATCTCAAACTTTAACTGAAATAAAAATAAAAAGACTAAACTCAAAATAAAGCTCACTAAGTCTCATATCATTCAGTAAAGAATAAACATATTTACCTATACGTCTCCGTAGTCACAAAATTGGTAGTAAAGTAAAGCAATAATATAAAATAAGGCTCGATCATTTAAGCAATATTTGGTAATAAAATGACGGCAGTACTAATACGACACCACAATATTATAATCATTTAGTATTGAAACGCCCAAAACCATAATGAGTCATTACAAAAATATGTATCGAAGAAATAACTTACCTTGCGTTTAGTATTAAAACTGCAGATTACAGTTTCCGCCCTTTACGGAGCAACCGCACTACGTCCAGCGTTTAGCACTGTTGACGCAACTTTAAATGAGATCCTTCAATACAGAGGGATGCGCGGTAACCACGTGATTTTAAAGAGACGGAAATAGCACGTTTGTCCTTTTCTGGACTAAAATAATCTATTTATTTATAATAAACTGATAGAATACATGTTTATAAGTAATTCCATGTACAAAAGTCATTTTCTTAAAATTTTGAGTTATGCCACTTCAATTCTAAAGGTGCGATAATATATTTAATAAGCAGTCTGTGAAGCGATATAATCTCTAATTATGTAACATGAATCCCATCCAATTTACATACATATTAACTAAAGCCTTTCTCTCAAAGCAAACATGAAAACTTACACCTTCCGTACGCAAATTTCTCCTAGGTATTGACAATGTAATGTTGATATTATGAGTCTTTTCAACCTTCAATCTCTCATGTATACCATGTCAGTAAAGGTGAGTTAAGTTGTCGAGATCAGTGCCTTTACCATGAGTTTTTAAAGTACGTACTCGCTAACGACGGCGTAAAACATTTCTATGGCAAATGTGTACAGCGCCACTAGCGGTCACGTATAGAACTAAAATCGATAGGACGAGTCGATAGGTAAAAAACCTATCGAAATGTTGACACTAGCGAGTAACGTTTTTTAGCCTTTGCTATAGAAATTCGGTACCATGAGTCACAAATTTGACAGTTGCTATCGAGAAAAACTGTATCGATAGTAGTTTACTCGCTAGTGACTAAAGTAAGTTTCGATAGCAACTCATGGGAGAGGTACTGAGGCCTAAGCATGATCTATCGCAGGCGTAGCGTCATCGTATCGAGTGCGCCAAAAAGCTGGTTTGTATAGAACATTGAACACCGGGCATACCGTGACGTTGCGCGATGTTCAATTTCCCACTGCATTGGTTTTTGGCGCACTCGATACGATAACGATACGCTTACGGTAGATGTTCGGACTAAGGGTACTGAAAGGGCCGTTTTGACATCAAAGAATGTAATTGAAAAATCATATTCATTACAATTTAAATAAGGTTAACATTGACAGGCCAGTTGGTTTGGTGGTTAGCGACTCTCACTGCCAAACCGAAGATCGCGGGTTCGATTCCTACCTAGGACAAACATTTCCGGGCATGTCCGTTTGTTCGATGTCTGGGTGTAAATATCTATATAAGTATGTATATAGACAAAAAAAAGTAGTATATCAGTTATCTAGTTTCCATAGTACAAGCTCTGCTTAGTTTGGGATCAGATGGGCGTGTGTAAAAGAATGTCCCGGGATGTTTATTTAATAATATTTTTTTGATCTAATGGTTAGTGACCGTACTTAAATAATAAAAAAAACTATGATAAGTTGTCAATTATCTGGTTGCCATAGTAAAAGCTCTGCTTACTTTAGAATCCCTGAGCACGAACATCTACCGTAAGCGTATCGTTATCGTTTCGAGAGCGCCAAAAATCAATGCAATAGGAAATCGATCAGCGCCCAATGTCACGATATGCGCTGTATTCAATTTCCTTTACAAACCAGCATTTTGGCGCACTCGATGACGTTACGCTTACGATAAATGTTCGTGCTAAGGCCTCTGATAACCGTGTATAAAGTATGTCCTGTATCACTACATAGTATAAAACAAAGTCGCTTTCTCTGTCCCTATATCCCTATGTACGCTTAAATCTTTAAAACGACGCAACGGATTTTGATGCGGTTTTTTTAATAGATAGAGTGATTGAAGAGGAAGGTTTTTATGTATAATACATGTGACATTCCACGAGAACGCGGGTAAAACCGCGAGGGACAGCTAATTAATTTATATTTTCTAATCTTCCGACAGAGCACTATCAGGCAAGAAGCATGATAGCGGCGGCATCGACAGCATCACAATATCAGCTGGTGGAGACAGGAAGAAGATGAAGAAGAAGAAGCAGAAACCACCAAAAATCCACCTCATCCACCCAGTCATGCTTCCAATGAGAAAGGCGCAGAAACCAATGGAGAAAGGTCGCGGTTTCCCAAATGGGAGACAGACTTGGGTTATTGGGGATAGCTTGGTCAATAGTAGTGATGCCGGGCCCAAGGGTCCGAGGGAATCTAGGGGGATAGCCACCGATCTTTGGACTATGGGGGAGAAAGCTATTGATGCTGTAGCTGAGCATGCGTTGGAAACTGAGAATGCTGAGAATGGTTTATCTGATAAGAGTTCTTTTGAAGGTTGGTGATGGTATTGTATTTTCTTATTTCTGACGTGTAGTCGTGTGTACCTTCTTTTTGGAGATAGAATGAGCTGTGCCCTGAGCACGAACAACATTAAGCGTATCGTAAACGTGTCGTAAGCGTGTCGTAAGCGTGTCGTAAGCGTGTCGTAAGCGTGTCGTAAGCGTGTCGTAAGCGTGTCGTAAGCGTGTCGTAAGCGTATCGTAAGCGTATTGTAAGCGTATCGTCATCGTATCGAGTGCGCCAAAAACCAATGCAATGGGAAATTGAGCATCGCGCAACGTCACGGTATGCGCAATGTTCTATTTTACATACGAATCAGCTTTTTGGCGTACTCGATGACGATACGCTTGCGATAGATGTTCATGCTTAGGCCTCCGGTTATTGTAGTAGTGGTACTGCTACACAGGTCGTGGGTTCGATTCCCACCTACATACAATACGTATATGTGTGCTAAACATTTTTAAAGGTAGTATATCAGATGTCTAGATTTCATTTTAAGATTGACGGGATTAGATAGTCGTCTAGAATTTCACTGATTTATTCACTATTTTATATGTATGTGGTGATGTGAGGAAGGCTGCATACGACAATAGCGGATCTCTCGCGTTTTGCGTTGTTAAAGTAAGAGACAAAACATAGCGCCGTCAAATCATCAAGCTGGACAACGAGTCAAAATGGTAGACCATTGGATACTTATTACCCCCGGGAAATTGTTATTTCCCGCGGAAACGTGGGGGCGGCTAGTTTAATGTAACTAAGTTTATTACATGAAAGTGTGACCAACTTTTTTTTATTAAATTATTCTGTTCACAGGATGTTTTTAATACTTGGTAAAGATATTTTTTGTTTAAGCATTTTGTGAGCATGCGTACATTGTAGCATGTTTTTTTTTCACGCATGAGTATTACTTGTTATGAAATGCAATGATACCCTACTCTTAAATATTAGCATGCCATTTTTGTTCTTATTGTATGATAGTTAAGTTTAAAATCCCTTGGCTCAGTTGTGAACTTTGTATTAATTAAAAAGAAAAATTTTAATAGCCAATATGTTTAGATTATCAAAGTGTTACCTTACAAAGTTTCTTCCCATATCTTCCCGGTTCTTCTCAATTCTTCTCAGTTAAAATCTTTCAGCGTTGCCCTTCGGAAATGCCCTCTGCGGCTACATAATGGTCTTTGAATTTTAAATAAAGATATCTCTTAGTATTTTTGAAAAATATACCAAAACATAAATTGTAATTTATTTTTTATAAAATTCTAGAACAAAGAGGTAAAAAGAAGAAGAAGAAGAAGGCAATCCTCAAGCTGCTCATCCTGGGAGCTGTTCTAAAAGCCAAGATTGGAACTTTACTGCAAATTCTCTCATTCAAATTGCAGGTAAGGTTTTACAACAGTACAGTATTTGACAAAATCCCGTAAAAACACTTTTCTTCTATAATCTTTAATTTTTTACTTTTTTTTTATTATTTGGTGTTATATCTATAAATAAAATATTAGTAATATATAAATATATAGTAGTACACAATTTGTGCAAATTTCAACAATCTATCTTTTACGGTTCATGAGATACAGGCCGCTGACAGACCGACAAATGGACAGTGGAGCCGTAGTATAGGGTCTTATTGGCACCCAAAAACATCTCAAAGCCATCCAGATATCCACTCAAAGACACACTAAAACATCCAAATCAGTCCAGCCGTATAGAAGTGACATTCACGTATAGAACATATACATAAATATTTATCGATAGGTAATTTATTTTAATGAATATTAATGTAGTCTCCTAGTTTCGATAATCTAGAAGAATAAAGCTCAATTATAAACCTGATATCCTGGGTTCGATTCCCTGGTTGGACAAGGTAATATTAACATTTATTTTAAGATCGCAACACTCAATGTCACGTTGGGAATTCAGCTGACCCCTTCCAGAATAATAGGTTTGAAGATATATCCATAAAATTTGGTTGTTTCTACCTTATCTGATGACTGTATTTTAATCACTATAATTAAAAATAATAATTCATATGAGTATGTAATTAGAGATGTTAATGGCATAACAAACAACCTGTCATTACTTTATAATAACTGTTTTCTTTTGCTTTCTCTTTTAATTAGTGTAATTTCGGTAAAAAGAGCATCGAGAAGAAATCGAATTTAACATTAAATTTTCATTAATTTCATTTAGAAAATAATTATTTTAAAAAGTGTTCTATTAAACAAAAATCGAACATACATATTTATTAAATTACTAGCTTTCTCCAGCGGTGAAACCGCAGGGATGTAACATTTTCCCGGCACAAAAAGTATCCTATGTTACTTCTAATACCTCCAAGAATATGTGTACAAAGTTTCATGATGATAGGTTAAGTAGTTTTCGCGTGTAAGCGTAACAAACAAACTTACATTCCCATTTATAATATTATGGATATTATGGGATGTCAATGTCAGTAAAATTTTTAAAACCTTTAAAGCTGACATCAAATTTACAGATTTCTAAAATTCTGTCAATACCTGTAAAATTATTATTTCCAAAAATATTCTATTAAAACAACAATCGCAAAATATAGATTTCTGACAAAATATAAATATTTATTATTAATATAAATCTTCTATAAAACTTCTCACTCTAAGGGGTTATTCCAACCCGCTTTATGAATGTTCGCGTCGCTCACTCGGCGCGCGGAGTAAAAGTGCACGCGGTCATCGCTATACAGAAAGGCTTTGCTACCTAAAATATGCCAGGAACAGCTAATTACCTATCATATTCATCTATTTCCAGGTGAAATTCTTCATCATCGCAGTAATAGGCCTGGCCATCAACTTGGCAAGACTTTGGATTGACATCAAGAACAAAAACAATCATCAGCCGCAGAAGGTAAGACTCTTTCCTTCTGTCAGGACCACACAAAACTAACCCTTAATATCAAGGCTGGTAAGTACAGGATGGGATAACATGAGATCCAAAAACAGAAGAGATACAGCTGATGGTAAGTGGTCACCGCCAATGGACTTTTGCAACACCAGGGGCCAGTGGCGGATTAAGCAAGCGCGGGGCCCGTATCATATTCTGTCGATGGGCCTTTAAAGTATAAAGTGGTAAAAAAACAAACGGTTGTGGGCGGCCTTAGACACACGGGGCCTTTTGCGCAGGGCCCGTAACAATTGCTACTCTTGCTACGTGGTTAATCTGACACTGCCTGGGGCATCGCTGCGTTGTCGCTTGAGACGTGGAGTTAAGTCTCATGTGCCTGTAATTTCACTGGTCCCCTTTCTAACTGAAACAGTAATACAAGTGAACTACTGATTCACGGCGGCAATAACTATACATAGATGTTAGGGAAGCTTCACTTCCTCACAGAATTCCAGACCATCTATTTATCAAATTTACAGAATTTTGACTTTCATAACTACTATCTTTAAGGTCTAAATTAAATAAACGGCTCTCAAGAACTTTGCCACGATTTGAAGTCACTACCAGTAGTAGTACAATCAGCTTCAAAATTAACTAAATAACCACCGGATACTTAGATAGTCGATAAATCGATAATTCTACTTCACTACATAGTATAAAACAAAGTCGCTTTCTCTGTCCCTATATCCATATGTATGCTTAAATCTTTAAAAATACGCAACGGCTTCGATGCGGTTTTTTTTTAATAGATAGAGTGATTGAAGTGGAAGGTTTTTATGTATAATACATGTGACATCCCACGGGAACGCGGGTAAAACCGCGGGGGACAGCTAAATGCGAAAGTTAGTGAGGAAGGATGATCTGGGATGAAACTTGGCATGTAAATAGCTTACAAACTGGATTAATACGTGATAAACAAACAGACAAGTAAATATATAGGGTTACTTATAGTTTGAAAAACTAAATACAAAATTAACTAACAACTATGTAAGCAATACAATGTACAGTAAAGTACATTCTACAGTGTTTTTGCAAAGGAACTGCTACGCAATGTCTATTAGGATTTATAATGATCTTCCGGATTTCATCAAAAAATTGCCTATGACGAAGTTTTACGTTCAACTTCGGAAGTGGCTTCAGTTCCACAATTTTTATTCCGTTACTGAATACTTTACACGCTGCAAGAAAAATTCCTACTAGTCACGATTTTTTATAGTAGTGCGCTAAATATTGACACACTGACATATTTAATGACATACTTCTAATTAATCTATTAACATTTTATTTGACAATTTAAGCATTGTAAATTTTGCATGCCTTTATTCTGGCTCGTGTGACCACTCACCATTTTTTGTAACATCCATCTGTACACATTACTGCAAATAAATATCATTATTATTATAAAAAGTGGAAAAAAAAATGGCAATATTTTTAAATTATGAATGTGATATACAAAAAAAATGTTTTGTAATATTATATTAAAACGTGTTTTTTTAGTTTATTTAAACTATAATTTTAATGAGTATAGATAAAACAAATATCTAGTAACTAATTCTGTTGGATGTCCTTCTCTATCGAGTCCTAAACAAGGAAACTCAACAAATATTATAATGGATTTCCGCGAGACCACGCCTGAATCAATTAGCTACAATTTTAATAATAAATTTGATCAAAAAATATATTTTAATATTATTATTTTATCCATTTAGCTACTGTTTTTACTGTCCATACGTAGAATCCGTTTATCAAGGTCAACAGAATAAGTCTCGCTAGTGAAAGTGCACTGGCTTGTGACCAGTCAAGTTTAGTGGAAAGGATGTGAACTTTGAAGGCGCACGATTATTGAAGAACTAGCTGTCCCCGCTTTTACCTGCGTTTCCGAGGGATGTCACGTTTTCCCGGGATGGAGTATCCTATATGTTATTCCAGGATATGCTCTATCTATATGCCAAGCTGCATCTAAATCCGTTTAGTAGTTTTTGCGTGAATGAGTAAAAAACATACTTACATACAAATCTTTCCTCTTTATGATATTAGTATAGATATAAACTAGCTGTCCATTCGGTTTCACCCGCATTCCTAAAGAATGTAACATTTTTCCGGTATAAATATCACATGTGTTAATCAAGGTTAGAAACTTTCTACGTGGCAAGTTCCATCTAAATCTGTAAAGTAGTTTTTGGGTCAAAGAATAACAAACAACCATTTGCAGTTGATTTACGTAATTTTTATTTTTAATGAGTCAGTCGATCAATACACAGGCTGCAACAACGACAACAGTAGTACGGCTTTGACAGCTAAGAATTTCATTAAAAAATGATCTTTATGGCTTCCGAAATAAGTACCTATTGCTCTAACAGTGATTTGTTTGTTCATACAAATGCACTTTATTATAACTCCATAGGGTTAATTATCCAATGAGATTCTTTACGACAATACGACCTTATTAAACACATTTCTACAATCGATTTAAATGCTGGCTGGAATAATAATATATCGCTTATTATTCGATACGTATCGAGTTCCCAATATATATAATCGAATGTATATCGGCCAGTAACAGCACATATTTGCCGCCAAAATACAAATTGTATGTAATAATAGAAATGTCACAGCCTAAATTCAAATTCACAACCTTTTTAGTTCTGGCTCACGGAGAGCTTGTAGGTTAGAGTTACCTGCTGCCGGCAAGAAACTCAACAAAATTACTTTTTCTTTCTGTTAAATAATCTGGTTCACTGACATGACAGCTTACTAGGGTTGTTGGCTTTGATAATTAATTATATTTTACGGGGTATTTTGTAACATGGTGTACGAGTATATAAAAGGGAAGCCGACTGACTGATATATCAACGCAAACTATAAGGTTTAAATTAAAAAGTTAAAATTTTGCACAGGGGTTCCTTTTATAACCTAGGGGAGCACTAAGAAAGGATTTTTGAAAATTCACCCCTTAAGGGGGTAAAACGGGGATGTAAAGTGTGTATGGAACAATGTGTTTTCTTGGTCTGAGCAACTTCAAACAAAACGCGGCTGAAACCGCGGGGGACAGCTAGTATACTATATACGTCATTGGATCTCACTAATTGTCAAATGCAGCTGCCGTAGTCAGTAGAATTCCAAGACGTATCGTACAAGTTTAATGATATACAATAAACTACCGTTGACCAGTACCTCTACCATGAGTTGCTATCGAAACTTACTTGAGTCACTGGCGAGTAAACGACCATCGAGCCCGATCGACTCATACTACCGACTTTAGTTCTTTACGTAACCGCTAGTGGCGCTGTACACAGTTGCCATAGAAATGTTTTACGCCGTCGCTAGCGAGTACGTACGTTAAAAACTCATGGTAAAGGCACTGGCTTCTTTACTTAGCTTCTAAGGTTTTAGGGTCAGCAGAAGACATACACTTTCCCTCGCCGACTGGTTTTTAACTGTCCCATCCCATTAGTGTTATTTACCGGGGTGCGATTATGTTACGCACGGTAGCTCGACGATGCTCTGTCTCTTTCGGTCATTACCCCATCGCGTGAGAGGACCGCTCGCCTCGTTGTGCCGAAGAAGGTTGCATGGTATTAGCTGAATAAGGAAGCTGTGTTGGCAATTAATTAACATTTTAAGGTCGCTGTTAGTGTGACGTTGTTGAAGATGTCGAGATTAAATAGAAAAGTTAGCCCTATATCATTAAAAACTCAGACCTTGATTAACTTTGTGATGAGTAGATGTACTCTACTACGTACAGTCATCCAGGGAAGTACTACCACGTTACCCATTTCCGCCGTGAAGTAGGAATGCACTTGTATTACTGTTTCGGTTAGAAAGGTTAGGCCGGTGAAATTACCTGCACATGAGATATAACAACTTCACATCTCAGGGTCGACAACGCAGAGATGCCCCTGGTGTTGTAAATGTCCACAGGCTTACCATAAGGTGGACCATCTGCCAGTTTGTCAGCCCACTCGTCATAATGAAAAAAAATATATAAACTCTTGTATTGCAAGCGTAAATAGGCTGCGGTGACTTTTTATGAACAGGCTGGCAAGTGAGATGGTTGACGTCTGTCACAATCGGTTAGAAGGCTATTAAAAAGGTGTGTTAGAATAGGGATGTGTCCTGTCAAATCCAGCAATTCTTTATGAAATGTCAAAACGATCGAATGTGTTGTGAATGAATGGAGTTTTGTATGAAATAGCAAGTTGTGACGTCATGATTGATTGTACAGCATCAAATAACATAGTCTTTATGATTAGATCGGTACTGAAAAATCACATTAAATGTTATCATATTTAATGTTTAATTTATTTTGTATGTTGATCAATAAATTTTTGTTCCAGGTGATATACTACGAGCATGCTCAGCATCAGCACCATTATGACCATGAGGAGGCAGAGCACGGCTGGGGGCCGTGGTCCAGGGCGTCCCCAGAGGTAGGAACACTGACCCCCAAAATCGTATTTGACCCCAATCCAAAATTTCATTTTTCCGTTATTTTTTAGGTGTACATATCGTGATGTTTTTTTTTTATTTATATCGATTATACAATTATTAATATGAATAAAGTTCCAAAATTAAATTAAGGAGTTGTATTCTCAGGTTATCGATATAAAATTTCGCCACAGACATTTTTTATGAATATCGAACTTATGTCGCAAGCATGTAAATCCTCCTTCTGAACTTGCATTACTATATTGATTTCAGGAGGACGTGGAAATCGACCTGGATGTCCAAAACAGACCATATAGAGCCCACGAGAGGAACGCACAAATTTTAAGAACATAGTCTTCCATATTTGTTTAAACAGCCAGTCAGAATAGAATAATTATTAGAATTATTAAAAAGTTCAATGTAAAAATAATTGAAACAACCCCACGAATCACAAAAGCCTATATTCAAGAAACTATTAGTTCATGATTTTGTAAGTCACAAACAAAATTACTAATTCGTGTACAAACGAAACTTCTTCGTGTTTTTGTTTATGGGTTTCACTTATGATAAAATTACTAAATAGGCACTAGGTCCAATACAAAAAAAGTCAACATTGAATTAAATATAATAATAGACCAGTACAAACGAGAATATTGGTAAAATGTAAACAAACCTTTTAAAATAAGTTTAAGTCAAAAACAATCGAATCGGGACATCACTTTTACATAACAACTTGAAATGTCAAATATTATACATGACATTTCAAATCAGTATTGCCAGAGAATAAAGCCAGTGTTGCTAGATTTTAAGTATTATATTGTACCTATAAAATATCTTCTACCGTTGGATGCTAAAATCCTTTCTTAGTTTTCGTTTATAACAAAACCACTGATATTTATTACGCATGGAGATTAACTAATTATGAAAAGTGTGTTAATTACGAAGTAGCATCTAGACAACATCAAAGGCATGTTCAAATAAAAGCTTTATCATTTAGATACTCAGATGTGGTCTTGCGGAAATCCATTGTATAATGATATTAACTTTACTATTATGTGAAGTCTTACAATCGGCCATTTAATTCTATAATTATTATTATTAAACGAATTATGCACTTGGTTTTCCGAGTAAAAAAATAAAATAACCTTAAATACCGCGCCATACCTTGGTAACCGGTCTTGATTTGAAACAGTAATACAGCAAGCGATATCCTTTTAGGTTTTCGGTAGCATTTTCGCTTACTCACTAGGTACTCGCTATCTACAGACAGTGGCGTAGCTAGGTAACCAAAGGCCCGCGGGCAAAAAATTAAGTAGGGCCCCAACTAAACTATTTAGAATCGTTTGCCGCCCAGCCGAAGCTTGGGGGCCCCGGGGCACTGCCCCATCTATCCCTCCGGTATCTACGCCACTGTTTGTAAGTCAGAGTCAGAGGTAGCTACGCCACCGTCTACAGAAGCCTTAAAGATGTTGTTTCTAATAAGGAAAGGGTTTTAGTCCATCCCTCTGTTATAGAAGTGGGTAGACATTTTCACGACTCCATCCACTTTGTTAGTCTTAATAATTTATTTTTAATTTAAGCGTATAAAAGGCCATAATGTATGCATGTATTTATTCATTAATGTATGAACTTTGAATGACACAAATTGTTGAATAAATTATTTTCAATGTATTCAAAGTGGTTTTATTTTATACTGTCCTGGGAAAAGGAGTTTCTAAAAGCCTATATTTCTGTGTACATTATTTTATTTAAATTTGATCAGCCGTTAGGGGGCGTCCATTAATTACGTGAGCCATTTATGGGGGGAGGGGACCGAGCTGAATCTTACCGAATCTCACGAGGATGGGGGGGTTTGTCTCGGCAAATATCACGTAACTTTTTATTTGCAAGAAACTATGTAAAATTGCAAGAATAGGGTTATATTTAGTAAAAAAAAAAACATAAAAATTTGGTTGAATACCATAAAGTAACAGTAGCAAATCTCACGTGAGATTAGGGGCGGGGCGTGGGGGCGTCGAAAAATTACTAAAATCACCTCACGTAATTAATGGATGCTCCCTTACGCAGCTAAGTGGTGACAAATGTGGCGACATCTATGTACCCATACAATCCTTCACCACCCGCACTACAATGATGTGGCGACATCTATGAACGAGTAGAGGCGCGAGAATCCTACATCGCGATATCGAGATTCTTTCAGGATTTGACATACGTTATATAGAAGCTTCCAACATGAACAGGTGGACCGCGTTCTCGAGGCATGATCACCTAGCGGCGGAAGATCTTCCCTTTTAAATAGAGGAGTCTCACACCTTGCTCTTCCATCACAAACATACACACGAAATTCCACTTAAAAAAATACCTAATGTTTTTTTAAATAAATAAATGAATCTCAAGACATTCTTCACACATGGTTACCTGATCCCAAATTAAGCAGTGTACTGCTTGTAGTATGGCTACCAGGTAACTGATATATTACATATACTACTTTTTTAAATACATACTTATATAGATATTTACACCCAGACACAGAACAAACAGACATGTTCATGCACACAAATGTTTGTCCTGGGTGGGAATTGAACCCGCGACCGTCGGTTTGGCAGTCAGGGCCTCTAACCGCCAAGCCAACTGGCCCGTCAAAGTTAGTTGGGTCTAATCTAAGTCTAGTTTTTAAGTTAGATTACACTAGTTTACAAAATACATAAAAAATCATGTCCTTCCAATGAATTTAATTTCGTTTTATTTAGTGACAATAACTAAACGCAAGCATATTTTTTTTAAATTTTTATTACGTCACATTTCATTTTAAGACTACCCACAAGTTGGTTCTGAATTCATCCTAAAAATTTGCTGCATTGTAGTGTTCTGTTAAATAAATATTTGTTTTCAAAATGTCAAAAAGGTTGTTTAAAGTACATCCCAACCGTTTTTGTTACGTTTGTGGTAAACTTATTATATCTATCAAAGAATATCCCATAACGGAATCTATAAAAGAATCATATATTCGTTATTTCAAAATTTCGGTCTCTCACCAGGACAAAAAATTGGCTCCTTACGTATATCCCTGTCAATATAGCCCTGGGAAACTGAATATAAAACATAAATATCTGTATGCTAATACCCACCAAAAAAATGTTCTACCACCGCTTCACATAAAATTAGGATTGGTAAAAAACTTTGTTCAAGTTTTAGATAAAACTAGCGTACCTTTTAAGCATTTGTACTCAATTTTTCATAATCTTTCTGAGGCGAAACTGAAAGATTATTGGACCACAAATCAAAAGAATGTTGAATGATGAGGTATTTGAAAACAGTCTTTCGGATACTGAAAGATCTGCTTGGAATTCACTACGACTTGTTATAAAAGAGATTTTGGGCAACAAAAAACAATTTTTATTACAGATAGTTAATTGCAGATTTATTACATAATTTTCAACGAATGGGTATCAGCATGTCTCTGAAAATTCATTTCCTTCATTCGCACCTTGATTTCTTCCCTAAAAACCTTGAGGAAGTCAGTGACGAACATGGAGAGCGTTTTCTTTCATCAGGATTTGAAATTTTTTGAACAAAATTATCAAGGGTACTGGGACCAAGCCATGTTAGGTGATTATGGCTGGTCTGTTATAAGAGACACAGACTCAAATAAATACAAGAAAAAAGCTAAGGCAATTCATTTCTAATATTTTTGTAGGCATTTTTTTGGAAATCAAAAATAATAAATATTTTGGATATTAATAAAAACGTTTGGATTTTTTTCATTTTTTTTTTAAACTCATTGCATCTCAAATGATAAGAAAAAACACTTTTCATTGCATGGACAAAAACCATGAAAACTAGTGTTATTGTTGGAGCAATGGCGGATTTCCCTATAGAACTGGTCAAATTTTGGGGATGGCAAGACATAGTTTTTTTCTCAGCTATCTAAAAGCTCAAAAGTGTCCATGGTACGTCGCATTTTTTTGACCAATAGATAGATGTTCCGATTACTAAAACTTTAAAATTTAAGTTAAAGCATCACTGTGAAAACTTTTGTTTAAAAATTACTACCCTAACTTGTTTTTGGAACGAAGTTCCTTATCGCGCGTTGTGAAAGGGGGCTAGACGGAAAAAATTCATACGAAAAGTTGTAACGACACTTTTGTTCGAAATTTAAATGATATCGCACCTTTAGAATTGAAGTGGCATAACTCAAAATTTTAAGAAAATGACTTTTGTACATGGAATTACTTATAAACATCTATTCTATCAGTTTATTATAAATAAATAGATTATTTTAAGCCAGAAAAGGACAAACGTGCTATTTCCGTCTCTTTAAAATCACGCGGTTACCGCGCATCCCTCTGTATTAAAGGATCTCATTCAAAGTTGCGTCAACAGTGCTAAACGCTGGACGTAGTGCGGTTGCTCCGTAAAGGGCGGAAACTGTAATCTGCAGTTTTAATACTAAACGCAAGGTAAGTTATTTCTTCGATACATATTTTTGTAATGACTCATTTTGGTTTTGGGCGTTTCAATACTAAATGATTATAATATTGTGGTGTCGTATTAGTACTGCCGTCATTTTATTACCAAATATTGCTTAAATGATCGAGCCTTATTTTATATTATTGCTTTACTTTACTACCAATTTTGTGACTACGGAGACGTATAGGTAAATATGTTTATTCTTTACTGAATGATATGAGACTTAGTGAGCTTTATTTTGAGTTGAGTCTTTTTATTTTTATTTCAGTTAAAGTTTGAGATCAATAATGAAAAGAAGTGCAGATCTTATTTTGCATCTATTAAACCGGAATGAAATATTATGCATGAACAGGGTGAAGAGATGAGAACAGCAAGTGCAGAAGGTTATACTAGTGCTTAAAATGGATCCAAAGAGCGTGGTAAGGAAAACTATTAGAAAATACCCTTGGATAAGGCGACGGATGGAAGTCCTAGATTGAATTGAAATTTTACCGCAAGTGGAAACTGAACAACGGATTCTAAAGGAGATTAACAATACGTCGATAATCAGCAGTAAGAAAAGCGTTAATCCAATTATCAAAGAACAAACATCACAAAACATGAGAGATCGATCCAGTAGTACATCATCATCCAGTTCTGTTGTTTGTTTGTATTATTATTATTATTTTTTGTTTTATTAGTTATTCATAATATTATATTATTGTTCAATAATTCTTCACTTTTGCGATAACACACAGGTATTATTAGTGAGACTGAATAGATTTTATGTAATAAAGCTAAGTTGGTTTTTTAAAAAAAAGAGTTATTGCTGAGTTTAATGTCGGCTCTTCTCAGTAAAAAACAACCTTCCGAACCGGTATTAGAATCAGACTATTCATAAGTGCTTGGAAAGACCTATTTGAATAAAAATATTTTCATTTCATTTCATTTCTTCTATGTCATCATCTTCAAGTTCCAGCACAACGTCGTCGTCATCAAAGTCTTTTACATAACCGAAGCAAAGCTGAGACGAAATGAAAATAAATAGCTCACCTTCTATCATGTCAGGTACTCAAATCGATTACACGAATATAATTTGTGCCGAGCCCTCAAATAGCAAAATACGGTTAGATAAAGACATAAACTACCGTCAATCACCTGTGCATTCTTTGCAATCAGAAGTCGATCTGTGTGACGCTGATCCGACTTACAACGATTCATCGCTACGACGCTCTTTCAGTTCATCAACCAACACGTCTGACAGGGATGGGGCACATGATGGTGACGATGCAATTGTTTCCTCAGAATAAAAAATCTAGGAAGCGCCTGCGCAATCCGTCTCAATGGAAACAAAATATTGTTAAATCTCTTCGAAATACCGGAAAAGCCTACCAATCACTTTCTAAATCTAACAAAGTAATTGTGTTTGTAGACTTCGTTGTTCCGATAACATAACCCCTGAGCGAAATATACGACTATTATTGGCAGCTAAGTAATTTTGACTTGAAGCGATCATTTATCAAGGCATGCACGATGGAGGTGAAACCAAAATATCAGTACAAAAATGCTGCCCATCCTCGTAAACCAAACACAGCCATTTATTTTACAGCTGATTGCCAAAGAATTCGCGTTTATAAAACCTTTTTTTATCAATACACTAGATACTCGTATTACAGAGAGACAGATAAGAACTGTGAAACTGAAAACTAATGGCCTTGTGGAAGATCTTAGAGGGCGTTCTAGAAGCCGAGCCCCGATTAACCCAAATCTTGTACATGATATTAAGGACCATATTAATAGTCTACCGCGCATAGAATCACATTAACTAAGATTTTCTACTTCAAGAGATTATATGGATGGCAGCAAGAGTATAAAAGAGATATGTAGGGACTTTAATAATAATCAAAACAAATCTCACGCCCATACTGGGTTTTTTACTTAATATTTACAACTGAAATTAATATAAGCTTTTTTTAAGGCCAAAAAATATTTATGAGACTAATGATATATATAATATGAGACAAGATATAAATATATGAATATGTATTATTAACGAAACTAAATGTGCTGTTTATGATCTCGAAGCTGCAATGACCTGTCGTAAAGGCGATGATTCATCTTTATATTATAGGTCAAGACTTAATTGTTATAATTTTACAATATTTGAACTAGCTTCTAAATCAAAACATAATAAAAAAAGAAAAACGTTAGTGAACTAGGTGCATATGAAGAAGTATATTGCTATTTTTGGAAAAGAAGACATGGTAATAAAGGGGCTATTGAAATAGGTTTCTGCGTTTTTGATTACTTAAAGTCCCATCAGTGAAAATAATGCAGACAAAACTTTAAATCTAATATTTTATTCAGAAATTGTAATGGTCAAAACAAAAATATATTGCCAGTTTATAGCAGTTTAGGCCACTGCATAAGACAGTGGCCCATTTTGACAACATTCAATCAATAACGCATAAATATCTAACTAAGGGACATACACAGAAAGAGGGAGACAATGCACATAGTTTAATTGAAAAGAAATAAAGAGAAACCTAAGATCTGGTCCTATTGACAAACCGCAACAATATATGCCTTTACTAAGAGGTGCTAGAAAAACTGGCACCCCAATTAGAGTTAAAGAGTTAAGGTTACAATTTTTTATAGACTTAAATGTGTTGCAGAAGGAATGGGGGTATAACTTTATTTAGGATGTTGATAAAAATGCAGTGGGTTTGAGGGACTTAGATAGCAAGATAAAAGTGTTAAAATTAGTTAAAGACGAGCTATTTTTATTTTACTATAAAAATACATATGCTGAAAAAGACTTTAAGAAATAAAATGAAAAAAGCGTGTGAAATTACAATAACGAATGCTTATAGTCCAAAATGGTGCTTGCAGAAAATAAAAAAAAGATCTAAATTATCTTATAAGAACTAAAGCAATCCCTAGTATCTACGCCTGGTTCTATGACTCGCGTTTATAATTATTTTTAATAAATTAACTTAATGATCTATTTTGATCTCATTTTAGTGTTGAATCAAGATATGTTATTTTTGCTGTTTATTTAAAAAAAAGTGAATGGTTGATTATGTTAATTAGTTGAGTTTGATAAAAGTTTTTTTATTTCGTAAATTCTTTCTTAGACATTTTTATAAATATTTTTTGGCCAGTTATTAAATATAACAAAATGACTTTTACTTTATTATTTTTCTACTCTATTGATAAGAAGTATTTCATTGTTTTATATTATTTTATCAAAGGTTTACATAGTATTTGGAGATTATTTCAAACCATTGATTTTTATAAACTTACCTTAATTGAATACCAGGTGGTAATGTTATGTTGGTAGTAGTACCAGTAGATTAGTGTTTAATGATGATTAGTGAGGGAAAATTTCAAAATACACGATTTTGAAACCAAAGTCTGTTTTTCACTTTCCTTTAATTTAACTAGTCTACAATAATTAAACTAGCATATTGTAAAATCTGTCACCATGTTCAAATATAACATTAGAAATTAATCGCCTCTTTTTTAAATAGGCACAATTTGTTTATGTATCGTTTAGTAAAAAATTGACTCAAAGTCAAATATGCCAATAATATTAAATTGATTTCGGAAAATAAGTGTCATTTTTTTTTTAATGACTAATTAACAAATGTTCTAATTAGTTATACGTAAAGGTTTAGTGTCCAATCATTAAAACAATTCCTACCCTACGGTTAATAACAAAAAAAAAAAAATAAACGCTTAACCTAGAGCAATAAAATTGAAAATCTACAAAACGGCTAATTCTTCTATTACATTTTTGGTGTTTACCAAAAAACAAGAATTTTGGATTAAGCCACTTCAATTCTAAAGGTGCGATATGGTTTATTATTGGGTTTGTTTTTTTCTTAATTTATGTAAAGGCTACATACAACATGTTGAAAATTCTGTTCCATTTATAAATTAGTATATTTAGTAATTAGTATAAGAAAAGGAATAAGTTAAAAGTAAATTTTTAATCGCACTGAATTGAAAGAAGCATGTTTAATGTCAATGAACTAAGTAAAATATTTTTTTTTTTTAAACAATATTACTTATTTCGAATGCAATTCAAAATTTATTTTAAGTGTTTAGTGTTTTATGTAGAGTAACCTTATTTTTGGAACGAAGTTCCTTATCGCGCGTTGCGATCGGGGGCTAGACGGAAATAATTAAGACCAAAAGTTGTACGGACACTTTTTGCTATAGTAAGCCGTGCGGCGTGCGCATGTTTCTCTGTCTGTCTGTCTCTACTTTTACTTCCCTTTAAATCTCTTAAACTTTCGAATGACACGAGGGCGCCAAAACAAATTACGTCATCTGTCGCCGTTTCAATCTTATTTCGGATTAAAAGTGGTTAAAAAGAAGCGGGCACAGATGACAGTTGTCAAAACGTTCGAAAGGTTGAACGACACAAAGTTACCTCTACCATGAGTTGCTATCGAAACTTACTTTAGTCACTAGCGAGTAAACTACTATCGATACAGTATTTCTCGATAGCAACTGGTACCGAATTTCTATAGCAAAGGCTAAAAAACGTTACTCGCTAGTGTTTACATTTCGATAAATTTTTACCTATCGACTCGTACTATCGATTTTAGTTCTTTAGGTGACCGCTAGTGGCGCTGTACACATTTGCCATAGAAATGTTTTACGCCGTCGCTAGCGAGTACGTACGTTAAAAACTCATGGTAAAGGCACAGATGACTATTACTAAGAAAGTCACATTCCATGTTTTTTTGATTAAGTGTGACACCCACAAATAAAACCAATCATAATAAAAAAACCAAAAATATATTCTTTCAAGTAGTACATACATTTATATTAACACAAACAATCATTGATACATACAATACAGGCACTAATTAAAGTACATATCGACACTCCGAAACATACCAAATATTATCGAGGCGAATACTTTGGATTTTCTGGAGCATATGTGAAACTTCTCAATTCATAAGACACGTCATTTTGATTCCCATAACATATCTCTGGCGATTTGTCGCCGTTGTAATCCCCGCAGCCGCCGAACACTCTGTTCGGGGTACGTTCGGGTGTCTTGTGATTGGCCGGGAGTTCGTCTTCTTTGCTATTGGTCGGTTGGCTTGGAACAGGTTTAAACAAGGCGGTGTGCGCTGTAGCTGTATCTAAATCAGCTTTTCTAGATACAATTATACGTATATCTGTGTGGAGGTACAGTTTACCGGATTTTGAAGTCATGAATCTGTGGACATAGAAAAAAGGTATTTTAAAGTAGTTGATTATGACTTCATAATTGGGATGTGTCCTGTATTAAAGATAAATTATCAAACACTAACCAGTGTATTGAACATCCAAAAATATACGAAAACATTAAATATGTTCAAAATTAAATCATTTATGTGGTTTTCAGTACCGATCTAATCATAAAGAGTATGTTATTTGATGCTGTACAATTATGACGTCACAACTTGCTATTTCATACAAAACTCCATACAATCGATCGTTTTGACATTTCATAAAGAATTGCTGATTTGACATGTCAGGACACATCCCTATTGCCTGTAAAGGGATATTTGTCTAAATACAGTTCATTTCCTAATGACAAACTTTTTTGGAATACAAAGTATGCTATATGTCGTTACAGGGCGTGTTCTAACTATGTGCTTAGTTACATCCAAATCCATTTAGTTTTTTTTTAATGAAAGAGTTACAAACTTCCATGCAACCTCACTTTTAGCATTTATATCATTAGTAGGATATTTGGCTTGTGATCCGCCCTGGGCTTGCCTTAATAACACAAACCTTCCGCAAGAAATACTCTAAATGATGTTGACATTCGCGTCAATATCTATTGTGTAGTTTAAAAGTACTGAGCGCACAAACAAACACATAGAAATTGTTTATTACTAATTAGAGATTCTGGCACAATCTTCACATATGGTTATCGTTTATCTAAACTAGCGCTTTCTTTATTGTTTCAACATTTAATAATGTTATAGAAAAAGTAACTTTAATGTTTTCAAGTAAGGTGCATCAATTGTTTGCTTTTGCTGAAAGTTTAAAGTGCAGTCACTTGTTGTGTGATTATGTACACAGGGCATCGGCCGGTATTTACATCATTCACCCAACTCTCGTAGTTTACACTTTTACCCCATTTTACTATTTTACCCCACTATACATTTTCACCCTTTATTTTTTACACTCTTACCCCTTTTACACTTTTCTCCCTTTCAACTCACCTAAGATGTATAAGGTACCGCAGCCACTTGTTGTGCGAGTGCGCGGGCGGGGCGGCGCCGGCCGGCATGTACAGGGTGCGCTGGCGCAGGAAGGTGCGCGCGGCGGGCGGCATGCTGGTGAGGTCGTACAGCACCACGAACATCTTCACGAGCGTGCCGTGCGGGTTGAACAGGGACACCTGCACCGTGCCCGAGCGGGACACGCGGTAGCCGCCCGAGCCGAGGTTGATGTGGCCCTGGGGACGGGGTAATACAGTCTATTATGCAATGGGGTAAAAGTACATTATCAAAATATGTGTGTATGTTTATTAAGATACTTTCGTAAAGGATTTGAATGTAATTTAGTTCTGAAAGTCAAATAAATATAAAAAATAAGGTAGAAATGAGGTCTGTTAGTTATACTTTAACTACTCCGGCGGAAGCTTGTAATATTATAAATTAGAAAGTTTTTAAAGACTGAGGTATGAATATTTCTTACTCTTTCACACTTAAACTAAACGTTTTTGCGCGAGACATAACACATTGTATTTATTTTAAATATATCTACATCTACACCAATATTATAAAGAGGAAAGATTTGTATTTTTGTATGTAACGAATAAACTCAAAAAGTACTGGACCGATTTTAATAATTCTTTTTTCAATAGAAAGCTACATTATCACTGAGTAACATAGGCTACTTTTTATCCAGGGAAAATGTAAATCCCTCAGGAACGCGGGGGACAGCTAGTTTCCTATGTATGAAATCTAACAATGTGTCCCTAACTAGGCATAGCCTATTATAGATACAGATAGATATTATAGACATAGATCCACCGTTAGCATTAACTTTGTCGTGACAGCATTGCTGATAAGTTAATGATTTTTATGAGTAGAATAAAAATTACCGTATACATTTATCAATTAGTTTAACACTAACTAACTAATTGACTCAGGCGTGGCCTTGTAGAAATCCATTATAAGATTATACAAAAATCGAATATCTAGTAAGTAACTAATTCCGCTGGATCTCCTCTTCTGTCAAGTCCCAAACAAGGAAACTCAACAGGAAATCGACACGCGTTTCGCTTCTATACGAAGCATCTTTAGGACGTATTAGACCCGCTGTCACTGAGTCGACGCACTAGCACCGCGAATTTCTCCAACGGAATTAGTTACTAGATATTTGTTTCTTGTAATATTTAATAATGGATTATTTTAGCCCGGAATACTGTAAAATTGGGAAAACAGGTAATATCTTACCATATATGGAGCATTGGTCCCTCCAGGAGCGTAGAAGAACACGGTGACGGGAAGGCGCTTGTGTGGGGGACAGAAGGCCCCCGAGGCCCCCAGCTCGGCTGTGAACCCGTGGACCGTCGCTACAGGCTCTAGGCGACCCTTCAAGGCGGACTCTTCAAAACTACCTGTAAAACAAGAGAGGAATACCGATGAGGAATTACGATATATTACGATGGAAAATATATTTATTTATTCAAATTATAAATAGCACTAGCTGTCCCCCGCGGTTTTACCCGCGTTCCCGTGGGATGTCACATGTATTATACATAAAGACCTTCCTCTTCAATCACTCGTATTTATTAAAAAAACCGCATCAAAATCCGTTGCGTAGTTTTAAAGATTTAAGCATACATAGGGATATAGGGACAGATAAAGCGACTTTGTTTTATACTATGTAGTGATTGGGCAAGTCAATTTATAAAAATCATATAAAACTTTGCCGAGTTTCTTGCCAGTTTTTCTCAGCCAAGGTATTAAGTATCAAGAATTTCAAACTGGTATCAGCTTTGACCGATATATTGACCTATACCTTGAGTAGGGTTACTACAGTGCTATGGTTTCCTCACGGTAGTACTACGCACCCACGTAGTTAAAATCTCCTGACTACCAAAAGTTCTCATTCTGGTAGCTGTGCTTAAGAACCAGCTGCCTTAAAAGGCTACATGCCCATTCAAGTTGAAAAAAAAAAGATTAAAACATGTGCAGTTCACACGCAGTAGAAGTGAAACCTTTACAAAAGTACCTATGTCATTCTCTCCCAGGCTAAATCCTATAGTCTATCTCTCTTTGGTGTCGTTTTTTCATTTTATCGAGTTTCCAATCAAAATGGTGTCAAAGAAGTTTTGACTTCAAAAAAGTGTTCTTACCAAGTAACCCAGCGCTGGGACCAATCCTCAGCTTGGGGGTGGTTTGTTCCCGGAGGGGCGGCGGCGGGGCCCGCGGGGCGCGCGCGGGGCCGGGGGGCGGCGCGGGGGAGGGCGGCCCTGAGATCGGGTGGAATAAGGCGCTGTGGAACACAAGCATATTAAATATGTATGTTAAATTAAATAAAAAAACTAATTAGTGTCATTATATTGATCCAATGATCTAAAAAAACTATTTAATACAATACTATATTTGACTGGCCAGTTGGCTTGGTGGTTAGAGACCCTGACTGCCACGCCGTTGGACGTGGGTTCGATTCCCACCCAGTTCCTTTACCATGAGTTATTAACGTACGTACTCGCTACCGACTGCGTTAAACGTTTCTATGGCAAATCTGTACAGCGCCACTAGCGGTCACGTAAAGAACTAAAATCGATAGTACGAGTCGATAGGTAAAACCTATCGAAATGTAAACACTAGCGAGTTACGTTTTTTAGCCTTTGCTATAGAAATTCGGTACCATGAGTCACAAATTTGACAGTTGCTATCGAGAAATACTGTATCGATAGTGGTTTACTCGCTAGTGACTAAAGTAAGTTTCGATAGCAACTCATGGTAGAGGAACAGGACAAACATTTATGTCAATTTGTTCTGTCTGGATTTAGATATCTATATTAATTTTTAAAATCGGTCGAGTAAGTTTATTCGTAACATAATTTAAAACAGACATGTTCATGCACACACATGCTTGTCCTGGGTGGGAATCGAACCCACGACCTTAGGTTTGGCAGTCAGAGTCGCTAACCACTAAGCCATCTGGCTTGTCAATACTCTGATTAATACTCTGAAGACCTCTTTATAATATTAGTATAGTAAATAGAAAAACTCACCTTTTAATACCAGATATGCCATTTATGGAGTCATCAAAGTCAAAACAGTTATTTCCCCTCCGCAATGGCGCCGGACTGGACGTTAAAGGCAATCCAGTCTTCGTGTGGAACACCATCGACGCCGCGGAATCGAACCGCCACCTAAACCTTTCCATCTCAGACGGCGACGGTATCTGGCTATCAGCACCTTTCTTAGCTTCAGGGTACTTGAAATCTTTCTCATCCTTCGGCGACTCAAACTCAAAATTATCAAAAGATCCATAATCACATTTCTCATAACAAACGTAGTTGTCGTCTCCTACCGAGTAAGTCTTCTGTCGCTTCGTCTCTTTCGCACCCGAGAACACAGTATCATCAGACTTGAGATGCAAGTCTTTAATATCATTCTCGGCATGGTATCTATCCGACACTACTTCGTTTATTCGATCGACTATTGGAAAAACCCGCCGTAATTTCGGCCTTTTTATAATATCTTTATCTAAAGGTACACTAATATTATCATTAACACTATTACACACTAAGCTATTATCACATTTGTGCTTTTTCAACGATTTGTCGTCGTCAATGTCGTCCAGCTTGCGTCTCGCACCGTTCTCTTGACACTTCTTTATGGCGTCGAGCAAAACCTCAGACCGATCTAAAGATTGAAGGTTATATGTCGCTTCGGACCTGACCATCTTTCTCTCTGAATCAACAACTTCGAGAGTGTTCCCACATTCGCAGACCAGGTCCTCAGTTTGGGTGGATACTGTGTTGGTCCTCTTGTATTCTATATCCGGTAGAGTGTCCGGTTCAACGAATGGGGATTTGGTCTCGATCCGGCTCGCCGGTAGGGTCAAATATGTCTGATTCCTGAAGCATCCTATAGCGCGGAATCTGTCAAATCTAGCCGCTTGTAAGATAGGTATCGAAGTTCGTATCTCTTTCTTCTGCAGTCCATCTCCTTCGGACGACGTGCTATCACAGAGTTTTCTCATCTTCGACTCCTTTCTCAATCTCCTCTTGTATTTAGCTATCTCTTTCAGTCTCCTCTCGTCTAACTTCTTGGGTTGGTTGGTGGATTTTTGGCTGTCTGATTCGTCGTCGCAGTTGCATTTGTGTTTTCCGTTTTCGCTGCAGGGTGTTAGCATTCTGTCGTCGAGTAAATTGTGAGCACCATCGTATTTGGGGCGTATTGTGAGATCATTGAGTTTTCCGACTAATTCCTCGTGGGTTAAGGTCGGTATTTCTTTGCTGGTTCTACGTTTTGTTTGACAGGAGCATTTGATAGTCGGTATGTCTTCTATTCTCGGTAGACTTTGGAGAACGACTTTGATGTAAACGTCGCTTCCTAAGTCCGTGACGGGGAAGTTGTGGTCGATTGGTGGTTTAAGGAAGTCTGCCATGTTATAGCTCTCGCCGGATATTTTAATGGAGTAGACGATATTCAATTTGCGTTCTTCTGTCAGTTCTGTTTCGTCGCAGTTCGCTTCGAGCTTTTTGTAGTTGCACGTTTCGCGGCTCAGTTTCCTTCTGGAAAATGGAAAAAATAACGATATTACAATCATTTTTAATTTTCAATGATACTAGGAGCATCAGAATTGTTTTTTAAGTCATGCAATGATTTTGAATTCAACATTCACATTCAAAAATATTTCTAAGAATTTGCAACAATTTTATACTTGATTGTCCGCGAATAGCGCGTTTATTCTTGTTGTAAATCGTGCAAATACTATGAACGCAAAAGTGAAAATAGAAATAGATTTGATGTTATTTACTCTTTCAAACAAAAACTACTAGGCGGATTTACATTGAAGCTGCCGAGCTATCCCTAATGGTAGGTATAAGTGCACGATTACAGGCCACATGAGACAAAGATTTACATTGTATATACTTTTAATTCATTTATAAGTAACAAAAAAAAAAGGTTTTTTAAATAAAAATATATATAATTAAAAAAAAAAAAATTTTTTTTATTTGTTAAAAAATAATTAAAATAGTATTATTATTATAATATTATTATTGATATTTTTTTTTACCTACCAGTAGTGATAGCTCGGTAGGGATAAGTGTACCACCCGCATAGATAGAGCATACCCTGGAATAACATATAGCATACTTTTTGTCCCGGGAAAACTTAGGATCCCCAGGGAACGCGGGTGTAACGTAGTTATATAATATTCACCTGCGTTCTGTGGTGTTCTCCTCTGTCTTGGTCTCCTTTAACCTGGCGAACCACGCGGACAGCTGCGAGAAGTGAAGCTGCGACCGCACCGCGTTCAGCAACCATTGCGGGCTGATGGACGCCGTGGAGTCATGGCTTCTGGGACGAGAGACACTTCATTAATTCTAAGGGGCCACTGTCTTAAATTGAGCACTAGTTTCTCAAACAACAACCCTCGCATATATTCCCAAAACAACAGAGTGGTCAAAGCGTGGAACAAGCTCTCAGAAGACGTTGTAACAGCTCAAAATGTTAATCAATTCAAAAACCGACTTAAGAACCATCTCAAAGAGAACAACAGGATATAGGCACTCAACAGTTGAATCAACTGCCTGTCTGATAATTAAATAATAATTAGCAACTCTAATTTCAATACGATAAGCTTGTTTTTTGAACTTTTTGAAGTAGAGTTCTAAGTGCACAGTTCATCCGGGAGTGTATTACCGCCGTGAAGCAGTGCACTTATATTACTGTGTTCCGGTTAGAAAGGTAAAGCTGGTGAAGTTACAGGCACATGAGACTTAACGAATTAACGTCCTAAGCAACAACGCAGCGACGCCCCTGATGTTGAGATGTCCATAGACGGTCATCACTTAACATCAGGTGAACCGTCTAACTATTTGTCTTTATAAAACTTTTTTTATACTAATGTTTGTCAGTTATCTGGTTCCCATAGTACGAGCTATGCTTAGTTTGGGACAGAATATGCCAGGATATTTATTGTTCTTGGTCTCATGGTACTGACTTGTTGGCAATAGCCCGCAGTGTCCACCGTTCGAGCAGCAGCGGGCGCGTCGCGGGCGGCTCGCGGCCCAGCGGGGACCAGCACTCCGCGCAGTCGGGGGCCAATGACACCTGGAATTGATCAGCTAATATAACTACTTCGTGAGCGCTGTCGTATTCTCTATGACAAGTGTCTTAGCGGATACCAAAATGTTTTAGAGAGTAACATAACAAAAAATCCAAAAATTTTTTGGAGCTATGTTAATGAGAAGAGAAAAAATAACTGTTCATTTCCAAGTCGTATGCAACTTGATGATAAATGTGCCGATACGGGACCAAAAATCTCTGAACTTTTTGCTACGCACTTTTCATCTGTATTTAATCGTGAGACGACCAAGTACGCTTCGGATCTTACCTCCAATTGCCATAATTATTTGGGACGTATAAACTTTACACAGGACGAAGTCCTAAAGGCTATTAAGAAACTCGACACTTCAAAAGGTTCTGGGCCTGACTCCATCCCACCTGTTTTTATTAAGCACTGTGGGCGTGCTATTGCCTTTCCTTTATGTTTAATAATTAATCACTCATTAGATGAAGGTCTATTTCCTGATGAATGGAAGAAGGCCAGAATAGTCCCAGTATTTAAGAAAGGTAATAAAGAGAATATTAGAAATTATCGTCCCATATCTATCTTGTCATGTTTTTCTAAAATCTTTGAATCATTGGTTTGTCCTATAATCTCGTGGCACTTGGATAATTCCATATCGCCTTATCAACATGGTTTCAGGAAGGGTCGGTCTGTTCACACCAATTTAGTCTCTTTTGTGTCTGAAATAAGTAGTCATTTGGATAGGGGTCTGCAAGTGGATGCTATTTATACCGACTTCTCGAGTGCGTTTGACAAGGTTAACCATAAAATATTGCTTCAGAAAATTAAGTTGCACGGAATATATGGATCAATACTACAATGGTTCCAATCTTACTTATCCAATAGACTTCAGTTCGTGGTGATAAAGGGCTATGAGTCAACATCATATTGTGCTCTCTCAGGAGTGCCTCAGGGCTCACATTTGGGGCCTCTTTTATTTTCGCTATTTGTGAATGATATTACTACTCAAATTCAACACTGCAGATTATCACTATTTGCGGATGATCTAAAAATATATATGACTGTTGACTCGCTGGAGGACACGAAACTAATCCAGGAAGATCTTGACAGAATACAAAACTGGTGTAAGAATAGCATGGCACTTAATGTAGCTAAGTGTTGTGTTATCAAGTACAATAGGAAAAAATCAGTTCTACCTTCGTCTTATACTCTTAACTCCATAAAATTATTAGACGTTGACCATGTTCGCGATCTTGGCTTAGTTATAGATTCAGAACTCTCTTTTAAGACGCACGTAAATGAAGTTGTTACAAAGGCAGCTAGAATGTTGGGCTTTATAAAACGTAACGCAAAAGGGTTCAAACTGCCCAAAACAAAAATTTTTCTTTATAACTCGCTAGTGCGAAGTCAATTAGAGTATGCTTGTACTGTTTGGAACCCATTCTATAGTGTCCACTCCCAGCGAATTGAGAGTATTCAACGAACATTCACAAGAAGTCTTGCTTTCTGCGAATCAGATTTTTCACACCGAAGTCCTTACAGTCGAAGATTGGCACATTTCAATATGCATTCCTTGTATGATCGACGAATACTACATGATGTCATGTTTTTATACAAAATAATGAATGGTTTCATTGACTGTGGCGACATTCTCTCGTGTGTGTCTCTAGCTGTTCCATATAATATGCCTCGAAAGCCAATAAATCAAATATTCCGTATCCCACAGTGTAGAACCAATTTAGGCTTGCAATCACCTATAGTGCGGATATGTGGGAAGTACAACTCCATTGTCCATAAATACACACAAATTGATATTTTTCACGATGGTTTGATGAGGTTCAAGCGTGAGGTGCTGGATACATTCCGTTGATATTAAAATTTTAATTATTATATTTTTGTTTAGTTTTAGTTTTGTAATTTCCATATTTTCTTTTTTTTACTTTATATAAAATTTATCTTTTTGGTATTTATCATTTAACTGTTATATAGTAAACACTGTTCTTTGTGAATGCTGTGTTCGCCTGTAATTGGCATAGGCATCGGAACTAAAAATTTGCAATGTATAAATATTATGTGTGTGCTGTTGGCGTCCCATATATAATAAATAAATAAATAATAAAAATAATAATATTTAGAATCTAGAAGTGAACAGAGAGAGAGAGTGAGAAGGCGGGAGAAGGCGAGACAGGGAGAGAGAGATTGATTGTCTATTTTTCGTTATACATTTCGTTTCATAAAATCCAATTCCAGATCAGCTCTGTAAGAGAATGAGATGAATAAACACAGAGAGAGACAATTTCTTATTGTCTCTTTTCAGTGTAGCTTTTCCGTTTTATCAAATAACAAGGTGCTCACTTAAAAAATGAGGAAGAGACGATAAGGCCAAAGGTAAAAAGCACACAAAATCTAGAAGGAAACCACCTCTGAAGTGCAAATACCGGAACACACCAGTAAGTGCTTGACGACAGATTTACAGCTTGAGGGTGAGAGCAATCAATGTTTTCCACAAGAAATTTCCGTCGCTGAAAGCTCAACTCACCACTCATAGAACGCTGTATACATTTAGAAGAAGTAGAGCTCTTGCTGCAGAGTTCGTCTGGGGAAGTACTACCACCACATCCATATCCGCCGTGAAGCAGTAGTGTACTTGTATCACTGTTTCGGTTAAAAAGGCCGGTGACTTTACAGGCAAATGAGAGTTAACAACTTCACGTCTCAGCGACAACGCATTGGCGATGCCCCTGGTATTGCAAATGTCCATAGCCGGTGGTGACCACATATCATCAGGTGGACCGTCTGCCTGTTTCTCGGACTTATTGAACAGCTATGCATATTTCACCCTTTATGATGAACAGGGTAGGCAGATGGAGATCCTCACCTCAATACAAAGCGGGGTCTGCTCGTTCCACAGGGCGTGAACGTGGTTGCTCAGCTGAGCTTCCACTCCTGGCTTCGGGTCCTCAGATTCCTTGGGCTGGATGTGGACCTGGAAATAACAACATTTTATTATGGATTAAAAGTTTTCCGTGCCGTGGTTTTACCCACGTTCCCGAAAATAGCCGAGTGTAAAAGAAAATATATATATATTATCTTACACGCCAATTATCCCCAAAGAGGTAGACAGAGGTTTTGATAATGAGACTCACAATCCACCGAAGATATTTTTAGTCCCAACATGTCATGTAGGGTCATTGTCGCCGTCCCTCAGGTACTTTCAGGTTATAACGACATAAGGCTCTTAGATCTCGACAACTCCTAACCTACATACCTGCTGGCTGGTAGAAGGTTTAGCGGCCAAGAGCTTGGCGTGCAGCAGGCGGTCCCGGGGCGCGCGGGCGGCGGGGCTGGCGCTGCGGCCTCTGATGATGAGGCGGCCCAGCTGGAGGAGCAGGCCCGGCCCGGTGGTGGGCGGCGGCGGGAGGGTTTCGGAACTGTGCATCTGTAAGATAAATCAATAAATATCCTATTAGACATTTTCACACGGCCACCTGAACCCAAGCTGAACAGAGCTTGTATTATGGAAACCAACTAACTACAACTATGATTTAAGTACTGGATCGGATTAGAAGACCCTAATTTTTTTTTTCTTTTATACCGGTAAATTGAAGTCTAGTTTATTATCTTTGATTTGTCGAGTTTATGACGGGGTACGCTGTATAAAGGGAAAAATGGGATCAAATTCAATACTTATTATGTATCTAAAGTGGTAAAACTCCGGATGTGCCTTCATAAAGGTCCCCGTTTTCCATAAAGCGGCATATTAAAAACAATATTATATGTTTAAAAAAAGTATATGAAATACTGTTTTAATGTCCGCTGAGGCATAAGAATATTTAATAAATTATAATAAATTGTTAAATTGTGCAAGAAGCTCCAAATAATATGTTTAAAAACGTCAATAAAATAAAATGCAGTTTTCTTTTATAAAATACTGTCCGTTTTATTTCTCCGATCTTAATATACTTCCTTTCTAAAAGTTGGGAACCCTAGTTGAAACCTACAAGTATTCGTCAGCCAAACAAAAGGTGGTTTTAAAAGCACAAAAAGGTAGCTGTTACCACTTGCAGCGGCTGAGTTTCGACATTCTCTATTTTTACATTGAGGGCGTTGGTAACAACGGATATAGAAACTGTGGTTTTTCATATAGAATAATCTTTATCTGTTACACCTTTCTTTTTCATAAATTTAAATATGGCGACCAAATTTTTTTGACACTTATTTCTAGCCAGGGTCAAGTTATTCTTTAATTTTCAAATGACAGTCAAGTCAGTTAACATTCGCATTTAAATCAGGATTTAGAATCCATCTACAAAAACTGTTCATAGGCTTTTGCAGTCAAGTCACGGTACACGCATTAATTTCACTACACTTCACACAAATTTCTCACTGCAAGTACCCGCCAAAAAACCGGTAAGTTTTTTTTTATGTGGATAGAGTGACAAAGGTGGTATTCACACAAAGCCTGGAAGCGAACTGGCTCTACTACTTTGGTACAACAAAAATAGATGCTGGTTGACAGTTTTTTTTTTTTGGTCTGACATATTGAAAAATATTTGAATAGGTACATTAACATAACCTCTATGGTACTCTAATACTAGAAGAAAACCTGAAACATATTCGTAGCTGTACAGCCATAGATTAATGACAATAATATTGTGACGGACTTTTTGGCGGGACGTTGCGAAATTAGAGTTTAATTTTTTTATTCATGATAAAGTGAACTGTACACATGTATCTGTAGCGATTTGTGGTCTTCGCCTCTTTTTTAAAGACCTGTGAAAAAAGTTAGTAGGTCAGCAACCAAAATATTGAAAGGTGACTTTTGTGGGATCGGTGACTGACTTCGTTTTGTGATTGTGTTAATTTACGTGATTCAAATTTATATGACTCGACACTGGCACAAAATAATTACCAATTGAAGGTTTTAGGTACCATCCATAAAAGAAATAAAACACCAATACTTTTTTAAAATTTAAACTGCGTTTGATACACAGCAAGTTGTGAGTTCCAATCACACCAAGAAAAAATATTTGTGTATATTCTGTATCTCAATGTAAAATATCTATAAGTAAGAAATATATAGTAAATCAAGTTATCTGATTACTATCAAACAACCTTTACTTAATTGGAAATCAGATGCCAAGAATAATTATAGTAATTACTCCAGCAAAGGTTTCCAGTTTTATTTCTCATCCGAGGTATCCATACAGTTCGGCCTACTGGCATTATATGACAAAGAGGTGGTATGGCCTAGAAACTGGGTCAGAGGGGGGTGAGGTGCACTATGCCCCGTGTCAAGGACTCCAGGCCACGCCCTAACCTAAAAACCCTGTTACTAGGTGCGCCGAGCATTGCATTGTTGCCAATATTTTTTTCTCCCAGCTGATTGTATTTTGAATCTGTAGGCAGTATTCAGTAGAGCTATGTTTTATGTAATCTGTGATAGTTTGTCAGAGATTGAGAAATGCAAGCAATTATTGCTTGTGGTATGAGTGAAAATCGATTGTGCATTTTGATGTGTGTTTTGAATTTTTTTTTTTTTTTTTAATTTTCCAGATGGATTTCCATTTTTAGGACAGTTTGTTTTTTCATGTCCTACTTTTTTAATTCTATCTCAACGCTACTTGGTGGAGATTTCTTTTTGTTTAATGAATTTGTTTTTAAATTTCGTCTATTTTTAATTTTCCCTTAACACTGCCTGTATGCTTTCGTTTTTTTTTCAAGCACTCAAGGCTAGAAGAATTAAAAAACATTGAAAGAAACCCTTTTTGTAGACAAATAGCGTAAATGCTTTTCAAGACCAACCCTTATGGATGGTTTTCTTATGAATATTGTCGTGATGAAGGTTAGAGTCCTACAATGCTACAGGCCCGATGGTTCTACAGTTTTATTATACAATTGAAAATAAAAGCAGTACATTTTAATTGATACTTGAAAATCAAGCCATATTTCCATAGAAATTAACTCCGACATAGACAGACAACAACTTAACTATATTATTAGATAATCCGCGAGTTTTCAAACACTTGGAATGATTCCAAAACCTGTTTCCTATGGGATTGAAAATATTTATTTCGTGTGTTTATTTATTTATACTTCGCGGAAGACACTTTTACCTATTTGTTTTTTCTTTTGCATTCTTGATAACCTATTTAAGGACCAATCTCTTCCTTCTCACCGTTAACCTAGTTTGTTAATACTATGTCATAATAGTTGAGGCGCACGGCAGTGTGTTGAGCCAAGTTCGCAGAAACATACTTAGGTAATAACGCATGTGATTCTTTGCATTAAAAAAAATCGATAGCAACGTTTTCGTTTTTATTTTATACAAGCAACCCGCCTTGGATTCGTCTGTTGTAAAACATAAGATTATTAAATATATACAAAAATTATATAAACGGTCAAACAGACAGATAGTCATAGTGACTTTAAAAAATAATATTTAAAGAAGCGATAAAACTATTCCAACAAGCAAAATTCCAACAGTAATTTCATTGGCAGTTCCTAAGAAATACAATCAGTCGAACAAATTAAAATTGGTATTGTATTATTATTATTATTGTACAGAACCGACAATGGACGAGTCCAACCTGCACTTACACGGTTTTTTTTATCCTACCTGTGATATAAATCCCTACTAATATTAAAAAAAAATATGTAAGTTTGTTTTACGTTTTCACGCGAAAACTACTTAACCGATCATCATGGAACTTTGTACACATATTCTTGGACGTATTAGAAGTAACATAGGATACTTTTTGTGTCGGGAAAATGTTACATCTCTCGGGAACGCGGGGGACAGCTAGTGTTTATATAAACAACCCTTATTATAGAGTACATTTCCGAGTATTGTATGAGTGGAAATTAACCTAGCGTCATGAACACATCTATCTCGTTTAAATACCTACACAGATATGAGAAATCTAATCATTTTAATTAAACAACAGTGTTGATTAGATATAATAATAAACAATCAATTTATCATCGGAACTCGGTGTTTAGGTTAATGTCTGGGGCATCACAAAACTATGTGGTACGATATAATGTGGCCAGAAGTGGTAAGAAAGTGGTAGAAGAGACCTTAAAATGCAGCTATCAGAAAACAGCCAGGCGGCTACTACAAGGTAACCTGTCACTGTAAAAGAAAAGTGTGCATGGCAGTGTTTATTCCAAGTCTCATTTCATGCTTTATTCGACTCACTATTACTCAAAAAGATTATAGCTACAAATTTGCATTTTGTCATGGAATAGAATATATCTACTATACTCCATACAATAAACTCAATTATGTAGGTAATTTTTAGAACTGATAATTTTGTTTTTTTTTTATCAAGTAGGCCGATAAATAACCGGGCGGTCCACCTGATGGTAAGAGGTCACCGCCGCCTATGGACATTTGCAACACTTGGGGCATTACCAATGCGTTGTCGACCCTGAGACGTGAAGTTGTTAAGTCTCATGTGCCAGCAATACAAGTGATATATCTACTATCTCATGTATTTGTAACTTTACCGGCCTTATCTTTCTAACCGAAACAGTAATACAAGTGCAGTACTGCTTCACGGCAGAAATGGGTAAGGTGGTAGTACTTCCCCGGACGAACTCTGCACTAAGAGCTCTACTACATATTTCAAAAAATAAATATATTTAACACTTTTAGTAATGACTTCATGACCGATGTGCGGAGAAATGTAGTACTTAGTCTTTGTCAAAGATCTGTATTATCGTGTAAGTGCAACCAACAACAGAAAGAAAGCGCTGTTTTTAATTAAAAACATTGGAAACAAACTGGAAACATTGGTTTGTGATACTTAGATTAAAAGAGTTAAGATTATAATAGTGGTAATGATGTTTTCTCTTCCAAAAGTAGGTAAATTTAAAAATGAGTCAAATGCAGCAGACCTGTAAACCCAGTTCTGTATCGATACGATATCGAGAAACAATCGTTATCGGACAGATTATCGGCAAGGTCGTGTGTTTATCGATAATTTAACAATATCGATTGTTAGGTATTGCTGTATGCAATCTACTCGCTTATATGGAAATTAAACCATGTAAAGTTTATAGATTTTCTTTACAGACTACTAACCTAATTAATGTAAATATGTAATAATAAAAAAAATGTGTGTGTACTTATGTACGCACGTTAGAAGTTATACTCGAAATTATTGGTGAGAAAAACTGCACTAAAAGCATTTGTCTTTACTATTCAGTCGTGAAATTGATTTTTGCACCTGTCTGTAGCAACGAATAACAATTGTTGACGCTGTTAGGTTATTATTGACAATAACATCATTACTCACTCATTGACACTGACAGTTGCGATTTGTGCGATGTTCCGGAGAGACCGTTATCAGCTAACTTCAGGGTGTCGGTTTTTCGTGACGGTGTACGCGCGCGTTTTAAAATTTACTCTCATAATTTTACCCTAACGCGCCAAAATAAGTATATCTTCAAAAATCTGGGGCACAAACTAATCAGAGCTTGTATTTTGGAAACCAGATAACTGATATACTACATACACTACTTATTTTTTCTTTATACGAGTACATACTTTTGTAAGGATGGACATATTTTTGTTACTCTTTCACGCAAAAACTTCCGAACGGATTTGGATAAAACTTGGCACATAGATAGGACCTGGAATAACTTATATAATACTTTTTATGGCGGGAAAATGGAACATTTTTTGAGAGCTTCCATTGCGTGTGCGTTTGACAATTCGCGGATTAGTCTTCCGGAACGCGAGTGCAACCGCGGGGGACAGCTAGTTTATAATATTAGTAGTATAATTTAGTTTACGTAACATCAAAACTAGTAACACATATTTTTTCCCTTGTAACTGATAAGGTATTGCAAATTGATTGTGCACCGACCACAGATACGTAAAGTTATCTATTTATGTGGTAACAGATGATAAAATACAATATTATCTCGTTATAACTAATTAATAAGTGTCAAAGGAAAATGATCCAGAATATTAGATTCTGAGACCTTTAAACGAGCAATTAGGATCTCGAAAACGGCTCCAACGATTTTCATGAAATTTTGTATTCAGTGGGTTTCGGGGGCGTTAAATCGATCTAGCTAGGATTCATTTTCAGAAAATGTCGTTTTATCTGTGTTTTTAGGCAATGAAAACTGCTACAATGTCATTAGAAGGTAAGGTTTTCAAGTTACATCTTTTGTGAGAAATACTGTTATTGAGAGCCCTTTATTATCGCATCTAATTCGTATCTAGGTATATGTGACAGTGCTTTAAAAAAGAGAATGCTCGGCCATCCAGGTACTATATATTAAATATGATCACATAACGCCTTCCTGTGGTTGATTTTCTTCATTTGACAAAATCTATGATTTTTACTATGACATATTGAGAATATAGACACATCATTCACCATGACAACGGCTCTCAAAAACAGCGCAAATACTATATAAAAATTCTACTAATATTATAAACGCGAATGTTTGTATGTATGGATGTTTGTTCCCCTTTCACACAAAAACTACCCAATGAATTAGGATAAAACTAGGCACATAGATAGAGCATATATTGGAGTAACATATAGGCTTATGATTTATTTCTGTTGCCGCTATAATAACAAATACTAAAAAATAGAATATAATAAATATTGAAGGGGGCTCCCTACAATAGACATGATTTTTTGCCGTTTTTATAGATAATTTTACCCGCGTTGCCGTGGGATGTCACATGTGTTATACATAAAAACCTTCCTCTTCAATCACTCCATCAATTAAAAACCGCATCAAAATCCGTTGCGTAGTTTTAAAGATTTAAGCATACACAGGGATATAGGGACAGAGAAAGCAACTTTGTTTTATACTATGTACTGATAGTACGGATCCCTTCGTGCGCGAGTTCGACTCGCACTTAGCCGGTTTTATTAAACCCATTTTCAACCATTAGAAGCACCAACGAACCAAAAAAAACCCTCAATTTTGAAAACCCACATTCAAAGACATATTAAGAAAGTTAAAACAAACATAAGTAATATTTATCATACAATAATATTCTGTTATCAGAGTCATCTGTTACCCGCCACGCGGCGGCCATGTTGCAGTGTGACAAGGCCAGAGATAAGCGTACACGAGCCGTCCAAGCGAGATGCACGATTGTTTGTCAACACGGTGAACTTTAAATTTAGAATC
The DNA here is from genome assembly GCA_907165245.1 of Habrosyne pyritoides. Lineage (NCBI taxonomy): Eukaryota > Metazoa > Arthropoda > Insecta > Lepidoptera > Drepanidae > Habrosyne > Habrosyne pyritoides. The sequence continues at coordinate 1,574,669 of OU015612.1, forward strand.
AAGAACTTCCGCGTTCGGAATTTAGATGGACTGTTGTTATTTATTTGCATTTTTCTTAGTTCTCATGTGGGTTTAAAAAAAAAACAAACATTCTGATCTCTATAGCCCTTAAAACAGATACATAGATAAAAAATGCCTAACCTACTTTGGAAACACCAAAAACTTAAATGTGAAAACAATCAAGTACTTTTAGACATGCTTTTTTTTCTGTAAAATTTTGTTGAAGCTTTTCCATGTAGACCATTAATTTATTAACCTAATTTGTTAATCGTTTCTCATTAAAATAAATGTGTTTTTAAAAATAAAAAATTCCAACTAATACTCTATGGTTGTATTTAAAATAGTTTTAAAAGAATACCTGTGCGACGTGACGCCATCTTTATGTTGCGCAATAGATAATTACGCGCAAAAACTACCAAGCTGTCAGTAAGACAAAGAGTTAACTGACAGCGCGTATTTAAATTAAGAAGTTTTGCTTTGTAATCGAATTGGAATCTTATTTTAATAAAGCTAAAGTTTACCATTAATATTAAACATTTGTATATTTTCCACGCAAAACAAAAAGTTGCAAAACGACATTACATTCCACTTTCAAGTTATCATTCCTTTTTCTTACACAAACTAACACGTTGACTACTATTTGATTTACTATGTTTCGACCTCATTTGAAAACGCGGGCATAGACAAATATTCTTAAATATTTCTCTGTGGGTTTTGAAGTTGATTTTGAAACTCCTTGTCACTTAGATTATGCAAATAAATTAAAAAGTACTCGACATTCAAATAAAAATACATATTACACGTATAATCGTGTTAAATCAACCAAAACGTTAAAAACGAAATATTGTATGTTAATAGTAGACCTTCACAACATGCCAGCATAACGCAATAATTCAAAGAAACGATCAAATTTAAACATTATAACAAAAGCATTAGGATCTACAATCAAATAAAACTATACGTACGACCTTTATATCACTACTAAAGGCAAGGTAATCCGTAATGAATATCAACTGATCTATTTTGAGCTTTAATCCAATGAATAAAATGTTAATTTTGAACGATCCGCTTATAGAGCATACAGCGTTTTTCAAATTTGGAATAATATTCGAATGCAACGTGACGTCACACGGCCTCTCCCCCGGCTCTTCTGACCTAGATGTGCTGTCGTCAAGCGGAAAATATCCCGTCGGTTGGCAACAGCGAGCGCTTTAAAGCGTACTATCATCTAAAAAGGAGTGATTTTCACGTGTTTATAGTGCTGAAATGAGCGCTTGAAGCGAACGACCATCTAATTATGGAATAGAATTGCATTTGAAGTGATGAAAGCGATTTTTTCCAACATAGGAATAGCGGGCGACGTATGGTCTAGCCAGGTTCGTCTATGTTTTAAGAGTTGACGCAAGATACCACGAACCTTGGCACCAATTTTACTTTGCCGATCACGTTTTTAACACGTCACATTAATGTATATCTGTATTTTCGACCTTTCAAACGTTCTAATAATTATAAAGCGCTTTTAAACTGGGTTTTAATGCGCCGAAATTGAAAACAAACTTGTGACGTCACCTCCTGCACAGTTATGCTTGCCTAGTACTCGCTCGAGCGGTGGTGACTCAATAAACCGTTTTTTTTTATTGTTACTCATCCCATACAAGTAAGTATTAGCTACTACTGTATGGGATGGAAATCCATAGAATAGTGCAATTACTTCCGCATGTATCATACTTAGACACACACACACACTTATGAAAATAATAACAAAGGAATAAAACTATTAATTAAACAAACTATTTCTATTCAACTGATGTATGAAATCTGTGCAATTAATAGATACGTGATATGAAGAGCAAAATTAGCAACTCTTTTTTAACATGTTGCTGCACGCACAAAGGAGCTAAAATTGACATAGTTAAAGAATTGCTGCTTCAGATCAGGCAGGGTGGAGTCAACTTGTTACGCTCAAATAAAAAAAAGAAAGAAATAATATAGAAAGAATATATATATTTATCCAGGGTTTTTAACATAGCCTATATTATTTCTGCATCAAATAGCTTTCTAATAGTGATTGATGAATTATTAAAATGTTTTGCTGCAATCAAAAAGATTCACTTCTATCGTGTGTCTGTTTTTTTAATTTTCTACTACTGCTCTTTAAACCAAAGAGTTCGAAAATGCGTTGCAGTACTACCAACTGCTGAAAGTGAACGAAACCGAAATCAACAAGCATGATATGGAATGACCTGGGAAATAAAGTCAAAGGTGATTATTAGCATATGGTAACAACAGCACAATAATTACAGACATGCGATTGTCGCCCTTAAAGCCGAAGGACAGGGTTCAGGGTTCTGTGCCCGAGATAGGTAAAGGATGATTTGACGCGTGTTCTCCTATCTCTGATTGGTATAAAACAGTATTTCTGTCTATTTGTTCGGTTATATCTTTTAAGTATGCGATTTTTTTTGTGTTTGCGAATGTGGTTTACCATAATTTTGTGAATTTTTTTGGAGGAAATAAAAAGTTGGAAAAAAATTATATTATAATCAATAATTTATTTTTATTTTTTTATCAAATAGAAATAATGAAATAAAAAGAAAACAAAATTAAAAAATATTCATATTTTTTATCTTTTTTTTTATATAAATTTACGTGAAGTTAAGTCTCATATGCCTGTAATTTCAACGGCCTTACCTTTCTAACCAAAACACAGTAATACAAGTGCACTAATGCTTCGCGGCAGAAATGGGTAAGGCCCGGACGAACTCTGCACTAAAAGCTCTACTACTCAACACAAAATCAAATATCAATAATAATACTACGAAAGGACTTCATTCCAACCGAGCGTTCCACGACACTAATTTTACACTTATTATTTAATTTATTTCAAATTTTCAGATTTTTGCACCTCTTCTATAACGTGCGTGATGATATTAACTTTGTTTTCAATTCTATTGTTTATATCAATAGCATTTACACAATAAAATTAATGCACGTGTCTTTTGAAGGCCGTTATTGTTTGTTAATAAAATGGGAACTTCAACGAGCGGCTGTGTCAACACCGTTCCATATAATCAACGGCAAAAAGAATTGATTTGTAACAATCTTTACCAATAAAAAAACAATTAGTGCGGCAATTAGTGTATTCATACTAAAGACATACTTTCAGTAGTAACATAGCTCTATTCCTGAATTATATAGGCTATGTCTGACCATTCTTAAAGGCCTGTGAAGCCTATTAAATTTCATAGTATATTTCATTTATTTAATGCCTGGACACATTTGATACGGAACGCGGTCGAAAGTGCGGTAGTATTTCATAGAGACATAACAATACTTTTTATTCCTTAAATCAAAGTGCTGTATATTTTGAACCGTAAGTGTTAATAGGTAGAAACTTGAAAGGTGTGTACTACAATGTCCGCTAAAACAACAAATAATAAAAATTAAATGTTTAATTAGAGACACGTGTCTTCTTGCGGCCTTTTGTTACAAAATTACGGAAACATTCGTATGCGAGCCAAACACAGACTTGACCAGCATTTATTATATTACTTCTAATGATAAACTAAACCGCAGAGTGGCAACACTGTTGTAACATAATTATCAGTTACGTTATATTCTCATTGGTAATACTTGTAACATACACTAGTTGCTAACCACAATTAAAAATTGTATCTAATAAATCAAAGTTCGTTTTTAAAATAAATAATTACATAGATAAATAAATATCTTGACACATTATTTACCACCGGCCATCTGATCCCAAACTAAGCAGAGCTTGTACTATGGAAACCAGATAACTTATAGTCACAAAAGATAGAACAAACAGACATGTTCATGCACACAAATGCTTGTCTTGGGTGGGAATCGAACCAACGACCGGTGACGTGGTAATTAGGGTCTTAGAGACCCAACTGACCCGTCAAATGTGTAACGTACGATTTGAAGATTACTTGCTAAGTTTATTGCCGGCTCTTCTCAGTAAAAGCAACCTTCTGAACCGGTGTTAGTGATTTGATTAAATCTGAGTACTATGTATTATAAATGAGAATTTTTGGATGGATGGACGTTTGTTACTTAAACGCTAGAACGGCTGAACCGATCTGGATGAAATTTGACATAGATATAGATTATAGTTTCGAATAGCACATCAGAAATTATTCATTAACATCCCTCGGTAACGCGAGTGAAATCGCGTTTGTTACTCTTTCACGCAAAAACTGGTTTAGATAAAACTTGGCCAATAGGTAGGGCATGCTCAGCCCCCTTATTCAGCTAATACAAACTTTGTCGGTGAGCTTACCTCTCACGTGATTAGTATTATTAGCGTAGTAAACGACAGAGACAGAGCATAGATGCCGCGATGAAACATCCTCGAGTTAGTGTCATTTTCCTTACAGAATCGAGCCCCTGGACTAACATATAGGATATTTGTGCCGCGGAAAATGTTACATGCCTTGGGAACGCGAGTAAAACCGCAGTGCACAGCTAGTTGCAATTAAAACACGCAAGATGGCGTTGAAATATCAACAAATTAGAGAAACACTTTCACTTAACATCGCGTGCGTTTTAAACTCACATGTCTAACCGATAGCGAAAAACGAGGTTGTGGTTTTTATGTAACGAACCGCTTTTCATTACACACTATAGTTGTCACAAATTTGCAATCTAGGCCTCTTTTGACAACAGTGTCATAGAAAAATGAACTCTATTGCTTTGTGATTAAGTATAAAATAATATAAAATTGTATTAGGGCCATAATAAACTAGATAATAGATAGGCTTCTTTACTATCCTACTAATATTAAAAATACGAATGTTTGTTTGTGATGTGTTATGGATGTTTGTTACTCTTTCACGCAAAAACTACAGAACGGATTTGGATGAAACTTGGGTCATAGATAGAGCATATCCTGGAATAACACAGAACTTTTTGTGTCGGGAAAATGTTACATCCCTCGGGAACCCGGGTGAAACCGCGGGGGACAGCTAGTATATTATAAATGCGAAAGTTTGTATGTATGGATGTTTGTTACTCTTTCACGCAAAAACTACTAAACGGATTTGAATGACACTTGGCACAAAAATAGAACATGTCCTGGAATAGCATATACGATATTATTTATTCCGGGAAAATATTATATCCCCCGGGAAAACGAGTACAACCGAGATCTAGTTTATAATATTAGTGGGACAATCAAATCTATAATTTTGTTGGGACAAACAATAAAAGACCTTATGTACACTTACCTGTTCAGTCTTTTTTCCATTATCAAGGCATGCTTCTATCGTGTTAGTGCAATTACCTAAAAAGAAAACAAAACAATATTAATCAAAGTTTTAAACAAATCAACAAAATCTTGGTGTATGCATAGCACAGCTGATCACAGACTAATGAGGGGCGCGGTGGTTAAAATACCCCGGCTATCATGCAACAGGGATCGATTCCCACCCCGGACAAACATGTGTGTGCATGAACATGTCTGGATCTAAATATCTATATGGACAGGCCAGTTGGCTTGGTGGTTAACGCTCTGACTGCCAAACCGAAGGCCGCGGGTTCGATTCCCACCCACGACAGACATTTGTGTGCATGAACATGTCTGTTTGTTCTGTGTCTGGGTGTAAATATCTATATAAGTATGTATAGAAAAAAAAAAAGTAGTATATGTAGTATTTCAGTTATCTGGTTTCCATAGTACAAGCTCTGCTTAGTTTGGGAACAGGTGGCCGCGTGTAAAGAATGTCCCGGGATATTTATTTATTTATTTATATAAGTAAGTATTTAAAAGTGTTAGGTATAAAAAGAAGGCAAGGCTAGAGTGAATAGGCTCTTAATAAGCTAGTGCGCCTCAACATCTAAGATTGCATCACACTTACCATCAGGTGGTATCGCAGTCAAGCACTAGTTTATATTATAAAAAAAAAAATGAGAGGCGATGCAGACGCCACGGTTGCACAATTTTATTATAATTTACAACGTGTATTCATGTAATCATATTTTTACGGGGTTGTTATATAATAATTAGTTATCAAAGTCAACAACCTTAGTAAGCTGTCTTGTCAGGAAACCAGATTATTTAACAGAAAGGCCTACGTACCTATTTTACCTAATAATTGTCTACTTTAATAGTTTTTCTATTTTTCATTCTTATAAATCAGTTTTTTTTTTTTGGTATGTTATACAGCGTTACTACGGTTCTTAAATATTGTGAAAGGACTCCATTTAACCTCCTTTCGGCATTACAGGTACTTTTGTAACAGCCTGTAGATATAAAAACGTATACTCAATTGCGACTAAAATTTTACACATCTTTTTTATGTCAAATAGACCGACAAACATGCAGACAGTCCACCTGATGGTAAGTGGTCACCCTCGACTATGTACATTTGCAAGACCAGGGGCATCGCTGCGTTGTCGCTTGAGACGTGAAGTCTAATATGCCTGTAACTTCACCGGCCTTACCTTTCTAACCGAAACACAGTAATACAAGTGCACTACTGCTTCACGAGCACATTTGTCAGGGTCTCAAATATAATCTAAAGCAGCAATAGATTACGGATATGAATGATAAAGCATCTGGGCTTATTTTCGTGTAGAGAGCCGTTCGCCCAACGCCCTTGACAGGCCCAGCAATTGCTGCCAAGGCCCTTTATGTCTGGTTAACATTTACCTACTTAACGGTGTACTGAAAATTGTTGATGCAACTAAAATTATAAATTGCTAGTTTGAATATTGTGACTGAATCACGGCTGCACGGATTTAGATGGAACTTAGCAAATAGATAGATTAAGAAATGAAATGTACCGGTGAATTTTTCAAGTGGGCTTTTAATCATATTAGCAACTATGAGGAATGGCGAAAAATACTCAAAAGAATAGAAATAATAATATTTATTTATTTCTCCTCATAATGACAAGACTTATGCTAGGTACAAACATTTAAAAATATCTATTTTGGTTTCACAGTTTACAGTCAAGTGTATGTGCGGAGCTGGCAGTGCTATTCACAAGCCAAACTCGCCGAGTGATCGCTCAGGTGAACACGCGGATAGAGCAGACCACTCGTCTAATTGCAGAGTTGCGAGACAGAGACAGGGAATAGTCACTGCGTGAATTCATCGTCGAGTTTGATTGCAGAATATCATAGCTGGTGTATATTATAGGTGTAAGCCTGTAGTACAGTTCACCAGGTCCTCAATGTTCTGATTTTGATTAAAACTAAAACTTCACCATAATACACTCTTGAAATTCTACATTCGATATCATGCAGGGTTAAGGCATTAATATAAATCGAATCTTCAATAAAATCAACACGAGAGACTACAAAGGCTTAACGCTACTAAGTAAATAAAAAATAAAATGCCGCTGTAAATCAAAAGCTCAAAAACAAACTCCAAAACCATTCCGGAAATATTCAAAAACAAACATACATCCTTGCATCCCTCAATATTTGACCCCTACGTAGAGGTAGGTCCGTCTAGACTCAGTCTAGACTACAGACCTAACCTAGGTCAACGTTCAGACTACAAAGGTTTGGGAGACGTGAGGTACGTTCACCTTTTAGGACCAAATTCAACCAGGAATTTAACAACTCTGTATTTTCAGAAAACATCGTTGAAACATATACATATGTTACAAAATACCCCATAAAAATATAATTAATCATCAAAGCCAACAACCCTTGTAAGCTGTCATGTCAGGGAACTAAATTATTTAACAGAAAAGCCTACGTATTTTACCTAATGAATTGTCCACTTTAATAGTTTTTCTATTTTTCATTCATAAAAATCTGTTTTTTATTTTTTGGGGTATGTTATACAGCGTTACTACGGTTCTTAAATATTGTGAATGGAACATTATAAGGCCCCATTTAACCTCCTTCGGCTTTACGGGTAGTTTTGTAGTAACTTTTCTAGGCTGCCTGAAATAAATTGTTTCAGCAAAAAAGTTTGCATTTTAAATGTTTTTTTTTTTTTAGTGTAAAGTTCTTTATGCATATTGGGTATTTTTGAGATGGGAAAAAACAATTGAACTCGCGACACTGTTACCGTTACCGACACCTCTGTGTATAATAATCTACATATATTTGGTCCCGTTTACACGAGAGTTGAGTTTGGGTTGAAATACATTGATAATGTAACTATATATAATACAATATAACATAGATATATCGCACCCTCAGAACGATAGGGGCTTAACTCAAAAAATCACTTTTGACACATCTCTGATTGGGTCACTTTCGCACTGAGCGGGGAGGGTGGGTCCCGGTGTTAAAGAGGCTGAAGTATCGGTATGCTTATTCTATCATTAAATTGACTATGTTTTACTATTCATCGGATAGAGCGTACTTTGTCTCTCTATGATCGTAACTGCATTTCGCAAAATTTTGAGTTAAGTCCTTATCGTACTGAGGGTGCGATGTATTCATGTCAGTTTTCACTTCTGTCGGCACTCCAGGAGTGTTTTTTCTTTTTATTTGGTGAAAGGACTAATTATCCTAATAATATTATAAATTTGTATGTATGTATGTATGTATGTATGTATGTATGTATGTATGTATGTATGTATGTATGTATGTATGTATGTATGTATGTATGTATGTATGTATGTATGTATGTATGTATGTATGTATGTTAGATACTTTACGCAAAAACTACCAAACGGATTCGGTTAAAACTTGGCACATATATAGAAAATGCCCTAGAATAACACATAGGATACTTTTTTAAACGGAAAAAGGTTACATCCTTCGGTAACGCGGGTGAAACCGCGGGGGACAGCTAGTTTACTATATAAATTCAGACGAGTAGCAAAGAAGAGCAGCCTCCAAACAACATAAGTTTTCCGGATTTTAAAGGCCGTTTTCACAGCTAAAAATGTTAAAGAAAATTGAACCCTAAACCCTTACAAATAAGGTCCAACACCGTCATCATACAATTAACCAATGAATCAATAGATGCACCTTATCTCAAAGCCCTAATGTTGAATTTTCAATAACATTCTTAGGTGTCAAAAGGGACATTCAAAATCACGACTTTGTTCAGTCCACAGTTCAAAAGACATAACATGCAGTGATAAATGTAATCTAACTGATAAGGAATAGATGCCAAAATACAGTACAATGTTATTCATGCGTCATTAAAAATTAATAATATCATTTTGTGGACAGACGTAGAGTAAAAGGTCAAATGATTGGTGGCGATTAGATACACTGATTGCCACATAGCTTGGGCACGATCCACGTTCCCTAGGGATCTCATGTTTTCCCCGTATAAATACCATATCTTTCTCCATATCATAAGCTACTTGCATGCCAAATTTCATTACCATTGGTTATTCTGTTAAGGAGAGGTAATAAAGAAACAAACTCAATCAGTTTTGGTAAGAAAAAAAAAATATCCTGGTACATTCTTTACACACGGCCATCTGGTCCCAAACTAAGCAGAGCTTGTACTATGGAAACCAGATAACTGATATACTACATATACTATTTTTTTCTAAATACATACTTATATAGATATTTACACCCAGACACAGAACAAACAGACATGTTCATGCACACAAATGCTTGTCCTGGGTGGGAATCGAACCCACGACCTTCGGTTTGGCAGTCAGAAAATAAGAAATATCAGTTATCTGTCGAATATCTGGCGAATGTTTGTATGTATGTTTGTTCCTCTTTCACGCAAAAGCTACCAAACGGATTTGGATGTAGCTTGGGACATAGATAGAGCATATATTGGAATAACATATAGGCTTTTAAACCCGGGAAAACGTGACATCCCTCGGGAATGCGGGTAAAACCGCGGGGGACAACTAGTTTGATATTAAGCGCTTAATTTTTACACTGTCGATGTATCATATAATATTTAGTAAATAAAAAAATAACAACTTACCGGTACCAAAAAGACAAAACATCTTCTTTTATATTATTATTAAAAAAAAGTTAATATTGTCTATGTTGTATCACAGTTTTTAGTATACACGTTTAAAATATCACAAAATCATTTGTATATTTAAATTTAAAAAGCTTAAAATCGATACATTAAAAAAGAAACAGTCTATTTTTAAACCTTCTCCTTTTTTGAAGTCGGTTAAAAAATTTGGCACGGCTACGCTACATTGCAAGAATTATAATTAATTAAAATATCACAATCATTGATTTGAGACTAAAATTGACTCTTCATTGTATATTAAATTTTTCAAAAACACTTTTGATAAAATTTTAAGGATTATCGGGTAATATAAAATTTTGCAAAAGGTTATTTCCGACAGACGACCGGTCGAAGCGACGTCTGATAACGAACTGAGTTTTCATTCAAGTATCAACAAGTGGAATATTATATTTTTAAAGTACCTACAGGTTGTCTAGACTAGATGTAGGGGGTAACCACCCCTTGCCCCTAAATCTATTGGATAGGTAGGTGCATTACTGGATTTGACATATGACTGTTCATGAAACGGACACCCCTTGTTTATTATTGTGGTTTGATCTTTACAAAAAAAATTAAGCATAAATATGTAATATCCTGGGACATTCATTACACGCGGCCATCTGATCCCAAACTCAGCACAGCTTGTACTATGGAAACCAGATAACTGATACAGAAAAAAAAGTAGGCTTTCACAAGCTCTTAAAAATCATTTTTTTTTTTTTTATATACCTCTTGGGCCGACAAACAAGACGGTCCACCTGATGGTAAGTGGTCACCGCCGCCTATGCACATTTGCAGCACTAGGGGCATCGCCAATGCGTTGTCGACTCTGAGACGGGAAGTTGTTAAGTCTCATGTGCCTGTAATTTCAGCGGCCCCCTTACCTTTCTAACCGAAACACAGTAATACAAGTGCACTACTGCTTCACGGCGGAAATGGGTAAGGTTTAATTAATTAAATATATAGACAATATGTATAATGTTAAAGAATTGAAAAATAAAAATAATAAAATAAATAAAAATAAAAATAGGTAGTCAAATAGATTGGCCTGCAAACAATTCATTAACGTTTTCTTTGGTACCGTTTTAAATTTATGCACGGATTCAATGTATTAAGGTAGTTTATTAATAAAGAATACTTCATACACTACTTTTTTTTTTCATTTAAATAAATACATTTTAGACACCATTGTTTGTATGTATGAATGTTTGTTATTATATCGCAAAAACTACCTGACAGAATTGAATGAAGCTTGGCACATAGTTAGAGCATATCCTGGAATAACATATAGGCTACTTTTTATCCCGGGAAAATGTGTCATCCCTCGGGAACGCGGGTGAAACCGCCGGGACAGCTAGTTCGATATAATTAAAGAAAATATATTCATTTTAATGGCGGATATATAACTAAGACTAGCTGTCCCCTGCGGTTTCACCCGCGTTCCCGAGGGATGTAACATTTTCCCGGCACAAAAGGTACCCTATGTTACTTCTAATACCTCCAAGAATATGTGTACAAAGTTTCATGATGATCGGTTAAGTAGTTTTCGCGTGACAGAGTAACAAACAAACTTACATTCACATTTATAATATTATTTTTCGGGTCTTTTTTTTACACTTTAGGTAACATTGGATTTTTAGTAAGGATCCATAATTTAAAAAAAATATATAATATAGCCTAGCCTTCCTCGATAAATGCACTATTCAACACTGAAAGAATTTTTCAAATTTGACCAGCGTTTCCTGAGATTAGCGCGTTCAAACAAACAAACTATTCAGCTTTATAATCTGAATCAGTATTACTATTATTAAGGAACCACAAGCCTCAGTTCAAAACAACGAGCTGGAGCTGAGCATGCGCGGAAAGATGTTAATTTTTAAAAACACAGTACAATTAATCTTAAAATAATTTTTCGTAGAATCTTCAAAGAGTACGGACTAAGAGTCCGTGGAAAATGTAAAAAGAAATAAATAAAAAAGAAATATAGATAGTATAGTATGGATACCCCTTCTCTTACCTTCCTTCCCCCCATCCCTTGACAACTTGCCGGCGCACTGACGAGCGAAAGATAAAATAATAAACGTTTCTTGGCATAAATACACATCGTTAAGGCCAGTGTACTTTCAATACCAAGGTCATACATATATTTACAAGTGACGTTTTACTTTTTTTCTGTAAACATCACTCATTACGGTTTTTGGCCTTGCTTTTATATCCGTTTTAAACTTTAAATAAAAAATAAATATCCCGGGACATCATTTCATGGCATCTGATCCCTTAGTAAGCAGAGCTTGTACTATAAAACCAGATAACTGATATACTACACTGTCCCCCGCGGTTTTACCCGCGTTCCCGAGTAATATCACATTTTCCCGGGATAAAAAGTAGCCTATATGTTATTCCAGGATATGCTCTATCTATGTGCCAAGTTTCATCCATATCCGTTTAGTAGTTTTTGGGTGAAAGAGTTACAAACATACTTACATACAAATCTTTCCTCTTTATAATATTACTAGCGACCCGCCCCGGCTTCGCTCAGGTGCAATGTAGATACTAATACATATAAACCTTCCTCTTTAATCACTCTATCTATTAAAAAAAACCGCATCAAAATCCGTTGCATAGTTTTAAAGATTTAAGCATACATAGGGATATAGGGACAGAGAAAGCGACTTTGTTTTATACTATGTAGTGATTACAGTTACTTTTAGTAAGGATCCCTAATTTCTGCCTATCTCTAACACTCTTAGCTCTCATAAAGGGCCTATTAGATACCGACAACTTTGTCAGCCCTTTTAAAATTAAAAAGTAAAAAAAAAAAACTTGTTCCGTTCCATATAAGGTCATGTCTCGGGAAAAAGACACTACATTTTCTACTACGGTTACTTTAAAAAAGTTTTCTCACAATTGATTCGCCGTAAAAAAGTCAATCGACCAAAAAGTTTCAATATAAATTAGGCGAAGACATTGTTTACAATTTTACAGAGCTATATAATGTAACGAACGAACCCACGGTTTGTTGACACCACTCCGAAACCAGACGGCACATTAACAGAGGTAGAGGGAGACAGATATATGGGGTCGCATCGCAGTGCGTTGCACTCTCAATGCCGAAGTGCTGAAAGCTGAGGGGATACTCGGTTCTCCGTTACAAATAAATAATTAGGTATTAACTACAGTAGATGATTCATCAATTTAAATCGAATGTACACTGTTTTTTATTACAATATTGCTAAAAAATATAATTACCCTTGATCTATCAACTGAGAAGAACAGGTAAGACACAGCAAAATATTTTTTTAAGTATTCTTATGGAAGGGCTTTGAAATTCCGACCCGCAACCTTGTGTGACGAAAACTAAATGAATGATAAACACAATCTATGCTATTCAAAACTGTAAATAACTTACCACTTAGGCCGACAGATAAGCAGACGGTCCACCTGGTGGTAAGTGGTCACCGCCGCCTATGGACATTTGCAGCCCCTAATGGCATCGCCAATGCGTGTTGTCGGCCCAGAGACGTGAAGTTTTTAAGTCTCATACATGTGCCAGTGATTTCTATGTAACTATGTATTTTGAAAAAAAGTGGTACCTACATGTAATATATCAGTTATCTGGTTTCCATAGTACAAGCTGTGCTTAGTTTGGGATCAGATGGCCGTGTAAAAAATGTCCCAGGATATTTATTTATGTTAAGTTCGTCCAGGGAAGTACTAACACCGTACCCATTTCCGCCGTGAAGCAGTAGTACTTGTATTACTGTTTCGGTTAGAAAGGTAAGGCCGGTGAAGTTACAGGCACATGGGACAACAACTTCACGTCTCAGGGTCACGCAACGATGCCCCTGGTGTTGCAAATGTCCATAGGCAGCCTGTTTGTCGGTTTGTTAGTAATTTGGAAGGAAATCATACTAATGTAAGCAAACAGTTTTAATCACACAAGTATGTTTACGTAATCTGGTTGCGTCAGAAGAGCCCTTCAAGGGTTTCCCTTATTTGTACTTTATACTGAATACTTTGATATTTGGGAGTTAATATTAAAAGTATATACTTATTCAGAAAGGGGGGGGGGGGGGGGCTGAGCCCATTAAAACACAAAAGGTTGGTTAATCTTGTGTTATTTAGGTATTCTAGAATTTTCAATCGGTCCAACATCCCTATGTGGGCATTAGACCATACTGGGGTAGGCATGATCCATCCATATACGCCAATGTGAATATGTAGTACCTAAATAAATAGATGTCCCCCGCGGTTTCACTCGCGTTCCCGAGGAATGTTACCGATTCCCGTGATAAAAAGTAGCCTACGTGTTATTCCGGACTATAATCTATTTCTGTGCTAAACTTCATACAGATCAGTTTAGCCGTTCTGGTGTGATTGAGTAACTAACATTTATCAAAACTTTCTCGTTTATATGTAGTATATCAGTTATCTGGTTTCCATAGTACAAGCTCTGCTTAGTTTGGGATCAGATGGCCGTGCGTAAAGAATGTATATATTATTACTAGTGGTCCCTTAGCAATCGAAATTCGACCGTATTTTTATATTTTATAAGTTCTTTTGGTAGTGTGTGTTATGTTTATGTAAATACTATCACTATTATAAATGCGAATGTTTGTATGTATGAATGTTTGTTACTCTTTCACGCAAAAACTACCGAACGGATTTAGATGCAACTTGGCACATAGATAGAGCATATCCCGGAATAACATATAGGCTACTTTTTATCCCGGGAAATACATTTTATACGTCACATCCCTGCGGATGCGGAATGCGGGTAAAACTACAAGGGACAACTAGTTAATTTAATGCATTTTATATAAAAAATATAGCTTTATGTACTAATTCTCTACATAAACTTTAAAAGTCAAATTTCACGTTCATCCGTTCGCGCAATTTTCTCAAAATGGGACAAAGTTTTCGCTTATCGAATAAATACGACGTGTTACAAAATACCCCGTAAAAATATAATTAATTTATCAAAGCCTCAACCCCAGTAACCAGTCATGTCAGGGAACCATATTATTTAACAGAAAGGCCTACGTACCTATTTTACCTAATAATTGTTTACTTTAATAGTTTTTCATAAATAAAAATCAGCTAATTTTTATTTTTTTGGGGTATGTTATACAGCGTTACTACGGTTCTTAAATATTGTGAATGGACTCGTTATAAGGCCCTATTTAACCTCCTTTCGGTTTTACATTTACTTTTATTTATAACGGGTAGTTTTGTAATATCCTGAATATTTTTTTTTTTTGCGTGTCAATCGTTTTGTCTAAATTTGTTTAGACCAGAATTCTGCCAGACGTACTGTGTCGTCTGTAGCATTATACAGGTATTCTAGCGTGTAAGATGAGGGGCACGCAGGGCACGACAATAGATGTGCCATTGTCTGTTGGGGAGGGGCACCAATTATTACATTAATTATTTATTACATTATTAAAATAAATATCCGATTTAATCAGGTTATAAAAAAAAGTGTGACTTGTTTCGAAGATTACCACCTACATACATAAAATTACTTCGTAATACTATTAGTACAGATAAAAATGACCTCACTCACAGTCATCGAACTAGCATGGAATAATGGTATTCAAAGCTGGGGCTCGATTCTGTAAGGAAAATGACATTAACTCGAGGATGTTTCATCGCGGCCCGTGCTCTGTCTCTTTCGCTAACTACGCTAATACGTAATCACGTGAGAGGTAAGCTCTCTGATGCCTCCGTGAAGCTCGCCGAAGTTTGTATTAGCTGAATAAGGGGGCATCGTGTTGTTTGAATACTAAATTATTAAACTACGACTACAATATGACTTTAAGATATATTCTAAAAGAGAGTTAAAAGGCCTGCGTAATTAATTTGACAAATTCATGCAATTCCAAAAATGTTCACTTATTTTTGACAATTCAATTTCAAGACCTCATGGTTATAGGTACAATTGAGCTCGTAAACACACAATCCCTACTAATATTATAAATGTGAATGTAAGTTTGTTTGTTACGCTTTCACGCGAAAACTACTTCCGATCCGATCATCATGACACTTTGTTCACATATGCTTGGAGGTTAGAAGTAACATAGGATACGTTTTGTGCTGGGAAAATGTTACATTCCTCGGGAACGCGGGTGAAACCGCGGGGGACAGATAGTGATATTTAACTATAGAAGTCCGCTTTTTAAACAATAAAGTCGTTTTTGCAAGAGCGTGTTGTACACCAAAGCATTGTCGTCATTAAAATAATCATCATCGTTTGTAGTAGAGCTCTTAGTGCAGAGTTCGTCCGGGGAAGTACTACATACCCATTTCCGCCGTGAAGCAGTAGTGCATTTGTACTGTAAGAGGGCCGGGGAAATTACAGGCACATGAGACTTAACTTCACATATCAGGGTCGACAACGCAACGATTGCCCCTGAATGTCCATAGGTAGCATCAGGGGTCGATTCTGGAAAATAACACTAGATCGAGGATGTTTCGTCGCTGCCTTTATGCTCTGTCTCTGTCGCTAACTAAACAACCAAAAAAAAAAAAGTGATATCCCTCGGGAACGCGGGTAAAACCACGGGAGACAGATCGTATTTTATAAAGCTGTAGTAAACTCGCAGTGCGAGCGACCTGTCTCATGTAACATAATACTTGCCTAGTCATATGGCTAGTCGCGCATTTTTAGTCCGACAGACATTTTGGCGACTACGAGCCATTTCGAGTCTATTGTTTATTTTTTTTTTCTAAGTAAACGACCTTCGTTCGAACGGTCACATTTGGCATTGTTTATCTGTGGTAGGTATTTATTAGTAAACATGCAAAGTGTTAATTTATAAGTAAAATAGCCTCCCGTTCCAGCCGCGTTGTCTTGGATCATAACATGGCCTGTCAGTTGGAAATAGTGTAACTTTCTATTAGTGAAAGAATTTTTGAAATAAAAAGTATGGTTTTGCAGTACCGGCAGAAGTGAAAACTTCAACATTAACGTTGTGAATTTTTACCGTCTCACGATTTTTCGATCAGGTCACGTGTCCTCACGCGAGTTTAACTTTGTGTACCCATCCCAAGAAAAGTGTTCAACGCCGCAAAGGTTTTCATTTCAAGAAAATCTGTATTCAAAACAATTTATTCAGTGCCCGCGGAGGGCACTTATGAAGGTCAAATTTAATTAAATTAATGAAATTTCTAGTATTCGATATTAGTATTGCCTTCTACTAGCTTTTAACATTTTAATTATTCATCAATCACTTTTGAATAGCATACATTATGTTTATCATTCATTTATTTTTCGTCACACAAAAAGGTTGCGGTTCAGTTTCAAAGCCCCAAAGAAGTTTCAATCCAAAGTTTATTTTAGTGGTCGATATGTGACTGGCAACAAAAAAACAAATACAAGGTTACATATCAATTGAATCTGTTCCAACAGATAACTATTATAACAAGATACAATTCATGAAAAAAAAACCTTTAAGCTATAAAAAAAAAACTTGATATGTCATTGAACTGCGCGTGAGATCGGGGTCATTGCACCCCTGCTTCTGCGTTCGGAAAATTTACCATTGAGGTTATGTTGTGAGTTAATTTTGCCCTGCGGTTTTACCTGCATCTTTGAAGGGCTTTTTATTTTATAAATGCGAAAGTTTGTGAGGATGTATGTATGGATGTCTGTTAGTATTTCATAAAAGACTTCTATATAATTATACCACGTGGGCCGACAAACAAGCAGACGGTCCACCTGATGGTAAGTGGTCACCGCCGCCTATGGACATTTGCAACGCCAGGGGCATCGTTGCGTTGTCGACTTTGAGAAGTGAAGTTGGTTGGTAGGTAGTTCTCTGCAGGTTTCACTTCTACCACGTGTGAAATGCACACTGTTTCTTTTTTAAGGTAAACTATTCCAGTAACACAATCGCATCTATCTCGCTCTTCTTGTGACAGAGAGAGTTTAAGCTATTCATAATAGTAATAGCAAAACATTTTATAAATAAAAAGATAGGGCAAGCGTTTACCGATTACTACTGCGGCTCACTCGACTCGCACGTTCGCATCGTAGTCAAACTTCAGTGATTGTATTGAAATGACATTTCTCCAATAAACTTAAAGTTTATTAGATTATTTGTTACATAGCAACACTCAATATGAAACAAGGAAAGAAAATCGTTCTATATTTATAACACACTAGCCGTCCCCCGCGGTTTAACCCGCGTTCCCGAGGGATGCTACTTTTTCCGAGCTTAAAAGTAGCCTATATGTAATTCTAGAACATCTACTATCTATGTGCCCAGTTTCATCCAAATCCGTCCGGTAGTTTTTGCATGAAAGAGGAACACACATCCATACATATTGGTAGGAAGTTAATAGATACAGAAATAAATCATGTAATTATCTTGGGTTACCCCAATGACCTCCAAACCACCTAAACTTAAATGACCCAACCGAAATTAACTGCCCAATAAAATTGTTCATTAAAATACATGCGTCTAACTTTATCATAGAAGTTATGGGGGTCATGTCTTGACCCCACGATACGACCCCCAATGGAATCTAATAAAAGATAATTTCAAATTCAGTCGATTATCTGTTGATTTTCAAAAGAGCTAAATTATGAATGTCAGCACCTTTAAGTTGTTTATTCTATAACAACGATAAAAATCTTGGGACATAAACACACGGCCAGTCCCCTTATTCGATTATGTAAGGAAAATTACACTAACTCGAGGATGTTTCGTCGCGGCCTCCGTGCTCTGTCTCAGTCGCTAACTACGCTTATAATCACGTGAGAGGTAAGCTCCGAGGGCTCCGTGAAGCGAGCGGCTGGCCGACCAAGTTTGTATTAGCTGAATAAGGATGCTGAATAAGGGCGTTGATAATCGACTAAATGTGATTTTATAAATAAGGCGTGTCGAAAAAGTATTATATAAAAGTATAATAAGTATATTATATATACCATATATAATAGCAATTTTAATAAAAATGCAACAGATAAAAAAATTATAATGGGGGTCCAAAATCCCCCCTTCAATATCTATGTACATGAATGTTTGTCTGTATGACCTTTATAGAATCGTAAACCATGCAACGGAATTTAATGCAGTTTTCAGCAATAGATAGGGTAACTCAAGAGGAAGGTTTATAACCAGGATTTAAAGTGGGTAAATCCGCAGGGCGCAGCTAGTTGTTCTATATAAATACGCGTAGGGTTGAAAAAACGCGCCAACGGGTTCACGGACCGCCATTGAGGGCTATGACATTTCGAGCTAAAATTACTCTAGTGATGCGCAACAATCGATAATTTACCGATTATTTCACTTAACAAGTTAGTCGAGTTAATAATGAAGTAGGCTGGATCAATTTTATAGTTTTATGGTTGTTTTGTTTTTAGTTTTTTCTGTTATAAATATAAACTGTGATGTAGATAATAAATCAAATCTAATCTGTTTTATCAATGAAAAGATTTTGCCCGACGTAATCTTCTTTATTATTGAAAACATAATTAGTGTACAGTGTTTGTTGTTTGAACATATTTATTAATTAAGGAAAACAATAATAAAATTGTTTACGTAATTTTCTTTTTGTTTTCTTAGCGATTGTATTAAACAGTAGACATCATTCATCAACATTAAACTTTACAGTCTACATCGTCACTTTCACTGGATGTCGTTACCGGATATTTTTATTTAGGTGGCAACTTTTTTTTAATTGTAGTTCAATTTTTTTTTACATTTTCGGTTTACTGTCAAACCAAGTTTTTATTTATAAGGTTTTTTTTAATAATAAAAGAACGCAAATAGTTTTACTCTACTAACAATTTTATAAAAAATTAAAAATAAATAATTTACTTTTTTTTTATAAGGATTTATAATAATAATAGTACGCAAATAGCTTGTTTAATTTAGTTTACTGACAATATTCTAAAAATAAGTGTTAACTAAAAATATTTTGTTTTTTAAACGTGTAATAATATATTTATAAGCACTTTAAATATGGAATATATTATATGATGTAACATTATTTTAAATAAATATACATATTTGTGAACCTGGAAGGAAAACTGTAATGAACCAAATGGTTATTTCAAGATCTTATTGTAATAAAATAACGTATATTCACACAAATATATAAACAGAATTTAATAAAAAAAAACTCAGTTTATTATTAAACTTTCCCTCGCGGTTTTACCCGCGTTCTCGA
The DNA here is from genome assembly GCA_907165245.1 of Habrosyne pyritoides. Classification (NCBI taxonomy): domain Eukaryota; kingdom Metazoa; phylum Arthropoda; class Insecta; order Lepidoptera; family Drepanidae; genus Habrosyne; species Habrosyne pyritoides. The sequence goes on from OU015612.1 coordinate 1,594,782, forward strand.
GGTATGTCACGTTTTACCGAAATAAAAAGTAACCTATATGTAATTCCGGGATATGCTCTATCTATGTGCCAAATTGCATCTAAATCCGTTTGGTAGTTTATGCGTGAAAGAGTAACAAACATCCATACATACAAACTTTCGCGTTTATAATATTAGTAGGAAAAAATACCTACTAGAAGTTATAAAGCTATTTTAAAACTACAATAATATAACGGGTATTAAATTTAAATCGTGACCTCTATACATTGTTAAAAATAAAAAGAAAAACAGTACAAAAAAAATTATGTGACAAAAAAAACAGTGTGTCGCAAAGACACTATAGAAGTGTAACTTTAGTATTACAGGGAAACATTTTAATTATTCATCAATCACTTTTGAATAGCATACATTGGTGTTTATCGTTCATTTATTTTTCTTCACACAAAGGTTGCGGATCATAATGGCTTCACTTTAACAAGTTATAAAGCTATTTCAAAACTGCAATACTTAACGGTAATCAGATAACAATCGTGACCTCTATGCACTGTCACAAAAATACAAAGAGAAGCCATATAAAAAAAATGAAACAAAATGTAATTCAGTTGACAGTTAGAGTGACACGCTTCTTGTCCTCATAAACGAGATACAGTTTCGATTCCAAACTATTATTTGTTTGTCACATAACTTAGTAGAACACACGTATTTACATCCACTTTATTTTTATTATTGGACACTTAGCAAACTTTATAATTAGCCTTTTTTTTTTTATGCCACTTGGGCCGACAAACAAGCAGACGGTCCACCTGATGGTAAGTGGTCACCGCCGCCTAAGGACATTTGCAACACTAGGAGCATCGCCAATGCGTTGTCGACCCTGAGACGTGAAGTAGTTAAGTCTCATGTGCCTGTAATTTCACCGGCCCCTTTACCTTTCTAACCGAAACACAGTAATACAATTGCACTACTGCTTCACGGCGGAAATGGGTAAGGTGGTAGTACTTTCCCGGACGAACTCTGCACTAAGAGCTCTACTACTCTAGACTGCATTTAATAGGAATTAGTAATAAAAAAAATACAAAATATTAAAAAAAAATTAACTGACTACAGCCCTGTCGCCTTTCATTACAATAATTCTCTGTAAATAATAATAGGTTTAGGAAAGAAAAAATAATTAAAATGGAAGTAAGATCAAGTTTGTTTATAAGTACACGTTTATTAGTATAATTCTTGTCAATAGATGGTGATGTCCTGATGAGGATTAAAAAAGGGGTTGGGGGGGGGGAATACTGTTAAAAACAGTATTTTATTTTTCCGATAATAATATAATTCATTTCTCGTACAAACACTTGGGAACCCTAGGTATTCCCCCATTTCCCCCCCTAATAGCCGCGCCTGAGTTCACATATATCGGGACTAGTACAGGAAGAGAGCACTCCTAAGCTGTATCTGTAGGTATTGTATTGTTTTTGAACTGAAGAAGCCGTATGTATCATCGTTATAAAACAGGATGTGAATCAAACAGTGACTCACTGTTAGTATGCCATCCCAATTTAAGTTTGTCATCAAGACGTAAGGAAAATCCAAAAAAAAATAACAATTAATATAATAAAACAAATTAAATTACCTATCATATGTAAACAATAGCTTAACCTAATTATGTATGTGACTGCATTAAATAAAACTAGGTTAAAAAATCAAAATTTAAATCCCTGTGGATTTGTTGTTGAAATAAATAAATAAATAATTATTGTATTATAAAAAACAAACCTACCCTAACTCCTCCCCTGGTGGCAGAGTAACAAGAATGCTTGCGGAATTAATATAAATTTATATTAATATAAATTTATATTAATATAAATTTATATTAATATTAATATTATTATCTATAATATAATAATGGAATAAAGGATCCGAATATCCCAGAAATGTTATAAAGCTGAAGAGTTTGTTTGTTTGGACGCGCTAATCTCAGGCACGGCTGGTCCGATTTGAAAAAATATTTTAGTGTTGAACAGTGCATTTATCGAGGAAGGCTATATTTATCATCACGCTAAGAACAATAGGAGCGGAGCACCATTGAAGAATGTTTCGAAATCGGGATTTTTTTTTCCTTTTGAGAGATTCCGCTTCGTGCGCTGCGTAAACAATTAATATATTATAGTCTGGAATAGCACAAAGCCTCCTTTTTATCCCGGGAAAATGTAACATCTCCAGGAAACATGGGTAAACCGCGGAGACAGCTAGTCTTTACTAACTAATATTATAAATGCGAATGTTTGTATGTATGGATGTTTGTTACTTTCACGCAAAAACTACTAAACCAATTTGGACGAAACTTGGCATATAAATAGAGCATGCCTTGAACGAACATACAGGAAACTTTTTATTCCGGAAAAATATAACATCTCTCGGAAACACGGGCAAAAACCGCGGTGACAGTTAGTATTTAATAAATAATTATTTCTCATGCCATTTTATTGTGAGTGTTTTGTACTACCAATATTTGAATAACCTATTCTACAGACGATGTATGTTAATATATGTAAGTATTAAACAAATGTAATATGTAAACATGTATGTATATTGTGTAAAACACAGCTCCATATAATCTATGTGTATACTAATATATAATATTATATATATATATATAATATACTAATATTATAAAGAGGAAAGATTTGCATGTAAGTAAGTTTGTTACTCTTTCACGCAAAAACTACTGAACGGATATGGGTGAAACTTGGCACATAGATAGAGCATATCCTGGATTAATAAATAGGCTACTTTGTATCCCGGGAAAATGTGATATCCCTCGGGAACGCGGGTAAAACCGCGGGGGACATCTACACTAATATTATAAAGAGGAAAGATTTGTATTTTTGTATGTAACGAATAAACTCAAAAAGTACTGGACCGATTTTAATAATTCTTTTTCATTAGAAAGCTACATTATCACTGAGTAACATAGGCTACTTTTTATCCAGGCAAAATGAAAATCCTAGTTTATATAAACTAGCTGTCCCCCGCTGTTTCTCCCGCGTTCCTGAGGGGTGTGACATATCCAGGGATAGCTTATGTGCTATTCCAGACTATAATCTATCTCTGTGGAAAATTTCATCTAGATCCGTTAAGCAGTTCTGGTGTAATAGAGCAACAAACATCCCGTATGATTTTGCATGAATGTATGTGTGTTTGGATGTGGTACTTTTTCACGCAAAAACTACTGATCCGATTTGGATGAAACTTGGCACATAGACAGTTTATAATCGGGACTAGCATCAAATTCATCCTGGTTCAAAAACGTCCATCGGGAGCGAGCGAAACCGCGGGGACAGCTAGTTAAAAATACATTTATAAATATTGTTTTATTTCATTTTATTTATTTGGAAACAAACAGTTACACATTACATTTGAACTTAAATACATAACAGATAAAAGGATGCACAAATGTGTGACCAACAGCATTTTCCACAGAATATAAGTAAATTTAATTACGTTAAAACTATCATGCGACTTACAAAACTATATATTTGTGACACAATAACAAACAAAATACTTGCAACGTTCTATTTAAAAATATGGGACAAATACAGAGCATTATACAATTTTTTTTTTCAGACGGGATTGCGATTGGCCTCAATCTCACCTGATGATAAGTGAAGATGAGGCCGAAGATGGAGCTCGCTTTCCCGTTAGTAGCCTATTCACTCTTTTTTTAAAGAGCCCAGAGAGAAGAGAGTGCGCATGAGGAAGGAAGCTGCAAAGCGCTTCGTGCGAATTGGTGGTATGTCTACAACATAAGGGTGAAAACTCTCCCCACGCCTAGTACTCCGATGACGTAAAGGTGATGGAGGAACTAAGTCATGAAGTTCGATAGCACACTCACCAAAGTGTAACCGATAAAATACCGAGAGGCAAGCAATTCTGCGACGATATTCGAGACTCTGGAGCTTGGACTCAACCAAAGTAGTGTCACCAATTAACTTTTTAGCACGGCGCTCCACTGAGTCAAGGGCTGCCAGCTGGTACTTAGATGATCCGTCCCAAAGGTGACTGCAGTACTCCATACATGAACGGACTTGAGCTTTGTATAGATTTAGAAGCTGTCCTGGTGTGAAGTACCGCTTAACCTTGTTTAAGATCCCAAGCTTTTTGGCAGCGGTTTTTGCTATATACTCAATGAAGACAAAGTAGTTTAAATTTGAACTTAGATGCATCCCTAAGAGCTCAAGATGGTTGGAGATCGGTACAGATACAAACATTTGTAAATATACGTCTATACCCTTCATTATAAGGAATGAACTCAAAACGAAGAACCTGGCTGAATTAAAAAGCTATTAATCTATCATTCAGTTTCTACCCACAGGCTAACGGTGACATTTGAAAATGTCACCATCTTAATTATAATAGTGATCATTTGACCTTAATCACTAATTTGCGTCGTTATTGCTCTAAAATACACATCGACGCGCGTGGCCAATGCCAACGTTGTACCAAATGGTTGGCCAGTTAAGATTGTGCCTAAAAATAATATAGTTCATGATCAGAATGTATATAACCATAGTTGAGGAGCCTCATGGATAAACTATTTGAGTCCACTTTGTCCAGGAATGTTATGGAGGTGATTTTGGCAATTTTTCGACCTCGACCCCCCCCCCCCCCCCCCCCCCCCCCCCCTTCGTGAGATGTCATGAGATTTTGCTCGACCCCCCTCTCCCCGCCCCTAATCTCACGTGAGATTCGGGTTGACCCCCTAACCGAAACTATTGGATATCCGAAATAAAAAATATGCGTAATCGTAACCGAATCCGATATAAATGTTTCGGATAATTTCGGATATAGGCCGGCAATTAAGAATGTCAAAGAACAATGATCTTCATAACTTTAAAATTCATCTATTTATTTAGGATATTAATACAAATTACAACCAAAAGTAACCACATAATAGGTTATAACACATATAGAGCTGGGTTGTAACTCAAAACATATGTATTTAGAAAAACAAAACTAGAAATGAATACCAAGACAAATGCGATGAAAGTGCAAATGAGCACTCCCAAATGACAATATAGATAAAAATCTTATTATTTAGAAACTATTAATAAATACTATTTATTTAGACTTAATTTATCTGCTGGGTATGAACCTATCGGTTTGATTTGGAGGACATCTTTTATGGTTTTTTTTAAATTGCTAAACTTAGGACCAAAAATATCAACTTCAGAATTATTTTTAGACAAATCGTTAAATTGACGAGCCATTCTTACTGTTGGATTAAAGTATGATGTATTATTTTGATCCAATGGCTAATTGTATGATTTTTCCAATGAACCTGGTCATAACTACATAAGGTAAATTTTTCAATAACACGCTTAACTGTCAAAATTGACATTTTAAGTTTCAACTAACCATTATTTGACAATCTACTGGCCTACATAATGTAAATGATAAAAAAATAGAAATGGCATTGAACAGGTCAAGCTGATAACTGTTGGAGCGTTGGACATCCTAGTTTTAGATTGTCCTAGTTATTAGGTCAGATAATAGACATTTTAGATTTTTTTCTGAGACTTTTTATCACTTGGTAACACAGTATGAGGTCCAAGATACCTATAGATCTGTGAACTATTATCTAGAAAACAACTATTTCTTTTTAGACACTTTTCGACGGGCCAGTTAACTTGGTGGTTAGAGACCCTGACTGCCAAACTGAAGGTCACAAGTTCGATTCCCACCCAGGACAATCATTTGTATGCATGAATATGTCTGTTTGTTCTGTGTCTGGGTGTAAATATATTTATAAGTATGTATTTAAAAAGTAATATATGTAGTATATCAGTTACCTGGTAGCCATACTACAAGCAGTACACTCTGCTTAACTTTGGATCAGGTAACCATGTGTGAAGAATGTCTTGGGATATTTAATATTATTTATTATTAGAGAGAGGTTCGCAATCTTAAATGAAAACTATCTTTCCCCCACATGTTACCGGGGTAAAAGAATCGCATACATTATTTCAGGATTTGCTCCATTTATGTGCTAAGTTTAAATGAAATCCGTTAGGTAGTTTTTGCGTGAAAGAATAACAAACATCCGTACGCACAAACTTTTGTATTTATATACTAGCTGTCCCCCGCGGTTTTACCCGCGTTCCCGTGGGATGCCACATGTATTACACATAAAAACCTTCCTCTTCAATCACTCTATCTATTAAAAAAAAATTGTCCGCGTAAGGGTGTTAAACCTATTCATCATCATCATCATCATCAGCCTATCTCCGTCCACTGCTGGACATAGGCCTCACCTAGGGCACGCCACTGAGCTCGATCTTCAGCTCTTTGTTTCCAACCTATTGGACACTATAAAATATAATAAATAAAAACAGATAAGATGAAAAAGATATAATTACGGAATAGTTTTATCGATATTTTATTCTTTTTTTTTTTATACCACATGGGCCGACAAACAAGCGGACGGTCCACCTGATGGGAAGTGGTCGCCGCCGCCTATGGACATTTGCAACACTAGGGGCATCGCCAATGCGTTGTCGACCCTGAGACGTGAAGTTGTTAAGTCTCATGTGCCTGTAATTTCACCGGCCCCCTTACCTTTCTAACCGAAACACAGTAACAAGAGTGCACTACTGCTTCGCGGCAGAAATGGGTAAGGTGGTAGTACTTCCCCGGACGAATTCTGCACTAAGAGCTCTACTACTCTTATTGTTGACGTCAATTATTTGACATCGAGTGAATCGGAGAAGTTCGGGATATGATCTGTGCAGGCCAGTGAAATAAAAATAAAACAATGTCATGTGATAATATGACAATGGTTGCAGAATTTCAGAATAATGATGTACTGCCTCTTGGTGACTTTCATACCATTCTTATAAACGGGTAAAAAATTCATAAATATTTTTTTTTATACAAAATACTTCTTAGTCGATTAACATTTTATTCATTGACATTTCTGTATCGAACTATATAGGTACTGAGTGCTGGCCAAAATATAAACATATTATTAAAAAAATATATAAATAGCCCAGTTTATTAATTCCAGGGTTTCTCATAAAACATAATAACATATGATAAACTAATAATGGTATTGTTTACTAAGTTCCGGAGATAAGGACGGGAGAAAACTGGTACAATATCGATAATAATTAATCGACATTAGTGACATGAAATATGTCCGTGAAAATCGAACAATTTTTTTTAACAAAACCGCACATGTAGACATAAGTTTAAACTTAAAATCTGTAAAAATTTAGGTAATACAGCTAGACAACCTACGGCATAGGCAATTTTGGGGAGGTGCGTTCTAAAGTGTAAAAAAAAAGCACATAGACACAAAAAATATAAAAAGTAAATATCGCGAAAGTTTAAAAAGTATAATAGCCAATGTAAGAGAAATTCATACGAATTACGTAGCAATGATCACAATGTTGGTTCTCACATCAAAACAGATGCGTGTAATGAGTCAGACATCATTTTGAGTGTTCGATGTAAAGATAAGAGTTTAGGTAATGCGTTACTAAGTACAAACTAATTAACAAGCAATGCTTAATTTTATCTTACTAATGAATATACTTTCCAGAATTCTATATTACTATTCATCTGCATTTTAGTCGATTCTGAGAATCGAGACTTTGGTCTTTTGTAGACAGAGAGCACTCTCTGGTTCTGGTCCCTGAAGTGTTTTTTTTTTATTGAAAACTTCTTTAGCGGCGTTGAGCACTTTTCTTAGGATGGGTATAAAATGTTAAACTCGCGTCAGGACACGTGACCTGACCGAAAATTCGTAAGACGGTAAAAATGCACAACGTTAATGTTCAAGTTTTCACTTCTGGAGTGCAGCCCGTTGTTTCTTTTTACAGAGTAATGGATGCCAGTCTAGAAGCTTTGTTAATTATCGAGTAACTTACTTAGGTATGTAGTAAGTAGTAATAAGGAATCCTCATGATACTTCCTTGTAGGGATAAGTCGTGTCTGCGAAATAATAATATACTTTAACTGTAATAATATGCTTATATAATAATATGCTATCTACACTATCTATACTTCTATACTAATCTACACTAATATTATAAAGAGGAAAGATTTGTATTTTTGTATGTAACGAATAAACTCAAAAAGTACTGGACCGATTTTAATTAATTAATTCTTTTTTCATTAGAAAGCTACATTATCACTGAGTAACATAGGCTATATTTATTGCTAGAAAAGCTTAGGGATCCTTACTAAAACTCCAATAATGTAACCCAAGGTGTCAAAAAATACCTTAAAAAATCCTTAAATCGCGGGCGCTGAGAAAACTATTGATGGTAGAAAGAACAAGATTATGTAGCAACCCTCGAGAACGCGGGTGAAACCGCGGGGGACAGCTAATAATATTATAAAGAGGAAAGATTTGTATGTTTGTTACTATTTCACGCAAAGACTATTAAACGGATATGGATGAAACTTGGCTAAAATATCTATCTATGTGCCAAGTTCCATCCTGTTTGAAAGATTGTCTCGAAATATTTTTTTTTATTTTATTTAAATAAAATTGTACACTTACACCTTGCAGCCTGCAGAAGATATTAATATAAATATTTGTAAAGCTACTCCTGTCATTTAGAGTCCTTGTCAGAATTCTGCACTTATCATTTTGATTTCTTTTTTTGCAAAAAAAAAATTACATTTATCCAAGTCCTGAACGAAGTCGCGGGCACAGCTAGTGTATGAACCAAGGAAAAGATGCAAGGAAAAGAGATCAACATAATGTCAGAAATATAGGCTACATACGGAGTGATATTGACATACATTTTGTTATGTAATTGAATATGACCCATTGACCGATATTCCTCGACATATACATTTATTTACCTAGTAGCTCGGTAAGTACCTTATAGCTAGAACCAATCTTGAAGTAGTAGAGCTCTTTGTGCAGAGTTCGTCCGAGGAAGTACTATACATACTTCGATTCGTAGAAGAAAGGTAAGGGGGCCAGTGAAATTACAGGTACATGAGACTTAAAGACTTCACGTCTCAAGGTCGCATTGGCAATGCCCCTGGTTGCGCAAATGTCTAAGCGGTGACCACTTACCATCAGGCGTACAGTGCTTGCTTCTCAGAATTCTTGACATAAAAAGAAATAGGAGCTAGGTAAGTATAATTGATTAGTGTTAAAAACATTCAAGGTGGTAACATATATTCGGATATATATATATTTTTTCATTTCATTTTACATTTTCTACGGACTCTTAATCCGTACTCTTTGAAGATTCTACGATACATTATTTTAAGATTAATTGTATTGTGTTTTAATAAATTAACATAGGTGGTGACGTATTTCAACACTAGCTGTCTCCCGCGGTATTACTCGCGTTCCCGAGGTAGCACATTTTCTCGGTCTCTGTTCCCAGAAATGTACATCTTGGAGCTAGTTGTCTAATGCTCTCGGAATCGAAATTATGGCGGATTAGCTACTAGATTGACAGTTGGGTAATTGCTATCTCATTCACACACCTATGCGCAAAGAGTTATAACAATAGTTGGGATGTCAATGTATCGGCGTATTGTTTTTGATTGCGATAGCATTACACAATCGCTCTGCTGACCTGAACAAACAGACTTTATCATGGCGTATCGAAATTCGTTTTAATTGTGAATATTTCAGACACAAAAATATCGTGCGTTACAAGGTAACTGAACCAGTGTTATTTACGAGACACTCGAGAACTCACTCGAGCGTAACCACATGCAAAAGCTAGTTTGCACACAAAGCGAACCGTTTCCATAAATAACTGTTGATATATAGCATACTAGCTGCCCCCCGCGGTTTCACCCGCGTTCCCGAGGATGCAACATTTTCCCGGCACAAAAATCCTATGTTACTTCTAATACCTCCAAGAATATGTGTACAAAGTTTCATGATGATCGCTTAAGTAGTTTTCGCGTTAAAGCGTAACAAACAAATAGTATTCACATTTATAATATTAGTAGGGATAAGTGACACAAAAGAATGATAATAATACTTTTAGAATCGAGGCCATTTACTGACTGACCATCACAACACAAAATCGTAGGTACAAAGACTGTCCAATATAAGAAGTCCCTTTTGACGTAAGAATGTCATTTTAAAATGTACTTTATTAACATTCAAATAAGGTTTATCTATTTATCCTATTGTTAATTCTTTGATACCTTTTCATAAAGCAAAATATACTTGAACGTCAAAAGGGATTATATATTGGACAATAGTTAACTCGTGAAAAATTGAAATCCTATATCTTATGTAGGTACCTACACTAGATAAAAACTATGCACCGAGTAGCATCAAATAAATGGCCATGAAAATAAAACAATGTACATAAATTCCTAATTCTTCTATCAAGAAACCACAATCGAGGGTAAGCAAATAACGTCACGACCGTCTCACCCACACGTATATCCGGATTTTTTTCTAAACCAGCCGCGTCATCCTGAACAAAGGGAACTTTTCAGGTATGACCATTGTAAAAAAACAGGTCGGATTTACGAATGCAAAACCGGTCCGGAGTAATAATATTAGCATATGTCCGATCCACGTGTTAATTTAATTATGACTCACATAACTCATGATGATCGACGTCTACACTTCATTTAGAACAGTTCTATGACACATATATACCCATATTTCATACATACAGCATGCCAAAGGGTAAGGTCTCAAAAGATAATACGCTCGTAAAAGTAAGAACCTAGATACCAAAACCGGTATTTATCGATAACAGTGATGGCACAACACTAGCGAGACCAGTCCAGACCGAAACTACCTGTTCGACCCGTTATAAACACACACAAAAGGGAAAAAATTATCGCCAGGGCCTTCACTCGGCAGATCGTCTTTCGCCCTTTGTTGAGAGTTCCACGTTCATAAAAAAAATATAAAACAGCTGATTTTTATTTTCAATAATCCGGACCGTTCCAGTTCCGCCTTCAATTAAAATACAGCAATAAAATTACAGTTCACTTTCATAAATGTTTCCACTCATGCTAATGAACGCAACAAAGTATGAAAAAAGAACAATTATGCCAATAATACCCTGCAAAATTGAAACTCACTTTCGAACGGTAATGAAATCAAGTTACGTCGATTTCACCATAAATAAGTCGTGTAACTCGACTGGGCTTGTCAAGTCAATTTAACTTTCTAATTTGCAGGATTGTTCTTTTTTAAATAATTACCACACGTAACGCTGCGTGGATAAAATAATGCGTAGAATACAGAAGCTAAACATATGTTAGACGTTTTGAATGGCTTACCTTATTTAGCAGCAAATGAATTCGTCTGACTCCACTTAAAAACACCTGCGCTATAAAATGACACTTGGGAAATCGTTTCTTTTTCTCTTCAAATACATTATTACACTGTTAACAATATGTCCGGACGCGACAACGCTGTCCTAAATTGAGATTTCTTCAGCTAATTTTGCCGTTTCGAACGACAAGCGAACGACTACACACCAAACGCGTCAATCGCACACTAGGAAAGCCACCCAGCCCAGCTGAGCTAAGTTCGTTCTCATTGGTAAATCGATTGAAAATCTCTGGAGCAAACATTAATTTTTGCTTCTATCTCTTTCACTCTTTATCCATCCCGCTCACAGTTTAACGACCTTGATAAGGTTTTTGCATGGTTTCTTCATTGTTTTAGACTTTTTATTGATTACACATTCATTTTTATACATATTAGTTGATTGTGCGTTGGATTTTCTACTGGCAATGCAAGGATTTTCTCAAATTCGATCATATGGGAAACAAAGCAATCTGTCAACAAATATGTATGTGTGTCTGCATGTAACAAAGAAAACAATATATTGACATCCGTGACAGCTGATGTGATTGGTTGCTGCACAGCTGTTTTTGACACGGCAAAATACATACGATCTTTACAGCATCACCGGCAGATGGCAGCACATTCTGATTAACATCAACTAAAGCAAGGGCTCAAAATTAACAATTATTAATGTAATATTTGCATTTTATTACACCTTATATAATGCGTGTCGAAAAAGTTCAATTTCTCAGTTAATTTTACTTTTTAAATATGAAAAGTTATCACATTGACTACAAATGAATGTTTTAGTTGGATAGTCGTTTGATCTACGAGTCCCCGTAACCATGGTAACGAGTGTTGTTTAACAATAGCGCTATGCGACCAATGTAAAAAACCCAAAGTTAACTGTGACAACCAAATTCAATGTCCGTTTTATTATTTGATCGTGTTATAACAATACGTCATCCATTTTGATATTGCTTGAACAAAGATTTTGCTATCTTGTTTTTTATTTATTAAGGCCTAAAAATGGACTCACTAGACTTGCTAGCCCGCGAGGATGAGTTCAAAAAGCTAAATAAGCAATTGGAAAAGAAAACTGAAAGTTTGATGAAGGAAATTGAACATGTAATGGTATGTAGGTACATAATTTTTGATTGCCTGGCCATTACGATGCAACTAAAATATATTTTTTTACCGTATTTATTTCGCCCGTGCTTACAATACTGCAGTATCTGACAGTGTATATTATATTCAATCTTAGATAAAAGCACTTATGAAGGTAAATAAATGTCCTGGGACATATAACAGACGCGGTCGTCTGATCCCAAACTTACAGAGCTTGTACTATAGAAACCAGATGTCTGATATACTAACATCCTAAATATAATATAACAATATACTGGGACAATCTTTACATACACACTATAAAAAATCACCCAGTTACAGAAGAAACATACAGGTTCAGCTCTTAAATGTTTATCCTAGATAGGAATCGAAACTACAACCAGTGGCATGGCTATCAGGGTCCACTACTAAGCCAACAGCCCTCCTATGAACATCATATTCACCTTTTTTATATCTGAATATTTGGGTATTTTATTAGTGACATTTACAAAATATATGGTATATCTAAAAATTAAAAACATATTGAAATGACAAGGAAAATAAACAAACATATGAAAATTGCACTTCTACAGAGAGCTGCTGAGAGGTGAAGTCGCAAAGTCTCATGTGCCTGTAATTTCACTCTCTCCTTACCTTTTTAACCGAAACACAGTAATGCAAGTGCACTACTGCTTCACGGTGAAATGGAATGAAATATTTATTCAAATAGGCTTCCACAGGCACTTACGAATGGTCAGACTCTAACAAAGGTGGAAATGGGTAAGGTGGTAGTATTTCCCCGGACAAACTCTGCACTAAGACCTCTACTGCTCTAAAAACATTATAATTTGAAGATTATTCATAAACAGTCGTACCAGTGAGATGGTTACAGCAGATACTGAAATGGCTCTTATTATTATTATTAAAGCTTTATTATTCCACTTAACAATTCTTATAAGAGTAATACATATGTTTAAATTACAAGTTATTTGCTTTGTTATGTGGCCCCTCTAAGGGTAAAAGCCTCTTCCATTTTTTTTCCACCTTTCTCTGTCTATGGCCGTACGTATCCAGCTTTTTCCAGCTGTATTTATTTCATCATCACAATGGCTCTTACATCCCTATTTCTAGTTTTCCACAACAACCTAAAACACATAAATTACTTATCTATATGTAAATAATTAAGGAAAATAGGATTCCTTTGACGCACCATCACTTCAAAACTACTGAACAAATTGGGATGGGACTGCTACCATTCGACACAGAGTTGATGGTTATAGGCTATATAACTATGATATTGATAAACGCAGGTAAAACTAAATTGTTAAGTTAACTGGCAACAAAAATGAAGTATGACATGCACTGGTAAATTAAATTATAATGAACTTTATTGCAATTGGAAATAAGTATTGTATTCTTTTATTACAGCAAAAGCAGGACATCTTCTCAGAGTTCTCAAGCAGTTTAAGTTTAAACAACACAACAAATGTCAAGAAACATTGCTGTCCAAAACCAGTATCACCACCATTACCACAGTCACCACAAATTAAGCCACATCACAAAAAGAGAACACAATCTTCACCGAACAGCAAACATACAAATCTGGATTCAAATTCAGATATTGGAAGTAAAGATTATAAAAGTGAAGCGATTACCAATAATTGTGGTGGAAATTCACATCAGATTCATAATTGTGGTCAAAGAGTAGTCTGCGTTTGCTGTCCAGATGTAAAGAGTCAGAAGAGTGAAGACATAGAGTTTCTATATGCATTTGTTTCTGTTAATGTGAAGGACAAAGTACTACCCCAGTCATTTTCCAAAGGTAATAAATAACATAGCCCGGGACATTCTTTACACACGGCCATCTGATCCCAAACTAAGCAGAGATTGTACTATGGAAACCAGATAACTGCTACGGAGGAGCGAGGTATGAGACTCCTCCATTTAAAAGGGAAGATCTTCCGCCAGGATAGGTGATCATGCCTGGGGACCGCGGTCCAACTGTTGATGTTGGATGCTTGTATATACGAGTATGTCCTGAGAGAATCTTGATAGTGCGATGTAGGATTCTCGCGTGTTTCTACTCGTTCATAGATGTCGCCACATCATTGTAGTGTGGGCGGTGAAGGATTGTAGACGTGTTCATAGATGTCGCCACACTGCCATACATATATAAATATCCTAGGACATTCTTTACACACGGCCATCTGATCCCAAACTAAGCAGAGGTTGTACTATGGGAACCAGATAACTTATATACTTATATAGGTACTAACTGTCCCCGATTTCACCCGCGTTCCCGAGGGATGTAACATTTTCCCGGCACAAAATGTATCCTATGTTACTTCTAATTCCTGCAAGAATATGTGTACAAAGTTTCATGATGATCAGTTAAGTAGTTTTCGCGTAAAAGCGTAACAAACAAACTTACATTCACATTTATAATATTAGTGGGGGCTTAGGGATTTACACAAAGGCACAACACAGACATGTCCAAGAACACAAATGCACTAACTGGTTCTTCTATTTTTTTACAGATAATATAACTGTGGAAAGTGTATGCAAGTTCCTTTCTTCCAAAGTCCAATTGATGCAAGATCAAATAGATAAGTTACAGGGTACTTTAAATAAAAAGGTAATATGTTAATAATAATAACTTTAATTTATTTTAAAAGTATTAAGATTCTCATTTTCTCATATTGGCATAATATTAATAATATTAATTATCTAATGTTCTGAAATTCGGATGTCGCATTTTACTGTATTGTTTTCACACTAGTTTTTCTCCTTTTTTGTTTTAATGTTGTGTACACCTATAATAGGTGTGCATATCTGTGCATTATGATAAGTTTTCCATACTCACTGGAAGTTTATTTTTTATTATCTGTAAGTACTATTGGTGTATGTAAACTTAATAAATAAAATAAATTAAAATTATATTTAATAACATTAAAAATAATAATAAATATTCGGGGACATTCTTTACACACGGCCGTCTGAACCCAAACTAAGCAGAGCTTGTACTATGGAAACCAGATAACTGAAATACTACATATACTATATTTTTTCTAAATACATACTTATATAGATATTTACACCCAGACACAAAACAAATAGACATGTTCATGCACACAAATGTTTGTACTGGGTGGGAATCGAACCCGCGACCTTCGGCTTGGCAGTCAGGTCGCTAACCACCAAGCCAACTGGTCTGTCAAAAACATTTTTCTACAGTTGAGTTAAATAGGTGTCTAGCTATTGCATAGGCTTGTGTTTCACTACAATTCTGGTTCTCCTGTGCATATGGGTGTACCCCAAGGCTCTATTCTAGGGCCTTTTCTATTTTTAGTATACATCAATGACCTACCATTTTACGTAAGAAATACCTGTGGAATTGTACTGTTTGCTGACGATACCTCACTGATTTTTGGTGTTGATAGACTGAAATACAATTATGACGATGTAAACGGTGCATTAGCCCAGGTATTAAATTGGTTTACTGTTAATAATCTTGTTTTAAATGCAAGAAAAACTAAATGTATTAAATTTGCATTACCCAATGTTAAAAAACTAGGCTGTAGTATAATGTTAGACAACGAAGCTCTTAGCCTTGTTGAGTCAACAGTTTTCTTAGGAATTACTTTAGACTCAAAACTTCAATGGGGGACACAAATATCATGTCTTGCGGGAAAACTTAGTTCAGCAGCTTACGCAGTTAGAAAAATCAGGCAGATTACAGATGTCGATACGGCTAGATTAGTTTATTTTAGCTACTTTCATAGTGTTATGACCTACGGCATTTTGCTTTGGGGTAAAGCTGCTGATATAGAAACCATTTTTATATTGCAAAAAAGAGCTGTTCTGGCCATTTATAATTTGAGTTCTCGAGCTTCCCTCAGAGAAAAGTTTAAACAAATTGATATCCTCACAGTTGCATCGCAGTATATTTATGCAAACATAATATTTGTACATCAAAATATTAGTCTTTATGTCAAAAAGAGTGATATGCACTCCATCAATACTAGAAATAAGGATAAACTTGTCACTTCTGCATATAGACTGCAAAAAGTGCAAGGCTCATTTTTAGGACTTAGTGCACGCATCTATAATAAAATCCCTACTGAAATTTTAAATTTGCCTTTACAAAAATTTAAGGAAAGAATTAAGACTGTTTTAGTACAAAAGGCTTTCTACAACACAAATGATTATTTTAATGACGACAATGCTTGGGTGTAGCGCTCGCTCCAGCAAGACACATCTTTATGTACAAAATCTGATTTTGAAAAGAGTAATTGCTGAGTTTATTGCCGGCTCTTCTCAGTAAAAGCAACCTTCCGAACCGGTGGTAGAGTCTGACCTTTCATAAGTGCCTGTGAAGGCCTATTTGAATAAAATATTTCATTTCATTTCATTTCATTTCAATTGAACTATATGAAAACATGTATATTTATTTGAAAAAAAATCCACGGCCATCTGATCACAAACATAGCAGAGCTTGTACTGTGGATTCCAGAACAGATACTAATATACTATGCTTTTTTCCTACTTTCCCCGCGTTTCAGAGTGATGTTAGATATTTCCGGGATAAAAATAGCCTATTTTCTATTCAATTAAAAAAAAAAACAAAAATCAACACCATTTATTCAGTTTAGGCCCTCGGAAGGCACTTATGAAGGTCAAATTTAAAGTTACTGAAGCTACTACTATTCCAGACTTAATTAATATATGTGCCAATTTTCATCCAAATCCGTCCAACCGTTCTGCCGTGATTGAGTTATAAACTTCAAAATCTTTGTACGTAAACTATAATTAATAATCTAAGTATATAATTTAAAAATAACCGATAACCGTTGGGGTAGACGTGTTCTAGAGTGGAGACCACGGCTCGGTAAGCGTAGTGTAGGGCGCCCTCCAGCTAGATGGAGCGATGATATACGCAAGCTGGCAGGCAGCGGTTGGAAACAAAGAGCTGAAGATCGAGCTCAGTGGCGTGCCATAGGTGAGGCCTATGTCCAGCAGCGGACGGAGATAGGCTGATGATGATGAAGTATATAAAACAAAGTCGTGTTAGTTACACCATTTATAACTCCGGAACAGCTGCACAGATTTCAATGATCTTTGATTTGTTTGATTTATCTCCGTCCCGTCAAAAAATTCTCCGAGGACAGAAACTACAATCCTACAACGCGGGTGAAACTGCGGGGTACAGCTAGTCTATCTATATATTATACATACAGTGTAAACTCTTTATAACGAAACTCAAGGGACTGAGCATTTTTTGTCGTTATAGAGAGTTATCGTTATATGGAGTGAACAAAAAAAAACAAAACAAAGTGAACAAACCAACCAACTTGGGCTCACTTCAACGTTATAGGGAGTTTATCGTTATAAAGGATAACGTTATAAAGAGTTTACACTGTATATCTGTATATGTATATGGATAAAGTAAATAGGGTTCCTTTGACGCACCGTCACCTCAAAACTACTGAACATATCGGTATGGGACTGCTACCATTCGACGCGGAATTTTTCCTAGATGGTTATAGTTTCATATACAGTGAACCCGCGGTAATCCGACAAACGTTTTGCAGGGCAGTGTCGGACTATCGAATTTGTCGGACTATAGAGTACTGCTTAAGAGTCCCGAAATTTATTTATTTAAAATTACAGATAAAAATGATTAGATACTATCTAAAGATTTGCCTAAATAATATTTGTGTACCTAAATTCAAATGGAATTATTGAATTAAACAGTGGTTATTTACCAGGAACATTTATTGCTTGTGTCAAAGAAACTTGAACACTCAAAGAACAACACTCAAATATCGAATAGATTATTACAAACACTTTGCATTTATACTGTGCCAGTATATACCCAAATGAATATGGCCTCCAACAAATTCAACAGTGATAGGCATGTCGGATTACAGGGGGTGCCGGATTAGACAGGGGCCGTATTAGCGGGGGTCCACTGTAAAATGAAACTTAACATAAATATCTATATATGTATGTATTTTTAAAAATAAAAGGTAGTATATGTAGTATATCAGTTATCTGGTTCCCATAGTACAAGCTCTGCTTAGTTTGGGATCAGATGGCCGTGTGTAAAAATAATGTCCCAGGATATTATAGGCCAGTTGGCTTGTTGGTTAACGCTCTGACTTCCAAACTGATGGCCGCGGGTTCGATTCCCACCCAGGACAAACATTTGTGTGCATGAACATGTCTGTTTGTTCTGTGTCTGGGTGTAAATATCTATACAAGTATGTATTTACAAAAGAAAAAAAAGTATTATATGTAGTATATCAGTTATCTGGTTTCCATAGTACAAGCTCTGCTTAGTTTGGGACCAGATGGCCGTGTGTAAAGAATGTCCCGGGATATTTATTTATTATTATTTATTTAAAACTTAACTTCTTCTTCCAGGCATCACAATGTGAATCACATTTAACACAACTAGCCGAGCTGGAGAGCGAAAGGATGACGCTATTGAATAAGTATAACAACATGAAAACCAGCACAGTCGAAATGAAAGCGAAGTGTATGGCGTTACAGAATAGACTTGATGTGAGTTTTTTTATCACTCATCATCATCGTCAGCCTATCTCCGTCCACTGCTGGACATAGGCCTCACCTATGGCACGCCTCTGAGTCATCTTCAGTTCATTGTTTCCAACCGCTGCCAGCCAGCTTGCGTATATCATAGCTCTATCTAGCTGGAGGGCGCCCTACACTACGTTTACCGAGCCGTGCTCTTTACCCTAAAAAAAGGTTTTTTTTATCACTCTCTAGACTTATTTCGTTGGTGATGCAGTGGGAAGTACTACCGCTTTACCCATTTCTGCCGTGAAGCAGTAGTGCACTTGTATTACTGTGTTTCGGTTAGAAAGGTGAAGCCGGTGAAGTTACAGGCTCATGAGAAATAACAACTTCACGTCTCAAGCGAGCACATTGCGATGCCCGGTTGTTGTAATTGTCCATAGGCTGCGGTGACCACTTACCATCAGGTAGACCGTCTGCCTGATTGTTGGCCTAATTAAAAAACAAAAAGGTTATCCTTTGGATAACGATTTGGTAGTTTTTTACTCATACTTAGAACTATAGATTGTTCCGGGTGGTACACTTATCCCTACCAAGATATCACTACTGGTAGATAAAAAAAAATATCAATAATACTATTTTAATAATTAGTTAACAAATACAAATAAGTAAATAAAAAAAAAATCTCAAAACTCTGAAAAGAAACAAAATTTCATCAAAATCCGTCCAGCCAAGGAATCGTAACAACTTGTTACTTTTCATATCCATGGTGTTACAGGAAAAAGATAGACTATACAAAGAACAGCGCAGTGAGACAGACAAACTGACATCTGAAGTGAAACGACTCAGATCTAGGAACGCTGGAGTCGAGGCGAGGCAGGCGAGCCAGGAGCTGGCTCTCGAAGACCTGAAGCAACAGCTCCAAGCGGCCACCAGGTCGGAGAAGGTAATTTAACCATGATACACATCCTTGCATATTCTTCACGTACGACCATATGATTTCAAACTAAGCTGACCTTGTACTATGGTAACCAGATAACTGATATACTACTAATATCAGCGATAGCTGTCCCCCGCGGTTTTACCCGCGTTCCCGAGGGATATCACATTTACCCGGGATAAAAAGTAGCCTATATGCTATTCCAGGATATGCTCTATCTATGTGCCAAGTTTCATCCATATCCGTTCAGTAGTGTTTGCGTGAAAGAGTAACAAACATACTTACATACAAATCTTTCTTTATAATATTAGTATAGATAGATAGATAGTGATTCATATATATAATATATACATATTATATATATATAATATATGAGACATCCCCTGAGAACGCGGGTGAAACCGCGGGGGAGAGCTAGTGGCAAATAAATGTATAATTTAGTGGCCATGGTAGTAAGATTTTAGTATATTATACACAAAAATAATATATTAGATACAAATAATGTGCCTACCTCTTCAGGGATAATGGGAGGCATAGATATGCGTACATACTAGCTGTTCCCCGCGGTTTTACCCGCGTTTATCGATATCATAAATAGCCTATAACCATCTTCGAAAAACTCCGCGTCGAATGGTAGCAGTCCCATCCCGATATGTTCAGTAGTTATGAGGTGATGGTGCGTCAAAGGAATCCTATTTTGCATATATATGTAAAGATTTATCTTTTTAATATTTCATGGCCTTTTCCAGGAATTACGCGACTCGTCTCGCACTCTTTCCGCGTCTCATCAAAGCGCCATCTCTCGGCTGGAATCGCAACTAAAGGTGCTAAACTCGCACATAGACAAACAGAACGCTCTCATAGACAATTTGAGGAAGCAGAACGCTTTGTTGTGCACAGATGGCGCTGTGAAAGCTTTGGAGCGGGAATATTGCAAGTTTTTGACTGAAGAATCATAGATAAGACAATATTTTTTTTTTAAACTTGCGGCACGCTATGATGGCAGTTTTGACGTTTAACAATGACAAAGAACCTTTATTCCTTCAGACATAAGGTGCATCTATTGATCCAACAGCTAATTGTATGATGATGGATATCAACCTTATTCCAAAGCAATACAGTTTCTTTTCCTATGACAATCTGAAACGTCAAAACGGCCATCATAGCGAGCCGGTAGTATAACCTTTTGAACGCCATGCCATAACGGCATCTCCATGTCCTGTTCGCCGAGCCCATCGATATAAATATCTGTGTAATTATATTTTCTTTCTTTCTTATTAATAAAACACATAAAAGTAATGATTTAATATGTTTATTTTGTAAAGATGTCCTTCGCGGTTTCGCGCGATGTTACATTATTTTGTTCTTTCTATAATCAATAGTTTTCGCAGCTCACGTTATGTAAAGAAATTTTTGAGGTATTTTTTTACACCTTGGGTTACATTATTGGAGTAAAATAAGGATTCCAATTTTTTTTGAAAATATATTATAGCCTATGTCACCAGGGGATAGTGTAGCTTCCCGACGGTGAAAGAATTTTTCAAATTCGGCCAGTAGTGTCGTAGTGAGTTTCCTTGTTTGGGACTTGACAGAGAAAGAGATCCAGCGGAATTAGTTACTAGATATTTGTTTTTGTATAATCATACAATGGATTTCCGCAAAGCCACGCCTCAGCCAAACCTACTAATATTATAAACGTGAAAGTTTGTATATTAGTACCTCTTTCACGCAAAAACTACCCAACGGAGTTAGATGAAACTTGGCACATAGATAGAGCATATATTGGAATAACATATAGGCTAATTTTTATCCCGGGAAAATGTTACATCCCTCGGGAACGCAGGTGAAACCGCGGGGACAGCTAGTTAGTCAATAATAATGTTTTTAAAATTCCTAAGCCAAATATTAAGGCCAAGAACTTAGATAAGATGACATTATATGCACAAATCGAATTGCACCTTAAGTATATAGAACGAAGTGTGAATTTACTTAGAATAAATAGTTTGTATATTTTTATTTATTGTTGTTTTATTACTTTCTTACCTAAGGACCTTCAAACCTGTATATAAAAGGGTTTTTTAATTGTTAAAAAGAATATCCAAAAGCACAACCACAAAGCCAGTTGTCTTGGTTAACGTTCTGACTGCCAAACCGAAGGTTGCGGTTTCGATTCCCACCCAGGGCAAACATTTGTGTGCATGAACATGTCTGTTTGTTCTGAGTCTGAGTGTAAATATATAAAATAAGTATGTATTTAGAAAACAAAAGTAGTATGTGTAGTATATCAGTTATCTGGTTCCCATAGTACAAGCTCTGCTTAGTTTGGGATCAGCCGTGTGTAAAGAATGTCCCGGGATATTTATTTATTTTTTCAATTAAGGCCAATGGAGGGAACTTATGAAAGTCAAAATTATTGAAGCTGTAACGACATTTATGAACGCGCACGCGAGAATCCTTCGCGGTATCGAAGTTAGTTCTCAGCATTTGACTATTCAATACAGGAATAAATTTTAAGCAATGCGCAAAAAAAATTCGGTGGTTCAGTATCAGTAACGGAACACATTTCCATTATTTGTTTAATTTATTTTTTTTTTTTTTTTTCGACAGTGTCCATTGTTGGTTGATTTTAACCAACAATGGACACTGTCTATTCATAATAATATCGAAAAGCGCGCGCTTGTGCGCCGCACGCGGCGGTAGAGCCAGCTGTTGCCAAGGCCGCGGCCGGGGTGGGCGCCCGGCCCGAGCGACAGAGGAGCCATAATATCAATTTTAAAGTCTAATTCTTTCGTTAACGATAACTTTATTTTTTTGTACTAAAACTTATCAAGATAAAATTAGGTGTTTAATAAAATTTGTCAAAGTTTGCGCACTGAATAAAAAATAATTCCTGTGTGGCGACATCTATAAACACGCCTACAATCCTTCTACGCCCGCACCACAGTGATGTGGCGACATCTATCAACGAGTAGTAAGACGCAAGAATCCTACATCGTACTATCAAGATTCTCTCAGGATTTGACATATATACAAGCTTCCAACATCAACAGTAGGACCGCGGTCCCCAGGCATGATCACCTAGCCTGGCGGAAGATCTTCCCTTTTAAATGGAGGAGTCTCATACCTCGCTCCTCCATACCTGTATATACAAGCTTCCAACATCAACAGTTGGACCGCGGTCCCCAGGCATGATCTTCCCTTCTAAATGGAAGTGTCTCACCTCGCTCAAAATACTAAATGTTAGAAAGAGACAATGATGAAACGCATGTGATATGTCTATGTTGATACAACCGTGCTGCCTTCCTACTGACGTCTCTATTATAATTCTACATCGCGATATCGAAGTTTTCTCACGGTTTGTATGTATGTATACAAGCTTCAACTCCGCTCCCCGGAATTGTCCGCGTAAGGGTGTAAGAGCCATCAGAGGCTAACACCTTCGCCCTTAAAAAAAAACGACAGTTGTACCGCGGACCAGGCTTCATCTAGCGGCGGAAGATCTTCCCTTTTAAATGGAGGATTAACTGGTTCGGAAGTCTGCCTTTAACTGAGAAGAACAGGTATATAAAAATAAATGTTTGTCTGTATGTCCTTTATATAATCGTAAACTATGGAACGGATTTTATTGCAGTTTTCAGCAATAGGTCGAGTAATTCAGGAGGAAGGTATTTTTTTATTTTGAATTTTGAACCAGGGTTAAAAGCGGGCAAAGCCGCAGGGCGCAGCTAGTTCTTTACAGAAATGTGACCATGGTAAGTGAAGATGTGGTGAAGGTGGTAAGCACACAAAGCCAGCGGAACTGCCTCTTAAGTAGCTGCTAAAATATACAGACATACTTTTGAACCCAACGGTTTTAACCGACCGATTTCAGAGGGGTAGCCACCTACCGCCGTGAATGCCTTGAGAAAACGAACCTTCTTTACTCACGGCCATCTAATACTAAACAGAACACGTTTTTATTTTTTTCTAAAAACATACTTATATAGATATTTACACCCAAACACAGAATATACATATTCATGCACACAAATGTTTTTCCTAGGTGGGAATTTCCCTTTCGTGATAATGTTATCGAACCCACGATCCGTGACGTGGCAGTCAAGGTCTAACCACTAAGTCAACTGGCCCATCAAAAGTAAGTTCCCATTTGTCAATAGATTTGTATGTTTGTATCTTACTAATAATATAAATGCGAATGATCGTATGTGTGGACGATTGTTACTCTTTCACGAAATAAACTTGGCACAGAGATTCAGTAGTAGAGATCTTAGTGCAGAGTTCGTCCGGGGAAGTACTACCACCATACCCATTTCCGCCGTGAAACAGTAGTGCACTTGTATTACTGTGTTTCGGTTAGAAAGATGAAATGAAAGGCACAGACTTAACAACTTCACGTCTCAGGGTCGATAACGCATTGGCGATGCTCTGGTGTTGCAAATGTCCATAGGCGGCCGTGACCACTTACCATCAGGTGGACCGTGTGCTTGTTTGTCGGCTCATGAGGATAAAAAAACGGATAGACCATATTATTTTCCTGGAATAACATATAGGCTACTTTTTATCCCGGGACTACAGCTAGTATTTAATAATAGTTTACGTCATATATTCGACGAATCAATAAATAAACTGATTGTTTGAACTAGTAGCGTCTTGTGGCCTTCTTGGCCTTTGCCCTCTCATGTACTTAGTGATTTGCCGAACCGGATCAGAAAGATAATGGCCCAATCACCTCCAACGTTTGAGATAAATTATTTTTAAGAACAGCTGCATAAATAATTTGCACCGGTATTAGAGTGTAAGAGTCAGACTATTCATAAGTATTCATAAGGCCTATTTGAATAAAAATATTTTCATTTAATAATATATTTTTTTTAATATAAACTAGTGCTTGACTGTGATCCCACCTGATGGTAAGCAGTGATGCAATCTTTGATGTTGAGGCGCACTAGTTTATTAAGAGCCTATTCACTCTAGCCTTGAAGAAACCCAAATTATAATTGCATATAGGTACTTAGTTCTTTTGCTCTCAAAGTATGTACACTAGGCAATAATAATGCGTTGATAATCAAATTAAAATTTATCCAAAAACCAACTGCTATGCGCTTAAAAATCATCCATTCAAAAAAATTGGGTATCTCGTAAAGACACGATAGAAGTGAAACATTAGCATTACAGGGAAACATTTTAATTATTCATCAATCACTTTTGAATTACATACATTGTGTTTATCATTCATTTATTTTTCGTCGCCCAAAAAGGTTGCAGATAAGATTTCAAAGCCAAAAGTTACACTTCAAAATAGAAAACAATAAGCCATTGATTAATGTTTGCTGGATGCTAGGCTCTTTGTGGAATAATAAAGCCTATTTCCTATGGGCTAGGGGCTATGTGGTTTCATTATTTGTTGTATGCAGTACAGCCCCTTATTCAGCTAAAACAAACTTCGTCGGCGAGCCGCTTCACGGAGGCCTCGGAGAGCTTACCCCTCACGTGATTAGTAGTATTACTACGCTAAGTAAGCGACAGAGACAGCATAGATACCGCAACGAAACATCCTCGAGTTAGTGTCATTTAGAATAAAAAAAAAAAAAAATTGACAAAATGGTGCGTAATTCAAAGTACGAGTCTGAAAACGACTCTTTTTTTGCAATGTTTTTTTAATAAAGAAAATAGAAATACTCAACAGAAAATATTTTTTCTAGTCCCGGCGAGAGCCAGTACTATTTAGAATGACCTGTTAAAATTTCAGACGAATCGGTCAAACGGTTTTTTTTTTAGCTTCAGTAGACCAAAAAAGTAGTTTCGAGATAAACGCGTTTAAAGTTTAATGGAGCCCAACTCACCGATCGTCTACCTGACATTGTAATGGGTTTTAAATATAGAAATACTCGGAATTTTGTCACCAAATTTTAACAGTATATTTTTGAAATACTATACTTTCGAAATATGTAAAAAAAAAAACGATTTTTCGAAAATTCTAGACCACCGGGTCCCCTTAAAGAATCGAGCCCCAGTTTGTGAATTTCTATAAAACTTCATGAGCGGGTAACATTAGAACGATCGAACTATACCGATCATTTTTTTTTATGTTTATGAAGTGAAACTTCTTATGTCGGCCATAAAATTCGAAAAACAACTTAACCTTGCTGAGTTTCTTGCTGCTTCTTCTCATTTGAAGGCTGACTTCCGAACCGATAGTAGCTTCAGTAACTTTAAACTAGACCTTCATAAGTGCCTTCAGAGGGCCTGAACTGAATAAATGGTTTTGAAACTGAACCGCAACCTTTTTGTGTGACGATAAATAAATGAATGATAAACACAATGTATGCTATTCAAAAGTGATTGATGAATATTCCTTTTTATAAATTAACATATTTTTCCTCAGCTCGATGTTTTGAGCTGAGTCTTGAGATTCCTCAATAAATAGTTTTGACAGTCCAGTTGGCTTGGCGGTTAGACTCTGACAGCCAAGCCGAAGGTCGCGGGTTCAATCCCACCTAGGACAAACAATTGTGTGCATGAACATATCTGTTTGTTCTGTGTCTGGGTGTAAATATCTATATTTGTATGTATTTATAAAAAAAAAAGTAGTAAACTCGTATATCAGCGCTCTGCTTAGTTTGAGGCCAGATAGCCGTGTGTCCTGGGATATTTATTTATTATTTTATATAATTTTTAGTTTCTTTTATCTTTTCCTGTTACTAAATTTAAGTTACAATTACATCAAATAGAAATCGATACTTTTGGTATTTATCTGAATATGATGATATCACAATTATTGTAATAATACAATAATATTCAACATTATTAGCGTAAATGGGTTATTACTGTACTGTATCCATGCTTTAATACATCACAGGAATTTCCTCAAACTGGGTTAGTACTTGAATGAAATAAAGCTGGCTTAAGCTGTCAAAATCTTGCAGGCCTCTGTTGACAGCTAAAAAAATTACCTTATATAATAACTAGATGTCCCCCGCGGTTTAACTCGCGTTCCCGAAGGATGTAACATTTTCGCGGCACAAAAATAATCCTATGTTACTTCTAATACATCCAAGAATATGTGTACAAAGTTTCATGATGATCGGTTAAGTAGTTTTCGCGTAAAAGCGTAACAAACAAACTTATATTCACATTTATAATATTAGTAGGGATAACTGTCCCCCGCGGTTTCACTCGCGTTCCCAAGGGATGTAACATTTTCCCGGGATAAATAGATAGTCTATATGTTATTCCAGTGTCCATGTGCTCTATCTATGGGCCAAGTTTCATCCAAATCCGTTGGGTAGTTTTAGCGTGAAAGAGGAACAAATATTCATACATACAAATAAAAGTTTTGTAAAATAAAATCGATATGATATATAGCCTAGAACCATCTACGAAAAATTCCGCGTCGAATGGTAGCAGTCCCATCCCGATATGTTCAGTAGTTTTGAGGTGATAATGCGTCAAATGAATCCTATTTTGCTTGTACAATACACAGTACCTGGATTGCCGAGCATTGCTCGAGATTTCTTTACAAACGTAACTTCTACCGTATTCTCTTTTTTAAAGCACTGTAATATATACCTAGATAAGATAGTAAAGGGCTCCCAATAACAGTATTTCTCACAAAAGATGTAATGTAGAGCAAAAGATTGTAGTAGTTTTCATTGCCTAAAAACACGAATAAAACGACATTTTCTGAAAATGAATCGTAGCTAGATCGATTTATCGCCCCCGAAAACCCCTGCATACCTCTCCCCTCGTTGGAGCCGTTTCCGGGATCCTAATTATATATATGTGTATACAAGAATTACTTGTTCAAAGGTATTAGATAGATAGACATATAGATGAAGGTTAGAAACTAGAGCCTTGGCCATCTTTACATGATGTCATACGATTATTCATCATCAACTAAAACGACATCTAAAATGTCGTTTTGACAGTTAAGAATACCATACAAAAATTATCTTTATCGCCTTCAAATGAAGTCTATCTATTGATCCGACGGCTAAAAATATATATTCATGAACCTAATTACAACTGCATAGGGTACATTTTTCCATAACACTAAGTCAAAATGAGCTTAAAGAATTTTAACAGGAATGTCCGAAGAGCCAACGTCAATATAAACACAGTACATTACAATATCGATAACCTTCTAACCTAATGAAATCTTGAACCATTGTAATCTACACTTTATTTCACATCACACGCAAAATGCGGGCTGTTCTACCACTATTTGTGGTGTTTATTGGATTGTGGCAAGTGGAATGTGACCATTTGATAGTGGGCAATGTGGCAGATAGAGTCACTTTAGCCAATCACGTGAAAATTGAATACAACGCTATTCCATTTATAAAACGTGTGAAGAATTACTTTTATTCGCAAATTGATAACCAGAAAATTACTGTAAGTATTTCATATTATTTATTTTTAAAAATGGTAATCTATCTATCTAATACCTTTAAACGAGCAATTCAATATAATTAGGATCTCGGAAACGGCTCCAACGATTTTCATGAAATTTAGTGTGCAGGGGGTTTCGGGGGCGATAAATCGATCTGGCTAGGATTCGTTTTCAGAAAATGTCGTTATATCCGTGTTTTTAGGCAATGAAAACTGCTACAATGTCATTAGAAGGTAAGGTTTTCAAGTTACATCTTTTGTGAGAAATACTGTCATTGGGAGCCCTTTATTATCGCATTTAATTCGTATCTAGGTATACTCGTATATCACATTGCTTTAAAGAAGAGAATACGGTAGAAGTCACGTTTGTAAACGTTCCCGGGGAATGTTATAGTTTCCCGGGTATAAAATTTCTATATGTTATTCTAGAACATGTTCTATCTATGTGCCAAGTTTCATCCAAATCCGTTCGGTAGTTGTTGCGTGAAAGAGTAACAAACATCCATACATACAAACATTCGCATTTATAATATTAGTAGGATTATAATATATTTTTTTTTTCTGCCTCTTGGGCCGACAAACAAGCAGACGGTCCACCTGATGGTAAGTGGTCACCGCCGCCCATGGACATTTGCAACACTAGGGGCATCGCCAACGCGTTGTCGACCCTGAGACGTGAAGTTGTTACGTCTCATGTGCCTGTAATTTCACCGGCCCCCTTACCTTTCTAACCGAAACAGTAATACAAGTGGACTATTGCTCCACGGGGGAAATGGTCATAGTGGCAGTACATCCCCGGACGAACTCTGCACTAATAGCGCTGCTACTACTAAAAGACAATTTCTTTTATTTCCAGGGCATCCAAGCACTAGACACGATGCACAGCAAGACCTCGGTGAACATCACTGCAGGTGGAGTCGGGTTTTCCTACGTCAACTTCCGAATGAAAAGTGAAAGAGGCAGAGGGATCAGCTATGACATTGGAATCTATGTTAAAAATGAATTTAGTTATCAATAAATGAAGATTTAAAGTAAATTACGTTTTTTTAGTGCCCTGACCACTTTAAATATATGAAAATATTTGATTGTAGGCCTTTTACCTTTTGAACGCCAACGGCGGCTATATTCGACATACGCAAGCGTGCCCTGTGCGCCATTGTCGTCTATACTCGACAATAAACAGCTCATACAACAATACTAAATAAACACTAAATACTAAATGAACACATTAAATCATTACTTCTATGTATTTTATTGCTACATGTATTTATATCAATTTTCGAGCTTGGCGTACAGGACATGGAGATGCCGTTATGGCAAGGCGTTCAAAAGGTTAAATGCATGAATAGTCTGTCTCTAATACCTGCCCCCTTATTCAGCTACTACAAACTTCGACGGCGACCCGCTTCACGGAGGCCTCGGATAGCTTACCTCTCACGTAAATATTGGCGTAGTTAGCGAAAGAGACAGAGCACGGAGGCCGCGACGAAACATCCTCGAGTTCGGAAGGGTTTGTATTACTGTATTAGAAAACAAACAGATTTGTAACATAAAATGTATTTGATTAATAGCTGGTCCGCTGGTAATACTTTTTAGGGTTGTTGCTGTACCCAAAGGGTGTCAACGAGACCCTATTACATGATCCGCTGTCCGTCCGTCCGACTGTCCGTCTGTCAGTGGTTAGTATCTAATCAACCGTAATATAATAGGTAAGCAGTTGAAATTTACTATAATGGCCGCTATAACAACAATAAATTAAAAAAAAAATCTAAGAGCGACCGCATCCAAGACTCTTGTTATTTACGGCGTTTTGTTAAATATTCTACGGTAGTACAGAACCCTTAGTGTGTTAGTCCGGCTCGCACTTAGTTAGTTTTTTATTTTAGAGAAACCTTCCAAAACTTGCAATAACTCTTAGAAGTTTTAAAACACTATTTAGCAATTTTCTTTATGTCGGGTTGTTCTAAGTGATCGGACAAATAGGTAGTAATGAAAAGATTTACATTTATACTTACATTAGCATAGGCCTCCCCAAAAAGCTTTTTTCTAAAATATATACTTTTATATGTTTATAAGCAAAATAGGGCTCCTTTGACGCACCACCACCTCAAAACTACTGAACATATCGGGATGGGACTGCTACCATTCGACGCGGAATTTTTCGAAGATGGTTATAGGCTACATCTACACTAGTATTATAAAGAGGAAAGATTTGTATTTTTGTATGTAACGAATAAACTCAAAAAGTACTGGACCGATTTTAATAATTATTTTTTAGCTACATTATCACTGAGTAACATAGGCTATATAAAATTTTCAAAAAAGTTAGGGATCCATACTAAAACTCCAATAATGTAACCCAAGGTGTGAAAAAATTACAAAACATTCTTACATCGCGTGCGCTGCGAAAACTATTGATGATAAAATGAACAAAATAATGTAACATCCCTCGGCAACGCGGGTGAAACCACGGGGGACAGCTAGTGATATCTATAAACGCGAGTAAGCCCGCGGGGGACAGCCAGTACAAGTATGAATATCAAAATATAATTATTGGATAATAGGTTAGGTTAATATCATAAAAACTTTTCACTAACAACATTCATAGACTCATTTCTAAAACTTCTTTACATCCAGAAGATTATAACCAGATTCAAAATGTCGCTGTCAAAAAGCAAAAGGCGAAAACAATAGCAAATCGCTGACATCTAACAATTTTGTGATAGTTATTATAATTTTCTATGTTTAATTTATCGAAGAATATTTTGTGGTATCATGCGATATCTGAACTCGTTAATACATAACCAATGTTATTTGCCAATTTTGTATGGTAAGTCGAAGAATTATTTTATCACCTCACAGATGTGGACCTACAAAGAAATCTGTCACGGAATGAGTAGACGGGCAAGTTAGAAAAGCGTCTGTATAGTGGACCCCGGTAATCAGGCCCCTGTCTAATCCGGCGCCCCCTGTAACCCGACTTGCCAATTATTTTAGAAAATTTTCAAAAATGTGATTTATGGTTCAAATCAAAATTCAAAACCATTTATTCAGTTTAGGCCCTCGGAAGGCACTTATGATGGTCAATGTTACAATTGTTACAACATGCTCAGGTACAATGTTATAATTTAGATCTGTAATTTGTCGGACAAGGTACTCTTTTTTAAAAAGAATCTGGACAGGGGTCTCAGGTAGTACTCTATAGCCCGACAAATTCGATAGTCCGATAGTACCCTGCAAAACAATTGCCGGATTACCGAGAGTCCTGTACTTCTATCAGAGTCCTAAGCATGAACATCTATCGCAAACGTATCGTCATCGTATCGAGTGCGCCAAAATGTATGTTTGTATGCAAAGTTGCACACCGCGCATACCATGACGTAGCGCGATGTTTAATTTCCCATTTTGTTAATTACGTTTTAATACTGTACATTCTAAACTACTTAAAATAAAATAATAAAGTAATAATCTATAAATAAAAAACTGAATTTAGAACTGAGAACGCGAGAAGAAGAAGAAGAATTTCCCATTGCATTGGTTTTTAGCGCACACGATACGATGACGATACGCTTACGGTAGATGTTCGTGCTCAGGGCACAGAGCTCGGTGTATGCAGTAGTACTTACTATGTAGGTAGAAGGTGATGAATTGGGGACTATCTTCTAGTAGAATTCTTCTACATATGTCCTATTAATACCTATAAATTTTTATCCAAAAAAGATATCAAAATTTTAAAAATCATTAAATTCTTTACTTATACCTAGACGGCCACTCATAAAAGCTAATGAAGAAAAAACTGGTTCGAAAGTCAGCCTCTCCTACCAGTATTATAAATCCGAAATTGACATCCCTTCCTTGAAGGCATAACAGAGCAACGTTTCGACTTGATAGACAAGGATAGCTGATAGGGTGGAGAAGGACAGACTACTTTGTATGTTAGTAACTCAGCTGGAATGACTGGGCAAAAACATCCTACTAATATCATAAATGCGAATGTTTGTATGTATAGATGTTTGTTACTCTTTCACGCAAAAACTACTAAACGGATTTGGATGAAGTTTGGCGCATATATAGAAAATGCCTTGGAATAACACATAGGATATTTTTTGTGCCGGGAAAATGTTACATCCCTCGGGAACGCGGATGAAACCGCGGGGGACAGCTAGTTTTTTTATAAAGTCGTGGTCGTATAAACAGCAACCTAGGGTAGCTTTGGAAGCAACCAAAACTAAAGATCCTTTTTGACAGCTAAGAGTGATATAGAAAAATGAACCCTATGACTTCACTATAAGGTACAACAGCATCATCATACAATGAATCATTGGATCAATAGATGAACCTAATCGCAAAAGTAATAAAGTTGATTTTCCTATAATATTCTTAACTGTCAAAACAGGCCTTCTAAATATCGATAATTGTTTTTTATAATCCTTACTCTTCATCTTCGTCTGCCAGTTCTACTCCCTTTCATTAAAGTTGAGCTCATGTATACTCCCAATTATCTCTTTGATCTGCCATTTCGGTATTTACGTCTTCTTTATTTACATACATGTATAACACATGAGTCGACAAATACGCACACCGTCCACCTGATGGTAAGTTGCCACTGCCTCCTATGATATGCAACAACAGAACATCGTCAATGCGTTGTCGACCCTGAGACGTGAAGTAGTTAAGTCTCATGTGCCTCTCACTTCTCTACTTATATCATGTTTCAACAAGACGTCATTTATTCTATGCTAGTTATTCGATCGCAAGCGTAACGTCATCGTATCGAGAACGCCAAAATGCTAGATTGTAAAGAAAATAGAACACCACGCATACCGTGGCGTTGCGCGATGTTCAATTTCCCATTGCAAAAATTTTTGGCGTACTCGATACGATGATGATACGCTTCCGATAAATGTTCATGCTGAGAGCACAGGACTATAAGCATATTTATTTCATTTTTTTTATTCCAGTGTATTATTTCTAATGGTGCTTGTGTACGGCCATACTATATCTAAAAGTATTGCAAACGAAGACGATAATGATGCTATATTCGACAGCTTGAATGACGTTGACTTCAAATGGGAGCACAAGGGGAAACACGATAGGTTCCTACACAAATATAGAAGAGAGAAAAGTAATGATTTAACTAAAACTATAGAAAATGCTAAAACGATAACTAAAACGCAAGCTAAAGGCATATCCAAAGAGAATGTAACACCAAAAAAGACGGAACACGTAAAACAAACAAACACATTAATAAAGAGTAAATTTGGTGGTTTTTGGAGAAAATTTAGAATAAAAGGGAGGCAGGATAGTGGTGAAAAGCTAGCACGAAGAGTTAGATTCGATAAACAGAGTACAACTCCTTTAAACATACACGCAACAGCAGCTTATGGAAGGAAATATGATTCCACTGATGATAACACTGAAAGGGACAGAAAAACCATATCAAAGAAGAAGAGAAAAAATTATAATCAATTATTTTCAGAGAAGACAAAGCGAGAAGTCAACAGTCACAGTAGTATAAAAACAGGTTTTGCAAAGCAAAATAAATATTCCACCAGGAGCGGTGAAGAAGTACGTATCACACCACATCAAGAGTATTATAAAAACACGTTAGGACATTTTAAAATTGGGACAGTCAAAGCATTCGAAGCATTTAGTTCTAATAAGGATTTGACAAATTCACTCGCTTCAATAACGACAAAAATTAATCATTTAAATTTTCTGTATGGAGTTAGTCAATATAAAAAAAAAGCGGCTATACTAACTGACAAGTTCAAGCCGGATTTTTCCTTTGAATCGGCTACAGAAGGCTATGAGTATCCCAGTACAGCTCAAATAGAAGCTCTTCTTAATGATATAAAAGGTAAAGCTATGCATATAATTGCTGAACAGAATCCGGCTTTAACCGACCTTATAACGAATTCAGTCACGGAAACTACTTATGGAACAGATCTTAAATTAACCCATATTAAAAACAATCCTAAGGATAAAAGAAATGTAGATTCTACTGAAATGACAACAACTATAGATATGAATGATTCATCTATGATTTCAAGTACCGAAGCTCACACTTTGGACCCAAGATCAATTTCAGAAGATGCTTATACTATAGCTCAATCTATTGAATCTAAACTCCAGAAAGAAATGCAAAATGTAATTAAAATGGTCAAGGGTAAAGTTAAAACCAACACCACTGACAATAAGAAAGCAAAGCCGGTAAAAGCTAAGACTACAAAAAAAACAGCTCTTAAAAACAATAAAAATACTACTAAGAAAGTAACTCCTAAAACAACGATGCCTATAACATCCGATCTAATCAATATAAGTACATTCAATCCTTTACTCAGAATTAAACGCGGCAAAGGTAGCAAGAAACATGGAAAAAATAAAAAATCTGAAGTAAATTCAACATCCCCCGCCAATTCTGATGATGATTATGCAATGATATCAGTATACGAACAAATGTTAGCAAAGTCACACGAAGACAATGTTATGAAAATGCTGAGTACATCAGACGTAATAATGAAGAAGAAAAAGGAAATACCAAAATTATCAAAGCGAAATTCTGAAACATTGACAGATTTAAGTCTCAAAGAGAATATACGGAAAATTTACGATGACGATGAAGAAATGCCCGAGGAATCTATTGATTATGAAGGCAGTGCAACATCAACAATGACAACATCATATATGTTAACTTCTTCTGATGATATAAGGAAGAAATCATACGAAGGAATGGAATCATTACAAGATCAGACCACAGCAGATGATACAAGCTTTGAAGCCCTAAGCAATAAACTAGCCTACAATGACTACGTAAATGGATACAAACACTACTTAAAGTTTCAAAAAGAGCAAGGGGAGCAAAAATTTTCTAACCTCGTCAAGTATCAAGCGCATAGACATCATAATGTAGATGATATAGGAAAGTTTATACTAAATAAAATACCACAAATACCGATGAAAAGAGATAAGAGGAATATCTTTGATGATGCAGTCACCTCGGACGATACAGAAGTGACGATAAAACGTGACGATTCCTGGTTTAAGAAACACTTTTATTTGTTCATTGAAAATGGGCCACCAAAGAAGTATCATACCTCGCAAAGAGTCTCCTTAAAACCTGTAACTGAAACTATTAACAAAGAGGCTACATTTACTGAAAGTGTTTTAGATAGACCAGAATTGGAGAATAACATCGCAATAAACGTTGGAAGTGATGCGGAATCAGCTGATGTTAATTTGGACGAGTCATCTAATGATTTCTTACCTAGTGATGGTCCACCTTACAGTGAGTAATCTGCGCTAGTATTAGAATACTTTATGTTAGCTTTTTTGTATATAGAAAGTAGATAGTGAAAAATATTTCACTTTTATGCACTGGTATGGTTTATTCAGGGAAAACTTAGTTTTCTACAGGTAAAACTGCGTGATAGAAGCTATAATGCTATAAAAAGATAGCTCATAATCAATTTTAAATTAACTAGTATTGTTTTCTAGAAACATCAATACGGAGACATATGCAGACACAAAATTTGAAAGGCAAACCTCATAGTTTGGCTCAAAAAGAAGTTAGTCAACATAACATGATACACAAACTTTTTGGTAGAAAGAAAAAGAAGAAAGCAAAGACTAAAGAGAATGATGTTAAGAAAACTAATGAACTCGAGCAGCAAAATGAAATTGACATATTATTAGATGAGGAATTAGAACGACACAAGCGCAACGCAAAAAAATATGACCAGAAAAATAATGAACCTAACAGATTAAGCGCTGCAGCTGTGATGAGTGATACCAGTAAAAAAGCTGACATGAAAACTAAAAATTACGGATATGTCGATGTCAATTTAATAAAACCTACAACAGGAGTGAAAGTAAATGATGATAAATCTAAAAACAGTAAAATTAGAAACTTCTTCAACAAACTCCATTTGCGTAAAAAGAAAAAGAAAAATCCTAATAAAACGAAGCGTCAGAACCAAGCCAGAGTACAGAGGTTCTATCCTTTCAGTGAGTTAAAAAATATGTTCAGAGGGAAGCCTAATAAAATCACCAGTACAAACCAGCCAATATCTGATTATGAGGTTTTAACAACACACACTACTTTCAAACCAGTCAAATATAGGAAACCACTAACTCTAGATGAGATGCAAAACATGATTCCTAATATAACTTTTGATGCACCTTATAAAACTAGTATTATGTCCGGCCTTAATGATGAAATGCAAGTCCTTAATGTAACAGAATCGAATCTTCTGAAGTTTTATGACTCCAAATTATACACAAGTCGTAGCCATTTTAAATCTAAATCTGAGCCAATGTTAAGTGTAACACAAATGACATTATCATCTGCTGATGGTAAGATATTTTTACTAATTTAAGAGATTATCTTTATTATTATAAACAAACAGATGGTCCACCTGATGGTAAGTGTTCACCGCAGTCTATGGACATTTGCAACACCAGGGGCATCGCCAATGCGTTGTCGACCCTGAGACGTGTAGTTGGTAAGTCTCATGTGTCTGTAACTTCACCAGCCTTACCTTTCTAACCGAAACACAGTAATACTCGTACAAGTACACTACTGCTTTACGGCGGAAATGGGTAAGGTAGTACTTCCCCGGACGAACTCTGCATCTGGAACTCTACTACTCAGAAAAGGTTATTTAAGGTTAACAAAAAATATTGAGTTGTTCTTAAATAATGATTTCAGATACACCTAAAACAGCCACAACAAAATATTACAACCTAACGCCACCACTTAGTAAATATGCAATGTATTCAACTGGTGATACACGGGCTAGCGAGGTAAATATATTTACAAATGATTACACATTTACTGGTGACGTGACCCTAGAAGGTATCCATCATGATATCAATGAAATGCAAAGGAAATTGTCTATAGAACATAAACCAACAACAAGACCAGAGATATCCAGCTTATTTCAAAAGAAGTACGTAACTCCTTATACAGTTACAAAGACTAAAGGTATGAGATACCTTGGGCATCTCAATGATGCGTTTAATCCAATGTCAATTAAAATTAAAGCTAAAGAATTTTTCATAGTTACTACTAACGCTAAGCGTGACAAAGCGGCTAATACAAATAATACTTTTATGTATAATAAAGAGAACACTAAGAAGCGATTTGATTTGAATATGAATGAAGCAACGATAGCTGGTTTCAAATCGAATGCGCCTTTGCCTGATTATTTTAATGATTTACTTATGTGGCATGGTGATCTTTTAAGCGCTGATAATGTACACAATCCAGCATGGGATGAGATCTTGAAATCTATGAATAATAATACAGGTGTTGCCACACCAAGCATGAAACATTTGCAAGATGAATTAGATAATCTGGATTATATGAAAAATGGAGTTATTGATGAATCTAAAGCAGCTTATATACTACCTAATATAATAACTCATATAACTGAAGGTACAATAACAAATTCAGACATTTTTAATGAAGATGTTGATGAAAAAAATGAACTATTTGAAAAAAGTCCAAATTTACTTCATGATTTTAAACATCACTTCTCGAGAGAAGCCGAAGGTAAAGCTATATCCATTAATAACTGTAGTAAATTTTGATGAGTAAGTGTAACTGAATTTAAGTAAATCTTAAGTTATTTATTTATAATCCAAAACTACTGAACATATGCCATTCGACGCGGAAATTTTCCTAGATGGTTATTAGCATCGCACCCTCAGAACGATAGGGGCTTTCTCAAAAAAATACTTTTGGCACATCTCTGA
This sequence comes from Habrosyne pyritoides, assembly GCA_907165245.1. Taxonomy (NCBI): domain Eukaryota; kingdom Metazoa; phylum Arthropoda; class Insecta; order Lepidoptera; family Drepanidae; genus Habrosyne; species Habrosyne pyritoides. The sequence goes on from OU015612.1 coordinate 1,632,800, forward strand.
TTGGGTCACTTACGCACTGATTGGGGAGGATGGGTCCCAGTGTTAAAGAGGCTGAAGTATCGGTATGCTTATTCTATCATTAAATTGACTACGTTTTACTATTCATCGGATAGAGCGTACTTTGCTTAGTCTCTCTATGATCATAACTCCATTTGGCAATATTTTCAGTTAAGCCCTTATCGTACTGAGGGTGCGATTATGATATCGATAAACGCGAGTGAAACCGCGGGGGACAGTTATTTATATCTATTAACTTTTATTGTATTTGAAATCTTCAAGATATCATCCTTTTGCTTATAAAAATAATTAAATTACATTATTACAAATTACATTGCAGAAATAAATGAAAATCCCTCAGTATTGGTCGAAGATAGAACACTTCGTTCTTTTAATAATGACTACACTATGGACAGATCGAGAACTATAAAAATGCGTGAGTAATTATGTAATACCTTAAATTTGACCAGTTGACTTGGTGGTTAGACCCTGTCTGACACGCCACAGGTTGTGGGTTCGATTCCCACCCATAACAAACGTTTGAGTGCATGAACATGTCTGTTTGTTTTGTGTAACAATTCGAGAAAGTAGCAAATCTGGTTTCCATTTGGTTTCCATAGTACAAGCTCTGCTTAGTTTGGGATCAGATGGCCGTGTGTAAAGAATGTCCCGGGATATTTATTTACTAATCTATATCTATACTTATAATACTATAAAGATGAAAGATTTGTATGTTTGTTACTCTGTCACGTAAAAACTACTTAACGGAAAAAAAACTTGGCACATAGACAGTGGTGTAGCTAGGTAACTGCAGGCTCTGGGGTAAAAAAATAAGAAGGGCCCCAACTAAACTATACAAAATATTTTATCCCCCAGCCGAAGCTTGGGGACCCCGGGGTTCTGCCCCGTATAGCCCTCCGGTAGCTACGCCACTGCACATAGATTGAGCATATCCTGAAATAACATTTAGGCTACTTTTTATCCCGGGAAAACGTGATATCCCTCGGGAACCCGGGTAAAACGACGGCACAGCTAGTTTATAATAAAATGGACCTACCTCTATTAAATATGACTATATACGTCTTTAAATAAATATTTTGTGTGACCGGTAGTTTGTAAAAATTTAAAATTTTCGATAAATTTTAAGTTAGTTCAAAATTTAATACAACATGTAAACACTACACCAACTGGCCAATGTCTCTCACACGATTTCTATTACAGCAAAGTGTCATCTCAAATATTCAAAAAGCACTCCAACTATATCCGTAAGTAAAAGTAACTGAGGCCTAAGCATGAATATGTATCGTAAGCGAATCGTGCGCCAGAAAGAAATGCATACAAACTTTTTGGCACACTCAATACGGTGACGATACGCTTACGTTAAATGTTCATGCTTTTCACTAGGCATGGCATGATTCACAAGTAGCTTGTGAAAAATCATATGAAATACTTTATCATATGTCGCACCTGCTACCTACCTTGACGTCGTCTGTTAAAAATCACTCTGCTACCTTGCCTACATGATACATCGCACACCGCAGATCATTCGGATATCATCGTATTTCACCGATGACTCACGACGACGTCAGAAAGAAAGAGCTTCTTTCTAACCAAGTCGTGTTAGAAAGAGCAAAATATATACTGATCGTCGCTACGAACGGGTCGCACGGCCAAGAGTAACATTAGAGCATTGCGAAAAAAAATCATAGGCTAAATAAATAGTTTCATTAAATGAAAATTAAATAAAAGTAGCAATCATTTCCATGCCTACTTTTCACTATTGTATTGTTTGCTTATAGACACAGCACGGTATTTCATATTTAAATAGTCTATCATTTTCAGTCTGTAGTTGTTGCTAAAACGAACAAACAACCGTTACAATACTACACAACGCCGCTGCCAATGAGCGTAAACGAATTTAATAGATTTTTAAAAGATAATCATTTGGATGTTGAATCTGTAACATCACCGCTCATAGAATTACCAAAATTTGTTGACGTATGGTCTGCGAAACAGAGCTATGCTTTAAATAAGTCTTTTAAACCTAAAGTGGACTCTATGACAGGTAAATCTATGGCCTCGAGCAATAGTAATAAGGTCTCATATAACAAAACTGCAAAAAGTTCCAGTTTAAAAACGATTGTACCTCCTGTCGTTGCAAAACACAAACCCACCAAACTAATTGATATTCTAGCAAGGAAAGTTGATTTAGATCCTGATAATCAAATCGAGTATTTAGAGCACCTAGGTGATGACTTAAATAATGATTATAACTTTGAAACTGATGATGAGAAGAAACGGCGTGATAAAAGGATAAGTGTATTTTCCAAGAAGGATACGACGAAAGCAAATATTGAAAGAATTAATTTACACGACGTTATAAGCCCATCGAAAGATAAATTGCAAAGGAGAACAGAAATAACTATTATTAATCTCGATGATATCGATAAGGAGTTGCAAAATGAGAATGGAAATGCTGATTTTGATGACCAAACTTTATTTAATGTCGCGGAAACTACGCAAAAATCTGCTGATATGAAAACAACTAGAAATGACAATGAAGATGAGAAATCTACTGTGTCAGAAGACGTAGATAATAGCTTTCTTAAAAAATTACATAGAACCATAGAAAATGAATATCTTTTTAAAGAATTGAATAAATTGTTTGCAAAGACGAGCTCAGTTACTGATTCGAAAGAAATTTCGGGATTAGAAAAAGGTACTGCTGGAAAAACGCTTGATGAAACAACTACAGAATACGGAGCAATCAAAACTTCACCTGAAATGAAGCCGCATAGAGTTCAAATTTGCAGTCAAAGTTATAAATACGATTTATTTTACGATGACAATGACTTTAGGAGTTTAAAGAAGATTGGAGATAAATGTAAGTTGGCTGTTGTTGATTTATCGGGGGTTATTAGATGTTTTAAACTTCAGCCTCGTTGAGAGCGTGGTTGAGCGACATAGTTCTAGGTACTGTGCCCTGATAGGGTTATGATTTTGGAAATCTTTTAGTTGTAGTAGAGCTTATAGTGGAGATATCGTCCGGGGAAATACACTATACCCATTTGCACCGTGAGCAGTAGTGCACTTGTATTACTGTGTTCGACAGGAAAGGGGCACGGCTACAGACACGTGAGACTTAATAACTTCACGTGTCAGTGTCAACAACGCATTAGCGATGCCCATGGTGTTGCAAATATCCATAGGCGGCGGTAACCACTTACCATCGGGTGGATCGTCTAACTGCTAAAAATAAAAACTACCTTCTTATACAGTTTCCAAAAACTAATCTCTGATTGATAATGCTCAATGGGACTTGTAATATCATTTAGTTCATTATTAATTTTACTCTACTACGAAAAGTATAGTAAACAGCTTCCGCCGTTTGTACGCTTAGATCTTTTAAACTATGCAACGGATTTTGTTTCCATTTTCATCGATAGACAGAATGATTCAAGAGGAAGGGTATGTATGCTTATATACCCTAGAAACCCAGGTAAAACCGCAGGTGACAGCTAGTATTCTATAAAACTGCACTTAATATCTTTGGTGCTATGTGTCACGCTATACTGGAATTTTTGCCTTTTCGATAGACTGGGAGTTAAGATTTATTCATCATATTATGTTTTATTACAGTGAATACACCATTTTCGTTTAGCATATTAAATTCACCGAATTATCCTGCAAAAGGGAATCCTTTAAATAGTGAGTAAGTCTCAAAATTTTTTTATATTCCTAATTGGAAATACTAGGGGTCGCCTGGTGGTCGAAATTTGACCGTAGATCATAAACCATTTAAGTTTATTTTTATGTGTTTATAACAAATATAATATCCTTATTTATTTTACTTTTTATATTATATCTCACACTCCTTAGGGAGCGCTTTATTCATAAAAAGTTATCATCACGTATTAATAATCAGAAAAAAGGTTTTCAGCACCCAAACCATCCATAACTTACAAAAAATGTCTTCAACAGAATTCAACGTTTGACTAAAATTATCAAAATTACGAATTCTAAACAACAAATATATATTGATTTGCCAACATATTTCATGCCTTGCACAGATAATATATATCGCAATGTCACTGTAGAAAATTAAGTGACAGCTGTCATGCAGTTAACTAAGATTTTAGGTATAGAAACGCATAAAGATAATGTTATGGTTTGGATAAGAATTTTAATGCGAATAAAGTTTTTAGAGATGACCAAAGAGAATTTGATGTAAGAAGTGAAAGGACAGAGGATTTAAAGAGACGTTATCGGGATGGTGAGATTCCTGTTTTTTAATGTATTGAAAGTGTTGTTTTTGAGTTCCGGGTCGGACAAGGTAATATTAATGACGATACTGACTAAGATTGGTGATGTCTCCACGAGAGATTTTTGAGTAGTAATGCTCTTAGTGCAGAGTTCGTCCGGGGAAGTACACCTTACCAAATTCCGCCGGGAAGCAGTAGTAGGGGGCTGTGTTTCGGTTAGAAAGATATAGCCGGTGAAATTACAGGCATATGAGACTTAAGAACTTCACGTCGCAAGGTCGATAATGCATTGGTGATGCCCCTGGTGTAGCAAATGTCCATAGGCGGCGGTGCTTATTTATTATCAGGTGGACCAGTCTGCTTGTTTGTCTGCAAACTTATGCTATAAAAATGATAATCATGAACAATTATAAAATACTAACGACAATATCAATCTAATATTTGATTTTTATAAACATTTTGCAGCAAAATTAGTAGGGGAAATCAAATTCAATGTAGAAGAATCAACAATGTTCAGCAGTTTTGAGAACATTGAGCCAAAAGATATAACACGAGAAGAGATACCGAAGAGAGAGCTTAATCTCTTTCTGCGTAAGTTAACTAACAATCTTCTTGCTCTAGCTTTAGTTCTTTTTTAAATCAATCTACTAGCGAAATATCAAACAACGATGCTCGGTAAAATTGGTATCACGAAATTTGGTTAAACCATCAACGGGTTTGAATAATCGTAAGAGATCATCGTTTTAAGACCATGTGTTTACCAATGTGCTTTGATAATATCCACTTTATGGCGAGTTCCATTACGACTAAAATTAATATTTCAAACCCGATCCAAAATCGTAGAATTGATACATTATTTGACAGCAAAATTGATTGCAGATAGACCTTGATCTTAATTATTGCCATCCTTATCATCCACTACGTGATTTATAGAGACAGGCTTCTGGAGCTTGGAGTGAATATCCGAAAACGTTAGAAAAGAAACATTTCTTATTTGCGATGTTTTAGTCGAAAAATTACCTGTATTAATAGTTATTTAACAAATTTCATAGGAAATCCGTCCTGTAAATATTGAGAAATAAGCATTACAGCCATAATGACAACCTAAAATGTTGGCTTCAGTGTCAGCCAAGGAAACTCTAATAAAATTATTCTTTCACAAAAAAATTGTAGCTATCGACTTTACCACAGACTTGTTAAATGTATAGATAATGAAATTCACTTTAATATTTTCTTTAAAATAGTTGATCCCATAAAGGATTTTCTATAAATAAATAAATAATAAATAAATATCCCAAGACATTCTTTACACACGGCCATCTGATCCCAAACTAAGCAGAGCTTGTGCTATGGCAACCAGATAACTGATATACTACATATACTACTTTTTATTTTTCTAAATACATACATATATAGATATTTACACCCAGACACAGAACAAACAGACATGTTCATGCACACAAATGTTTGTCCTGGGTGGGAATCGAACCCGAGACCTTCGACTTGGCAGTCAGGGTCGCTAACCACCAAGCCAATTGACCTGTCAATGTCTATGCTCTTACAAATTTATATTTTTTAAATGTACATTCAACCTTGCCTTATCTGATTAAATGCCTTTGAATTTACAGCTACAGCACTAACAGTAATACCTAACTATGATAAAACCATAACACAAGATAAACCAATAACGAAGAACAGATACGAAGAAACTACCATAGATGATGTTCATAGTTTATCCACAGGACAGGTAATATCAAAATACATCAGAGGCCTAAGCATGAACATCTATCGTGACCGTATCGTCATCGTATCGAGAGCGCCAAAAAGCTGGTTTGTATGATAAATTGAACACCGCGCATACCGTGACGTTGCGCGATGTACAATTTCCCATTGCATTGTTTTTTTGCGCACTCGATACGATGACGATACGCTTACGATAGGTGTTCGTGCTCAGAGCACAGAACTCGTCGATACCACCATTTAAACTGATCCCCAAATAATCTTAGAATCTCATGCCTCCAGCACCATCTTGCGCCAGCCAGAAGCCAGAAGTAGATTAACTTACCCACAGTTGAAAATCCTCAAAGCTCGACGATTTTTTTTATTTCGTTATTAATTTATTTAAATTTTATTATAATAACTAAATAAATATTTTTAATTTTTAGAATTTGTGTACTATCATTTAGAATTTATCATACTCAGCAGGGGTCTTAGTTTTTTTTGACGAAATATTTCTAGGGGGGGTCACAAAAAGTGTGACACAGCGTGACAATGGGGGGGAGGGCGTCAAAAAAAGCTGATTTTAGTGTGACGTATTTTATGAACGGCCCCTTTCGTCTAAAAGTGGAAAGAGTAACTTAACAGTTAATTATTAAACTTCACTACCTTCCATGAGACGTGTTGGAACATAAAGCATTCTGGATGGAATTTGTGTCTCTTTAGAGATAATGTGAGTGAAGAAAGGATTTTAACTCTCTTTAACTATACTTCCATTCCAGATGTCAACAGTGACTGAGCAACTTTTAAAGGTCCTCACACCCTCCGAACTAGGCGCCACAGGTATCGAGCTGATGCCCAGGCCTAAAGAAACCGAACAAATATATGTTGAATCTGAACCCTTCAAGGTAATCTCTTTTAAAAGTCTTAGATGGTATTCCAGTATCAAGAAGAAGTTATTGTAGCCTCTATCAGACGAATCACGAATATGTGCAAGACAGAGGCGACGTCATGCTCATCTCTTTTTAAAAATAGAATAGAGAATAGAAAAACGTTTAATGTCACAACAAGATCTAAACGTCTTTTAGTAGAGTAAGTAGTTCAAAATCTCGACGTGCTAAACATACAGCTAAATGAAAGTTGAAATGGTGTACAATGACGGTCAATCATGTCGTTATCGTATCGAGTGCGCCAAAAACCAATGCAATGGAACATCGCGCCACATCACGGTTTGCGCGGTGTCCAATTTTTTTATATAAACCAGCTTTTTGGCGCACTCGATACGATGATAAAAAAAAACAAAAAAAAAAGTAGGGGAATGAGCTCCCTACTTGGGTTTCCCAGGTGAATACAGCATGGGGTTCTTCAAGAAGGGGTTTGATGAGATTTCTCCAGGGTTACGCGCGATTAATACCCACGGTGTTGCAAGCGTCCATAGGCTGCGGTGACCGTATACCATCAGGCGGACCGTCAGCTTATTTGCTACCTTAGTAGTATAAACACAAAAGAAATGATAGTTGACGCAGCAACGTTTACCTTGAATGCCCTAAAAGTCTCAAAACTTCTTTTACAAAACCTTAAAGAAAGTTCTCACAAAATCAATATATTTATTGATTTAATATCAGAATAAGTTACCAGTTAATTCCAGTTCCGTGTGTCAACAAAAGACGATGAAGTTCCATCTATGAAACATGGTGAAACCTTTGAACATGATAGCAAAGGAATTTTTTCGGTGCCAAAACCTAATGACGACGAAACTATTAATGTCGAAAACAGGGTATTTGATCATAAGGTAATGTTGTACAACATCGAATACATGTCGAATAGTAGCCGGTGATATTACAGGCACATAAGACTTAACAAGTTCACGTCTCAGGGTCGACAACACATTGGCGATGCTCCTAGTGTTGCAAATGTCTACAACGTGTTACAAAATACTCCGTAAAAATGTAATTAATTATCAAAGCCAACAACCTTAGTAAGCTGTCATGTCAGGGAACCAGATTATTTAACAGAAAGGCCTACGTACCTATTTTACCTAATTATTGTCTACTTTAATATGCAGTTTTTCTATTTTTCATTCATAAAAGTTTTTATTTTTTGTGGTATGTTACAGCGTACAGCATTACTACGGTTCCTAAATATTGTGAATGGACTCGTTATAAGGCCCCATTTAACCCCCTTTCGGCTTTACGGGTAGTTTTGTAAAAATCTTATGTATCGTATGTGTTAAGTTATAACCTATCCATGTGCCAAGTAACAACCAAATTACATTATCTTTTTTTCGCGACAGAGTGAAAAACTTCCATTCCCATCCTCACAAGCTTTCGCATTTATAATACTAACTCTCCCCGTATTCCCGAGAGATGTTACACTTTCCCAGGGTAAAAAGTATCCTATATTTCATTCCAGGACATGCTTTATCTATGTGCCATGTTTCATCCAAATCCGTTTGGTAGTTTTTGCGTGAAAGTGGAACAAACATCCATACATACAAACTTTCGCATTTATAATAACAATTCCTTTTAGTTCCACATATCAACGAAAAGTGATGAGTTCCAGACATCAAAACAAGCTGATACATCTAATAGTCCTGATGACAAAGAATTCAAACACCTGTTGGTGCCACAACCTGAAGAAAATTACATTATTTATACTCAAAACGGAGCCATCGACGATAAGGTAATATTTTTAGAGTTGTTCTATTCACGAATTCCTTTCGGGTTTCATTGTAAAGGTGACATTAACAGACGTATGAATGTGTGAATCGAAGCAAAATTAAGTCTTACACAAAAAATGAAATCAAAGTAAATATATTTATTTAATAGGCCTTCACAGGCACTTATGAATGGTCAGACTCTAACACCGGTTCGGAAAGTTACTTTTACTGAGAAGTGCCGGCATTAAAATCAGCAATTGCTCTTGTCAAAATAAGATGTTGTACATGAAATGGGCCAGTTGGGTTGGTTGTTAGAGACTGACTGCACGCCACAGATCGTGGGCTCGATTCTCATGAGTAGATTATATGATTGTAGATTCATAAAAAAAAGTAGTATATCAGTTATCTGGTTTTCATAGTACAGGCTTTGCTTAGTTTAGGATCAGATGGCCGTGTGTAATTATAATTTATTATTTAAATCTTAGGTTTTGACACAAAGTCACGATATTGTAAATCCAGAGATTCCATCATTCAAAATTCTAAACGATGAAATCAAGTTGCCTAAACCTGATGGGACTGAAGCAGTCGTCGTGGAATCTGAAGCTCAGAATGATATGGTAAATATTGGACAATTTAACATACTAGCTCTCCCCAGCGGTTTCACCCGCGTACCCAAGGCATGTAACATTATCCCGCGATAAAAAATATCCTATCTGTTATTCAAGATCATGATTTATCTATGTGCCAAATTTCATCCAAATCCGTATGGTAGTTTTAGCGTGAAAGAGTTACAGATATCCATGCATCCTTGCTTACAAACTTTTGCATTTATAATAATTGTAGAATAAGAAAATCTATTCTCAGCACACAGCCTAGAAGTAGCTGTAATTGGAAGGGACGAAGGTGTTAGCCTCTCTTAGCTCTTACAGCCTTACAAGGACCAATTTTGCGAGCGCAGAGGGCTTGGCTGCTCTAATAGCTCTTTTATTAAGTCGATATTCAAAAGGATCCAACCAAACTTATACTGTAATAAAGCCTTCATCAATGCCACTATTAATAACTTTGCTCAATCCAGACAAACTTTAAGCCTGGCGCTAAACACAGTGAATTAACGAAATTAAATAAAGATCAAACAAAAGAAAACGACAAATTAAAAAGTGATATAAAACTCGAAAAGAGAGATATAACAGTGTTGCCAACAATGAATCATTATACAGCCAAAGATGTCGCAGCATTAGAAGTTATAGTTGATATGGCCAAGAATACGTTGCATTTTGATGAAACAGACTCACAAGATACGGTTGAAAATATATACACCCTGCCTGTAAGACAGGCGAACAAAATTGATGGTGCAACGAACTCAATTCAAGTGCACATTGCTATTCCTTTTGACTATCAAAACAATAAGAGATCTGTTAACGCGGTTAGGATAAGGAAAGTCTTCTCTGCAAAATTATCATCGCCAGTGGATTTAGAATATCAGGTGCATTCTTTTGAACAATTTCCTGAGACTACAACTCGTGCTGAAGGTTTGTCTCCTGGTATGTATTTGATAGTCAGCAACGATAGCTCATCAATTAAAGGACAATTTGCTTTAAAACCTATTGGAAGTACAATGGATTTTAGTAACGTCAAAGCAAGACAAACAGTCAATGCTACTGATATAAGTAAGGTTGAGACAACAAGTATTACTAATTTGGCCAAAGTGACTTTGAGTAAAGACTTTATATCAGCGGTTAATAAACACTTAGTACAATTATATCAGAATTTTAGTAATCTTGATGCATCAAAACATATAGTTAAAGTTAGACGCGCTGATAACGATAAGCATAATATTTTTAGTATGGCGAGGATTAAAAAGTTATTTGGCCACGACAGAGTGTGTAATTGCAAGTGTAGAGCCAATAAAACAATGTGCAAAGGTTGTGCAACCAGTGATTCTGTAATATCGGAACTTATTTTTGAATTTGACAACTTAGCGCAGTACATGAGCGACCATTGCACAGAAATACAAACATTTTTCTGGATGAATCCTACAGGGGGAAAGAGACTTAAAGATGCGGTACACAAAATTGATAGCAGCTTAAAAGATTATTATAAAAGCGTTAAAAACAAATGTAAAGGTCACCCCTGCGAAACATTTGTAACCTATATAGATAAACGAAATTTTGCCAAAGCTATTAATGAAGACAGAGAATATATAGGATGGCCTATGATCAATGATTTGAGCGACGTTGCGGGTATTTTGAAAAATGCTACTGATTCAAATATTTGTTTCGACAAAACACTCAATGAGAAGGGCTATAGACTGATAGAAGCTTTCAACAATTGCATTTTAGAAAAACCATTAAGTAAAAGAGCCAAGAATAATGACTATAAAAAGAAAAAAGTTTTTAAAAACGTTTATTCGCTTGATAATGTAAATGTTAATATTATATGTAATCCTGAATCATCCACTGAGTTTGCATCTAATTATGTCTTATACAAAAATGGAAAGAAAAATCATTTATACGATTACACAGTGGACGAGTATAAAGGAAAGAAACTCTCAGGCATTAAAAAGCTTTTAAAACGTAAAAAGAATAAATATAACATAATCTCAATTACTGACGACAGTAATAAAATTACCACAGCAAAATTATTTGGTAAAAGAGAAGCAATATTCAATCAAATTGAATCACCGTTGATTGCAGACGCCGGTGGAAAGTTTTGGAATGACTACATTAAAGGCACTATGGAACCGAGAATAGTTAGAGAAACAAAAACTAACAAGCTTGAACTAAAATCAGAAATTAAAGATAATGCCACTCAAAATATTAAGTATGAACCAATACAAACAACAGTAAGCAATAATTCTTCTCAATCTGACGAACATTTACGAAGCGATTACACAAGTAAAGCAAACTCAGATGATGTTGATCATTTAAGCTATAATATAAATGAACTCCTCAAATTATTTGGAACCTATGCCGATGTAGAAGAAATGAAACAAATGTACTCTGAAGATCCTATAACACCCATGGCCATTTCTAAACAAAGACACAAAACTAAGAAAGCAAAAACTAAAAAAACCATTAAGATACACACAGCTACTAAAGACGGCGTTCTTAAAAACACATTTAAAGAAACTATCGCTTCAGACGGTGACTGGCAATTTACAAAGGAAATTACTGAAAGTAGCTTGGTTAGTACAAAAAAGTCTGGTTTCAATGAAAAACAAACCATTAAAAGCAACTTAAAGAACGAAAAAGAAACGCATCCAATATCTATAACGGAATCTACAAGAATCATAACTCCAAAAAATAAACCAGGGAAATGTGAGAATGATGTAGTCAAAGTAGAGGCAGACATTTGTAAACTATTAGGAAAAATACAAAATGCCACTTTAGATTATATTAAAAGCATTATTAAGCATCATAAAATTAAACATGATACAACTAAAGGTGAAAAGAAAAAAGGTGAGAAAGAAATTCGACGATTAAGATCGCCTCTGCCTTCTGACAACATGTATAGTGTTGAAACAATGACTAAGCCTAAACCCACAATAGTTATTCTTAACGAATATTATCAAATAAACAATGAAATGAATGAAACAGAGAATTTTACAAGTCCTGACGTATTAGATGAACTTCTACTGACAATAATACAACATGAAACTAATAAATTGAACGAAGAATGGTTGAAAGTTGATGCTAAAAAGTTAAATGCACGACACACCGTTGCTGATGTCAAGGAAACATTAAAACATTCAAATTTTTCTGAAATAATGAACGGGTATGTTCTTTTATAATTTGATTTTATGATTATTTTGACAGTAATTTAAATCTGAAGATCTATGAAGACACATCTATATTAGACACGCCACCTGATCCACCATGCAGAGCTTGTACTATAGAAACCAGAATACTGATATATTATACATTACAGCTTTTTTCTAAATACATACTTATATAGATTTCCACCCAGGCACAGAACAAACAGACATAATGTTCATGCCCACATCTAGTCTGTCCTGGGTAGCAATCGAAACCACGATCAGTGGCAGTCAGGACCTCTACTCATCAAGCCTGGCTTGAATTTTTATAAATTGTAATCATTAGTGAATTTAATGTGTGTTCTAGGCTAGAATAATATTAAATGTTATTTTGATTGGATGTGATAGTATTGAAATGATATTACAATAAAGTATAATAATTTTAAGATGTCAAGCCAGCAATTTTTTCAATTATGACTCACACTGCATAAGAACTTGTTGAGTTGTGATCATGGCACCGCTAGCCCTATCAGAATATCAGCGCTGCGGTATCTACGGCCGCAATGTATGCTGAGATAGGTGCCTTTTTGGCCTCACATGATTGTTTTGTTGTTTCTATATTGTATTATATCTGTGTGTAATTTGTTATGTCAATGAAATTGTCTATGTTGATGCTATGTGAGTCCAAAATAAATGTTTTCTATCTTTCTTTTTCATCTACGCACTGACTAACTTCTTTCTTATAAGGCCTAGAAACCCAATGCATGGTAGGGATTACTTACTTAGAAAGCAATTTAGGAGAATAAGTTGATTTTGCAAAATTAAACATAAATAGAGATGAAACATTTAGCGCATCATACTGTCAATCTTGTAATTTTCAGAAGTACGACACCTAATCAAGTCAATAATCCTTCAACCAGTCAAAAAGACGAAAGCAATTCGTATTCTGAAACAGAACCATCCACCAGTGTGAATAAAGTCACAGAAGATTCTGATATTTCTAAAGTATTAAAATTTGAATCAAGAGCAAGTACTTATAAAACTAAAGTCACTCAAAAAGGATTTCTAAACAGACTTGTAAATAAATTCGGTTCGATTGTTACTCCCGGGAAGGTCAAGGAAAGGAAGGTAAAACTGTTTGCATTTGACGCTGTTTTTTTTTTTAATTCGACTTCGACCGACTAACAAGCTGACGGTCCACCTGCTGGTTAGTGTCACCGTCACCTATGGACATTTGCAACACCAGCGGCATCGCTGCATTGTGGTCCCTGAGACGTGAAGTTGTTAAGTCTCATGTGCTTGTAATTTCACCGTCCTTATACCTTTCTAACCGAAACACAGTACTACAAATGCAGTACTACTTCACGGTGGAAATTGGAAAGGTGGTAGTACTTCCATGGATGAACTCTATACTAAGCGCTACTACTCCAAAATAGGCTTTAATTTTCGATTATAAGGGCGGTGGGAGACACATTACTAAAAGGCATCGTTTATTTAGCAGTTTTCACTTGTTTACTATTTATTTTAAAATTCTAGACGAGTGTTATTTATTGGTAAAGATGAAAAAGCTAGGAAACTTTTAATTTATCTAACATATATGATAAATAGTCAATAACTTTAATTTTTCAAAGGTAGTCACGGAGAAACTTCACGGTACCAGCTTAGTAGAAAGTTATGCAACTACAATATACGAAAATAGCGAGAGGAATAACAAAATAGTAAATAAACCAGAACAAGGTATTACATGAAATTATTTAACAATAATGTATTAAGAGAGAGAGCCCTGAGGAGGTAAAAAGCAGATTATATACATTTTGAAGAAGTTCTTAACAAAGCTAAACTTAAATAAAAATAATTCCTCTTTCATAGACAACGAAGCAGAAACCATTACAACTACAAGAGAAAGTTCCACTGTAGCAGCAAGTCAACTAACTGAAATTGAAAACGAGTTAAAAACAAAAACCAGCCAAGGTAATCATTCAAAATCCTTTGATTATATGCCTTACTCCATTTGGCCTTCAGTTGCCTAATGTGGACTTTAGCTCTTTCCCATAAAGCATATAACTGACTGTTCACTTTTTCAATCACGATCCGGTTCAAGGGCGCTGATTTTCACGAGACTTTATCAAAACACTAGTATTTGTTTCAAGAGGTCTGTGATGCACACTGGAAACCAAACAAGCTATGTGATCTCCGCGCTACTTACAGTCATATAGTAAGCCTCTATGATAATCTACACCTTAGAGATTTCGAAAAACACATTAGAAATGTCACCTGTTTCAAATATAAGGATGCACCAAAGTATTTCTTTGTAAATTTTACGAGAAATCGAGACGCGGGTGCAACTGTTGCTAAGAAATCAAAAAGGTGGGACTGGATACGTAACAAAAGATCTCTGAGAAGACATTGTAGAAGAAAACATGATATTCATAAGACTGAAACTAATTATGCAGAATATTCTGACCCCAATAATAACTCGGACGTAGCTTATGGAGATATCAATAAAGATACCACAGATTATATAAGTAGAAATACTAACAATACAATAGAATATGAAGAGTTCGATATATACGAAAGAGACAAATATGGTATTTATAGATTGAGGAGGAAGAGAAGGAAAAGGACAGTTGCAAAACGACTAGATCATAGCTTGAAGAACGCACATCCAAAACCTGAATTGGTAAGAATTTTATTATTAAATGTCCCCCGCGGTTTTACCCGCGTTCCCGTGGGATGTCACATGTAGTATACATAAAAGCCGTCCTCTTCAATCACTCTTATCTATTAAAAAAAAACCGCATCAAAATCCGTTGCGTAGTTTTTCAGATTTAAGCATACATAGGAAGACATAGGGATATAGGGACAGAGAAAGCGACTTTGTTTTATACTATGTAGTGATTTAAAACAACAAAAAGAAATTGAGATTTTTAAGTCAAGGTGGACGAAACAGGCAAGTGCACCGCCTTTGTAATGCCGTGAGTTCATCCGCTGAAGTACATGTTTTGTGTTTCGGTTAAAAAAGAAAGGGTGCCGGTAAAGTTACAACGCTAGTTCGCAACGCATTGGTAATATCCCTGGTGTTGAAAAGTTCCATAGGCCTACTTATCAAGACAGCATTACCAACTGCTGTACGAGGTAGCTATGTGGTAAGCTACAACTATAGCTCTGACGTGCTAAGGCATACTGTTTGGTACTAATTTCCGAACGTGCTGTTTTTAATATTGTTCCCCTATCCCCTGTCCACGATGATTGTCATATCTCTTAGACGCCATTACACGATCAACAAATCAAGCTGTATTTTTTACTGTTCGCAAAAATATCCCATCGCCGTAGGCAAAAGTAGCAGATTACCACATATATATGCAGCTAAATACACGCGGCTACACATACCTTAGTTACCTTGCACAAATCTGGTGGTTCGATTGGATTAAGTTAGGACAAAGTTAATTGAGCTATACTCTCAAATGTAGAAACACTCATTTTCAGAATGAAGTCTACGCTATGCCCGGAGACTCAATTACGATGGACTGCGTAACTGGAGATCCAAGCAATTTAACAGAGAATCTAAAATCTGGTAACATTGATGAAGTTTTCTGGGAAGCAGATGGAAAGGGTATTCTGAAACGGGATAACGTTGTAGTTGACGGATTGACAGTGTCTATAAAGAATGTACGACCATATAATGTTGGGAATTACATTTGTCATAAAGTTAGTACGAGTATATTAATATTCATGTTTGGACATGTAGGATCAGTGCCCGTTGCGCGTTGTTCAATTTCCCATTGCATTGTTTTTGGCGCACTCGATACGATGACCCTATGCTTGCGATATATGTGTCCTCAGGCCTCTGATGAAGAATTAGTCGATATAGTAAAATTTTAATGGAAGATACGAGATAGGAAAACCCCATCTAATACATTAGTCAAACTTTTTTAAATGTCTAGTCTTGTATTTGACCTCTATCACACCATGGTAAGTGATGATGCGGTGGAAGGTGCTGAGCACACAAAGCTCAAGGAAACAGGGTTTCGGAGGAACAGCGGCTTGAACACTCGAGGGTGGTAGCCAGCAAGAGGGATACTACAAAGAAGAAGTACTCTAATATAACCGTGTTATAGTTCCCACACGACCTCCATCTAAACTCTGCCGGATTAGAATCCATGGCCTTCGTCTAGGCATTTGACGTCAGCTCTGCCTGGCCATGAGCATCGGTACCCTGGGCACGAACATCTTTAGCGAGCGTATCTTCATCGTATCGAGTGGGCCAAAAATCAAGGCATTGACATCTCGCAACGTCACGTTATGCACGGTGTTCAATTTTCCATACACACCAGCATTTATTCAATCAATGTTCGAGCTCAGGCACCGAAAGCTGGTCATTGAAAAAGCTGGTGGCAGGTAACGCTGGACGATGCTTTTTGGAGCAATCAACACGATGACCCTACTCTTGCAATAGATGTTCGTACTCAGGTGCTGAGCTACCATTATTTTGTCTTAACATCTTCTGACCTTTAAATCATTTCAGGGCAAAAGAGTCCAAAGGAGAATCAGATTATCAGTAATTACTCTTCCCTCTTTCAATCTTGTGGTTACACCTGCATATGCAGCTAAAACAGACTGCTCATATGATGTAAGTACTATATCTTCATTACAGTCTATTTTGCTTTCCGATTCTAAACCTTCTTACAAGGAAAGAGGGATTCAATTCCCAATATAATCATTTGCATCTATAAACTTGTCTGTTTGCACTGTTTCATGTAGTTTATCAGTTATTTGTATTCCATAGTACAGCCATTTTAGTAGGTATGTGCTAACAAGATCCGGTAAAAGATTGGATATGTAATATATCCCTCTAAATAAGGATATATATCAGGTTAACATATCCGGGAGCTATGTAACTATGGCTAGCTATGTAATTTGGGATACATTTTCGAAGATATAGATGTGTCCGGAGTTATCTATGCCTAGATCAAATGGATGTGTGGATATTTTTTCATATATGGATTGACAGCGTCATTATTGTTTTTAAACTAGCGGCAAGCTATGATGGCCAGTTGACGCTTAAAAATGTCATTGGAAAATGAGCCCTATCGCTTCACAATATGGTCCTTCTGCATCATCATACAATTTACCATTGTATCTATATATGAACCTTATTTCAAAATAGATAAAGTTGGTATTTCAATGTCTAATAGGACATCTAATATGGAACAGATTTGCCATGTGCGTTCTCTACAGCTACCACGGCTTCTGGGGTCTGATTTGCCTTTACTTTCTAGGACCTCAACGCTATACAATATTTAGGAGCTGAGATATCGAAATTTGCTTGTTGCGACGAGCATTGTACAGTTACAATTGAAGAGCCTATTTGTATGAAAGATAAGGTTGGTAATTGCATAAACTTACCTAATTTAGTTAATATACATCATAGAATTTTCAGAGTAATCTCATAGAAGGGAGTTCGCCTGGGAAAGTACCTTTCCCATTTCCGCCGTAAAGTAGTAGTGCACTTGTATTAATGTGTTTCGGTAAGAATGGTAAGAGGGCCGGTGATATTACAGGCACATGAGACTTAGCAACTCCACGATGCCCCTGGTGTTGCAAATGTCCATAGGCGGCGGTGACCACTTACCATCAGGTGGACTATCTGCTTATTTGTCAGCTTATGTGGTATAAAAATTAAAATAATATACCGACCCCGGCTTCGCCTGAATTGGGTAATATAAATGTATTGTACACATAAATCGACCCAGAGACCTCTGCCTACTGCTGCATACTTAATAAGTGTTTAGAGGCCCTGATCACCCTGACTACCACGGCACAGGTCATGGTTTCGATCCCCACCATGCCTGTCTGGATGTAAATATTTATGTAAGATTGTATTTAGAAAGTAGTTGTTTAGTATATCAGTTTTCTGGTTTCTATAGTACAAGCTTTGCTTAGTTTGGGACCAGTTGGCTTGTCTTATATTTATTTATTTATTTACTTAAGTTATGACATCCTTACAGTTTACACCAATTCGACACTATAACTAAATTACAATAACATATAATTAAAAACCTTTACAAATACTAATACTATTATATACTATATACTAATTTACAAAAATCTATTTATATTAGGTACATTCTCTTGGTATATTATTGTTCTCTATACACCTGTATGCTGATTCTGCGAATTCAGACAGATTGCAACTGAAGATGTCGATATCCTGCGACATAATATTAAGGATCCGTATTGAACGGGATAGTGGGGCGTTCCTAAGTAAATTAGTCCTAGCTGAGGGCGCGAGCAGCAGCGCGGGCTGGCGGCGCGCGAACACGTACCTATCGGGCGCGCACAGCTTCAATGCGTCGAGCACATCTGGGTGATACACCCACCCACGCAGTACCTTCCACACATATTTGACTAGGGCTACGTCTCTTCTTACCTCTAACCTACTGTACCCAACCATACCTATGACAAACATACTCGGGTACATTAATGGATATCGAGGATATACACCAAACTGTTTTAAATATAAAAACCGTGTAAATTTATTTTGAATTTTTTCCACCATGAGACTATATTTGATTTCATGGGGGTTATATAGATGTGTGGATCACCTTCAGATTTAAATTACAGACAAAACAAACATAGCATCAAATTACAAAAGAACTCATCCGTTCCTTATTTCAGAAAAAATTGAATTGCATAGTACAAGCTCTGCTAAATTTGAGATCAGAGGGCCATATGTGTTATTATGGATGTATTTTTTGTTGTTCACAGCTCACGGGAAAGTTAATGATGAAAACAGCAATTGTCATGACACTGACTCCTCACCCAGAAATAGATTGCAGTGTGAAATGCCGGCGGGAACTTCATTCGTCACTGGCTAAGCTACACGCTTCTAATGTTCCAGTTCTTCTTGATATTGGAGGTATAGAGTAGTGGGTTAGCTGGCGTGGTAGTTAGGTACCCTGACGGCTACGACCAGGTCGTGGATACGCTTCCCACCTAGGACAAAGATTCGTGTCCATGAACATGTCTGTTTGTTATTTCTGGGTTTGAATTCCAATTGCATTACTAAAGTATATAAAATATTTGTTTGTATTTGAGAGTAAATATACGAGTATGTATGACTAGCTGTCTCCCGTGGTTGCACCCGCGTTCCAGTGGTCTGTAATATGCGAACTGTCAAACGTGCGCAGTTAAATAGATACCTATACAGGGTGACTGTATAGCATAAAAATAACATTAAAAATAAACATTAAATTAATTCTTAGTAAACTTAGTAAACAGTACACTGAGAGTCCCGTATTTACCTGCGCAATACTTGGATACGCGCAGCGCGCTATCAACACAGAATACATAGGTACGTAAACTGTACAGCTGTTGCCTACCTACATCGAAACCTCTCCCCATGTATGATCCGCACGGGCATTATCCGTTTCCCCTTCATACTTTAATCCTGGCTTAGGACAGGACTATCGCGTGCCGCACGTGACTAGATCAACTTAAACAACAAAGACCGCGGCGTGTTTAGAGAGTATAATATCCACATTTCACTTATTTTTAGAGAAACTTTGGTCAAATTTTTAAGCACCAATTTTATTATATCATTGGTGAAGGTGACTGGTGAGATACCTTCGATACTTATGGAAAGTACTCGGTACTCGATTCTCGTTAAAATGATATAATAAAATTGGTGCTTAATTTTTGACCAAAATTTCTCTAAAATTCTCGCATTTTCTCAATCATAATATGTATGTATTATACATAAAATCCTTTCTCTTGAATTACTCTATCTATTAAAAACAGAAAAATAAAGAAATAGGTAACAGAATAAGTGTTTACAACGTAGGCCTTATCGCTAAACCGATTTCTTCCAGACAACCTAGGGGTAGCAGGATACAGAAGGGTATAGCAGGTGTTGCAGGTTAAGACAATTTAAATAAAGAAAGAAACCCAAGTGGGGCTGAATAAGGAAATAGTGTCAGTTAAATGTTTTCCTTTTCTAGTTGTTCTTCTCAACGAGGGAGAAACAAAGATGTTTATGCCAGCGAAAACAGTCGGAAAATATGTCATAACTCACAGACTGCAGGGAAAAGGTGATGTACCTATATTTATAATTAAAAAAGTAACGCTGCCCGCTGGTAAGGGTACTTAAGAACGGCTGAACCGATTTCGAAGTCCGAATAAAGGTTACGGTGAGAAACACTGGAAAAATTGCTCGGACCATTGGAAAATTAAAACTTAAGAAGGACGCTTTTTTTAAGGTCAGGGACGCCGACAAACTGTCTGGCCACATGTAATATTAAAATTAAAAATCTTCGTTAGTGTCTGTGCCGCTAGCATGAACATCTAAAGCAAGCGTAGCGTTGTCGAATCGAGTGCGCCAAAAAGCTGGTTTGTATTTAAAATTGCATACCGTGCATACCATGACGTTGCGCGATGTTCAAATTTCCATTAGATTGGTATACTGTGCATTCGATACGATAACGATACGCTTGTAATAGATGTTCGTGCTCAAGCCTCTGCATTTATTTATTTACCCAATAGACACAAGAAGAAGTCGTGATTACCAGAAGATGATTACCAAAACAACACGTGAACAAGTCTCTTTCGTGCAATCCTGCCCTGCTGGGTATTACTTGGTTCCTGAACAGCAGCTATGCGGTAAGTAACAGTACTATCTCCATCCTTGAAGGACTTCATAATGCCTTACCAAGTAAGCATTCTGACGGTAGCTTGTGAGCTCTTTTTAAGATTTGTGAAAACAGGAGGGAGTTTGACTTGTGCACCCGGAGTTCTGTCTACTGCACTTAGTCCTTTCTAGATGTGGTGTGCTTTAACACCTACGGCGACTTCATGACTTACCGTTATACTGTTCATCGGAGGCGGCCTTAGGGGGTGGCGAACGGGGCCTCGCGCAACCCAAGAAAATTAAAAAAAATATGGATTCCAAATTTTATTTATTTGTATAACTTCAGCATTTCTAATACCTAAGTATTTGTCATGTTTGACAAGAAATGCGAAGGACAAAAGGCCTCGCAATGACCTGCTGTCCGGAGCCTCGCAAGGGGTAAGTCCGCCTCTGCTGTTCACAGTATAAATAAACTGTTTTTATGTGATGATAACTCATAGAACCCACAACAATGAGCTTGTGCTTTTGATAAAGGTAAACATCGTGAGGAAACCGTAGCACTGGCTGGCACCCTTAAGTGGCCGGAAAGCTCTGGTAGCTGCACTTCAGAGCCAGTTCCCTACTAGAGTCTGTAAAATAGTGATGGAATACTATAGAGTAGTAAGAAGTAGTGGAGCACTTAGTGCAGAGTCTGTCCTTTAATACCACAATTTGCTTGGAGAAGCAGTAGTGCACTTGTCGAATAGAAAGGTAAGCTTGGTGACATTGATGATGATGATGATGATCTGTGGACTATCTGCTTCCCAGCTGTGACATATGTTAAAAATGTATCTATTTCTATAGCAACGTGCCCACAAAACACCAGCTCACTAGATGGTGACAATATATGCAAGGTGTGGCCGCGCGGTGCCCGGTGTGGCGCCGCGGTGGGACGGGACCACCTGGTGTCCGCACGGCCTCGGAGGTATGACGTACGTGCTATTATGTACTACTTAGTAGCTTACAGTCCCGTATACGTTAAGACCTATGTCCCTCTCATTGCCATAGACTATATGCGTGTAGAAGCTCACCATGATAGGTTCATCTGTTTAGTTGTGATTCAGAGATTAGCGACATTCGAACGTCTTCGCACACTTGATTCGATTTTGTACTTTTGATACAGAAGTATAGAACATTCAAAGAAGCATGAGATTTTAAAGCCGTTTCTGTACCTCTACAAGCTAGAAACTCGGGTTAGTGAGAAACGTCCATAAGCGAGAAAAAGATTGCGGTCCCTTGAATCCAGATTCAGGTGTATATCAGTTATCTGGTTGCCATAGTACAAGCAATAGAAACTCTGCTAATTTGGGATCAGATAACAGTGTGTCAAGAATGTCCCAGGATGTTTATTGATTGTGACAGTGGTGGTGGTACCCGCCGTGTGGTTACTGCGTGGCATGTGGCAGCTTGGTGTGTGGCTGTAGCGTATGCGCGGCTCTGGCGCTGCTGGTGCACGTGACGTCACGGGGAGAGAGCAAACGTTAGTGTTGTATCTACCTTCCACTGGTTAGTTAGCATAGTTAACTTTGAAAATACATCTATCAATTACGTCACACGAATTCTATGATTTTTTTTTACCCCTCCTCCGTTTTTGTCACAACTGGAATGGTCACATTTGTTAGACCTCTTCCCCACACGTGTGACGTAATTTATGATTGACTCCGCAATAGGGAGCGGGTGAAATTACAGGCACATGACATTTAACAACTTTGGGTCTCAGGGTCGACAATGCAACGATGCCCCTGGTGTTACAAATGTCCATAGGCGGCTGTGACCACTTACCATCTAGTGGATTGACTGTCTGTTTTTTTGGCGCCTGTAATATTAGCTTTGGTCAATTACTTGCCGGTTCTTCTCATTTGAAGTATTTTCGAACCCGTTTAAAGCGGTGATAACTCAGTTGGTAGTAACATCGAATGTGACAACGAGGCGTGGGTTCGAATCCTACAATTTTGCTTGAATTTCTATTCAATTGCATGTTGCATTAACTACATTATTACTTATAACGTTGGCAGTTTGGTAGAATTTCCAAAGCTCTCGCGATCTACATAACGCAAAGATAATCTAATAAGTAGGTAGCTATATGTGTTCATCCGAGTTATAAGCTATCTATCTGCCAAGTTTTATCCAAATTCATTAAGAAGTTCATCATGTATCCATCAAACAATCGCATTTATAATATCACCCGCTTTCCAGAGGTATGTTAAATTTGCCCAGGAAAAAAGTATACCAGGTTATAAATGATGTAGGTAATTATGTGCCAAGTTGTAACTTAATCCCTTTTCTAGTATTTTCGTGAGTATAACAAAGAGAGCATCCATTAATTACGTGGGGTACAGGGTCGGCAAATATCACGTAATTTTTTTATTAGCAAGAAACAGTGTAAAATTGCGAGAAAAGGGTTTTATTTAGTAAAAAATCTTTTTTCACATCTAAATCTAAATCGTATACTTATGATAATAACAAATCTCACGAGATTAGGGCCGGGGGGAGGGGGTCGAGCAAAGTCTCATGTCACATCACCAAGGGGAGTTGGGGGGTCGAAAAGTCGCCAAAATCAACTCACGTAATTAATGGATTCCTACAAACAACCACCCTCTCAAACTTCCGCATTTATAATTAGTAGGATAGGACATTTTTGGTGATTAGTAGTTATCCCTTATTCTAAACCATAATCGTTAATATATTCAGTCGAGGGGAGGTGTGTCCGACCATCGGCGAGGACGCGGAGCCCCTGTCCTCCTACTGGCCCGCTCTCCCCCTCGCGCGTCATCCTCGCCAGGTTCTTCAAGCCATCGCTGTCATCTGCGAGAGCTACTGGTTAGTCTTTTCTTATTCCCGAAGTTATTTTGTCACTGTTTCTCGGCCATATATATATTTTTTTACCTTGTATGAAGTAACGGTTTTTTGCAAGACTGTGTTTTATTTAAACCAATGAGCAGCGTATGAAAGATCCTATGGATGGTAACTAAGGTTTCAAGTTTGTGCCCTCAAATCGGCCAATTTTTCCACCTATCCAAATTTTTATCTACGTCCTTACGCCACAGACACTCAAATAAAAAGCATTTAAATTTAATTTTAAATTAAAAATAGAATAGCTCTTGCATGAGATGCAGAGTTCTTCCGGGGAAATACTACCAGCAAACCCATTTCTGCCATGAAACAGTAACTGTAGTGCGCTTGTATTACTGTTTCGATAAGAAAGGTAAAGGGGTCGGCGAAATTACAGGCGTATTGGACCTAACTTTGTCTCAGGGTCGACAGCACATTATCGATGCTCCTGGTGCTGCCAATCTTCATAGGCAACGGTGACCACTTACCAGGTGGACCGTCAGTCTGATTATCGCCCTACTTGACATTAAAAATACTATTAGGTTTATATTTGTAACAATCACTGCTACGCCTTTTTGTGCTGACGCAGATTTAATGGCAAATCTGCTTCAATGTGTATTTTTCTTAATGTGAAAATAAAACGACGTGCTCGCTTTACAATGTATAATTTAAGTGTGATTTTCCCTCCAAAAGTGACGTGAATAAAAAAGAAATAATAAAAATTTTATGTGCCAGGATTAACTTTTACCGCTATCTAATGGCAGAGAATAAAACCTTTTCTGGAGTTTTAAATAGCGCCAACAATCACCTTTATTTCAGAAACAAACATTATAGTGATATAATTTTCTTGTTCTTTCTAGACTCACAAGAAATGAAGTTTGAACAATGGAAAGAGCGGAATATTCCCCCACCCCTACCACCTATCGATTTTGACTTGTGAGGTACCCCCAAAATCAGAAACCCCGCCCCAAATGATGTATTGTGGATAAATAGGAAATGAACGGTAGGTTTGATAGACTACAATCTTACTAACAATTGATTTAGGAAGCTTTTCAACTTAGCCTAATTGTAACGATCTAGAGACTGTAATTTATGCTTTGTAGGATAAAATTCATGAAAATCTTACAATCTACCACCATACATTTTAATATTTATAATAAAGAAATCTCAGTGGCATTTCTCTTCTCTTGTCTGTGGATGTAACTACATTTTTTTTTTTGGGGTTTTGGAAATTATGTCGTATGTTGCCATTTCAAAAATATTATTTTATTCTACAGTTTTGTGTAAGTGTATTTATGGGGATACTTTTAGATATAGCGTGTTTATGTAAGAAGGCGCATTAGTTATGTTATTTGCTAAGTGTTATTAAGATTAATAAAGTTTTGTTATTATAGTTGGTTGTTTTATTTATTGCTAGTGTTGCCAGGATCGAGATTTTTTTTTACCATAAATTGATTAAAAAATTTAATTAGTCTCCTGTTCATTCTAAAACAAATTCTATCGGTATGTAAAATTCCATTCAAATCTGATCAGCGGTTACCGAGCTAAGTATCACATTAATAGTATTTGTGTTATTTGCTGCCAATTTGTTTGTTAGTTTTATGGCCAAATGAGGAAATGTACAACTTCTGGTCCCACTGGCTTTGTTACCAGCCCCCTTATTCAGCTAATACCAACTTCGTCGGCGAGCCGCTTTACGGAAGCCTCGGAGAGCTTATCTCTCACGTGATAAGTATTAGCGTAGTAAGCGACAGAGATAGAGCACGGAGGCCGCGACGAAACATCCACGAGTTAGTGTCCTTTTCTTTCCAGAATCGAGCCCCAGCTCTTGCCAGTTGATCAGGTCGATAATCTTTTGACAAACTATTTGTATAAGGTGTCGCTAGGGGCCTTTCAAAACTTTCTGACCGTACAGAAACTGAAACTGTGAACAGAACCCAAAAAAAAAACAATCATCAAAGATATGTATGGTTTTAATATAAAAAAATTCAA
This sequence comes from Habrosyne pyritoides, assembly GCA_907165245.1. NCBI lineage: Eukaryota > Metazoa > Arthropoda > Insecta > Lepidoptera > Drepanidae > Habrosyne > Habrosyne pyritoides. Next base: position 1,658,677 of record OU015612.1, read on the forward strand.
TAACATTGGAATATGTTTGGTAAAAACTATACTAGTAGTTAAAATACAAAAGATACCCATTTTTTGGAATAGCTGAACTCCAATCAGCTTTACATTCATGTTAAGCAACATTTACCGCGGCCATTACGTTGATTGGTGGCCCGTTACACTTAGTAGCAGACAAACAAAAATTATGGTTAAAATTTTATGTTGTAGGAACATTTTTCCTGTTTCATAGCCATGTTTAATATATCTAAGCAGAGGCAGACACGGGTACAGAATTTAGTTTATGAGGCAGAGGAGCAATTTTAAGTATCAAACCGCCAACACAACATGGAAAATTTCTCCACAATTTGATTACATTTTTCGCCAATAGATGGCGTTGTGCGACATCGAATCGCGATATAACCTCACCGAATGATGACCAAGAATAAATTATTTTTATAAACAAGTTCTGGTCTATACAAAATGGAGTTTTATTTATCAGCAAGTAACAGGGTAAAATAAAGTAATACTTAATTTTACACTTTTAAAGTATGGTGGTGAATGTGTAAATATAGCCATGACCCTTGCCTCCCCCTACCTTACTCCACCACCCTTTTCCCACGTCTGCAAATACCCGACATTAAAAACGTCCTAATGTATTGTGACATTTGAATTTCCAGTTAAATATCTACTAATGGTAGTTTTCAATAGAACTTGCAACACCGAACATGATAATATGATTTCACGCGCTTTCCCGGGGAATCTAATGATTCCCGGGATTATAACATAGCCTATGTTAATTCTGGATAAAGAAGCTTTCTAATAGTGAAATAATTATTAAAATCGGTCCAGTAGTTTGCGAGTTCTTTTTCTCTTTATAATATTAGTTGTGGATGTTTTTTGTTCAGTAGCTATTGACGAGCTTCAGTGTTGCCAATAACAAAAAAAATGGGAAAGGTAGTAATATTTTTTTAACCCAAATTTATGTTATCCTAAAATGTTCAACGTGGTGAAATATCGACCAGTGGATCCACAACAGTGGAAGCGTACCTTTATACCATATTGAAAAATACCTTTAGTAGAAAGACAATTAGAGGTAATACCTCAATAATGGAATTATAAATTAAAAACAATAATCAAAATATTATATTTACCCTCTAAATACGAATGCTACAGTTAACATTATTGTTGCAATATAAACCTTATGCGCTACGCATAGGAAACATTTTGGTTCATCAAAAATTTTATGTTAGGGTTGCCACACAAATGCTAAAAAATAAAAAATATATTACACCGAATTTTAAAATAGTTAAGTATTATTATAAAACTAATGTAAGTGTATTTGCCATAAATGCATTTTAAATATTGATTACGGATAATTAAAAAAAAAACAGAAATTAGTATACTATTATTCCAAAAAGCGAACTGTGCGACAACCCTATCGAACAACAAATTAAAAAAAAAACATTTCCCATACGCAACCCTTTACCCCAAGCACATTGGTAGCATTTAATATAAAAATGTGCATAAAACAAGTGCCAATCTCTCTGGCACTCATGTAAAAAACATCTCTCGTCTCTTTCCCACATATACGTCTGTCTCACCGCCGGCGAGAAAGCGGCCATATTAACCATGCTATATCAGCTTCAAATGCAGCTGCCGGAACATTGGTGACTAAATAATCACTTCCCAACACTTTTATAAAGTTCGTTCAAAACCTAGCTTACCTGTCTCTTTCTGACGGGACTACCTCAAACGAAACAAAACATGGCAGCCAGCATTTTCACAACCGCTCTGCTTGAGCGGGCGTTTAATCACTGGACCTCTTCCTCGACGGCCTCTGGCTGTACCTCGGGAACTTCCTCCGTCTCCCTCGCTCTGTTCTCCATCTCTATCGCGGGGTCGGCGGTCGCTTCGGCTAGATTCGTGACAGATTTGGACTTGAAGCATTGGAAGTCGACGTGGCGACTTTTGGCCTCTTCTTTCTCCCATGACATGTGTATGAAGGGGCGTTGGACGTAGTTGTAGATGACTTCGGCGCGGCCTCCGGGCCTCTTGCGAACCTTTTCCTTGTAAGTCGGGTAACCTTCGACGCCAAGGCGGATTTTCTTCAGGCCTCGCTCCTTCATTACTTGTTTGGCTACATCTCTGCAATGAGACAAGAGTTTTTCATCTTTGAATAGAGTAAGAAACATTTTTTGACTAAAATAAAAGATATACTTCTATATTTTGGTCAATAGTTCAGGTTTCTGAAAGTCAATGACAATGCTTTATACCTCAAAACGTTCCCAGAAAAAAATGCACTTTAAAAACGAAAACCTCATCCAAATTAAATTATTATTTGAGTAGAAGAGCTCTTAGTGCAGAGTTCGTCCGGGGAAGTCCTACCACCTTACCCATTTCCGCCGTGAAACAGTAATGCACATGTATTACTATGTTTCGGTTAGAAAGGTAAGGGGGCCTGTGAAATTACAGGCACAGACTTAACAACTTCATGTCTCAGTGTCGATGTCGCATTGGCGATGCTCTGGTGTAGCAAATGTCCATAGGCGGCGGTGACCACTAATCATCAGGTGGACCGTGTGCTTGTTTGTCGATTCATGTGGTATAAAAAAAAAGTATTTTTTGAAATAATTACAAACATACATAACTGTCAAACAGAAAATCAACATTTTATGAAGTTCGCTTAGTGAAAAAATTATAGGCAATACATAATCTCAAAATATAAAACAACTGTTTCTTTGTACGCTTAGATCTTTTAAATAGCTCATTCATTTTTGATGGGGTTTTCACTATAATTAAGGGAATTTCTTCTCGAAACTTTATATGTATAAGACAATTATATAATCCCACTCTGGCAAAGTCGGCGCCTATCGCTAGTTAAAATAAAAAAAAATAAACTCTAGATCACTTCCAGGCTTTGCGACCACCGCTGGCGACATTTCCAACGGCACAAATACCAGCTCACCTGTTCTCGATATACTTGAAGAACCTGTACAGCGGTGTGGACAGCACAGTCTGGCTGTACTCGTCGCCCATCTGCGGTGGATACTCCTCGTCCCACTCCACGCTGTCGTCGTCCAGGAGTACCACCACGTGGCACTCACGATCTCCTCTCTCCGCGGATTCCACCATCAGAGGTAGAATAAGACGCTCGAGGAATGACTCGAACTGACGACGGGCACCTTCGTTTGATAGCTCGTGGAGGAGCCCTCGGAGATTCTGGAGGGGGGGGGGGAGAAGTTATTGATAACATGATTCCTTGGCAAAGAATTTTAAATCTATCTGTATAAATAAATATTTAATGTTGTTCTTTGGTAAGGGTATAACTTAGGAATGACCAGATCCTTCACACAGGCATATCTGGTTCCTAACTAAGCAGAGCTTGTACTATGGCAACCCTAAGCAAGTTGGTGTAAATACCTATATGCACATACGAGTATGTATTCTAGGGTATAAAGTAGTATTGGTATGTGATATATCAGTTATCTAGCACAATATATATAATTACTTTCACTTACATTAGGCATTAGGTGAACTGTCTGACTGTTTGGCGACCTACATGATAATCAAAAAAACCCTGTGTGCATTTAACACACGGTAGAAGTGACACATTCAGAAAACTACCTGTCGCATTCCCTCGCAGGCTAAATCCTATAGAGGAATATATTTCCCTTTTTAATGTCGCTTTTTACAGCGAAGATTATATACGGACGTACGGAGCGCGGCCACTCTATCCGTGCCAAGCGTGAGACGTCAGTAGCGTTACACGATTTATAATAATAACTAGCTGTCCCCCGCGGTTTTACCCGCGTTCCCGTGGGATGTCACATGTATTATACATAAAAACCTTCCTCTTCAATCACTCTATCTATTAAAAAAACTGCATTAAAATCCGTTGCGTAGTTTTAAAGATTTAAGCATAAATAGGGATTTAGGGACAGAGAAAGCGACTTTGTTTTATACTATGTAGTGACAATAATATACTTTATGGTACACAGAAAGAAGTAAGTACAGAAGTTGATTCTTAAATAAAGGTACAATTGGCTGTCTTATCGCTAAAAGCAATTTCTTCCAGACAACTTTTTTTTACATAGGAAAAAAAAAAGTGGTGTCGTGGGACACCAGATAGGAACGAAGTTTTCATTGACATAATAAATGCATTATTTCAATTCAGTGCGATTCAAAATTTACTTTTAACTTATTCCTTTTCTTATAATAATTAAAAATTACACTAATTTATAAATGGAACAGAATTTTGAACATGTTGTATGTAGCCTTTAAATAAATTATGAAAAAAACAAACCCAATAATAAACCATATCATTTAAATTTCGAACAAACGATATGGAACTTCGTTCAATTTAAAGGGTAGTTAGCAGCGTACCAAATACATATAGAATAATATTGCAATGGCATACTATAAATAATACTTATATACGATCATAAATAAATTATATACCTATATATATATACCTCAATTTAAATATATAAGTGGCTTTAATGCTTAGTTACTACGCTATACTATAAAGCTACCCTTCTTTCCAGGGTACCTAGATGGCACTGTATCGTTTCATTTAGTTTAAAATCACAATGGCGTTTTTATAGAATACTAGCTGTCCCCCACGGTTTTACCCGGGTTCCCAAGAGATGTCACATTTCCACGAGATAAAAAGTAGCCTATATGTTATTCCAGGATATGTCTTATTTATGTGTCAAGTTTCAACAAAATCTGTCCAGTAGTTTTAGCGTGATACCAGCGTTTCCGACGGATGTCACATTTTCCCAGCATAAAAAGTAGCCTATATGTTATTCCAGGAAATGCCCTATATATGTGTTAAGTTTTATCCAAATCCGTCCGGTAGTTTTTGCGTGAAAGAGTAACAAACATACATACATACAAACATTCGCATTTATAATATTAATAGGATTGCAGGGTTAAAACCTTAGACCTACGTAACGGCATGCCGCGTCACTACTACATGGCATGGCATCATCATGTGTCACAATGTCACATGTCATTGTTTGAACAACTCTTTGTCGTTTCCTTACAAATAAAATGCCTATCATTGACATTAAAGGGCTGTGGAATGTGTTCGTTCTAAAACTATGATTCATATACCTGTTCTGTTTGAATTGTAGTTTCAGTAACTTTAAATTTGACCTTCATAAGTGCCCTACGAGGGCCTAAACTGAATAAATGGTTTATGATAAACACAATGTATGCTATTCAAAAGTGATTGATGAATTAAAATTTTTCCCTGTAATACAAAAGTTTCACTTCTATCGTGTCTTTACGACACATTCTGTTTATATTAATGACTTAGTTGCCACAGTTTCACGCGCTTTCTCGGGGGATTTTACATTTCCCCGGGATATAAAATATCCTATTTGTTAATCCAGGTTATAAACTATCTATGCACCGAGTTTAATGCATATCCGTTTAGTTGTTTAGTAACAAAAATCTCTACCTACATCCATACTCACAAATTTTCGCATTTATAAATATTTGTAGCATTGCATTTTGCACACATCTATAAGAAAGATAATAATACAGCCAGGACAAACATTTGTGTGCATGAACATGCCTATTTGTTTTGTGTCTGGGTGTAAATATTAATAAAACAAGTATGTATTTTTAAGCGTATTAAGCGTTCCAGGGTCGACAACGCGTTGGTGTTGCAAATGTCCATAGGCGGCGGTGACCACTTGCCATCAGGTGGACCGTCTGCTTTTTTGTAGGCCCCTGTCGTATAAAAAAAATGTATATGTCGGTTATCTGGTATCCATAGTACAAGCTCTGCCGAGTATCGGATCATATGGAGTGTAAAGAATGTCCCAGGATATTTATAAATTAATTTTTCCCAACTGTAGGAAATTGCCCCTTAGGAAGCATCAGAAGTGGAAAATTTTGTCCGACGAATATGAATCTAAGTGGTAGAAGTGACGCCTGTTACGTTTCATCTCACTAAGCTATTACTTGACAAATAGATTATAATATTGTCACCTTAGTTAAGATTAGAAGTGACCTCTCACTTTCTAGTGATGTCATGGAATTAAGTTGAATACGGAAGTAATTATTATTGAAATATATTTACACTAGTATTGTAAAGAGAAAAGATTTGTATTTTAGTTAGTTATGTCGTACTAATATTTTAAAGGCCAGTTGGCTTGGTGGTTAGCGCTCTGACGGCCAAACCGAAGGTCGCGGGTTCCGATTCCCACCCAGGACAAACATTTTGTGTGCATGAACATGTCTGTTAGTTCTGTGTCTGGGTGTAAATATCTACATTACAAATACTACAAATATATCTACAAGTGTAGATATATTTATTATTTATTTATTAATATTTTAAAGTAGTGTAGGGCGCTCTCCAACTAGATGGAGCGATGATATACGCAAGCTGGCAGCGGGTGGAAACAAAGAGCTGAAGATCGAGCTCAGTGGCGTGCCATAGGTGAGGCCTATGTCCAGCAGTGGACGGAGATAGGCTGATGATGATGAATATTATAAATACGAAAATCATTGAGGTTTGTTATTCCTTTACGCAAAAATACTAAACGGATCTGGGTTCTACTGTTTCTCCGAAACGAAACATCGCAAACGAAGATAGAGAATTATCGAAATGAACAGTCTATGTTACTTTCGTAAATTTATGGTTAAAATTCCGAACAATCGTCTGTCACATAAATTTTTTCATTCATGAATTATACTACTGGCACAATATGATGGCCGTTTTGACGTTTCAGATTGTCATGGGAAGAGAAACTGTATTGCTTTGGAATAAGGTTGATTTCCATCATCATACAATTAGCTGTTGGATCAATAGATGCACCTTATATGTGAAGGAATAAAGGTTATTTTTCTTTGTCATTGTTAAACGTCAAAACGGCCATCATAGAGTGCCTTGCGGCCCGCATTAGAATAGGTTTAGAAGAACGCGTGGGACCGCTAGTAATGTATAAACTCAAAAACTACTGGACCGATTTCGATAATTCTTTCACTGTTACAATGCTGCTTTGTCCAGAAGTAACATATGCAATGTTATAATCTCGGTATACATTAAAACCTTAGAGAAAGCGGGTGAAACCGCGGGACGGAACTATTATGGCTACATATTTGTAAATGAATAAATATGATCTATACTAATATTATAAAGAGGAAAGATGTATGTAAGTATGTTCACGCAAAAACTACTAAACGGATATGGATGAAACTTGGCACATAGATAGAGCATATCCTGGAATAATATAAAGGCTACTTTTTATCCCGGAAAAATGTTAAATCTCTCAGGAACGCGGGTAAAACCGCGGGGGACAGCTATTCAAAATACAATAAGTCCATAATATAAAGGATAAAATTTCTATGTAAAATTTAATTTGTATAAAATTTTACAGAGACATGGTTGAAACCGGGCACTATGCTTTTTAATATTAAAAACTTTACAGTTGCCAGTATATTCAATAGATTATCTGCAGAAGGTGGCGGCACAATAATTCTTATAAATAATAATATTAAATTCAAGGATCGTAAAGATATTTGTAGCCTCTCTGTTGAGCGTGTTTGTGAGGTGTCTTGTGCAGAGTTGCAGAACTATATTATTGTTTGTGTTTATAGGCCACCGGCATCAAATTTTTTATTGTTTACGTCTATAATGGAAGAGATTCTTCGTAAGTTATTTAATAATTCTAACAAGTCAATAGTTGTATGTGGCGACTTTAATGTAGATACTCTTAGTAATTCATCTGAAAGTCGGAATTTTGTTGCCTTATTCAAATCGTTCAACTTAGATTTATTGTTTAGTGAGTCAACAAGATCTACAGCCACTTCGGCTACTTGTATTGATAATATATTAACTAATAGTAGTATACTAGGGAAATCGATTATTAGTGGTGTTCGCTCGGATCATAAGGCTCAATTAATAGAATTGCCATTTAAAAGACAAGTATTTAAAGTAACGAAAGTAATTAGACCTACTACTAAGGCAAGATTAGACACCTTTAAGAATAATTTAGAACTGAAACTCTGTAATACAATATATCATAGTGTTGAGCCCAATGTCTTGTATAAAGGTTTATTGTCTGGGATTTGCGATAATTTTAATAGAGCCTGTCCTACTAAAATAGTGAAGGTAAATAGTAAAATGGGATTTAGTGACTGGGCTACAAAAGGTATTCGTAAGAGCAGGGATAGGTTGTATGAACTTTATCATTTAAAATCTCTAACTCAGAACGAGGAATTTCATAAATATGTTAGAAAATTTTCAAAGACTTTCAAGTTAGTGTGTAATCAAGCTAAATCTTACTTTATATGTAATAAAATAGGTAATGCTAATAACAAAATAAAGACAGTCTGGAATGTTATTAATACGGAAACTGGTAAAATTAGAAATAATAATGAACAGGTAACTCTTAAAATTAATGATAAAATTCTAACAAATAATTTAGATGTAGCCTGTGCTTTTGAAAACTTCTTCACGAGTATACCTGGTAAAACTACTAAAAGCCTTAAATCCATACATCCAATAGGACATCCTATAGCAGCGGAATCTTTACTCAAGCAGCATATTCATAATACATTTCCAAGTTTTAAATTTGACCATATTAATGCTAGCGATATCATAATAACTTTTAATTCTCTCAATATGAAAAGTACTGAAGATTTATGGGGCTTATCAGTAACAATCGTAAAATCAATAATAACAGTGATTGCACCTGTTTTGTCAAATAGACAAGTAAAATTTTAATGCAAATTTTTAATGAATGCATTGATCAGGGTTGTTTTCCTGATTTAATGAAATATAGTAAAATAGTACCTATTTTCAAGTCCGGTTGTAAGGAGAATCCATCTGATTACAGACCAGTTTCCGTTCTGCCAGCACTTAGTAAAATCTTTGAAAAATTGCTGCTTAATCAAATGTCAAGTCACTTTACTAAGCATAAGGTATTGCATGGTCATCAGTTCGGTTTCACGAAGGGAAGATCTACATCCGATGCGGCAGCAACATTGCTGAGGCACATTTATGGCGCATGGGAGGATTCACAGGATGCGATTGGCATTTTTTGTGATCTGTCCAAGGCATTCGATTGCGTTGACCACCGTACGCTACTACTAAAACTTGACTTCTACGGAATTCGTGGAACTGCTCATGATCTTGTTTTATCTTATTTATCAAATCGCCAGCAAAAGGTAGGGATTACCGGCACAACATCCAAGGGCTCTTTAGTCGAAATGGGGGTACCCCATGGTTCAATTTTAGGTCCATTTTTGTTCTTAGTATATATAAATGATTTGCCATATGTTGTAAATGACCTCACAGATATTGTCTTGTTTGCTGATGATACATCATTAATTTTTAAAGTTAATAGAAAAGACAAAGATCTAACTAAAGTTAATCATACTATGTCAATTGTCTGTGGATGGTTTGCTACAAATAATCTATTACTAAATTCAAAGAAAACTAAATGCTTAAGGTTTTCTTTACCAAATGTAGCACAAGTAGATAGCCAAATAATAATAGATGGGAGCCATATTGATCTTGTAAATAAAACGGTATTTTTGGGTCTTACATTAGACAATAAATTGCAATGGGGACCTCAGGTTGATACTCTAGCTGCTAAATTAAGTTCGGCTGCTTTTGCTGTTAGGAAAATTAAACAATTGACGAATGTTGAGACGGCCAAATTAGTTTATTTTGCATATTTTCATAGCCTCTTGTCCTATGGTATTTTGTTTTGGGGAGCAGCAGCGGATATAGAATCAATATTTATTATACAAAAAAGAGCAATTCGTGCAATTTACAGTATGGGTCCCCGTGAATCATTAAGAGATTTATTTAGGGAAATAAATATAATGACATTACCTTCACTATATATTTATGAAAATATAATGTTTATACGTAGAAACATAGGAATGTTTGAGTCAAAATTAGATATTCATAGTATAAATACAAGACAAAGGGAGAAGTTAGTTGTTCCATACTTTAGACTAACTAAAGTTAACAAGTCATTTCTTGGTAATTGTGTTCGATTTTATAATAAGATACCGCTTTCAATAACCAAAATGTCTGATCATAAATTTAAAAATTATATTAGGAAAGTTTTGAAAGAAAAAGCGTATTACAAGGTAGTTCATTATATTGAAGATAAAAATGTATGGAAATAGCTGCTCTCTGCACAGTGCACCTCTAAATCTCTTTTTTAAGTTGTAAGTACCTAATTATTGTTATTTTCTATTTTGTAGTCTTGTCATATTTTTTTTTTTGTTTTGTTTTTATTAATGTTACCTATAATAAGTATTTTGTAATTGTTAAATATAAAATTATGTAAAATTGAAATTATAAAATAGCCAAAAAGTCAGAATAGATAAAAATTTATATAACAAATAAAAAAGAATGTAACCTTGCTGAGTTTCTTGCCGGTTCTTCTCAGTTGAAGGCTGACTTCCGAACCGGTTGTAGCTTCAGTAACTTTAAATTTGACCTTCATAAGTGCTCTCCGAAGGCCTAAACTGAATAAATGGTTTTGAATTTTATGAGACCTACATTTTTGAAATATTTTTAAAATAATTCTTCACTTTTGCGATAACACACAGGTATTGTCAGTGAGACTAAATAAATCTAAGTTCTTTATTAAAAAGAGTAATTGCTGAGTTTATTGCCGGCTCTTCCCAGTAAAACCCAACCTTCCGAACCGGTATTAGAGTCAAACTATTCATAAGTGTTTGTAAAGGCCTATTTGAATACAAAATATTTTCATTTTTAAGACTTACCTGACAACGCACTGTATTAGCATCAAATGGCACCAAGAGATAGTCACAAGCTTCACGGAGCTCCTGCACAGAGACGGTGGGCGGACAACGGATAGTGCCACCTCGGTAGTATTCCAGTATAGCCCTAAACACTGTCGCTGATATGCCCTCGGCTACCTCGTATTCGCCTCTCTCATTTGGATGGGTGAACTCTAGGCCTGAAAAGAAAACATTTCAAATGACACAGTTTTTTTTTATGGGTTGATTTGACAGGCCAATTGGCTTGGTGGTTAGCGACCCTGACTGCCAAGTCGAAGGTCCCGGGTTCGATTCCCACCCAGGACAAATATTTGTGTGCATGAACATGTCTGTTCTGCACCACATTTCTATTTCATTATAATTGTAAAAGTATGGTAGACCTTTGACATGACCATAGGCATATATAGGGGGTGCCAAGTATGACTTATTAGTGGCAAACAAATAATAACTGAAAATAACGTTAGTTACCTTTAGTTAGTACAGCTTAATATAATAAAAAATCAATGGAAAACAATGACAACAAAAACAATTTACTCCAATCATGATAAATTAATCGAAAACCAGTTTAATTATTCTTGGGAAGAACCACCAGAATATGGTTCCTGTTTCTTCACTCAGTCATATTTTGATGTAGATGTTACTTTATATATTACTAGCTGACCCGGCAGACGTTGTCCTGCCTTCAATGAATATTTAATTCAAACCAAGAACATAGTGTTTATATTATATTAGATGGTCCACCGTGGACATTTGCAACCCTAGGGGCATCATCAATGTGTTGCCGCCTGAGACGTGAAAGGGTTAAGTCTCCTGTAATTTCACCAACCTTACCTTTCTAACCGAAACACAGTAATACAAGTACACTACTGCTTCACAGTGGATATTCATATTGTGGTTACCACAATCAAACTCTGCACCAAGAGTTCTGCTACTTCTAAGGCCTTTTATCTGTACAAGTTTTACCTCACTCATCATAAAGCAAGCAAATACTACCTTATGAAACCTGAATCTGCCTGAATCTGGAAGTATAATGTAGCCCCTAAAAAAGCAATCAGAAGTTCTATATTTTTTTATTTATAGACGAGCAGCTTGGTAGCTGTTGTGTCTATATCACAGTGTTGAAAGTCACTTCTCACTTTATAATTTACTTTTGAAGATATTTAGTCCTTGTACAATTGTCTAATTTGTTTTTAAATGAGTTAAGTGAAGGTGTCCACCTTGCATAGTGATCACCCACAAAGTAAATAAAAAACTCTGATTTTCCTGGAATTTCATCATCCCCCTTACCTTTCTAACTGAAACACAGTAATACAAGTGAACTACTAACTACTACTCTTTGCTAGGTAACCACCAAACTACATATTATACAACATTTTTGTGAACACTTATTTGACATACATACAGACATCTTCAATAGGTCATGTACAAAAATCTTTGTTTCATAATGGAATTTAATCAGCAACCTGTGTTTTGATTACAAAACACATTAGTAGATGTAGGTGGTAAATTGGAGATCGTAAGATTTCGGAGATTTTGGCTGCATTCGTCACAAATAAAGACGAAATTTTAAAATAATAACTTACCAGAACTAAACATCCTTCCCAGCATTGTATTAGGATGAGCAGTAAACTGTGCAGGATCCGCCACAAACCTGGTATTATCTACTACCAGCGTAATCCTATCATCACAAAGGGTCTTCCCATTTCTCGCCACGTCCAGAGCTGAGGACGTGGAAGGCGTTACCCCCAAGCTCTGGTGCACTGGCGGCATGGTCAATCGACTTCTTATATTGTTTCCAGAGCGTTTAGACAGCCGCTTGCGTCTCTCCTCGGTGTCCCGCCTGTATTCTTCGGTATCACTACTGCTATCAGGGTAGAAAAATGATCGCCGTTCAGTCATGGCCTCTTGGCCTTTTGATTGCGTATCGGACATAGGCGTGCGCTCGTCTCCACGAGCCCTCACATCACGCTCGATGCTGCTTGAACTGTCTCCTCCTTTCATATGATTCTTGCTGGTTCGTTCTGATTTTGTGCTTTTTTTCTGAGAATGGAATGGATTGGATGGATGGACGTCACAGCGAAATGATTTGACACTTTTGACAGATTATAAAAATCTCCTTGGATTAAACTGACATTAGTAGTGTTTCTAAAAGGGCAGGCGAAGGTTGTGGACCATACAGCCTATCAGGGTGATCAAAATGAAGGATGTTTCAATTAGCTATTTTTGGGGTTTGGAATAATTATGTTTCTACCTATTCAGAACTACGTGGATAATCTACAATATCGTATGACTTTTATAATGTCGTTTCTAATTTCCAATAAATGTAGTTTAGGGCAGTCAATCGGCATAGAACTATATACTGCATATAACACAGTCCATATATTTTACCGATTCAAAAAAATGAGGATGTCTGTACATATAATTAAATGGTTTCTACGTGGTTTCTACCGATCGAAATGGCAACCAAGGTCTGAGTAAGATTATCACAAAGTAGAGTCGTCGTCCGCAAGTCCTATGATTTATTTAGTCATTGTGTCTGCATTATGAAATTGCCATCTTGAAAATCATTATAATGCTTTGAATAAAAAATCGTTTTTCAATATAATAATTGAAATATCTTATCGTAAAGAATTTAAATTGGCTAACGATGAACGTCAGGAACATTGCATTTTAGTCATCTGCGATTATTTTTTGTTTGCCAAGGGATAATTTAAATCAACTTTCGCACGAAGTTGACGCATGTTTTTTTGACGCATTAAATATAGATTTCACTTTCGATATATCACAGTTTCGATAAGTATCGAGTGGAATTTAATATCAAACTCAAGAATAGTGCTCCAAATACTCGAATCGAACGCAGTGAAAAAAAAAAATTTAAAACATGAATGAATCGGCTGTTGACCTTTTCACTGTCAAATGCGGAAATTGGTTAATTTTCTAATTGTTTTTTTATTAAAAAACCCAAATAAACATCCCACCTAACTTCAGCTGTGAATATATGTGATAAAAACACCAAAAACATTGTGCCGTGACGTGACAAAACTGTGATATTATATTTATTAAGTTGGAAAGTAGTTTCTACGACGCGAAAGGGCGTCACACACTTTTAACTATTAAAAGTGCTATAAATGGATCAGAATGAAGAGTATCATGATCCCGACTACCCTGGAACATCAGTGTGCGTCAAAGAGGAGCCGCCAAGCCTCACTGAAGCGGAGAAATTGGAGAAAATCAAGAAAATTATTCGCCGGGAGTTTTCGAACGAACTTGAGATTAGAGAAAATGAAATCATGCTTATTGATCAACGGTAAGCACCTTGAGTAACGTAACACAGAGTTATATTGTTGTATTATTATTAAAATTATTTTAAATAATGTCGGTTACTCCCCATGTGGTATTTTTACCCTTTGGTTGGTATTTACAGCTTATGTTGACAACCATACTATTTGTTTTGATTGATTACATGTAAATACATCACAAACATGTTTTTTTCTCCTCAATAGCCAATAGTTTCATAAATAAATAAATTTATATCAATAATTGTAAGCAAAGTTTAAGTTTCATTTTTGATAACCTATTTGACATTCAGAAGTATTATTTTACTTAGAAATAATAAACAGTATTTAACATCATATACTATTTATCATTGATAACTTAATTAATGGGAGCTCTTTATAAATAATATAAATTCAAAATAGATTAAAAATGAAAGTAAACAAAGAAAAAAAATCAGTTATTCAATAAAACCTCTTGCCCTGATAGATTAAAAAAAAATCTTAAGGCCAATAGGTAGTTGTGGGCATTATATATCATGCCATCTCTTAAAAGGTCCTCTATGGATTCTTATTTAAGGTACAGTGGCTATATTATGAGCACTGTACTCTCATATTAAGTATTGAATGGCCCACGGGGTAGTTGTGGCTTCCTATTTCATTCCATCTCGTAAACTGACCTTCCAGAACATCTTTTATGAGGTACAGGGTCGTAATAATGAGAGTAAATAATAAATAATCTATATAAGTATGTATTTAGAAAAAAATGTATATGTAGTATATCTGCTATCTGGTTTCCATAGTACAAGCTCTGCTTAATTTGGGATCTGATGGCCGTGTGTAAGAGAATGTCCCGGGATATTTATTATTATTATTATTTCAGGTAGGTATGGGACTAGGTTAGGTATATTCTGGACAAAGAATGTGATAAGACTCTTTCTCAGACTACCACACTACTATGTATTAATGTGTTTCCACAGTCCATGTTTGTGCGGACATATTTATAAATGTATGCAATTAATAATTTAACTGTAAGGGGCTGATCTAACTTTTCTCACCTTTCTATTTTTATTGTATACTAGGTGACCTGACAGACGTTATCCTGTCTTAACAATGAATATCGAATTTGAATCTTCTGATTGAATCAACTGTGAAATGTGCAATAAGAAATTATAAATTAATTATTTTATCAATATAATTCTGACCCATGCCTCTATTTTAAACGATATTTGCAGCGCGCATTCTGTCAATCGCTACAGCTGTTAAACGACTGACAATAATAAGAGTTTATATTGTCAAAAGCGCTAGTAAAGTGGTTAGGTTTTCTTAAATTTTCTAATTTTCCGCGCAACTTTTTTAATTTTTTCTTTCATAAGAACCTTCTCCTGACAATAAAGAATTAGTGAAATCGGTCCAGCCGTTCATGCGTGATGCCGTGGCCAAAGGAAATAGGGATTCATTTTTATGTATATATATAATTTTTTATGTAATTTTAAGTATTAATTATGCTTCTTTAAATTATTTAATTATTATGTTATCGAGTTCCAATTTTGAACACCTGCACAGATAAGTTGGTTGCTCTGTTATACTGTAGTTTTAAGTAAAATAAATATCCTGGGACATTTGTTATAGACATGATCCCAAATGCAGCAGAGCTTTCACTATGACCAGATAACTGATGTAGTACACATCTAGTATACTCTAAATCTAGTTCTTTTTCTTGATAATACTTTGTAGTATAAATATTTACACCCATATACAGAACAAACAGTCATGTTCATGCACACTATGTTTGCCCTGTGTGCGAATTGAAGGTGGTCGAAATTATTATATTGGAGTGTTCTTATATACTTTTTATCCTGAAATTATGGAATGGAGGATCATTAACATCATGCTGCTAATTGTATATAGAATATCAAATAATATATAGATAATAAAATAACTTTTTCTTTTATCCCTACTAATATTATAAATTTGAATGTAATTTTGTTTTTTACACTTTAATGCGAAAACTACTTAAGTTATTATCATGAAACTTTGTACACATGTTCTTGGAGGTATTAGAAGTAACATAGGATACTTTTTGTGCTGGGAAATGTTACATCCCCTGGGAACGCATAGAAGAAGTGTAGAAATGATGGGCGGGTCGCTCACTTCCCTACATTATGGCGAGGAGGACGATGGTTGCCACATGCGTCATACTTGTGAACAGGTGCTGCTTGTGGGGGCTGGTCAGCTTTAGTTTGTTTGTATTTTTTAAATTTGATATTTATATTATCATTGTTTAGTAATTCTTCACTTCTGCGATAACACACAAGTTTTGTCAGTGAGGCTTAATAAATATTTTGTAATAAATCTAAGATCTTATTTTAAAAAGAGTAATTGCCGAGTTTATTGCCGGCTCTTCAGTAAAAAACAACCTTCCGAACCGGTGTTAGAGTCTGACCATTCATAAGTGCTTTCAAATATGCTTGAATAAAAAAAAATGTTTGAAATATGTTTTTGGACATTTATTGTTTATTTAACTTTAATTTTTTTAGTGTGACAAGTTCCCGCCGGCTGCTCCACCGCCTTCGCTACTCGCTTGTAAATAGCTACTACAAGGAGCAGAAACTGCAGCTCGCCAACAGTCAAATACAGGATGATATTGCTGCACAGCATGAGCCCAGGGCCAGGGCTGAGGTAACCACATTTGAACCTCTCTTACAGGTTGTTACAAAACTACCCGTAAAGCCGAAAGTAGGTTAAATGGGGCCTTATAACGAGACCATTCACAATATTTAAAAACCGTAGTAACGCTGTATAACATACCCCAAAAAAATTTAATAAACTGATTTTTTAGAATGAAAAATAGAAAAACTATTAAAGTAGACTATTATTAGGTAAAATAGGTACGTAGGCCTTTCTGTTATTTTACGGGGTATTTTGTAACATGTTGTATATTAGGAAAGTAGGGTTCCTTCCATCATCTCAAAACTACTAATTTTGGGATGGCACTGCCACCATTCGACGCGGAATTTTTCTTAGATGGTTATAGGCTACTTAAGATGTCGATAAACACGGGCGAAACCGCGGAGGACAGCTAGTTAATATTATAAATGCATAAGTCTCTCTGTCATGGCAGAACAAATCCCATCCCACTAATATTAAAATGTATATTTGTATACATAGAGATAGTATAAAACAAAGTCGCTTTCTCTGTCCCTATATCCCTATGTGTGCTTAAATCTTTAAAACTGCGCAACACATTTTGAAACTTACTTTAGTCACTGATGAGTAAACGACCATCGAACCCGATCGACTCATACTATCGATTTTAGTTCTTTACGTGACCGCCAGTGGCGCTGTACACAGTTGCCATAGAAATGTTTTACGCCGTCGCTAGCGAGTACGTACGTTTAAAACTCATGGTAAAGGCACTTTATTAAAGATAAATGATCAAACACTAACCAGTGTATTGAACATCCAAAAATACGTTTTTTTTTTAATAGATAGAGTGATTGAAGAGGAAGGTTAATATGTATTAGTATCTACATTGCACCTGAGCGAAGCCGGGGCGGGTCGCTAGTGTATGAATATTTATTACTCTTTCACGCAAAAACTACTAAACGGATATGGATGAAACTTGACGCATAGATAGTTTGTAACCTGGATTAACACATGTGATATTTTATATCCCGATAAGTGTACATCACCAACATCCTTCAGGAACGCATATGAAACCGCGGTGAACAGCTAGTTAGCAATATAATTGTTGAGTCTCAGCTCTGTATGGCGAGGACGAATGTATGGATCAAGCATGGAACAATACTCGTCAGGGCTAATGACACATCACCCGTCATTGCAGTTCGAACGGAAGAAGATCTATCCAGGATTAAACCTATCGCTTCCCAACACTAAGTCTTTCAATATTAATTTTGCTGCTCAAGTCATGCCACTTATTCAACAACAGATTTATAACTTATTAAAAAAAAAGGAATATACCAGGACTAATATGCATTATTGTATAACTTTTTTATCAACTTTACTTATTTGTGCCTATTGGCATATCTGCCGTCTGTCAACTTCACATTATTCTATATGTTTACAAGTTAACTCACTAATTGCGGTCGCAACGAAGACGGAGTGTTTTGTCACTACCTACCTTTATTTTATAAAGATAAGTATAAATACCGAATTTAAATTCCTATGCACAAATATTTCATATTGTAAAGGGGTAAAATCAAATCTGATTTACATTCACTTAGTTTATATATACAGTTTGTTTTATCACGTAGTTAAGTTTTCATTTATATGGCATTCTTCCGCTAATTGTTGTGCATTCATTAGCAATCATTCTCATTACGATTTTACATTATTTATTTCTTTTATTTTATGGTATATAAGTTAACGTACACTAACATTTTATTGATCAACAATGACTGATAAAATAGCAATATATTATTAGTTTTATTGAAATTTCATTCTAGTTCACATGATAAATCTCATATAATTTGTGGCGTCTACATTCCGCCAAATCAAACCATTTCTGTGTATGAATCGTTCTTTAGTGCTCTTCACAGTGAGATTGAGGCTACAATTATAGATAAGGTATACATATTAGGTGATTTCAATCTGCCGAACCTTGACTGGATAGAATACAGTCCATTCGCCTTTATCCCAGATCCATCTAATGGTGGCATATCCAGTCACAAAGTAATCACAAACTTTTTATCCTTAACTCAATGCAAACAACATAATACAATTTCGAACAACATGAATAGAGTTTTGGATTTGTTTATGTCTAACAACGATATTTGTGTATGTGAGCCGCCATCTAATCCCTTAGTACCTATAGATATTCTACACCCACCTTTTTGTGCGTTGGTTAATTTCAACTTATCCCATAAGGAAATGAATCACAGTTCGTCCCCCAGGTATCGGTTTGTTGAGGGAAATTATACTGCTATTAATAATGCTATTAATGACATTGATTGGATCGCTATCCTTAGTAACCTGCCGGTGGAAACTTCGACAATTATTTTCTATGAAAAAATATATGAAATAATAAAAAAGCATATTAGCTTACGGCCTATAAAGTCTAGTGAGTTTCCGGTATGGTTTTCCCGACCTCTTATACACGTGTTTAAGAATAAAGAAAAGGCCTGGTTGAGATGGAAGACATATAACAATAAGTCCGACTACGAAGTTTTTTCTATGTTACGCAAGAGATTTAAGACACTTTGTTCTGAATGCTTTAACACATATATAAATTCTATTGAGTTAGGTCTGCAAAAGGACGTTAAGGTATTCTGGTCTTATATAAGAAGTCGCAAAGATAGAACGGGTATTCCTGACACAATGATATTTAGTGATGAAAAATCTGATGATCCTGAAACTATTTGCGAGTTATTTACAAAATTCTTTAGTTCCGTATATGAAAACGGTAGTTTTGTGGACACTGCCTTTGATTCCTTTCCTTCTTCAAATAATGATTTAAATATATCCGACGTACGTTTGACTCAAAATATGATAGCCGAAGAATTAAAATCTTTGAATGTAACCAAGGGACATGGTCCTGATGGTATACCGCCATTCTTTTTAAAACACACAGCTGATAGCATGAGCCTGCCGCTTAGTATAATTTATAATAGTAGCCTCAAGGAAGGTATTGTCCCTCAGATTTGGAAAGCGGCTAACATTATACCTGTTTATAAGAGTGGCGCGAGGAACGATGTCTCTAATTATCGTCCAATCTCCTTGCTTTCTACCTTATCAAAAGTACTTGAGAGACTTGTACATAAAATCGTTTATCCAAGCCTACATAACATAATTATTCCGGAACAACATGGATTTGTTAAATACCGATCGACAATAACTAATTTATTACTATACACATCTTTTTTGTTTGAAAATTTGGATAATCGTATACAAGTCGACTCTGTCTACACTGACTTTTGTAAGGCTTTTGACAAAGTGGATCACTCCATCCTTCTAAAAAAAATTGCGTTTAACGGAATACGCGGTAATTTGCTCCGCTGGTTTGATTCGTATGTCAGGAATAGAACACAGAAGGTTGTGATAAACGGTTATGCATCCAATCTGATATCAGTGTCCTCTGGCGTGCCACAAGGCTCAATTTTAGGCCCATTACTTTTTGTCATATTTATAAATGATATTTCGCAGTGTTTTAGGAATTCCCGTTTCATATTATACGCAGACGACCTTAAAATCTATCATAGTATTAATACTATCGAGGATTGCGAGAAGCTCCAAGAGGATCTCGATCGTCTCTCTAATTACTGTACTGTGAATAAACTACATCTTAGCCTACCAAAGTGTAAATCCATTTCCATTACAAAAAAAGTTAATAAAATCAGTTTCACATACTCCCTTTGTAATACACCGTTGCAAAAGGTATCCCTCATAAAGGATCTTGGGATTCTTATCGACGACAAATTACATTTTGACGCACATATCAATTACATATCTAGTAAAGCCTTCCAATTGTATGGTTTTGTAATGAGAACATGTACTCCTTTTAAGCGACCTAATACGTATCTACTTCTATTTAAGTCCTTGATAAGATGTCAACTGGAATATGCCACAGTCATATGGAATCCACATTTTAAAAAATATTGCGATCAGTTGGAATCGATACAACGCAAATTTCTCCGCACGCTCTATTTCAGATGTTACCGTGCTAGGTCCTCGTATCAGTCCCTCTTAGACAGATTTGTTTTATCGCCGCTAAAGATGAAAAGATTGCTACTGGATCAAACTACTTTATATAAAATTTGCCATGACAGGTTTGATTGCGCTCAACTAATCAATCAAATATATATACGTACCCCTAGCCGTTCCCAACGAATCCGTGATAGTCATAAGCAATGTTTATTTGCACCCAAATTTTGTCGTACTATCGCTGGTGAACGTGCTCCTCTTCGTCGTATAATGCAATCGTATAACGAACATTTTAGTGACATAGATTTATTCTTTCTAACGCATGCACAATTTAAAAAAAATGTTAATGACATGCTTGCGGATGTCTGTGATCTTTGATATTTATCTAAACCTATATAATCTGTTTTCTTTTTTTATGTTTTGTTCACTTTATTGTTAATATTTTACTTATTCACTTGTTAATCTTGCCATGTTTAGTACATAATTTTGTGAATAACGGTGTTGGTTGTGAAATTACTTTTTTTATTTATATATAATATTGTTACATAAGCTTTATTGTGCAATTGTTTGTTATTCTCAATAAAGGAAAAAAAAAAAAAAAAAAAAAAGAATGTTTTTGTCTCAGAACGATAGGGGATTAACTCAAAAAAACACTTTTGGCACATCTCTGATTTGGTCACATTCGCACTGAGCGGGGAGGGTGGGTCCCGGTGTTAAAAAGGCTGAAGTATCGGTATGCTTATTCTATCATTAAATTGACTATGCTTTACTATTCATCGGATAGAGCGTACTTTGTTTAGTCTCTATGATCGTAACTCCATTTCGCAAAATTTTGAGTTAAGCCCTTATCGTACTGAGGGTACGATATGATCGGTTGGGAAAGCAGTTACACCTCCCGGAGGCAGCTATATGTTTTAAAACCAGCATTACAGTTTAAAATAATATTCAAAACTAACTGTCCCCAGCGATTTCACCTGCGTTCCCGAGGGATGTAACATTTTCCCGGTATAAAAAGTAGCCTATATGTTATTCCAATATATGATCTATCTATGTGCCAAGTTTCATCTATATCCGTTTAGTAGTTTTTGCGTGAAAGAGGAACAAACATACTTACATACAAACTTGTGTCATGACAAAACGAATGTCATATTTATTTATATCGAATCAACAGCTTAAAAAAGTTTCAAGCTTCTAGCTCTAAAAATGACAATAGTTCCATACAAATTTTCATCCCCCTTTTACCCTTACAACTCTTCTTTCGCATTAAAAAGTAGCCTATGTCCTTCCTCAGGCTCTAGACTATCTGTATACCATATTTCATTTAAATCGGTTCAGTAGTTTTAGCGTGAAAGCGAGACAGAGAGACAGAGTTACTTTCGCATTTATAATATTACTTAGGATATAGTAGGACACAACTTTTTGAACTCACTTGGAAAGTTTTTAACAGCCAGTTCCTTTCTAAACTGACTTTTAAATAAATATGCTTACGATTTTCGAAGCTTTTTATCTCATGAACAATGTATACAGTCCAAATATATACAAAGACACTTTTTTAACATCTACACTAATATTATAGTGGAATTTAAAACTAGAAAAAGTAAGATTTATTTATTTGCATCAAGATAATCACTCGAACTACTTTATTTCACTGATATATGCCCACAATATTCCCCAGTGATATAAGCAAAATTTTTTACACGCTTTTTATTAGCGTCATCTGTATGTTTGTTTGTATGTATGGGCGCGATTTTAACCCAAATAAATGTTCAGAATGCATTCAAACTTTGCAGATTTATTATCTGTGTGCTTTTGATACGTCGAGAACGCGGGTGAAAGGGGGCGTCCATTAATTACGTGAGGCATTTAGGAGGGGGAGGGGGTCAAGCCGAATCTCACCGACTGTCACGTGTAGGAGATATCTTGGCAAATATCACGTAATTTTTTTATTAGTAAGATACAGTGTAAAATTGCTCGAAAAATCGCCAAAATCACCTCACGTAATTAATGGATGCCTCCAAGCCCCGAGACGTCTTTGTTATAAATTAGTTTAAATTACTTTCAGACATCATCCCTCCTCCGTGATGGACAGCGGAGACTGCACCCGTCCGTGCGCAAACTCCTCGGCAAGCAGACAGTGGATATCGATGAGATCTTCCGCAGTCGAGCACCCAGGAATAAGACCAGAAAGGATTATTATGTAAGCTCTTATAAATGTTCTTTACTTAGCCGTTTAGCTCTCTAGAGTTCTTCCAATTTATCACCTATGGGTGTAAATATAAGTACTAGCTGCCATGAAAGACGTTGTCCTGTCGATTAAAGTAGACATGGGTAACTCAACCATAATGCGTGAGCTGCGGTTCAGCTCACGGTTTACGTTTGTGAGCCGGAGCTGCGAACCGGTTCATAGATCAGCTCAAATATTGCCGACTAATCACAGAGTCTCTACCCCGCTGCCGCGCCGCAGTTCGACAACGACTCAATATGACAGAATAGATCACAGACTGTAAAATAATAAGTGAGCCGTGAGCGGTTTAGCTCATTTAGGTGTGATCTGATCTATTGAACCTGTTCAGAGCTGAGTTACACATGCCTATTTTTCGTAGATGGTTGTAGGCTATATATGATATCGATAAACGCGGGTAAACCGCGGGGGACAGCTAGTATTAGTATTAAATACATTTCATCTCACTTTCTTATGATATTGTTTTCACGTGGTGGAAATGGGACCCCGAATAAATAAATATCCCGCGGCAATCTTCAGATTCGGCCATCTGATCCCCATTCAAGCAGAGCTTGTACTATGGAAATCAGATAATTGATTTTCACATACGAGTACACTACTTGCCACAGATCAAAGTTCGATTCTCAGTCAGGACAAATATTTGTTAGCATAAAAACATCTTATACTTGTATAGATATTTACACCCAGATGCAGAATAAACCGATATACTTGTGACTGCATGCACATAAATGTTAGTCCAGGCTGAGAATCGAACCTAAGACCTCTGGCGTGACAGTTGACAGGCCAGTTGGCTTGGTGGTTAGCGACCCTGACTGCCAAACCGAAGGTCGCGGGTTCGATTCCCACCTAGGACAAACATTTGTGTGCATGAACATGTCTGTTTGTTCTGTGTCTGGGTGTAAATATCTATATAAGTATGTATTTAGAAAAA
Organism: Habrosyne pyritoides; assembly: GCA_907165245.1. Classification (NCBI taxonomy): domain Eukaryota; kingdom Metazoa; phylum Arthropoda; class Insecta; order Lepidoptera; family Drepanidae; genus Habrosyne; species Habrosyne pyritoides. Next base: position 1,682,537 of record OU015612.1, read on the forward strand.
AATTTTGTATATCAGTTATCTGGTTTACAAAGTACAATCTTAGTTTGGCACCAGATGGCCGTGTGCAAAAGAATGTCCCAGGATATTTATTTATTTATTATTTTACTAGCTGTCCCCCGCGGTTTTACCCGCGTTCCAGTGGGATGTCACAAAAAACCTTCCTCTTCAATCACTATATCTATTAAAAAAAACCGCATCAAAATCCGTTGCGTAGTTTTAAAGATTTAAGCATACATAGGGATATAGGGACAGAGAAAGTGACTTTGTTTTACACTATGTAGTGATTATCCAAGGCATCTAACCACCAAGGCAAATTAACTAACAATACAAAAGCTATCATTGATAACGTTTTCTCCACCAGGCGATGCTCCAAAAACGCAATTACACAATCGGCGCTGACGCCACCAAGTCTCTCCGTCCTGACAAGAAGGAAGACCTCGAGGTCAAGCAGCAGGCCTGCACCAGCAAGCCTCGGAAAGTTCCTCGACATCTGGAGCCTAAAGTCACCGCCAACGTGGTAAAGGTGGACGAGGTCACCAGAAACAAGATGAAGCATCGATATAGGATTGTTATTGGTAAGTTAATTACTTTATTAATAAGATTCTGCTGTCCGTCTGTCCGTCTGTCACCAGACTGTATCTCATGAATCGTAGATTTTTTTACAGATTATGTATCTGTGTTGCCGCTATAACAACAAATACTTAAAAATAGAATAAAAATAATATTTAATGGACCTCCCATACAACAGATATGATTTTTTGCCGTTTTTATAGAATACGGAACTCTTCGTGAGCGCGTCCGACTCGCACTTGGCCGTTTTTTTTTTAATTGGTTATAGTCCCTTCACAAAATTCTTTATTAATTTAAGTTTTACATTGTAAAGTGATCATGCTAGCTTCGTTCGTTATACGAATAGCAAAGGAGTGGAACTCTCTTCCGGGGTCAGTGTTTCTCTACAGCTTTAACCTGGATTTATTCAAGGCCGGAGTGAATAGGCATTTTTTAGTAAGTATGTTACATCCCCGGCCACGTCATAACTCCTTCTGGGGTCAGTCGAAGGCCATTCTTCATAAAAAACAAAAAAAGCAGAAGAAAGCTACACTATACCAGTTACATAGGCTATGTTACAGCCCCTAATCCCTAAAATCCCTCAATTTCTTGTTAACATTAAATTGAAAGTTATTTTCTTGTACTTGCAGGTAATACGTCAAAGTATGCCCCGCCAGCGTCCCGGGCGGACCGGTCCACACATAAATGGTTGCTTTACATCCGGGGACCGCCACATGCCCCAGACCTGACCCCACTCCTCACCGCTGTCACCGTCAGATTGCATCATTCTTATGCCCCACACCATACTGTGCATATCGAGTGAGTACATACCTCCTTTTTAAAACGATTTTTAGCTATATATATAATAGGGAACTAGGGGTATTAAAGATAAATGATCAAACACTAACCAGTGTATTGAACATCCAAAAATATACTAAAACATTAAATATGATCATAATTAAATCATTATTGTGATTTTTAGTACCGATCTAATCATAAAGAGTATGTTATTTGATGCTGTACAATTGTGACGTCACAACTTGCTATTTCATACAAGACTCCATACAATCAATCGTTTTGATATTTCATAAAGAATTGCTGATTTGACATGTCAGGACACATCCCTATTGAGGGTTTTTACCCATATCTTGTGAAATAGCACTTGATTACTCTGAGATACTCTAAATGCTTCATGAGACCTTGCTCTGTTGCGGTATCCCCTTATTATGTCGAAATAAACGTGAACCATTGAGAAATCTTATAGAACACCATGTTCAACTCGTGGTATTTGAAAAATACTATAATATTTGCTACTATTTACTATAGAATCTACAGAAATAACAATTAAAAATCACTACATAGTATAAAACGAAGTCGCTTTCTCTGTCCCTACATCCCTATGTATGCTTAAATCTTTAAAACTACGCAACGGATTTTGATGCGGTTTTTTAAATAGATAGAGTGATTGAAGAGGAAGGTTTTTATGTATAATACATGTGACATCTCAAGGTAACGCGGGTAAAACCGCGGGGGACAGCTAGTACTAAATAAGAAAATATAGATAGACTAAAACTAGTAGCTTGGGTAACTTTATTTGACTATAATAGATAGATTACAAGTCAAGGAAATAAAGCGTGTTAGAATTTATTTATTAACTATAGAACTTACGTCTATCTTTACAGGCAAGCCTAATCAGACAGAGCAGTTGATCTTATTATGTATCTTATATAAATATCCCGGGACATTCTTGACACACGGCCATCTGATCCCAAACTAAGCAGAGCTTGTACTATGGGAACCAGATAACTGATATACTACATATACTACGTTTTTTTTCTAAATACATACTTATATATATATTTACACCCAGACACAGAACAAACATACATGTTCATGCACACAAATGTTTGTCCTGGGTGGGAATCGAACCCGCGACCTTCGGTTTGGCAGTCAGAGCGTTAACCACCATATATCTAATTTACATGAAATATTTGTAATGAATCTGTGACAGGTTAGAAAACAATTGAGAAGAACCGGGAAGATTTTGGAAATTATTTATTATTATTTTGATTACATACTGAGATATAAATATATTATATTGGGCTGACTTTAAACATTTACTATGTTACTACAGGTTCGAAAAAAATTGAGAAGAACCGGGAAGAAAAGTTTTTTTTTCACCTTTTGCAATTATTTTTTATTATTTTCAGTAAGCCCCCATACCACATATCCCGGCGGGGCTGGGGCGAGTTCCCGGCGAAGATCGAGCTGCACTTCGTTCTTCCAGACATGAACCGACCGGCCACAGTCGAACACACCATCAAACTGGATAGGAACTACACTGGCATGCAAATGTTAGGTACGTATCACTAATAGAACTACAGGCAGGCGGTCCACCCGATGGTAAGTGGTCACCGCTGTCTATAGACATGCAACACCAGGGGCATCGTGAACCTGAGACGTGAAGTTGTTAAGTCCCATGTACCTGAAATGTCACCGGCCTTACCCTTCTAACCAAAACACAGTAATACATGTGCACTACTGCTTAACCATATAATTATATATATTGGTATTTATAGAATAGAATAGAATAAAACTTTATTGTCAATTTAGTAATTAATTAACTACAGAATCTACCCATATCGGGCATACAATAGAAGTCGGATACAAATTTAAATTATGTTATTATTAGAGCCTGGGGATCGCGGTCCAATTGTTGGTGTTGGAAGCTTGTATATTTGCTACAAGCTCGCGACTTCTCCCGCTTTCCTGGATCTATTATATGGTGGGATTACAACATACCCTATCTTACTTCTAGATAAAGCAGGTTCCTAATAGTGAAATATTAAAATTGTTCCAGTATTTTTTTAGATTATTAATTAAAAAAAAAAAACTAACTTTTCTCTTGTTTATTAGTATAGATCAGTTATCTGGTCCATAATGCCATGTGTTTGTTTATTCCTAAAAATAAAATTTATATTTTCAGGCGCAGAGACACTAGTAGATGTATGGTTGTACAGTACACAAGAAATGGTGAAATATGAGTTCAAAGACGACGAGCCGGCAACACTGTCCACTGGACCAGACGAGCAAACAAACATACAAACAGAGAAACAAGTGAAAGAAGAACCACAAGAAATGGACTACAGTACAAGCGAAGTTGAAAATTGTGATAGTCATCCAGACCATTGGCTAGATTTCTTTAGTAAACCCACCGAGTTAGACGTGGATCAAATGATAATAAGACCACAGAAGAAAACAGAAGTGAAGAATGACCTAGAAGCTATGATTGATAAGTCTGTCATAGAAAAGAGTCCAGAAATAAATACCGAGGAAGTTATAATCAAAACTGAAGTGGAATGGACTGAAAACAAACCTGTTGAACCTATGGATATACCAAATGAAATTTTAAATCAACCAACATCATTAAAAAAGAGAATAGTCAAATACATAGATCCGACAACAGGAAAAATATATTATTTAGAAATGGACAGAGCGCTAGATCTAAGTAAAGTACAAGAAATTGTTATAAATAATACAAAAACGGCGAAGATATCGCCTATTAAGGCGAACGGTCTCAAAAACGTGCGGAAGAAAAAGGGCGTGTCCCTATTGAAGCCGGAATTAAAAAGTTTATTGAAACCAGAAAATTGTGCTGTGAAAATTGAAAGAACAAACGTTAATTTATCTCATATAGAGAACGACCATTGCTACCTGGCAACACCGTGGTCTAAAATGCAGTGTAGTGATACAGTGTTGTCAGAATTTGATAGTGGAGTGGTGAAAAAAGAGAAGAGTTTGTATGGTAGCCTTTGTTCGGTAGTTGGTAGGTTTACTTGTTTAAGGGCAGCTGTTAATCATATGGTGAAGAAGATACCCCTAGTGACTGATCAGGCGAGAGACCCGGACTTTGTCAAGCATTTCCCATTTGTTGTTGAAAATGAAGAGAAATATTGGAAATTGGACTTTGCTAAGAGAAGAAATATAGAGGTATGTTCCCATTTCTGTTGCTTCACTGCTCTTAGTGATTGTGTGGTATGAAAGCTCAGTTAGACACCCGCAGGACCTGGTTCGATACCCGGCTTACGCACGACATTAATAATTTTTTGGTTAGAAATGTTTACTTGTAACCAGAGATTGGTTTAATACCCCTAGAGACGGCGTCATGTAAGGGTTTCATTACAACCTCTGCCTACCTGTTCGGAGATAATGGGCATGAAGATATGTTATTTCTTTTACAGGTCATTTGATCACTTCTTTTCTTTGGTAAGCGACACTTGACTAACAAAAAACACTTTGAAACTTAATATTTCGCAAACGGATCCCTAAATCGAAAAATATTCCTTATATACCCCAAATATTTTTGAAAAAGTTATCTATTGACACCACACAGAAATAGACGAGAAAATCAAAATCATCTCGCTTTACATGTTAGAATGAATCTCTTGAGTTACCGAGTAAAGTTGTACAAATATTTCTATTCCCACTACCCGTATCCTCATGCTCAGCTATGATATTCTGCAATCAAACTCGACGATGAATTCACACAGTGACTATTCCCTGTCTCGCAACTCCGAAATTAGACGAGAGGTCTGCTCTATCCGCGTGTTCACCTGAGCGATCACTCGGCGAGTTTGGTTTGTGAATAGCACGGCTGAGCTCAACGCTCAGCCATCTTGAACAACCTAGTTAGTACCTTTAACTCTCTCAGTCACACGTTTACATGCATAATAATACCAATATTTTAGTAATGACTTTATGACCGATGTGTGGAGAAATGTAGTGCTCAGTCTTTGTCAAAGAAGATGTGTATTTTCATGTAAGTGCAACCAACAACAGAAAGAAAGCGCTGTTTTTAATTAAAAACATCTGGAGAAGGTGGTTAGTGGCACTAACCACTAAGACAGATTTAGGTAGCCTTACCTAGATTAATAATTCAGTACCTGGATGGCCGAACATTGCTCGGGATTTCTTTACAAACGTGACTTCTACCGTATTCTCTTTTTTAAAGCACTGTCATATATACCTAGATACGAATTAGATGCGATAATAAAGCTCCCAATAACAGGATTTCCCACAAAAGATGTAATATGAAAACCTTACCTTCTAATGACATTGTAGCAGTTTTCATTGCCTAAAAACACCATTTTCTGAAATTGAATCCTAGCTAGATCGATTTAACGCCCCCGAAACCCCCTGCATACTAAATTTCATGAAAATCATTGGAGCCGTTTCCGAGATCCTAATTATATATATATGTACTAGCTGTCCCCCGCGGTTTTACCCGCGTTCCCGTGGGATGTCACATATACATAAAAACCTTCCTCTTCAATCACCATTAAAAAAAACCGCATCAAAATCCGTTGCGTAGTTTTAAAAATTTAAGCGTACATAGAAATATAGGGACAGAGAAAGCGACTTTGTTTTATACTATGTAGTGATATACAAGAATTGCTCGTTTAAAGTATAAGATAGATAGATAAGTACCTGAATTTGTGGTTTTTTTTTTGTTCCAGTGGTCTCGAGCAAAACTTATGAACAAAATACTAACAGAATTTTACTCAAGCACCGAACAAATATGGCGGACGAAGCAAATACTCCTATACTGCCGTCTCCACGGTCACTACCCCCTAAGACCCGAAACTACCCTCAGACCCACAGAGAACAACGAATGGTCATCCTGGAATGATTTAGAGAACACCAGGAAATTAGAATCCAATATTAAAGAGATATACCCAATCGCTTCAGATATAAATACGTTGACAACTTTTAATATGAACATTGACAATCTATCGGATAGTATAGATTTGTCAGATGATGAAGAAGTCGATGTTATAAGTGATAACCGTGTTGTGGTTAAAAAGCATAATGTGGTGAAGGAATGTGGTAATTTAACAGTGTTGCCGGTGGATTGTGAACAGAATCGTATGATGTATATGTTTATTGAGAGAAAGTGTACGGATATTGGTATTGAATTGAGAAATGAGGATATTGGCAATGGATACTCGTATAGGTGAGTTGTTTAAGGTATTTAATCTATATTTATAAAAGGAGAAGCTGACTGACTGACTGACTGACATATCAACTCAGGTCCTAAACTATAAGGGTTAGAAAGTTGAAATTTTGCACAGGGTTTGGGACTTGAAAATATCTTTATTGGAATTTGTAATTATAATTATTTAACAATTGTGGTGCTGTTGCAAATATTTTGACGTCCTCTTCGGTGATAATGGCCTTGAAGATATACTATGTTCATAGACTTATATAGGGGGGGGGGACACCTGGGTGGGTCCGAATACCGATTCACACAAGATTAACGAAACTTTTGTTTTTTTAATGTGACCCATAGTCTGTTGTTACTACCTAGGTACATAACAAAGATTTATGTCGACACTGCTTGATCACATCGGCCATGGCATCTCAGGGGCCAGGCCCTCCCTGGAAAATAACGCTAATAATAGTCAAATCCATAGTGTTAGTAACTTACCTTACATCTAGTGTTAGTACATAACATGTTACTCGGTCATCCTCTCCACTAAATGCCTCAGAAAAGGGGAAAAACTCTCCGCCACTGTTTTTAGAACGCTGTTGCCACTGGCCCGGGTTCTCGCTGCCAGATACGCTATTTTTAAAAAACGTTAATAAGTCGAGAATTTTTTAGCTTATGTGACTTTAAATTTAACCTTCATAAGTGCCCTCCGAGGGCCTAAACTGAATAAAAGGTTTTGAATTTCGCACTTCCTGGCAGGGCCACCATCACGGATTTGAATTCCAAGTCTGTCGCTATTTTGTCCTCGAATATCAGATTTTGTCGCGCCCTAGTTCAAAACATATAAGGAAGCATGCTTCCTGGCAGGGCCACCTAAAAGCCCTTATAACTTTTGAATCCAGGCCGCGACAAAATGTGATACTTGGAAACTAGATTGGACAAAATAGCGACAGACTTGGAATTCAAATCTGTGATGGTGGCTGCCAGGAAGGGCCACACTATTTTTTTCGCAAGATTGCGTGGAAATGCGTCCGATTCTGTGTTAACATCTCTGAAGCACTACAGAACCGGGGCAGTCTGAAGAGCATTCTAAAAATATTGTTATACTGGACGCGTAGGACATCTAGCGACCTTTTGGTGTAGCTGTGACTATGTTTATTATTTTACAGTGCGGTACACGCAGTATTGCTATCGGCTATGAAGAGTTTTGCAGAAGAAATGATCCGGAGCGCTTTGGCAGCAAAACTGACAATGGAGCGGAGTGCTCACCCTTTGCCTACCGTTTGGACAGGGTATGTACTTTTACAACTTTATCACATGTGCCGACATACAGGCAGAAGTTCCACCTGATGGTAAGTGGTCACTGTCCCCTATGGTAATTTGCAACACCAGGGGCGTTGCGTTGTCGACCCTGAAACGTGAAATTGTGGTCTCGTAGCTAGGTTGTCAGTTGGGCCAGTTGGTTTGGTGGTTAGAGGCCTTGACTGCTACGCCACAAGTCGTTGGTTCGATTCCCAGATAGGAAAAACATTGTGCGCATGGACACGTCTGTTTGTTATGTTTGGGTGTAAATGTTTATAAAGTAGTATACTACTTATTTGGTTTCTATAGTACACGCTTTGCTTAGTTTGGGATTAGAGTCGTGCGTATATTATGGACTCGAGTTTTCGGTGATGGAAATCATAACACGGTCTAAGGGTGTTTAACGATACCTGCACTTGAGAGCCAGTTTTTTTCTATGCTTTTTGTGCTTGCCACCTTCGGCAATAACATCACTCACCTTAACCTCTGTGGTCATCCCTAAATTATCATCAATTTAACGACCGGCCAGTGTTTAGGAAGACCTTATAAATGACCTTGACCTTTCTGATCGTCATCAGCCTAGAAAGTAACAAATTTACCTACGCCCCACTGGGCGCTCAACCACAAGGTCTCATTGACCACTCTCAATAAGAGCTTGTACACGCGTCCTTGACCTTGACCCGGCGGTCCCCAGGTCGTCGTCGAGCCGCGCGGCGGTGTGCCTGGAGCACGTGGTGGGCGCGCTGCACAACCCGCGGCTGCACCTCGTCGCCAACAGAAGCCGCGGCGTCCACAAGAGGAACACCTACGCCATTTAATATACGTGCAACGCTAGTATTGCCTTTTATTTATTACCTACCTTCCCCCCTCCTTCCATTTATTTTCTCCACTCAAAATCAGTTATTATTTGGTTGCAATAGAGTTAAAAATGCTGTGAAGAGGATACTCAGTAATTTAAGGTAATTAATTAATTATTTTAACTGTAATGAACACTCCATATTTAAGGTATTTGGGAGAAGTGACAACGATCTATTTGGTGAGTATTTGTTTTAATACAGTCTCCAATATAAGAAATCTCTTTCTAGTTTAGGAATGTTACACAAAATGTTACTTTAATGCCTTTCAAATAAAGTTCAAATATTGATCCAATGGTCAATTCGACTGTCCCTACGTACAATATCGAAATTGAAAATAGAAAAACCGCATAATTACCGTATTTATTGGTTTTTCTCTTTTTTGTGTGAAAATATAATGAAAATGGAATTGATAGGAGCATTAAAAAAAAATTGCAAATTTTCAATTTCGATACCGTACGTAGGGACAGTCGAATTGACCATTGGATCAATATAAGAACTTTATTTGAAAGGCATTAAAGTAACATTTTGCGTAACATGTATGATATTGTAAATGTGCGAATCGGTCTCGCAAACGAAAGGTCCGTAGTACTGTACAATATTTAAAAAATGTCAAAAATTCACGTTTCTGTATGAGTTGATTTTTTGTTGACTTTATATGTTTTTAAAATGGATATAGTACACACTCTGTGTATCACGGTGTACTGTACCTATTACGGTTAACCTTTTGAACGCCAATGTCGGTTACACTGGACATGCAAGCGTGCCCTGTGCGCCATTGTCGTCTATACTCGACAATAAACAGCTCACAGAAAAATACAAAAAAGTATTAGTTTATTTGTCATTGATACAGGTATCGATTTTTGGCCTTGGCGTACAGGACATGGAGATGCCGTTATGGCAACGCGTTCAAAAGGTTAATGAGATATCCGCTGGCATATTTCTATAATCTTAAATGTTAAAAGAGATTTCTTATATTTTTTGTACTCATTAATGTACAAGAACTTAGGACCGGTTAATAAGATTTTCAAAATAAAACAACAAATTAGTCAACATTTTTATTTACCACTATCAGGTTTGTTTCTGTTTGATTCGTGAAAATAACCTGAAAGTAATGGAATCAAAGTTGGATTGCTTTGTTTTAACAGAAAGTATAATAGTAAAGTTCCCAGCACAAGTACTTTAACAGAGGCCTAAGCACGGACCTCTATCACAAGCGTAGTGAATGTAAATTTAAATTCGCGCATATCGTGACGTTGCGCGATGTTCGATTTCCCATTGCATTGGTTTTAGCGCACTCGATACGATGGCGATACGCTCGATACATGTTCGTGCTCAGAGCACATACCCTTTTCTAAACACTCATACTTTCCGTGATAAAGTAAACGTGTTTAGTGTGTAATATATCTACAAAACCTTATGGTTTTAGTTGAAGGGTACCGGTGTATCACTTGCGTTGCAGAACATACTAGAGTATATCTATAATTAGATGTTTTGCTTAATATTTGAGCCTAAAATTTTTATTATTCTACAATTGGTTATAATTGTTTAATGTTATTTCACGAATCAAATCACAAATAAAATTTCAGCTAAAATAAAAAATTATGATTAATTTTATATAATAACTATTCCATGTAGTAGCTCCCAATTAGAACTACCCGATTAGGATAAAACTGTTTTAAATGGTAGTTAAGCTAATGGCAGGAAAAAATGGGAACTAAGGTATTTTAAAACTAAACATTAATGGAAAGATCCACATATATTTTTAAATAAAGGTGGCTTCCATAATGAAGACATCAGAACTTTTTTATAAACAATTAGATTATGTCTAATAATAATTTTTGGGAAAAAAATGTGAAAAAGTGCAATACTTATTTTATGAGCTTCCTATTCTGTCGAATCGATTGAAAAAAATATGCCCAATATCTGAAAAATCAAAAAAACCGTACAAAATGACGTCACTAGTACGCAGCGCCGGCCCTGGGGTAGAGCGAGAGAAGCGGTCGCTCTAGGCGCCAAAATAAATAACTAATTACATAGCTTATGTTAAAGAAGCACGAGTGTCATATTTAGAGCTTCTTGCTTTAACTTCAACAAATTTTGAGTTTTGCAATAAAAGTTATATAACTAAACCGAAATACAAAGGGATGTCCTGACATGTCAAATCAGAAATTCTTTATGAAATGTCAAAACGATCGAATGTATGGAGTTTTGTATGAAATAGCAAAATGTGACGTCATAATTGCACAGCATCAAATAACATACTCTTTATGATTAGATCGGTACTAAAAAATCACAATAATGATTAAATTTTGATCATATTTAATGTTTTCGTATATTTTTGGATGTTCAATACACTGGTTAGTGTTTGATCATTTATCTTTAATACAGGACACATCCCAATTTATGTGATTTAAAACCATCGACTAAAGAGCGCCGAAAGCCAATCTCGCTCCACCGGCAAAGGCTATAGAGGCGGCGCTGCTTGTACTGTTCAAAGCGAGTCTTCTCGTAAATGGAGTCACAAAATGATGTACGAAAAAAAAAGCCTAATAAAAAAATAGTTTTGTATTTTTGTATGTAGTTAATATAATATTATAATTAGACAGGTTATTATAAAATATATTTAATATTGTCAGTTGTGGCGTTGCTATCATCCGTAGTCATTGCTAGAATCGTAGACATAGTTATTATTCGCTAGAGCGTTGATTTTTATACAAAATACTTTACAATAGTTTTGTAGACTCATAAAATAAAATATTTAATTTGTTTGAATGATACTTAACTACAATAAAAATTACTTTTAAAAAGAAATATTACTGCTAGAAATAAGTATAGTATCTACTAGAGTTTCCGAACGGACATCAACACTAAACTAGTAAATTCATCAATTAATCTATTTTCTTTCAGGTTTTGTTTTAACTTTCAACACGTAACACAAAATATATACCGACTACAATATTTGTATCTATATGTTTGGTCTCGTATTACTATCCAATAATTTTTATTGCTCTGTTCCATGAATATAATTTTGCAATATTAAATAACAGAAAATAATAAAAAAAAAAAAGAAACTACAGAAAAAATAACTAACTTAAACATGTGGTTTTACTTATTTTTATTTTCAATTTAAAAATTACATAATAATTCTGTAGTTTAATTTCTATAATTGCCTGCAAAATTTTCAAAGACACTTTTATCTATTATAATTAAATCCCTTTGTACAACACCGCTGTGTTTTCGTGTGTTCCTTCAATACTATGGAAACTTGTCAACTGTAGAAATTGATCGTCCAAGTGATGCCTGAAATAATGAGTAATAATTTAGAGTTGACTTACACCCATATTCTAAGACGTTTCTTCGAAAGTTCCTCGACTCCACTCAACCTCACTCAAAGATATTATATTCTAATTACAAAAATCTCCTCCACTCGACTTGACATCTCTCACTCGAGGTGAGGGAACAACTGTCAGCTTCAAGGTACGTCGGGACCAACCTTAAGGAAGCTTATTGCTTGTAAATAGTTACTGAAACTCATTATTTTATTACATTAATATTTTATCTATAATAGAATGACCTTACTAATGACATTCGAAGACATGAGTCGGGATTGCTCGAGTTTTGCTCAATTTATGACTTAGAATACCAATTTTGAGAATTCCTCGAGAAAATGATTGAGGTATCCTCAGTCGAGTTGGAGTCGAGAGCCGTCTGATGAAACGTCTTAGAATATGGGTGTTAGTGCATAGTTCGTCCGGGGCAGTGCTACCACCTTACCCATTAACCGCCGTGAAGCACTAGTGCACTTGTATTACTGCGTTTCGGTTAAAAAGTTAAGGCCGGTGAAATTAAAGGCACATGAGACTTAACAACTTCACGTCTCAGGGTCGACAACGCATTGGCGATGCCCCATCAGTAGGACCGTCTGCTTGTTTGTCGCCCTATGTGGTACCATAAAATGTATAATAGGTGATGATAGCTCAGTTAGTGACGTTGAATGCCGGGCCGAGAGTCTTGGGTTCAAATCCTACAATGAGTTTGTTTTCGTTGAAGAAAAATCATCGTGAGGAAATCAACTTCAACAATTTTCATCTTCATAAGTTCATCTGGGGGTCCTAAACTAAATAAATGGTCTAGATTATTTTTTATTGCCTGATTTAAGATAAAGTGCCAAACCTATAAATCGACTAGTGTTTTTGAATGAAAAATATATTGAAGAAATCAACTTGAGTATCTCTGACCTAGAAAAGTGTCCTCCGCAGGTCTAAAAGATTATTTTTAAAATTAGCTGATTAATTATGTAACTTACCAGGCCCCGGCCCCTACGCGGGCACGGGCTGCGCGGGCAGCAGGCCGGCGGCGGAGCCCGAGGCCGCGGGCGAGGTCGCCGCCGCGGGCTCCTTGGCGGGCCGCCCCACCCGGTCCCCCTTGATCTTGTCTCCGTTCATTATTGCCTTTATATCGTCCGCGTCTAACGTCTCGTATCTAATGAGGAATTTATTTAATACATAATTAATTAATTAGTTACTAGAAAGAAAGAAACAAATTGATTTGTGACAAAGGGAAAAATAACACATGAAAAAAGTTAACAAAAAGAAACGAGGTACATAATTGCTACAAATCGGTCCTCCAACTCAGCATGTTGTTGGCCAACGTATAGCCAACGCTGATCTTCCGTTGGGGCCGGCAAGTGAAAACATGGCAGGACACAACGCACTACAAATTACTAGGTTTCGGCCCCGGTTTTACTTCCAGCAGTTCAGTTGTGAAATGATAGAAAAAGTGGTTTAAAACATATGTAACTCGATAATAATAAAGTTTTATCTGAGAAAAAGGCTTTTTAGAATATGTTCAGTAGTTCCAGAAATTGACCCCAAATACAAAGAAATTAATTTTACAATGAAATATTACTGTTTAATCAACAAAATGGTGAACAATAAGAACATAAAGATCTCACAGTAATAAATACTTATAAAACATGGAGTAAACTAATACGTGGAGTAAGAGTAATACCCCAAGAGCTATCCATTACACAATATTTTTCAAATTTGAAAGTTGTTTATAGTGTAGCGAGGGTCAAATCAATAAATATCCCAGGGTATTCTTAACACTACGGCCATCTGATCCCAAACTAAGCAGAGCTTGTACTATGGAAACTAAGTAATACCACATATACTACTTTTTTCAAAGTTCACACATACTTATATGGACATTTATACCTGGTCAGAACAAACAGACATTTTCATGCTCATAATTTAATAAAAATAATTCGTGGGAATTGAACCCACAACCTGTGGTATGGCAGTCAGGGCTTGTAACCAAGCTAAATGACTCTTCAAAGTAAGATAAGGGAACGTACCCATACTACGTGACCCATTCTTTTACAATATTTACCCGCCTCACTCCCTTGGTGACCACGCGTAATATATGCCAAGACTAATTTGTACATAGTAATTTTTCAACGATATTTCGCAAATAGAAAGTCAAAAAAAAATTGCTTATTAAGCACGCCATATTTGAATAAAACTAAAAGGCGCGAGATTTCCTTAGAGGTTATTGACTACATGGCTCCCCTGTGACTAAGCGTGGTATTCTGAAGACCTCCCTCCCCCCTGTGAATGGGTTACGTAGTATGAGACGTTCCCTAAGGTAAGTTACTTGAGGAGCGCGTCGGCGAGCGCCTTGTGTTCCCTGGAGTGAGCGCGGAGGATCGCCTTCGCTCGCTCGTAGCTCTCTGACAACAGCTTCTTTATCTCACCATCCACCTGCAACCATAATAAACATCATTAATTTATCAACCGACTTAAAATCGAGAGGATTTTTCGCTATTCTCCATAGTTTAATAAATAATAAAAAAAAAAATCTATTTCACATAGGATGAGTCGTGACAGTTGATGGTTATTTACCCATGTCTTGTGAAATAGCACTTGATTACTCTGAGATACTGTAAATGCTTCATTAGACCTTGCTCTGTTACGGTATCCCCTTATAATGTCGAAATAAACATAAACCATTGAGATACCTTATAAAACACCATGTGTCACAGAACTCATAGTAAAAAAAAAATACTATAGTTACATGTCATTGATTACACAGTGCATCTCTAATACGTGTATTTGAGGTTATAATTATTTTCTAAATTAATATCTTGTTATTTATTTTTTGTTTTTTATTGTCACCTATATTATGTCTCTGTAAATGTAAAATATAAAAGTGAAATAATAAAATAGCCAAAAAGTAAATTAAGATAAAAATTATTAAATTAAATAAACATTTTACATTGCCGAGTTCCTTGCCGGTTCTTCTCAGTTGAAGGCTGACTTCCGAACCTGAGGTAGCTTCAGTAACTTTAAATTTGACCTTCGCTTATTATATCGAAATAAACATAAACCATTGAGAAATCTTATTGAATACCATGTGTCACCCAACTCTTGCTATTTGAAAAATAGTATGGTAGGTAAAAAACTTGCCAGTTCATTAGTATAGGGTCCCAGAGTCTCCTGGGCGGGCATGGGGCCGCGGGCCGTCTCCATGGTGCGGAGGCCGACCTTCTCGCTCATGCCCCACTCGCGGACCATGTGGCACGCGATCGACGTCGCCTGCTTCAGGTCCGACGATGCCCCTGTAATGTTTTAAACATTTATTTTATGCATTTAGAAAAATAATATGAACATGTAGTATATCAGTTATCTGGTTGTCATAGTACAAGGTCTGCTTAGTTTGAGATCAGATGGCCGCGTGAAATGAAAGAAAATATTTTTATTCTAAAAATCACTAATGAATAGTGTGATTCTAATACTTCGAATGTTTCTTACTGAGAAGTGCCGACAATATTCTCACCAGACTCTTTAACAAACGAACTTAGATTTATTATTGACAATATTCGATTATCATCGCATAAGTGAAGAATTATAAGCAATATTAATTATTATTCTAATTTAAAAAAAGACAAAAGACAAGCACCACCTGTTCACAAGTATGAGGCATGTGGGAGCCATCGCCCTCAAAAATCGAAATCCCAATACTAGATACCGCCACTCCAGCGGTTTCGACCGCGTTACCAAGGTTTTCATTTAGGTCAAAAGAATAATAATGCCAATTGTCTAATCGGAACAAAGACTCGTGATGCTAACCTGAGGTGATCTTCTCGGGTCCGAAGATAAGTTCCTCTGCGGCACGGCCACCCATCATGGTGTCCATCATCGCTAGCAGCTGCTGCTTTGTCACGTGGTATCTAGTCCAGAAATAATTTTATAATCTATATACAGGTATCTAGGTAATAGGTAATCTATGTACATAATAGTGTTGTTAAATAATCTCGTTCCCTGACATTACAGCTTACTAGGGTTGGCTTTGATAATTAATTATATTTTTACGGGGTATTTTGTAACACGTTGTATATATAAATTAATGTTTGTATGTATGTCCTTTATAGAATCTTAACGAATTTTAATGCAGTTTTCAGCAATAGATAGAGTAATTCAAGAGGAGGGTTTATAACCAATATTGAAAGCGGGCAATGCCACAGGGCGCAGCTAGTAGAGAAAATAAAGAATAATATAATAATTAAGGTTTTTTTTTAATAATTTTTATAATTACGAATTTAGGAATAAGTATCTTACCTTTCTTTGGCTGGTATGTAGGCCGTGTGGCCTAGCGAAGGCCCCCGCGGCATTATTGTCACCTTGTGTAGCGGATGGGAATCCTGTAATGTCAAAAACATTATATATATAGGCATAGACAAAATAAGGTTCGTTGGTTTGGTGGTTAGACCCTGACCGCCACGCCGGAAGTCGCGGTTTCGATTCCCACCCAGGACAAAGATTTGTGGCCATGAACATGTGTCTGTTTTGTCGTCTGGGGTCTTATTGTCGGTATAAATTAGTATTTATATATGACAAGCTCTCCCCCGCGGTTTTACCCGCGTTCCCGTGGGATGTCACATGTATTATACATAAAAACCTTCCTCTTCAATCACTCTATCTATTAAAAAAACCGCATCAAAATCCGTTGCGTAGTTTTAAAGATTTAACCATACATAAAGATTTAAGCATACTCGTACATGGGGATATAGGGACAGAAAAGCGACTTTGTTTTATACTATGTAGTGGTGTTTGAAGAGTAGGTTGCCTGGAAGAAATTGCTTTAGCAATAAGGCCGCCTGAATTTTTTGCATTAATAATGTTTGTACAATACATATATTTATTTTCTTTCTATGGTGTGAACAATAAAGTATATTTGTATTGTATTTAGAAGAAAAAATATTTTTTATATGAAATGCTTTTGACACACACAACGGAAAATGTCAAACACATAATTTGTACACGCTCGCAGCTGATGTAATAGAACAAATTTCAATAATAAATAAATAATAATAATAAATATCCCCAAGACATTCTTCACACATGTCTGGTTAACTGAAACAAGGTTACCTGATCCCAAGTTAAGCAGAGTGTACTGCTTGTAGTATGGCTACCAGGTAACTGATATACCTACTACATATACTACTTTTTAAATACATACTTATATAGATATTTACACCCAGACACAGAACAAACAGCCATGTTCATGCACACAAATGTTTGTTCTGGGTGGGAATCGAACCCGAGACCTTTGGTTTGGCAGTCAGGGTCCCTAACCACCAAGCCAACTGGCCTGTTTATGCATTGAGTAAAGAGGTTTTAATCTGACAAAAAAACCTTTAAAAATATATAAATAATATTAGTTACCTTAGTATAATATGCGACGACGGCGTGTCCACCCTCATGGTAAGCGGTGATCGCGTTGGCCTCCTCGTCGGGTAACCGGGACCTTCGCTCGGGACCCATCAGGACCTTGTCCCTCGCCTCCTCCAGGTACTTCATTGTTACGTTTTTAGCGCCGTCTATTGCTGCCCTGGTATACAAGTATAAAGTTTTGTCAAAAACTAATTAATATCTTACTCTTATGGAAAAATCCTGTGTTTGTCCAGGTTATAAGCTATCTATGTGGCAAATTTCATCCAAATTTGTTAAGTAGTTTTTGTGTGAAAGAGTATCAAACATTAATGAATCCATCCTAACGAACTTTCAAATTTATAATATTAGTACGGTTAACTAGACACTCCTATCTAATCTATATAACATGGAAATTGTCAATGTTGGACGTGGATCAATCAACAGGCCTGTGGCTCAGTGGCTAGATACCCTGACTGCCTCGTCAAGTCGTGCATTCCATATCCACTTAGAATAATTTGTGTCCATAAACCACACAAAAAAGTAGTGTGATACAAAGAGTAAAAACTCCTTAATTTGGGATCCAATATAGAGAACTGTGTGTAAAGAATGTTCCTGGATATATATACTAACTTTTATTAATCAAGAGAAAACAAGTATTAATATCTCAAGACATTCTTCACACACGGTTACCTGATCCCAAGTTAAGGTTGTACTGCTTGTAGTATGGCTACCAGGTAACTGATATACTACTTTTTTAAATACAAACTTGTATAGATATTTACACCCAGACATAGAATAAACAGACATGTTCATGCACACAAATGTTTGTCCTGGTTCCTCTAATCACCAAGCCAACTGGCCCCTAAAACATTTACTTATTATCATACAACAATATAGCTTTAGTTTTTCTAGTGTATGATTTATTTCACTCACTTGAGAGCCGCCTGGTTGACCATGTTCTCAAGATCAGCCCCGGTGAAGCCGGTGGTTCCTCGAGCCAGGATGTCCACATCCACGTCAGTGTTGGCCCGCACCCTCGCGACGTACAGCTCCAGGATCTCACGACGACCTCCGTAGTCTGGAGTCGGGACATTCACCTGGACATTGAAATTTTAATCACAAATTAAAGAAATATATATATATATATATATGCCACTTGGGCCGACAAACAAGCAGACGGTACACCTGATGGTAAGTGGTCACCGCCGCCTATGGACATTTGAAACACTAGGAGCATCGCCAATGCGTTGTCGACCCTGAGACGTGAAGTTGTTAAGTCTCATGTGCCTGTAATTTCACCGGCCCCCTTACCTTTCTAAATATATAGTAATACAATTGCACTACTTCTTCACGGCGGAAATGGGTAAGGTATCTAACATAATTATAATTAAACATCTTTGTTCAAAAGTTTTACCGGTTTCGTTGGATCCATGAATGACCAAATAAATTTTTTATGAGTATTTCTCATAGCAAGTGCATTGTATTCGGTTTTTGATAAATAAATGTTTTGAAGCCGATTTCAAAATACCGACTGTTGGGACTATATGATAGTAAGAAACACCTAATAAGGTGTGTTGAAGCCTCGCCATGCGCAAATGACTGCGCATATATAGCAAAGTACTCATTCACATTTATGCCATATTTATTTTTTCTTTCTTTTTGATGTAAATCATTAGTTATGTGTAAAAAAAAAAGTGTGTGTGTATTAGTATTTACAACTTTACAGAAATTGGTTAAATAAAGCTAAATTAGATAAAGTTTAAGCAAAAGGCTTTTATTATCATAGACATTGATACAAATAATACAATAATAAAGTTAAATAATCTTGTTCCCTGACATGACAGCTTACTAGGGTTGCTGGGTTTGGTATTTGGTTTTACGGGGTATATTCTAACACGTTGAATAGATCAGGGGTTGCCAAATGGCGGACCGCGATTCGCATCCGGACCACAGACCCATTTTGTACGGATCGCGAGAACACAGCAACTTGCACTACAGAGTACATAATGTAATAAAATATGTACAAACATACCTGTGTTATTTACGTAGTTTTTATTTTTTTATATTTGTTTATTAAATATTTTTTTCTTTAAATGTGCGGTCCACGATGGTCAATTTATTTCTTAAAACGGACCTAGAGCGAAACTAATTGGTGACCCCTGATATAGATTATTGAAGGCATACCTCAACATCGAACCTTCCGGGCCGCAGCAACGCCTGGTCGAGGTCATCCCTCCGGTTGGTGGCACCCAGGACTATCACACCCTCGTTCTGATGGAAGCCGTCCATCTCTGATAGCAGTTGGTTTATTGTCTGTAAAAATATATCTATTATATTAGTAAAAACTCTATTGAACTTATTTAAGGCGTTATCTTATGGGGCTGTTTTCTCGGCTGAGAATTTCATAGTAAAAAAAACTTTTTCTAATAAAATAAGTTACATTTATTTTATAAAGCTGCAAAATGCAAAAATCTAAAAGAAACAGTCCATAAGATCACTTACGCCAGTGTAATTTTGTACTTGACATGGGTAGTGCACCATTATGTATAGATAACATAAAATGCGACCTTATGTCAACTTGCTATAGCCGCTATTTGACTGACACAAAGTATTGAACTTTGCACAGCTTCGATAGGGCGAACTACATCAATAACTTTAAAAATTATAAGTTAGTAAGGACGCCTTTTGACTGACGCGGAGCTGGGAGGGTAGAGAGGCGAACCGTGAATTGACCAATCTCCGTGCTCGAAATCTCCACCTAACAAACACTTTTCACTGCTCATCTTCGCTCCACTCAAGCTCCGCGTCAGTGGAAACGCACCCTTAGAGGTTGTCCATTACTTATAGGACTTAGAGTCACAATTGGTACCGCCATGTGGCGCTGCTATTGAATTCCCAGAATTGTTATTACTCTTTGGTAATATTTTTATGATCCGATTGGGTTTTAAGGGAAAATTCCGGAACATTGGGAAAAATGATAGTGCTTTTTTCTTTAGGATATTGTATGGGCTTTGAAAAGAAAAAAAAAGAACTGCTAGTATAATTAATACAGAAGACTAATTTTCAGTTTACACAGTTAGTTTACCTTAGTTCCCAAAGTGGTCAAGATGATCCCACAGGGGCCTACATTAATACCATAGTTAAATCTAATATTCACATTTTTTGTCGAATATTGGGAATACGGTAGAAATGTAGCTGTCCACTGAAACCAGCACAATTTTGAAATTGTTTATGAGAAAGAAGTCTGGGAACCCTAGTTTACCTGATTAGCATAAGGATGTAGAACACTGTTGGTCCGCTTGGCGCCGACTGAGTCTATCTCGTCGATGAATATCACACACGGAGCGCGCTCCTTGGCCGCCTCTGTTGATAACAATTAGAATTTATTAACTAGGCTTTACCACGCTGTTTCACCTGATTTATCAATCGTTTTTTTTTTTATTTGACTATATATTCAAGGCTCCATCAATATTTGGTATGATGTTACCCCGGCATAGTCAAAGGATATTGCTAGTTATGTGTCGCCTTCAATAATTGCATCTCAACTACAATGGACTCGTGGTTCTAACGCCAAGCATCGTGACGCCAATGAGATACCTCACTTCGGTCAATTATCTTTTTAGTCATAATTTAGTTTAATTTCTATTTGTAATAAATTTATAAGTAAATTATTATTTTTGCATTTTTGGCTGTGACGTATTTTTTTTTCTAAATACGAACTTGTATAGATATTTACACCCAGACACAGAACAAAGAGACATGTTCATGCACACAAATGTTTGTCCTGGGTGGGAATCGAACCTATCAGTTGCGGCGTGGCAGTCAGAAAAGCGAAAACTAACACATATTGATTACTTTATAGAAACTACCAAAACCGTATAATTTACAGGAAATAAAGAAGCTTATTTATTTTATCTACTTACTAGCTGTCCCCCGCGGTTTCACCCGCGTTCATCGATATCATATATAGCCCATATCCATTAAGGAAAAATCCCGCGTCGAACGGTAGCAGTCCCAACCCGATATGCTCAGTATCAAAACAATTGAGCCAACAGTTGGTTTGATGTTTAGCGACCCTGACTGCCGTAGTACGTCGTACGTACCCAAAAAAAACATTTGTGTGTGCGAAAATGTCTGTTTGTTCTGGATCTGGGTGTAAATATAAGTATGTATTTAAAAAAAAAAAGTAGTATATGTCGTATATAAGTTATCTGGTTTCCATAGTACAAGCTCTGCTTAGTTTAGGACCTGTACCTTTACCATGAGTTTTTAACGTACGTACTCGCTAGCGACGGCGTAAAACATTTCTATGGCACAATTGTACAGCGCCACTAGCGGTCACCTAAAGAACTAAAATCGATAGTACGAGTCGATAGGCAAAACCTATCGAAATGTAAACACTAGCGAGTAACGTTTTTTAGCCTTTGCTATAGAAATTCGGTAGACAGACACAAATTTGACAGTTGCTATCGAGTAATACTGTATCGATAGTAGTTTACTCTCTAGTGACTAAAGTAAGTTTCGATAGCAACTCATGGTAGAGGTACAGACGGGCGCGTGTAAAGAATGTCCCGGGATGCTATCAAGTGGAGCAGGAGCTGAGGGTATACTGACTGAAGAGGTCCCGCACCCGGCGCGCGCCCTGGCCCACGAGGATCTCGTCGAACTCGGGGCCGGCGGCGTGGAAGAAGGGCACGCGCGCCTCGCCCGCCACGGCGCGCGCCAGCAGCGTCTTGCCGGTGCCGGGCGGGCCCACCAGCAGCACCCCCTTGGGCAGCTTGCCGCCCAGCGACGAGAACTTCTCCGGGGACTTCAGGAACTCCACCTGCGGGGTACGCATACTCTATATTGTTCTGTGCCAGGCGTCAATACGTTGATAAGTCGAGAATTTTTTAGCTTAAGTGACTTTAAATTTAACCTTCATAAGTGCCCTCCGAGGGCCTAAACTGAATAAATGGTTTTGAATTTCGCACTTCCTGGCAGGGCCACCATCACGGATTTGAATTCCGAGTCTGTCGCTATTTTGTCCTCGAATATCAAATTTTGTCGCGCCCTGATTCAAAAGTTATAAGGGTTTTTAGGTATCTCGAGAACTAGAGCACCTAGCGAAGATCTGCTTCCAGAATTAGTCACACCTAAAAACCCTTATAACTTTTGAACCAGGATATTCGAGGACAAAATTCGAGACGTTGAGCGACAGACATGGAATTCAAATCCGTGATGGTGTGAATGCCAGAAAGTGCCACACGAGAATGTACACTTTCTGAGCAGCCATTAGTTTTTGGGGCTCTCGATACGATGACGATACGCTTACGATAGATGTTCGTGTTCAGGGCAAAGCTCAGTCTATCAAAAAAAAAAAACAGTCGAATGGAGAACCTCCTCATTTTTGTAGTCAGGTAAAAAGAAGGTACACACGACTACCCTAGAAATAAGAAGACACCATTTGAAACCAAAAGCAACCTTCAAAAGAACTCTTATTAGATAAACCATCAGCATTCTCAGTTTCCAACGCATGCTCAGCTACAGCATCGATAGCTTTCTCCCCAATGGTCCAGAGATCGGTGGCTAGACCCCCTCCCCCTAGACTCCCTCAGACCCTTGGGGCCGGCGTCTTTGACCAAGCTTTCCCAATAACCCAAGTCTAAGCACTTGGCTAATGAACTTGCACAATGGGAAGGTCTGATCCAGTGTTGCCAATTTAGCGACGGCTTTTATTTTAATTCTTAGCGACTAAGAGCCGCGAATCAGTTTTAGCGAATTTCTACCTACTTTTGATATTGAGTCTAGCGACTTGAATTTATAGGAGTTGGCAACACTGGTGATCCCTACAAAAAGACATTCTCACAACAACTTTCAACTCGCTATAGCGACTATTGATATTATAGTCTAGCGAATTGAATTTATAGGAGTTGTCAACACTGATCCCTACAATACGACATACTCACAACATCTTTCAACTCCTGCTTGGCTTCGTCAGCGCCCTTCACGTCGTCGAAGGTGACCGAGATGTCCTCAGGATCCACCTCCACTTGGTTGCCCAGATGGATCCTGCGCATGTTCAGGTATCACAACTGGTTATTGTGCATATGGTTATTGTATAAAGTAATATGTCAATATTGTTTATTAACAACGATTAGTTATTATTGTACTTGAACCGGGAATCGAACCCAGGACTTCTGAGTTTATAGGCGAGCTTCATACCATTTGCAAATTTAAAATGTTTCCCTTTCTAAAAACCTATTTCCAACTTTAACAAACATAAACAAAATTTTTAACCAAATCGGTCCAGCCGTTCTCAAGTTATAGGCTTACCAAGGAACGAACGAAGATGGCCGTGTGTAAAGAATGTCCCAGGATAATTATTTATTCAGATAACTGGGAATCTTTATGGATATTTACCTGAAAACCGTCCCGCTGACAGAGGCCATGAGACTGACAAAGATGGCCAGGAACAAGACAATAGTCAGGAGCTGCTGGACCAACTTGAGGTACTTGGACGCTTTGGTGCCGCGCGCGTTGTCTGGGTGGGACCCTGCCGATAATATAGTTAAGAAACTCTGTTATAACAGCTAAAATACCAGTTCTTTCTTCAATACCACATGGGCCGATAAATAAGCAGACGGTCCACCTGATGGTAAGTTGTCACCGCTTTCTATAAACAATTACAACACCAGGGCATCGCCAATGCGTTGTCGGCCCTGAGACGTGAAGTTGTTAAGTCTTATGTGCCTATAATGTCACTGGCTCTTACCTTTGTAACCGAAACACAGTAATACAATTGCACTACTGCTTCACGGCGGAAATGGGTAAAGTGGTAGGGCCGCCTTTAAACTATTGGAGGCTTTAGGCACTAGAATAAGGCTATGCTATGAGAGCTCTAAGAGCGCGACACAACGATCCGATCTAGACAGGCCAGTTGGCTTGGTGGTTAGCGACTCTGAGCCAAGCCGAAGGTCGCGGGTTCGATTCCCACTCAGGACAAACATTTATGTGCCTGAACATGACTGTTTGTTCTGTGTCTGGGTGTAAAATACCTATTTAAGTATGTATTTAGAAAAAAAAAGCAGTATATGTAGTATATCAGTTGTCTGGTTTCCATAGTACAAGCTCTGCTTAGTTTGGGATCAGGTGGTCGTGTGTAAAGAATGTCCCAGAATTTTTATTTATTATTTATTTATTACATGAGTTTTCTGTAACCTCTGACCCTCAAACGGCTTCCATTCCTTCCAAACTAGGGGGCACCAGGAATCGCGGGGCCTAAGGTACTTCCCAGAGTGCCCTAGTACGTCCCCAGACGAACTCTGCCCAACAAGCTCTAATACTTCAAAGATAGTACAAAATTCACATACCAGCCAAATATCCCTCAGCGAAGGCAATTTTGATCTTATCCTTCTGCTGGATGGTGAGATGAGACATGTCCTCATTGAGAAGCTTCTCCAGACGCGGTGCCACATCAGGACCTATCTGCTGCTTCTCTGTATTCTCCGTTGCATTGAGGCCTGAATGGTAAGAGAAAAAAATATTTTAGATTCAAAAATCATTATTCAACGGCATTCCAGTATACAGTTACTCTTGGCATGGTGGTTAAGTACTCTTACAGGTCACGGGTTTGATTCCCACCCAACACAAACATATGTGTACATAAACATGTATTGTTTGCTCCTTTTTTCATTTATAACACAATTCTCGTGGGTTAAAGAGAATTTTATGTGTTAATCCAAATTATAAAGTATTTTTTTTTATTACGAATGTGCTTGCCTTTGGCCTTCGACTGGCCCCAGAAGGAGTTATGACGAGGCCGGGGATGTAGCACGCTTACCCAGAAAATGCCTATTCACTCTGGCCTTGAAATACATCCTATAGAAGACCGACAAACACAACCCTACGACGATGTTCAAGGCTCGTTAATTTCGCCTCAACTAGCGAAACATCACCGAATCTCCTGGCACGACGATTAGAGTCAAGGACCTCCAGCTGGTATTTGGCAGATCCATCCCAGAGGTGACAACAGTACTCCATGCACGATCAGACTTGTGCTTTTTGTATTTGTCTGTATCTGTATTTTTTTTCCCGGGACATTCTTCACACATGGTTACCTGATCCCAAATTAAGCAGTGTAGTGCTTATACTATGGCTACCAGGTAACTCATATACTATATAATATAGATATTTACAGTCAGACACAAAACAAACAGAAATGTTTATGCACTCATGCATATGCTCATGTTTGTTCGAGATGAGAATCGAACCCACGACCTTCTTGGCAGTTAGGGTCTCTAACCATCAAGTCAATTGGTCCGTCAAATCAAGAATCTGTTAAGTCGTTTCTTGATTAAGTAACAAACATCACAAACTTTCACATTTATAATATTAGTAAGGAGAACGAAAGGATTATACTAGTATAGAACATTATAGAATTATATAAAGTAATCATAAGTGTTTTAAAGAAACGTTTATATTACCTTTCTCGACATGGGAATCGAACCCAGGATATTGAGTTTTAGGTCACAGGCGATTAGGTAAAATATCTGTTATTTACAGGCAGCGGCGGCCTTACCCACTGCGAGGCTCCGGGCGGCAAGTCATTGCGAGGCCCTTCGTTAAAAGTATGTGTTGCGAAAGTAAGTCTGGTTGTTTGGATTAGGTATTTGTCATGTTTGACAAGAAATGCTAAAGTTATACAAATTGATAAAATTTGAAATCCATTTATTTTTTAATTTGCTTGGGTTGCGCGAGGCCCCGGGCGATTGCCCCGTTCGCCACCCCCTAAGGCCGCCTCTGTTTACAGTTACAGTTCAACAACTTTAAATTATAACTTTGAATTCCTATAGCATGCTTCAAACTTTCTTAGGATATGGTATGGAACCCTTATCTTTGTGGTCTGATAAAACATCTGGCCAAGAAGTAATTTTTATTTCTTCTTTATACCACATCGGCTCAAAAATATGATATGATATATCTTTTTTTTAAAGAATGTGGTTCTTCTATTCGTGGGGTGTATCTTCTGAAGTAACCAGACTCTTTTATAAATAATACTGTTAGTCACAATATTTCATTCATAAAGCCGTTCATAAACTTATTTAACTTATACTAACCAATGAACTTACGCAGTCTATTGATAAGATTGGGGTTCCTCTTGAAGTCTGCATGGATGCTCCTCTCAGTCTTGAACCCTCGCACTTGTATGTTGTATTTGAACGTGCTATCTTGGATGCTCTTCGCTAGCAAACCAACAAAATTGTCTGTGAAGCTGAATCTGTGGAAACAATTGTTTTTTTTATTAATACTAGCAGACTTGGCAGATGATGTTCTGCCCAGTGGGGCTGTGAACTAATAGTAACTTAACTACAGGGTCCGACTGTCAAACAGACTCACCCGCAACCTCACCAGACTAACAAGGAACAAGATCCGCAAGGTCATTGCCATATTAACCGGCCACTGTCCCTTCAACAAACACCTATGTACCATAGGTGTGACAGACAGCCCTCTATGCAGAGGGTGCATGGAGGCAGAAGAAACGCCACAACACGTGTTTTTAGAGTGCTCCAGCGTGGCAGATCAACGGGCACAGATACTCCAATCCCCAGCATCGCTCCCAGGAGCCTGCAGCAACCTGAAAAGGTTGCTAGCTTTCTGGGACAAACTGGGATGGCTGCAGTAGTAGGCTGATGCACAATGGCCCATTCAAGAGGCTAAGTGCGGAGGAAGTCCTGTATAACTAACTAACTAACAGGGTCCAACTTTAAAAAGAACCCCAAAATCCAAAAAAAAATTAAAATCGACCAAGTTGATATTAAAAGATTTTTGACATTAATAGAAAATAATATAATTTTGTACCTTAAGGACATTCATAGAATCTGTATTAAATAAAATTAACAGACACATACCATGTAACTGGCCATTGAAAATAAGGAATAAGATAAAAAATGATTACAATTAAGAGTAGTGACAATCAAAGTAATCATATTAATTGGTCTTAAATATAAAAGGAATTTTAAGTAAGTGAGTGAGTACCTCTAAGAGATACCTTCAAAGTATTACATACTATAGGAAATTAACAGTGACTCCATATCAAACTGCAACCTTAAAGGATACAGAAGGTGTATTGATTTTTTTCAGTAAACAATTTTAGAAAAAAAATTGGCTTGGGATACCATATAAATAGGGATGTGACATATGTCAAATCAGCAACTTTTTATTAAATTAGAGAATGATGAAATGTATGAAGGTTTGTATGAAATTGCAAGTTGTGACATCACAACTGTACAGCATCAAAAGTTATACTATTTCGCCATCCATTGACTAAAAGGTTGCTAAGTGTGGCTTAGATATAGGTTAAAATCATAAATTTTATAAAAAATATGTTAAATTCCAAATAACAATGGAATATTTATAAATAAATGCTAGATATTTTAGTAATTATGCAAAAATGTTGGAATTTACAGTTCTTATTAGATTTTGCAAGAAATTGTCAATTACGTAAATTTACGAGTATTTCATAGCTATTACATCATCCATATAATCTGTTGTCCCTTTGCAAATCCATTGCAATCTGGGAATTAGGTTTCACAAATTGGGATTCATGTTTTTGAAGTGAAATCTTCTTAAGGCATGTTGGGCATTTTTGAGATGGGTAATAACAATTGAAATTGCCACACTGTTGCCGACACCCCTGTATATTTCTGTTATACATGCCCAATTTACATGAGAGTTGAGTTTGGATTGGAATACATTGGTAATATGACTAATCTATCAGAGAATACAAACACCATTTATACAATAGCTACCGCCTAGCAGTTTAACCAATGTTTAGAGTGATTTCACACATTGTCCGATCTGAATCTGAGAAAATACAGATCTCTTTAGATAGATATCAGATACTATAGAGAAATCAGAACTAGTGCATAAACTACCAAACATATAGTTTGATGACTACTCCAGACCATATTTTCACAGATTTGGATGTCCGAACCTTCCAGCATCCATAGGTGCTCTTGGGATAAAATGAAGACTGAGTCCTTATCATTATTAGGTATCCCATTCAAAAAGACCTAGATACTCTTAAGCTAGTACAAAGGACACACTAGATGTGGTAGATTTGCCACCTTTCTACGCTAATATTCTTTAATAAAAATGTGCATAACTAAATGAAAATTATTTAAGACCTTACCTGGTGTTCCTCCCTCGAAAGTCCACCGTAACAGTCGGCGTTTCTGTCCATCCATTTTTGTTCTTTTCGAACGAATCTGCCGAAACGTAGGAAACCTTCCGACACGAGGATAACCCCGACAGGTGCCTTACAGGTGCTCGCGAGGACCCGGCAACCGTCACTAGTGACCGCAAGTCTAAGTTACGCATCTCACTTAGTGCATTCTTATCGAAGTTTTTAACAGCTTCCTCTAAACTTTCACGGCAGATTGATGGATCATAAGCTCCAGATGAACCCTCTTTCCCTTTCACATGTTTACTCCTTCCACTGCTCTGTTTCCTCTGCTTAAAAACACTCGAGTACCTTGACGATAACTGACTAAAACTAACTAAAATCTGCAATGACAAAAGGTTATGAGATGACAAAACATTTTTGTTTTTATCATGTTCCAGTGTAAGCACATTGTTATATTTATACGGTAAAGATATTTACCTGGTTTTGACTGTTGATGGAATTCAGTGAGAACATGTTACATGAAGATGAGATGTGAATTTTTTTACTTTTATTTTGTAAGTGCACTCGAAAATTTTGTAGGCTCTTACGTCAAACAAATTTTCGTGTTAAAAAAATTAATAGTGATGTATATTCCTGTTGAAGCCAGTCACAAACTAAAAAATACATTAAAATGAGTAAAACATATTCAACTATTTTTATATAAGTAAAACCTTTGAATAAACAAAAATTTTATGCAGCACCGCGATCTTCATCTTCATAAAGCTAAGTTATCATGGGTTTACTATGCGTCTCTCGTAGATATTAGTCTCACAAATCATTTGCATTATCTCAGCACGATTGCGAGAAACACTAATAGTAGGTAACAATTTACTTTGTGTAAAGTTATTGAGTGCCTGGTAATTTATTGATTTCTTCTTTTTTGGAGGACACCAATCGGCTTTATTGTTTTAACACTATATAACATAAATCAAAACCGGTCTTTAAGGAAAAAAGCGCCACAAGAATTACAAAAAGTTATGGCAAACTAAATAGGGCTTGTGAAATATAAAGGTAAAGCAAATATTACTATCAAAAATTTCAAAAAGATGACTGAGTCATACCTATAAGGAATTTAGTGTATACCGTTATTATAAATATCGATATTAATGAATTACACAAGTCGATTTTGCACAACATTACTGTCACCTCAATCTATTGTTTATGCATTAACATGATTTAAATATAGATAAGAAACTTGTTGAATGATAATTTCAGAAAAAAATAATTTAAGTGACTTAAATCTCTGTAAATAATAATATATTTCCAAGAATAAACACAGTACTTGTATTTTAAATATAAACGTATTTAATAAAGACTTATGTTAAAGCTATCAAGGACTAACAAATATTTTTTAATATATAATTCTCAACTTTTGTTCATGTTTTTGAACGGTCTCTGTTTAGTTGTTCTCTGTTTTGTCTATGCTTTATTTGGACAGTAAATTCCAAAATGGCGACGAGCGATGACGAGCCTATGCATTTATATGAAGTTTTTCAAAACTGTTTCAATAAAATAGCGAATAAACAACAAGGTGAGTGAGAAAATGCATACCGTGGCCCATCTCGCGTTCCTCGAAAGAACTATGTCGGGAAAGTGAAGTGTTTCATAGTGAAAATCTCTCAAAGTGTTTGCGTGTTATGCCATTTCAGTGTCGAAAAGCAACAGCATTTTTTTCAAAATACATTCGTATAATTCAACCTACGCTTGCTAAATGCCTTGGTTAGCTATCTTCAATGGTTAACGCAAGTGTTTTATTACCGTAAAACGCTTGACAACTACTTTGGAAGCCCACAAAGGCTATGTTTTGATCACGCAATTGAATTCGAAATGTGCCAGTACCATTGTGCTGCTGTAAATTCAGTGCGAATCTGAATTGTTTCTCGAGATTTATTCGCTTGAACGTGTCGCGTACTTGATAATAAGGTAACCTAGAGGGTAAGATCGTGAAAAATTGGTAAATATTAGCATATTTAGTCATTGCAAGACCTGCAAGTATTCGTGATGCATTTTTTTTGTAGTTTTGTATCAATGGACACATTATAGTCAGCCTCTGTTGTTGTTAGTAGGTACGCGGAATTAGATCGCAAAACGCAGTTTTTATGTTCTCTTTGTGCCTATGTTTACAGATTGAATTTGTTTATTTACACATGTTTGAGCGCGGACATTGTTAGCGTCTATAAATCGACTATTTATCATTACTACGTTGGGAATCTTGGCTGGTCGGTAAATATTATTATTTAAAAACTTATAATAAGCCTGAACAAAACTTCCTGAAGACTAAGATTTATTTTTTCAATACTTTTACTTTATTGTGTGTTTTACATTACTGAGGTATACGATTTATTCAAATAGACTTAAGTAATAGGTTTTACTCTCAACAGAAGATTGTGCTAAGCCATCACAACTTATTCTAATCTTAGGTTAAGTACTTCAATCTGAAATAAACAATTCCAGCCATTATGCGATTATATATTACTTAAATTAGAACTGTTCCTTACAAAAGAGTAATTAGATGACATCTTACTTGACTAAAAGTTATAAAATCACATTAATTAAAGGCTCCACACACATCCCAGTACTATAAGGATACATCAGCGTCTCTTCCAACAAAGAAACAAATCCTCTAATCGTCCATGCCTGTAATTATTGCAATGCAAACCACTAGATGGCACTATATACCTCTTAAGTTGTTGCAAGCTGGCTCATCATCTCGCTCTTATCATAATTAAACACAGAGAAATCTATACTTTATAATACTGTACTGCGAAATAACCATTTAAGTATAGGAGGTAATTTTGGTTTGAACATCATGATTTTACTATAGTAGACCTCCTGTAATCTGACAAACGTTTTGCAGGGCAATATCGGACTATCGAATTTGTTAGACTATAGAGTACTGCCTAATAACCACTATAAACCAGTTTTTTTTTAAAAGAGTACCTTGTTATCTGACATTACAGATCAAAATTATAATGTTGTTAATAAACAAGTACAGGGGGCACCAGATTAGACAGGGGCCAGATTACTGGGGTTCCACTATATTAATCAATTATATCTCTATTGGTAGTCCAACTTAATTAAACAATCTTCTACGAAACATATCTCTATTACAGTTACCCTCAGTCTATTTTTATTTGTCTCGGTATTTCATAACCTTTTAATGTTGAGTGAGTAACACAAGTGAGTGACTCGCACAACACCTTAGTCTTTTTGTTATTAACAAATCATTATGTCTGTACTTCAGAGACATCTGTAACTGCCCTGTGTATGTCTGTAATTGGCACAGACATCAGACTGTTAATACTGAACCAAAATTACTTTGTAATTATTTCATGTTTACCTATTTGAATAAAGGAAAAAATAAATAAAAAAAGTTACTCTCCTATGTCTTACTAAGTACTCCAGAGTTTCATTAACTATTAAGGGACTCCTCTTGACTTTTCTTGCTTTAACATTTTACTTTTGTTATTAGTTTCAGATGGGCTGGGTAGTGGTTAGATACCCCAACTGCCATATCAAAGGTTCTAGGTTTGATTGTAAATAGGTTATATTTAGACCCCTCTGTTATGACATAATCCGCTCAGGACGTTCTGAACACATCTGATCCCAAACTCGGCCAGCTTATACTATGGAAACCAGATAACTGATATACCTACTGTCTTTTCTTACACTTAATGCATACATATAGATTATATAGGTATATATTTACACTGTAGCGCACTGTAGCGCTCGCTCCAGCAGGACACATCTTTATGTACAAAATCTTATTTTGAAAAGAGTAATTGCTGAGTATATTGCCGGCTCTTCTCAGTAAAAGCAACCTTCCGAACCGGTGTTAGAGTCTGACCATTCATAAGTGCCTGTGAAGGCCTATTTGAATAAAT
The DNA here is from genome assembly GCA_907165245.1 of Habrosyne pyritoides. Lineage (NCBI taxonomy): Eukaryota > Metazoa > Arthropoda > Insecta > Lepidoptera > Drepanidae > Habrosyne > Habrosyne pyritoides. Next base: position 1,715,038 of record OU015612.1, read on the forward strand.
ATTTCATTTCTGTAGAACAGACATGTCCATACAAATGTTTGTCCTGGGTAAGAATCGAGCCCACAACCTACAGTGTGGCTGTCAGTGTCTCTAACCACCAAGCCAACTGGCCCATCTTTAAACAGGTTTAGAAATTAATACTAACTCAATAACATAGGCAGGTGTAATTATATACTGCATCTTATTATGAATAAAATTACTATTAATACGTAAATATAGAAATCCTTTGTTTTATCAATTGCAATATAGTCTGTCTACAATAAGAAGTCCCTTTTGGCGGCAAAGAACGTCATTGTAAAATCAACTTTATTTGTATAGAAATAAGGTTCAACTATTGATCCCTGGTTAAATTTATGAAGATCTATATCAGTGTTTCCCACCCTTTACTTCGCCGAGGGTCCCCGAACCAAAAATAATATTTTCATGTCATTTTTAAGTTTCAACAATAATAAGAAAGACACAACTAACTTAATTATCTATCTGAATTTAAAATGGAAACAATACAGATACAATATATTTATTAATGAAGGATCTTTAATAAAAGATTACGCTTGATAATCATTAATTACTTTCACTTTCTAATTTATTAGTTTTCTCGCTTTTTTTCTTCGAAAATGTAATCGAACCTATTACGCCCCCCCCTGACATTTCCCTACGCCCGTGCCCCCTTGGTTGATCTTAATCTCAAATGTGTACATTTTTCTATAACATTGTTATTCGTCAAAGGGGACTTCTTATATTGGACAGATTATAGTAAGTAATATATGTATATATAATACGTATATGTAACAAGGCCACTATGATGATTGATAAATGTTCTTGATTGATTGACTGTATTGGTATTATGTACCTATTTAACTGATGCCTATTTAGATCATGCGAAAGTTTGTGCAGATTGATGTATTGATGTTGTATCTGTTGTTGTTTCACTCGATTTCCCGTGGTATGTAACATTTTCCCGGGATATATGGTATCCTATATGTTATTCCAGGGTATGGTCTATCTATGTTATTAGTTTCATCGATATCGATACGGTAGTATTTGCGTGAAAATGTACTAAACATTCATACATTTTGGTGACAGATTTTCAACTTGAGTGTAGCCATTCTGGTTGGTACTACAAAAACAGCTACGTGAAGCAGTAGTGCACATGTATTACCTACTATGTTTCGGTTAGAAAGTTAAGGGGGCCGGTAATATTACAGGCACATGAGACTTCAACTTCACGTCTCATGGTCGACATCGCATTGGCGATGCTCTGGTGTTGCAAATGTCCATAGGCGGGGGTGACCACTTACCATCATATTTATAAGAATTGCTTCACTTTGTAAAACGTACAAAAGTTGTATCAAAGATTTTTGTAGGCAGAAAGAGAGCTTTATTTAATTGTAAGTAAGTACGAATTAACAATTTCACGTCTCAGGGTCGACAACGCATGGGCGATGCCCCTAGTGTTGCGAATGTCCATAGGCGGCGGGGACCACTAACCATCAGATGGACCGTATGCTTGTTTGTCGGCCCAAGTGGTATAAAAAAATAAATAAATAGGTGTTCTTTTGCCACTGCTAGTTCCATCGTATATGGGCCAAATAAGCGAGCAGACAAACAAACCGCCGTGACTAAACCGTGTAGATTTTGTATAGGATATTAGCTACCAAATACACTTGTGTAAATAATTCCAAACCAAACACACGAAGGTTCTTGGTTAACCTAAACGAAATGACATTATTTTAATCGTATCTTAATACTGATTATGATATTGTAGCTAAGGAGGTTTGATATTTCGTTTTCATTCCTCGAATACCTGAAAAGCGACTCCTCGCTCATTTACAAATCAGAATAGTATGTTAACAGTTCCTACGTTAATAACTTTATTTTAATATTCATGATGATCTTCTTTATTCGTTTGTAATGTTGTGTCTCTCTCTCTCATCGTAGTTAGTACTGCTGTCACCAAACTGGCTCTCAAACATGTGGGTCTCCCTCAAGTTGAATCGACTCTAACCTATATATTTCGTTACAAATGCGACAATACTACCACTAGGCCTACCTTAGAGATAAATTTAATTAGATTATCGAGTAACAGAGCTCTTAGTGCAGAAGAGTGGGAAGTACCACCTTACCCATTTCTGCCGTGAAGCAGGTGATGATAAATTAAAAATAACTAATTTTGCCGACAAACAAGCAGACGGTCCACCTGATGGTAAGTGATCACCGCCGCCTATGGACATTTGCAACACTAGGAGCATCGCCAATGCGTTGTCGACCCTGAGACGTGAAGTTGCAGTTGAAGTCTCATGTGCCTGTAATTTCACCGGCCCCCTTAAGTCTCATGTGCCTGTAATTTCACCGGCCCTGTGCCAGTAATTTCACCGGCCCAACATATGGTTTGAACCCGATAAATGGTTTTGAATTTTGAATTTTTTAAGATCTAGATAGAGGTAACCCTCTTTTTCGAGTCGATTTCAGAGGCCTTTTGCTAAATTCTTGTTTAAAAAAAAGAAACACATAGGTATGTAAGTGTAAATATAAAACAGCGTTAATAACCTCAATGTCCCGTCTGGCCTAGAATCGTGGTTGTTAATCGTAATTTTAGTTCAAATCGAATGATTCATTAATAGTTTAATTAATATATTTTTCTCACGGGCTTCTGATGTAAAGACGCGGTTTGTTGGTGTGCGAGTTGGTTAGAAGAGTTGCTTTGCGTTAGCGTATATCGATAACGATTACTAATGACGACAACTACTTTGTTGTCAAATTATTTTTCAGTTGCGTTTAAAATTATGCTTTTATGCTTTTTGAATGTTTATTAAAGTGTTATAATTGTTGAGGGATGATAGGATCCATTTTTAAAACAAAGATACATAACTTTCCTTCCCTTTCCGTCCCTTTCCTTCCAGAAAAATTACAGTTTTTTTTTAATATTTTTAACCCATCGCCGCATTGAAATTAGTTTATCCGTTTTGGAGCTATAAACACATATACACGCCGTCAGTGAATCTTGAAAGATGAAGAAAAGCGATAACTAAGGGAAATATTTTTTTTAACCAACCAATACCTACTTTAGTTACAGGATACTCCTATTATATGTCAACATTTCTATGAATTTATTAACTGACAATTTGTTGTTGTATTATTCAATAATTATTTGTGGTATCACTACATAGTATGAAACAAAGTCGCTTTCTCTGTCCCTATATCCCTATGTACGCTTAAATCTTTAAAACTGCGCAACGGATTTTAATGCGGTTTTTACTATATATAATAATTTTTAATAGATAGAGTGATTGACGAGGATGGTTTTTATGTATAATACATGTGACATCCCACGGGAACGCGGGTAAAACCGCGGGGGGCAGCTAGTATTACATATTTCGTTCCTAGTTCGGCATCAGATGCTGTAATATACTTACTTTTAATCTATCCTAATTCAGACGATTAGAAACAATTGTAATCCTTGTGGAAATAAATGGAATTATCTATATACTCGTATATAAAAATGAATCCCTATTTCTCTTGGTCACGGCATCACGCATGGACGGCTGGACCGATTTCGCTAATTTTTTTTTTTGTTGTGTTTGTTATTGTCGGGAGATGGTTCTTATGAACGAAAAAATTAAGATAGTTGCGTGGAAAATTAGAAAATTTACGAAAACATAACCACCATGTTTTCAACGACCATATTAATGTTTAACGTAATGTAACCTTACCATATAACCTCTTTTATTGTAACCTTATGCTGTTTGACATAAATGTCAGTCGTTTGACAATATTGTTTAAAACAGAGGCATGGGTCGGAATTATATTGATACAAATATTAAAATATAATTTTTAGTGCACATTTCACGGTTGATTCAATCGGAAGATTCGAATTCAACATTCATAGTTAAGACAGGACAACGTCTGTCGGGTAAGCTAGTAAATAATAAAAATACGGCAAGCGTTCTTCGCTTCGACATCGATATCGTTTCTACATTCAACGCTAACTACTTGACTGCGTGGCCGTTATTTAAAATCGACTATATTTTACGTGAGCCGATCGCGTAAACTTGATTTACGATCTACCGACTACGGAACCGTCTATTTGGAGCCCGCGGGCAGACGCACTTAAATTAATTAGCTTTATTCTGTACTATATTATAATACAAGAGTAATGCTGCGGTTTCATTCGGTAGCGAGGATCGTATGCTAATCCAGGGATTTGAAATTTAGTTTATTTCCTAGATGGGTACTTGTGGAGGTAAAACTTTAGTTAACGACCGTTTCGGAAGTCAGTCTTCAACTGGAAAGACCCGGGAAGAGACTTGGCTAATTATTTTATTAGTTAAGGAAACCATCGTGTGGAAACCATACCACGGTGGAAGATTGGGTACTTCTCTCTCGAGAGAGCCCTGTCCGTGTAAAGGTGTAAAAGCAATCCGAGGTTTCCAAAAAATAAGTTATGAAGTGCACGACTTTGTCAATCACTTGTAGAGCTATTAGTGCAGAGTTCGTCTAGGGAAGTACTACCACCTTACCCATTTCTGCCGTGAAGCAGTAGTGCACTTGTATTACTGTGTTTCGGTTAGAAAGGTAAGGGGGCCGGTGAAATTACAGGCACATGAGACTTAACAACTTCACGTCTCAGGGTCGACAACGCATTGGCGATGCGCCTGGTGTTGCAATGTCCAATGGCGGTGACAACTTACCGTGGAAAGTCTCGGATATCACTCGACATATATAAAAAATTAATATCATGTCATCTCCTACCACAGTTTTTTTATTTATTTATTAGATCACCAACATGATACACTAAATACATTCAAAAATAAAAATTCACATTTTTTTTCTGTTCTGCCGCATCTACAGGTGTCGGCCGCATGTAAATAAATATATAATGACATACAACAGATACAAAACCAAAATGGAAAACGAGGCACTGATCAATAAATTAAATTTAAAATGAATCAAATGAAACTAGCTGTCCCTCGCGGTTTTACCTGCGTTCCTGAAAGATAAAAAAAACTATCGTACTTCCTGCCATCCTACTAATATTATAAATTCGATAGTTTGTATGTATTTTATGTTACTCTTTCACGCAAAAACTACTAATCGGATTTAGATGCAACTTGGCACATAGGTAAAGCATATCCTGGAATGACATATAAGCTATTTTTTATCCCAGGAAAAAGTGATATCCCTCAGAAACGCGGGTAAAACCGCAAGGGACAGCTAGTCTATAAATGATATCGATAAACGGGGGGGCGACAGCTAGGCTATATATATAAACCTAAATGAATGTTGTCTGTATGTTCTTTATATTAACGTAAACTATGCAACGGATTTTAATGCAGTTTTCAGCAATAGATAATATAAAAATATCTGGGGCTCGATTCTGTAAGGAAAATGACACTAACTCGAGGATGTTTCGCCACGGCCTTCGTGCTCTGTCTCTTTCGCTAACTAGGCTAATATTACTGATCACGTGAGAGATAAGCTCTTCGAGGCCTAGAGTAATTCAAGAGGAAGGTTTGAGACCGGGATTGAAAGCGAACAAAACCGCAGGGCGACAGCTAGTTTATTATATACGTAGCAAAATAATGTCATGTATCTTTTTTATTGCCAATCGCAATGTTTCTCATAAGAGCTGTTTACAAATTCCCAATCAATCACAGCGTAACATTTTCTATGACAATCGTTGTCATTGAACTATCTCGCCGTATTTGGATCGTCACTTTATGATTGTGCCCGTTATTGGTGGCTGGGTAGAGTTATGAGATGAAGCGATGGCGGGTGGTATCGGTTATGAGATGAAGCGATAGCGGATTGATATTATAAAAATTCAAAATCATGAGGCCCGAGGTAGGCAATTATGAAGGTCAATTTTAAAGAAACTGAAGTTAATATTGATTCACCTGTAATGTATCGCCTCCTGGAAGACCTGGGAATGACCGGGTCGGGTAGTAATAGCGTTTGTTTGGTGAGAAATGATTTTTTTCTCGGTTTGCGTGTTACACGCACGCTTTAGGTACGAAACCCGATAAGGCTTCGGTTTTAGTCACATGCCTGTAGGTTTTGAACTGTTAGGTAAACTTGAAATTTACAGATTTTGTACTAACTGTAGCGGTTATAACAAATATTATATTAAAAATAAAAGGTCCTATATTAAGGAACGAGTCTCAAACCCTTATAGCAATGAATACCTATGTTTATGTTTGCTTCCATTGCAACCCTATATATGGCGACATCTATGAACGAGTAGAAAGGCGAGTATTCTACATCGCGATATCGAGATTTTCTCAGGATTTGACATATATACAAGCATCCAACATCAACAGTAGGACCGCGGTCCTCAGGCAAGATCACTTAGCGGCGGAAGATGTTCCCTTTTAAATGGAGAAGTCTCATACCTCGTTCTTCCATAGTCTTAAGAACTTGAAGATTAACTTACCCTAAGCAAGTCTTTTCACATGTCCGTAGGAAATTGAACTTTTTTTTTAATAAATAATATCGCTACAGTTCCCAACTTGTTTCGAAAATACATTTTACAATAGATTGACACATTTTGTGCGTTTACGAATTAATGTAGGTACATTACCGAACCTATATGTGGCAATGTACAGCGTGTGTGAATGAATTTATGTTTGTATTGTCGCTATATCTGATATTACTACCTACCTATATATTGATTAAGTGGATTGTCTGTCTGTCAATATAAAATCTAGGTGTAATCGAGAAATATATTTTATGTGAAATGAAAATGGCGGACACATTTTTTTATTCTATTAATATTATAAATGTGCAAGTTTGTGAGATATTATTAACGGATTTGGGTGAAAATTTATATATAGATAGTTTGTGAACTGGATTAACGTACGGAATACTTTTTATTCCTGAAAAATGCAATAGTACTCGAGAAGGCTATTGAAGTCGTGAATTATTTCTTTAAAAAAAAATATCTGCACGTCCATTAAACTCCGAAGAGGCAGGCAAAGGTGTTCATCTAATATATTACGTGTGTAGATTAGAAATCCTGGCCGTTAGGTACCTAAGCGGTTCTAACAAAGATGTTTCCTATCTGGTCCTCTGACCTTTAGCCGGGCCTAAACCCTTCGAACACCAAGGCAAGAAGTTGTCTTAGAAGTAGAGTTCTTAGTGAAGAGTTCGTTCAGGGTACTACCACCATACGCATTTTCGCCGTGAAGCACTAGTGCACTTGTATTACTATTTCGGTTAGAAAGGGAGCTGGTGAAATTACAGGCACATGAGACTTAACAACTTCACGTCTCAGGGTCGACAACGCATTGGCGATGCACTTGGTAGTGCAAATGTCCATAGGCGGTGACCACTTACCATCAGGTGAACCGTCTAACTATTTGTCTTTATAAAACTTTTTTTATACTAATGTTTGTCAGTTATCTGGTTCCCATAGTACGAGCTATGCTTAGTTTGGGCCAGAATATGCCAGGATATTTATTGTTCATGGTGTGATGTTCTGACTTGTTGGCAATAGTCCGACAAACCGACGGTCCGTCTGTTTGTCGGTCAATATAACAAAAATTATAATTTTAAAATATTCTTAAGTTAGTTCAAGCGAAGTTACGTGCAAATGTAACCATTTCATCATAAGGATAAGAATATATAAATAATGATTAATGCATTTATTGATTTCATAAAGTGAAGTAGGTTTTGCTAATAATCTAGATATATGTCTTAATAGTACTTGTGTTTATTGTAAAATAGGTTCTGTTTGGTATTTAATAATGTTTATTATTTTATTACTTCATTCAATTGAATTCGGACCTTATATAGTGTCGATCGAAGGTCGATTTGTAGTTGAAACCGAAGCTGAATCCGATTAAACGACTATCCCGACAACCTTTGGCCGAAAACGAAATCGAAGGTTGAATATCCAGTCAAATATTGGCTGAAAGTGAATAAAATAAATAAAATTTCTCGAGTAGTAGAGCTCTTTGTGCAAAGTTCGTCCGGGAAAGTAATACCACCTTACCCTCCGCCGTGAAGCAGTAGTGCACTTGTATTACTGTATTTCGGTTAGAAAGGTAAGGCCGGTGAAATTACAGGCACATGAGACTTAAGCAGCATTGGCGATGCCCCTAGTGTTGCAAATGTCCATAGGCGGCGGTGATACTTACCATCAGGTGGACCGTCCGCTTGTTTGTCGGCCCATGTGGTATAAAAAAAATGTTTTAAAATTTTATGTTGAGTAAACTAACAAACTGGCTGTCCCTCGCGGTTTCATCCGCTTTTTACAGGGATGCTACATCCCGGTTGTAAACTGTCTATATGCCAAGTTATATCCAAATTTAATTTAGAAGTTTTTGCGTGAAAGTGTGATTTTTTCATCCTCTTAACGCATTTATAACATTAATAGGAATTGAGATAGTAAAATTAAAACTTTAGTATTACAGGGAAACATTTTAATTATTCATCAATCACTTTTGAAAAGCATAGATTGTGTTTAGCATTCCTTTATTTTGCGTCACGCAAAAAGGTTGCGGATCATCATTTCAAAGCCCTCCCATGAGAAATCCCAAAAAAATCCAACATTGTGAAATAGAATCAACCTGTACAATATAAACCATCCAAATACGGAGTCTCGTGTACTATTTGGTAAGTGTTACATGCAGCTTATTAATCATAAGCGGTCGGTTGTTGACTGCCCAGCGTGATCATAGGTTTGATAAAAAAAAAACGCCCAAGTTCGAGTCGGACCCGCGCACCGAGGGTTCCGTTCAAACCTGTAGGTATATAGCTTTACACTACATAGTATAAAACAAAGTCGCTTTCTCTGTCCCTATATCCCTATGTATGCTTAAATCTTTAAAACTACGCAACCGATTTTGATGCGTTTTTTTTAATAGATAGAGTGATTGTAGAGGAAGGTTTTTAAGTATAATACATGTGACATCCCACGGGAACGCGGGTAAAACCGCGGGGGACAGCTAGTATAATTATATAAATAAATTTAATGTAACAAAAAAATTAAGGTTTTAGTTGCGAGTTTGAAAATATGCGATATATATTTTCTTTTATGGTGAAAGTAAAGATTTATGCTGTTCGTAATTTCTCTTATATCTGTGCCGTAAGACGTTGCTTCGTACCAAACTTCAAGATTCTGAGTTCACGGGAAGTACCCTGTAGGTTTTGATTTCCTTACGAGTGTCAAAAATTTGCGGAAATTTGCGGCATAAACGGCTGTATCTTTTCATTGCGTTGGCTTAGAGGTTTGATTATTTCACAGCTCCAAAAGACAGTGGACCTGAGTATTTGATATAAATTTCAGCGTGATACCTCCACGCGTTCCTGCGAAAAAGGGTCTTGACAGACGGACGGGCTGACAACATAGTGATCCTATAAGGGTTCTATTTTTTTTCCTTTTGAGGTACAGAACCCTTATAACGAGTAAATCCATCACATTTTGTTATCTCAAGTATTGGTTGAGTAGCTGTCCCCCGCGGTTTTACTCGCATTCCTGAGAGATGTAGCCTATATGATATTCCAGGGCATGCGTGTAGTAGTCTATGCGTTTAGTAATATTAGCGTTTTTAAAAATGTTATTGCTGATTTTATTGCCGGCTCTTCTCAGTTAAACAACCTTCCGAATCGGTATTAGAGTCTCTATTCATAAGTGCTTGTAAAGGCCTATTTGAAAAGAAATATTGTCATTTAACAGGCCAGTTAGCTTGGTGGTTAGCAACCTGACTGCCAAGTTGTATATCAGTTATCTGGTTTCCACTGTACAAGCTCTGCTAAGTTTGGGATCAGATGGCCGTGTGTAAAGAATGTCCCGGAATATTTATTTAATCAAGTGTCAAATTACATTAAAACTATAAAAAAAAAATAACAAATTGATTAATAAAATTATCGCGATACGTAATTTTTTACACTCAGATAACGAAATTGAAATGTAATTGTTATTGAGTATCTTGTAATTGAATTATTATCGGGCTTCGAACCCGCTATCGCCTGGTTACGAGTGACATTTGACATACTATCACTAGTACTATATACTTAGTATTTAAGTAGAATACTCTCCTATACAGGAGTCTATAAGTCTAGAAACTACTTTATAAGTAGTAGATCTCTTAGTGCAGCGTTCTTCTGGGGAAGTACTACTATGTTAAATGCTACAAATGTTACAATCAACTACCAACGATTGTGTTCATGATTCAATAGTTATACTTAAGTAGCGATAAAACCGCGGTATGTATGAGATTTTTCAAAACCCTAAAAATTTTTTTTGGAGCGAAAATACAAACGAAACAATACCGGGAGATGGGTATATATCGGAGTCAAAAAATCATTTTTTTGGAGCTACTACAAACGAAAATATACTGTATTCTGATACTGCCCCCTTATGCAGTTAATACAAACTACGGCGGCTATGCATAATTTAAAAAAATCAGGCCAAAATCTCTCAAAAGGTTCATCTATTGATAAAATGGTTTATTGTATTACTAATAGATACAAATGAACCCTATTATAATGATGTAGGGTTAATTTTTCACTGTTCTGTTTTATTCGTTTTTTTTTCATAGCTACCAAAGCATAACATAATAAATAAATAAGGTCTAAAAAAATGGCGGTGCCAAATTACCGAAATTAAAAAAAAACAAAACACCGAAATTTGTTGCATACCCAAATCGAATATATGTACAATAAGTAAACGAAATTCGATGAAGACATAGACAATGATACCAGCCGGCGTAATGCTGGTCAAAAATAAACTAATATTATTAGTTAAAATATATAAATTTCAAAATTAGAACAAACTATGATTCCAATTTACACGCTATTGTATCTGTGACGCAGTTCATTAAATGATAAGTGATGTCTAACTAATGACGCGCAGTATCGATTGAAAGAATCGACTATACATAGCGGCTGATTAGTCGGAATCAATTTATTAAAATTATCAATATATTATAATAGTGACTGGAGTTCATTCTTTGTTTATTTATTATGTTACTTTTGTAACAAATTGAATTTTAAATGTTTTTATAGTATTGTGTATGAATTGTAATATCAAAACCATTTATTCAGTTTAGGCCCGCGGAGGGCACTTATGAAGGTCAAATTTAAAGTTACTGAGGTTACTACCGGCTCGGAAGTCAACCTTCAACTGAGAAGAACCGGCAAGAAACACCGCAATGTTACACTTTTTTTTCAAACTTTTATTTAAACTATCTTCTCTTGTTAACTTTAGCTAGTCTAAAGTATGGAACAACTAACTACTCCCTTCGTATTGTATTAATATTATAGATATCCAACTTTGACTTAAACATTCCTATGTTTCTACGTATAAACATTATATTTTCATAAATATATAGGTAACGTCATTATATTTATTTCCCTGAATAAATATCTTTGTGATTCACGGGGACCCATACTGTAAATTACACGGATTGCTCTTTTTGTATAATAAATATTGCTACTATACCTGCTGCTGCTGCCGAAAATAAAATACCATAGGACTAGAGGCTATGAAAATATGCAAAATTAACTAATTTGGCCGTCTCCATTTTAACTCAAACATTCCTATGTTTCTGCGTACGTAGACTTGATCTAAACAGACGACAATGCAAGTTAAATAAATTCTTGTAAAACAAATGCCGCGCATCACTATGAAATCCACTATCTCCAAAGTTCAACAAGTAAACCTTCTAAGTACCCACAAATTGACACTTGACAATTAATTGCTATCGTTTCGCGGTGGACGAGTGATAAGTGCCATTTGACCGCGCAACTGCCGACTCGCACATACGTAGTAACCCGAGGGTTATCTGTTACATGATTTCAATCATAATAAACGTATGTAACCTAGTAATTTGCTCGTGCAGAAATTGGCGAAGCTTTGTCTGTATCTCCCTGTCTTCGAGGGACTTCAATATTCAAAATAATAAATGTTCTTTACACACGGCCATCTGATCTTAAGCTAAGCAGATCTTGTACGCAGTTTTTGTTGTTTGTTCATATTGTGATTATAATATAACTTTATGGGCCTTCTAACGTCTGTACTGATAGTTTTAAGGAGTTAATAAATAAATAATCTTATGCTATGGTAGCGTGCCTAATCTTTTTTAGACTGGGGACCCCTTTGATTTCATTGCTAATAAAGTAATCTGTAAAATAAACTATTTAAAAGTAAAGTTTTATCATAAGAATACATAAAATATAAATGTAACATGCCCTATTTATTGCAATAGAAAATGTAAATTATAGAAATAATATTTTGTTTGCATTAATCATCATCATCATCAGCCTATCTCCGTCCACTGCTGGACATAGGCCTCACCTATGGCACGCCACTGAGCTCGATCTTCAGCTCTTTGTTTCCAACCGCTGCCAGCCAGTTGTTTGCATTATCAAAGGAATAATATAAGAATGATTATTTTTTATCTTTCGCGGACATATTTCAGCTCTTGCGGAACACTGGTGATCCTAGGACCACCGGTTAGGAACCTCTGAACTATAAGAACCAGATAGCAGATATACTACAAATACTCCTTTTTTTTCTAAATACATAATTATTTATAGATATACACCCAGACTCGGAACAAACAGACATGTTTAGTAACACAAATGTTTGTCCTAGCTGGGAATTGAACTCACCTTTAGCGTGGCAGTCAGTGTCTCTAACCACCACGTCAACTTGCACGTCAAAATACGTAAGTACCAATAAGGCTACTCCCCCCGTTATGTAAGGTACACAAGATTTATCACAACAAAAGTGAACTCTATTGCTTTGTTATTAGGAATGTACATACCTCGTAGAATATTAAGTATTATAATCCTTTTGTAGAACTAGAGCAGTACTGTAGAGTAATACTTTTTGTTCCATTTATCTAAAATAATGAATTCGCGGTAGACATCTTGGAATCGACCTCCGGCGTTCAGATGTCAATCAATCAGTAAATTCTTAGAAAATTTTGAATATCCAAAGTATGTTTCATAGAATTGGAAGATGACCTAGTCATTGATCGTATCTCTTGGTTTATAGGTTAGATTCGTCCCCTAGCAAGTTACCACATGTTATAAAAGTTTTCAGGAGAGTTGTGTCAACTATAATAAACCATGTAAACAAGATGTGACGTCTAGAAAAACCCAATTTCATAATTTCACGGTGATATTTCAAAATGATAATCACCCAACTATTGGTTGCACTGCGGACCAATAGCGGAGCTGCGCAGGGGCAGCTGAGTCAATAAGCAACTTATACGTCGAAATGAAACCTATAGTGACGCGATATCGTTTTAAATATTGTATGATAAGGAAAGTTTAGCTTGATTAATATCTTATTACAAATTAATGAATATATAAAAAAAAAAACAGCCCTTAACCTTTGTTTCCTGTTATACCGTTCCGATAACTCTTTGACTGAGGTGTTTGATCACAGATCTTTAATTGCCGTAATGAGGTAATTATTAAAGGATTTATTGTTTCTTAATAAGAGAATGTATTTAAACCATAAACAGTGCTAAAATTACTTTCATTTCAATAAAAACTTCTTGTAGTATTAAAGATAAATTTGTTGAAGATTTACGTAGATTTTTTAGATAATACATTACGTACGAACACCTTAGACAAAAACAGGTTTTTCATGAATTCTTCTTGTTATAAAAACAACGTTCACCAAAAAAAAAAGACTACAGGCCTTGAATTGATATTGTAACTTACCAGATGCTAAAAATTCTGAGGTTTCTGAATTCTGAATTATATTCATATAAAATCTAGATTCTAGCCATCAATAACTTCCTGACACGATTCAAATATGTCCAAATGTATCGTCAATGACCACTTTAAAGGTTTTTATTCAGACGAGCTGTCGCAATTATACAATAAACGCCCGTATTATAGTATATTTGAATAATATAACTGCACTATAGCAAACAGGAGGTGAAATAATACCATATGTTCCCCCAATAGATGCAGCGTTGACATTAAATAAACATTTTTAAGACATCTAGAATTTTCAGTGCTCATTGACGTGACATATTCTTGATTTTTTACTGCGTCAATATGGTTTGGCGAAATATAAAAATTTTATGTTTTTCTCAGGATTTAAGCCGAGAGTATTTTATTGTTTTTAATGAGTATAATGAATAAATATCCTGGGACATTCTTTACACACGGCCATCAGATCACAAACTAAGCAGAGCTTGTACTGTGGGCACCAAAGATCTGATATATTACACTCATTGAACATTGGCACTAAAAGTATCCTATGTTACTTCTAATACCTCCAAGAATGTACAAAGTTTCATGATGATCGATTAAGTAGCTTTCGCGTGAAAGCGTAACAAAAAAACTTATATATATATATATATTCATATATAATATTACATTTATCAGGTTAGGTTAGAATCAGGTAACCATGTGTAAAGAATGCCCTGGGATATTATCTTCACTAATATTATAAAGAGAAAATATTTGTATTTTTGTTATAGCATTCAAAGTATAAAACAAAGTCGCTTCCCGGCGTCTATGCGCTTAGATCTTTTAAATTGCCCAGCGGATTTTGATGCGGCTTTCATTAATAGACAGAATGATTCAAGAGGAAGGTTTATGTATAAAACATATGACATCCCGTGGGAACGCGGGTGAAACCGCGGGGGACAGCTAGTAATCAATATAGTCGAAATTATTGGAGCAATTTTAATAATTCCTTCAATATTAGGAAGCTGTTTTCTCCAGAGGTAGTGTTGCTGTGTTATAATCTTACAAAATTAGGGAACGCGGGTGAATCCGTGAGACGTAAGCTAAGTTATTTATATTTAAAAATTTTCATTTGATACTCTTAGATTATGTGACGTTGTTGCGTCTAAGAGTATTTCTTTTGAATAAACTTATTTTTTTTACAGATTGGGACGATTTCAATTCTGATTTGTAATGTCCATTTGGCAGTCGATTACGAGAACGTGGTTAAATATTAATGCAACGTATTCATACCTATCGGAATGGTATACATTTTTTATGGTCTGATTTTGTCTATGTCTAAGTTACCGGAGACCAAAACATTCAGCTTATTAAAACTGATACGGCGTCAATGACAAATAATGAAACGTGATATCGGTGATTGGGCGTCCCATTTCGATAAAAAAACTGTTTGTTTTACTCGGAACGAATTAACTCATTTGAAAATCGATTAAGTGCGTTTGTTTTCGACTCTAATCGAGGATCTGCCGATTCTGGGCTCGAAAGATTAACGCTTAACAGAAATACCAGGGTAACGTACGTACTCGCTAGCGACGGCGTAAAACATTTCTATGGCAAATGTGTACAGCGCCACTAGCGGTCACGTAAAGAACTAAAATCGATAGTACGAGTCGATAGGTAAAAAACCTATCGAAATGTAGACACTAGCGAGCAACGTTTTTTAGCCTTTGCTATAGAAATTCGGCACCATGAGTCACAGATTTGACAGTTGCTATCGAGAAATACTGTATCGATAGTAGTTTACTCGCTAGTGACTAAAGTAAGTTTCGATAGCAACTCATGGTAGAGGTACTGTACCTATCTACTACTATCGTTACAGTATTTTTCGATAGCAACTGTCAAATCTGACTCATGGTACCGAATTTCTATACTTAAGTTAAAAACTCATGGTAAAGGCACTGGGATTGTGATCGAAAGACTGCAACAATATCCACCACATGTCAGGTTTTGACTGAAAATATTGGTGGAATGCTAGTCTGAGTACCATGTCTAGACTTTAGGGTTAATAGGCGTGAATATATTTATTCATAGAACTAGGCAGAGGTGTGGAAGTGACAGAATAGGGAACTATCCTGTTTTAAAGATAAATGATCAAACACTAGCTAGTGTATTGAACATCCAAAAATACATGGATACATCAATTGCGATCTAAATTTCATAATTAATATGATTTTTAAGTACAGATCTAACCACCAAGAGTAGCTATTTTGATGCTGTACAATTATGACGTCACAACTTTTAATAAGAAGTTGCTGATTTGACATGTCAGTCAATCTTATTTTATAAATAATACGATTTGATAACTATTCTTAGAAATAAAATCCCGCCAAATTTTGGACTGTCAGTTGACCTGTCAAAATAATAATTTGCTTACGGTCCGAACAAGAAATTTGTTATTTCTAAATGCATATTATGTATATAGATAGATATTTACACTCAGACACAGAACAAATATATGTTTTCATCCACCTGTGGCCAACTGGCCAGTTAAATGATGAGGAATACAGATATTTACCTAGAGGCTTTAAGGTCGATTATACCATACAACCCCAGGAGGTCCTTTATCGACATCGTGCATTTTTTTTTTTATCAAATTAGGTGACTCCATCCAATATGGTCACCATGATTGGCAGAGAACAGATTTTCTCACATAACATTAATTAGTAGTGAAATTTATTACCATGTCTTTATAAGGATTTGTAATTATAGTAGCCTATTTTAAACTCTATTTGATAGGTATTAGAGTTGTTTTTTTAGTTTTAATATTAGTTTAATGAAGTCTGTTTTGCCATGTAATTTTGCACTTAGAAGTGGCCCCTCGCTATGTTTTCTCGATGATTTTTTTGCTCATTTACGTAAATTCTTGGTTAGGTCTTATTCACTGAATAAGTTATAAAATCCAATATTATAAGATTATTATAAGAGATGGGCATACGGTACTTTTATCCGGGAAAACATGAGATTCCTCGGGAATGCGATTAAATACCGGTGACAAAAAAGATACATTCATTCCACAACCCTGCTCACGAACTTTCGCATTTATAATATTAGTAGTTTATCGGTTATCTGGTTTCCATAGTACAAGCTCTGCTTTGTTTTGGATCCGATGGCCGTGTGTTAATGTCTCAAAATATTTAATTATTTAATACATCCTACTAATATTATAAATGTGAATGTAAGTTTGTTTGTTACGCTTTCACGCGAAAACTACTTAACCGATCATCATGAAACTTTGTACACATATTCTTGGACGTATTAGAAGTAACATAGGATACTTTTTGTGCCGTGAAAATGTTACATACCTCGGGAACGCGGGTGAAACCGCGGGAGACAGCTATGAAATGAAATATTTATTCAAATAGGCCTTCACAGGCACTTATTAATCGTCAGACTCTAACACCGGTTCGGAAGGTTGCTTTTACTGAGAAGAGCCGGCAATAAACTCAGCAATTACTCTTTTCAAAATAATACTTTGTACATAAAGATGTGTCCTGCTGGAGCAAGCACTACACCCAATCACTTGTGTTGTAGAAAGCCTTTTGTACTAAAACAGTCTTAATTCTTTCCTTAATTTTTTTTAAATACAAATTTAAGGTTAGGAGATTATATTTCAAACAGACGAGACAAGCAAATATTGAACAGCTTATACTAATAAACTCAAATAAATGAAGAATATCACATCACATTAAACTATACCATTTCAATTGCTTTCATAGCAAGCCCTTTATTTGTACAGGAGCGGTAAACACTGTTGTCAGGTTAGTTTCATGGAAGTACCATAGACTAGATGGGCACGGACAGAAGGGTCGTTTTATACTTTTAAATACGTTGCACCGATTCAAAAGGAGGTCGCTCGATAGGAGTTTTGATTATTGAAGTAGTTTCGTACGAATGTTTTATTAAGTGAAATATCACAGAAAATATGTATAATGTCGCTTTGTAAGCAAATATGTTTTGGAATGCATAATAGAATCTTTTGTAATAATGTACTGTTTAATTACTTGTAAATTCGGAAATTTGGTTGCAGTATGATAAGTTTTAATGTTTACAATTTTGTTGTGCCTTATTTACTTCACCGTTTTTAAGTGCCATTATAGTCATTAAAATTAGTAAGTAAACTTTTTATTGGAGTCAGTCCTAAATAACAATTTCTCTGAAGAAGTACGATATGGGCCTTTGGAAGTTACTAATGCTGCTTTTCCTATAAATATAGTACTTGTTGCAATCATTTTGTGTAAGACACTGGCAGACACCTGGCTGGTTATTCAATTACCGCCTACTCTTTATGAGCTTGATGTTATTCAACTAATTAAAACAAAAAAAAAGTGGTTACTTCGGCCCATTGGGATGTGGAATGAGCTTCCCATTACGGTTTTCCCTCACCGCTACGATATGGGGTTCTTCAAAAGGGGCGTAAAAAGAGCTCTTCAAGGTCGGCAACACATTCGCAATCTCCCTGGTATTGCAAATGTCCATAGGCGGTGGTGACCACTTACCATCAGGTGGACCGCCTGCCTGTTTGTCAACCTATTGACATAAAAAAAAAATGGTTTGATGTCCGGTATACATCTAAACAGTGGACCATCTGTTCTGTGTTTATTTTGTGGGTGACCACTACGCGGGTTGTTTGTCCCACACAAATATTGAGCTTCTGGTTGCTTTTTTTAGGGGCTACATTATATTTGCACCAGATTCAGGTTTAATTGAGGGTTGATGTGGTATTCGATTGCTTTTTGATGCGTGAGGTTAAAGTTGTACCTAAAATGCGTATTAGAACTAGTACTACTTTGGGTAGTATCCGCCACTAGCACACTGTAACTGTAAAACTACTTTTGTCCTGTTAATAAGAGAGCTCCATCTTCGGCCTTATCTTCACTTACCATCAGGTGAGACTGAGATCAATCGCAATCCTGTCATATAAAAAGAAAATCAAAAAAGTCGACATCATTTTAGAAGTAGTGGAGTTCTCTTACTGCAGAGTTCGTCCGGAAAGTAACACCATACTCATTTCCGACGTGAAGCAGTAGTGCACTTGTATTACTGTGTTTCGGTTAGAATGGTCACCGGAGAAGTTACAGGCACATACTTCACGTCTCAGGGTCGACAACGCGGCGATGCCCCTGGTGTTGTAAATTTCTATTGGTGACTTATATCTTGTAAACTACGCAATTGATTTTGATGTGGTTGTCCCATAATTTAGAGATTTCTCGAGGATTGTTCCATTTTAAAAGTAAATCTTTGTAATATCAGCTATCTGAGCGAAAATCCCGAAAATTGATCGAGACGTTTTAGAGATAACCCTGATTAAATAGACAGATACTTTTTGTCGGAGTACCTACCGCGTATACTTTCATATGCATTTAGTTAAAAAGCTGGTCTAAAAAAATTGCGGTGTAAAATCAGCGAAAAAAGTAAGCAGCTGTCATTGTGACCTTACATTACATTTCCATTTTATTTATTTGTACAGATTTAAAGAAATAATTAGATTTAATTAAATTATCTACTCGTAAGTACAATGACCAGCGCAAAGCGCCAGTATTATTATCCAAGTGCACAAAAGACTCGCGACCCCCTTGGGGTGGATCGCGCGCACCGACGCGTTAAATTCTACGCGATTAATCATACCGGAGCGTGACTGTACGCCCCCAGAGCCATCCGTCGGACTCATAGTCCTGGTTAACCGATTGAGAAATGGATGTATATTATTTTTGTTCGGCAGGCGATTGTCTAATGCGCTCGGAATCGTTGGAGTCAAATTTGTTTTGCATTGGCGGTGCCACGACTTTTTCTTTTTTTGAATTAATTTGTCTATCAAGCCATCAAATACATATTATAAAACAATCCCGCTTCCCGCCATCTGTACGCTTAAATCTTTTGAATTTTTTCAAAACCATTTATTTAGTTTTGCCCCAAGTAAGGCACTTATGAGGGTCAAAAGTTACTGAACCTACTTAGTCTGCCTTCAACTGAGGAGAACTGGCAAGAAACTATATATTCGGTTGTGTCTCTGACTGTCTGTCTGTTAGTGACCTTTATCACGACTAAACGACTGAACCGATCTTGTTGAAATATGTTACACATATGGCCTATAGTACGGAGAGAGACATGTCAACTTTTTATCAATTTAAACGTGGAACGCAGGGCTATAACCAGTTAAAACATAAATAAATAATAGTTCAAACAATTTAAAAAAGAGTCCTTGAAATAGTTAAAAAAAAACAGAAAGAATCCAAATAAATCTCCACCAAGACTATAAATATGCCTCACAACTAACCCTCTAGTAATCACTTCAGTTCACGGTCGACAATATTTGTTACATCAACGACAAATCCGTTCCGAGTCCATGCATCCCCCTACTTCACTGGATACGACTGTTCCTTTCACACATCGCACCCCTACCTATGATAGAAAGAGATGGGATGAAGTTCACGGTGCGTGTGATTATTCGAATTGGCGGTAAAGTTAGTCAATGATTTTGGTTGTTCGCGGTATTAATAATATTCAGTTCTTGTATGAAATTTGAGTTTGTCTTCTTGTTTCATAAATCTCATATAAAAATAGAGCGATTTTTCCGGGATTTTAACTGACAGATAGTTGATGTTATGACGAGTAACTAAGGCTACTTTTTATCCCGGGAAAATTTAATTTTCCTGAAGTGGGTGAACCCGCAGGGAACAGCTAGTAAGTTTGTAAATATCCCTGGTCATTATTTACACACGGCCATCTGATCTCCATCTTAGCAGAGGTTGTACTATGGAAACCAGATACCTGATAGGTATACTACATATACTGCTTCTTTTTTCTTAATCCATACATAGAAGAAGTAGTTAGAGCTCATAGTGCTGAGTTCGTCAGCGGAAGTAACGCCACCTTACCCATTTCCGCCGTGAAGCAGTAGTGCACTTGAATGACTGTGTTTCGGCTAGAAAGGTAAGGCCGGTGAAGTTACAGGCACGTGAGACTTAACAACTTCGTGTCAGGTTCGTCGACGCATTGGCGATGCCCTTAGTGGCCACTTACCATCAGGTGGACCGTCTGCCTGTATGTCGGCTTATGTGGCAAAATGAAAATATATTTCAGTCAATGCCATACAAACTTTAGATGTGTTATACGAGCTCAAAAATGACAACATAAAATTATGTTAATTGACCTAATTTCATTCAGTCGCGAATCAACCACTGTTGCGACAGCACGCGTGGCGCGCGCAGCACGCAATCTTAACGTAGCTTACGATATATATTCATCTTTGACAACAGGTACACCATAAGGTGGTATTTATTTTCCTTTCTTCGCGTGTATACAAGTATGTAGCTGTCTAGTATTATGTTTGAGAGCCGTGATGTCCGTGGATGACGTGTCTATTTGTTACTATGTCATTGATTTCAGTATCATATTTAACTAATATGTTAATATAGGCGTATGCTTCACACATGTCTACTATTGCACAATTTAAGTAGATTAATGGACGGCCGATCTGAATTTGACATTAATATGTGCCGCCCGACTCGTCACGCTGTATAATAACAATAATGTACATGCTGTATATTGTACTAGGGAGGCTATGAAACTAGTGATTTTTGTGATATTCCCCCATATTTTGTTGATAGGAATGATTTAATTGTAGGAAAATTATGCTGTGGTCGTCTTTTATTATTTACCAAGATCATGTACCGAGTAGCCTTTGTTTCATACTACTTATGGGCTGACAAACAAGCAGACTGTCAACCTGGTAAGTGGTAACCGCCGCTTATGGACATTTGCAACACTAGGGGTGTCGCCAATGCGTTGTCGACCCCGAGACGTGAAGTTGTTAAGTCTGATATGTCTGTAAGTTCACCGGCCCCCTCCTTACCTTTCTAACCGAAACAGTAATACAAGTGCACTACTGCTTCTGAGCGGAAATGGGTAAACTTCCTCGGACGAACTTTGCACTAAGTTTAATTCTACATGGAATTGGTTTGTCACCCCAATCGGTAGCGTTCCGAGCATCTCCGAAAAACACATACACAGACAAAATGCAGCGTTTCTAAGATACCAGGTTTGGGTGGCTCCAATCAATGGGTTTCGACTGGTGTTTGTACCTCTGATTCTTACAGAGTTGACGTGCTTTCCACATTTGGCGACTGCTGTCTAACACAATCCTGTACAAAGTTTTGAGAGTGCACACCAAAACTTGTTTTATCCTACGGTATAGTTTGGGATGATGTTACTGGTATTGCAAATGGCCATTGGCTATGACCACGTACGATCAGGTGGAATGTCAGCTTCTTTATCGGCCTGCTTGCAGATTTCTAGCGAGTGAATAAAATGGTCCACCTGCACGTGTTTATACTGTGGCTCAACCCTCAACACTATAATTTGGATTAACCATTCACTTTGCGACGTTCAGTCTTGACGTATTATTATGTCCCTTCCTTTATGACAGAGGGGTGTTATTTGAAGCCTTTATTAGAAACTGGTTTGAAATGCACGCCTTTGATGATAATTATCTATAACTGGAGTTTTTAATTTGATGAGCTAATTTTAATGTGCTCTAGTTAGAGACAAAGCTGATGAGATCAAATTTGTGTTGGAAAATGTATTTCCAAATTGAATTGTAGTCGTTCCCTACAGATTCACTCGTGTTCCCATGGGATGTGATATTTTCCCGGAAAAAATAGCCAAAGTTATTCCTTACATCATTAGGTATCTATCATTGAAAGTCTCGTCAAAATCGGTCTAGTCTTTCAGAGATTAATAGAATAAACCGATAGATAGACAAAAATATACAATTATGATGTCACAACTAACTATTTCATACAGACGTTTTGGCATTTAATAAAAAGTAGCTGATTTGACTTTGTCGTGTCAGTCATCATCCCTAATATCTGCGATAACGTGTCAACTTAAATAGTAGTTCTATTGATTTTTTCGCTTTATAATTTTGGGGCTCTCATAAAAGTAATATGAATCCTCATACTTGTTCGGAAGGTCACCGGTCTATGTGAATCATGTACCGTGCCTCTCGTCTCCGCCCCTTCCGATTGCATTGTGTCGGGTAATCCAAATTATACGGTGCTCTCGCTCTACAGAGGGGATGTCCACTGTCCTCGACACTGGGGATTAAAATAATTTTATTTAGCTCTATTTTTTTGTTATTTAATTTGTTTTGCTTTTGTAAGAGATTTTAATGTTTTTTTACGGCTAGGTATTAGAACGACCAGGATGTTTCTTTTAAATTAATGATTTTTGTTACTCTTTTACGCAAAAACTGTCGAATGGTTCTAGATGAAACTTAGCACATAGATAGGGAATGCCCTGGATTAATATAAAATATACTTGCAATCACGGGAATATGTTACATCCCTTGGGAACGCGGGTGTAACCGCAAAAGCTATTATTATAAATGCGAAAGTTTGTAGTATTAATGTATGGATGTTTGTTATTGTATATTGTATATCAAACTTATTTACATGAAATTTACCGCATAGATAGAGAATGCACTGGAATAACATATAGGATACTTTTTATGAACAGGTGCTGCTTGTGGGGGCTGGTCAGCTTTAGTTTGTTTGTATTTTCCTTTAAATTAGATATTCATTATATTATTGTTCAATAATTCTTCACTTTTGCGATAACACACAGGTATTGTCAGTGAGACCAAATAAATTTGATGTAATAAATCTAAGGTCGTTTTTAAAAAGAGTAATTGCTGAGTTTATTGCCGGCTCTTCTAAGTAAAACAAAACATAAACAACCTTCCGAACCGGTATTAGAGTCAGACTATTCATAAGTGCTTCTAAAGGCCTATTTCAATAAAAATATTTTCATTTTTCTTTTTCGGAGAAATGTAACATCCCCCGAGAAAGCGGGTGAAACAGCAAACATCCATAATCAAGGTTTAAAACCGATTTTACCGCTGTGACTGAATACCAAGCTAGTTTATTAAAGAACGAATTGAGGTATTTCATTAAAAAAAACAATGTTTTTCCTCGTATTTCCGCAGCAATAACATTTACTCCTTTAAAGACAATGGGTCATCGATTTACCGTTCCAGTTTGTATACACTATAATTAAATTAATATTGTCTACGAGCAATAAGCTTCGAAAGTTGGTGCAAGCTATAAATTCTTGGAGATTTGAAGTGAAACTTATTATAGGAGGGCTTTGAAATCCGGACCCGCAACCATTTGTGTGATGAAAAATAAATGAATGATAAACACAATCTATGCTATTCAAAAGTGATTGGTGAGTAATTAAAATGTTTCCCTGTACAAAACCATTTTACGATGTCTTTTTAAAAAAGCTTCAGTTTTGAACGTGGAAGGAATAATAAATTGCATGGGTTTCCATGGCTTACGTGGTGACAATTTACAATCAGATGGATCGTTTGTCCGCTTGTTTGTCTTCTGACTCGATAATTTCAAAATGGCGTGTCTATTTCTCTCTGAATATTAAAAGAAGAGACGAGGGCTTCAAGGTTAGAGGACTACTGGATGATGATCTTGAATATTGCATTGACTTGGTCTGAGGTATTTAAAACCAAAGCCTCCAACAACAGAAACGTAAGGGGGCCGTTAAAATTAGAGCCACTGAAGAGAGATTTAACAACTTTACGTCTATGTTGATCCTGTGTAAGTCCAAAATAAATGTTTTCTTTCTTTCTTTCATGGTCCACAACGTTTTGGCGATGCCTCTAGCGGTGACACTTACAATCAGATGGACCGTCTGCTTGTTGGTTGGCCCATGTGGTTTTTTGAAATACATTGACAATTTATGTGTAAGCTTGCGACTTAATGCTCTTTCCAATTAAGTAATCGATACTAAATTACACTCTTTTACAGGCTGTTTGCAAGTTTTTCACAAAGCGCTTGATTGCTAGTTTGATATAGATTGGAAAACGGAGTCACTAGTTAATTTATTTACCGCTTTGGTAAGGGTGATTGAGTTTACTTAGGCTTGGAATTTTAAAAGCATAACCACAGAGTTCACGTTTTAACTAGTAAAGGAGGATTTTTTTGGGAATGTCGCCCTTATGATGTTACCCCTGATTTAATAAATAAACTAAATTACTAACAATTAAAAATTATCTAAGATCTAAATACCCCTAACATCAAATTGAAAAATCGAATCATCCCCTAAGTAAAGTAACCCTCTGCGAAGTACCATCATCGCAATAAATCATCGGCGTAGTTTCACGGTGGATTAGCACGATGAATGACTTTGAGATTAATATGGCGGCCGGTCATGGCCATAGCGGCCATAGCCTAGGGGAGTACTATTTTTTAATACCACATTATCTCGTATGTCCCTTGAAAATTATACGCAGTGACCTGTTTTATATTTACCGGTATTATTCACTTGATCGGGGAGAACATAGGTTGTTCTGATGTCAATGTAAAAGTTATTTCGTCTAGGCTCTTGTAGAATTTAGGATATAGCTTCTAAAGATATAGATTAGTTAAGAAGTAGTGCTAAGTTTATTGAGGAAGTAGTGTAAAGCAGTAGTGCACTCGTTATACTGCGTTACGGTTCGAAAAGTAAGGAGGCCGGTGAAATTACAGGCACTTGAGATATGCTAAGTTGGCGATGCCCCTGGTATTGGAAATTGTCGTGTAATCATGTCTTGAACGTCTAAAAAATGTATACGTTACAAAATATAGAAGTATAACGGTGGGAATTAAACTGCAATCTATTTAGCCACTACAACATGCCACCCTTCTTCATTATTTACACTACAAATGAGATGACATATTGCCAAGTGATCGCTCGAGTTGATAGACCAAAATTGGCGCGAACGCACGTGGCTGTCGCGCGCCATTTTGAGTGGTTAGCAAAGCTTTTGTTTGTGGACGATTTGTATGTTTCTAAATGGTGTTAAACACTTGTAATTTTTTTAGGGGTTAAATTTATATGATAATAGTAGTATCTTATGTATTAATCCAAAATATAATCAATCTGTCTTCAAAATTTCACTAAGACAGCCGTTCATGATCAATACAGTCACAAACACCTAAATGTATTTTTTTTTATATATTATAAGTAGATTTTTTAACTGATCGATGACTGTATCTTGCTAGCTTTTTGTCTTGCCGTCGTTGTGCTCCTACCGGCTCTAGGCTGATAGAAAATCGTATAATGAAAGTGAATTCTTCTCAGAATCTTATAATTATTATGCAGGGAAAACAAGGAGAGCTCACTACAAAATTTCGCGTATAAAAATCTAGTCGCCTAAATTATACGTTTTATGACTTCAACCCTCACTAGGCGTGTCCTTTGCTTGACTTTTTATGTCATGCCTGTACTAAATTATACAGAACTTCAAATCTGACGGTTGATATAAAACGTAACATTCATAGAGTACCATATTTGCTCACAGATAAAGAAGGGACAGAGCTTAGATACGCAAAAGCAATTATTTCTCATATGACGCATCAATTTCCAAATTATATTGATAATAGTTTAGGGGCTCGACTCTGTAAGGAAAATTACACAAACTTTCCTCAAGTTGTTGTTTCGTCGCGGCCTCTATGCTCTGTCTCTGTCGCTTACTAAACAATCAAGTGAGAGGTAAGCTCTCGGTGACGAAGTTTGCATAAGCTGAATAAAGGTGCTGGTTTGCATTCTAACCAATATTATCTCAATTTCCCTTTTCGGAAAGTCATATTTTTTGTCAAATCCTCCTTACGTCTCCTCTCATTTGTGAACCGTCAGGAAATTAACATTTCTGTACATCTTCGGTCGATCATGCGTTATAAACTCGACTCCCATTAGACCTTATAAAGGAGACAACTCCAAAAGGGGTAGAAATGATCCAGGATTATTATGCTAATTAATGTTATAATTGCAATGTTAATTGCGCTATTGTGGCTCGGAATTTATTAAACAAAAAGCATTAATTCAACTAATGGCGCGCCTCAACGTGAATGTCGCCCTTTGTTTTTGTTTATTTGTGTTAAAATGATAAGTTTGCGGCTGACTTATAACATCTAATAGGCACTGCGAGCCGGGTTCCAATGTTCTATGGTTGATCATTATATTTGTAGATAATGCGAGGCTGAATATAGGTCGTCTAGAAAGAATATGTCGCATGAATTGTATATATATCCAAATAATAATACAACGGATAAAAAATAACAGAAGGGTGATCAAACAAAAGTTACATACTTTTTAATCGCGGTTTTTATTAGGGTTGTACATTCTATCGTTTTTTTATGGGCCGATTGTGTGAAGATTATAATTGTGGTCGATATTTTAAATACGGTTCCGTATAATTTAATTTCAATGTGTTGGTACACTATTGTTGATCGGTCCCACGTTGGGTGCCAAATTTTATTTTTTATTAATTTACCAAATGTCTTTTTTATGTAACTGATTTGTATCTTTACCATTCAAATATGTCAATATGAGTACACAAGGGTGTACACCTCCTTCCTAATCCGTGTACAGCAAAAGAGAAAATGTTTACTGATATCCTACAATTTTGTTTTTAAATAAGCATAACCTTTTTCAGATTTAATAGTGCTTACACTGAAATGGCATAATAAGTGAATATTTGGTGATTATCCAACGTTTTCGAGGAACGCGACAGTGGTTTCAAGGTGGAATGTTGATTAAAGTGATTTTGTGTTCTAATTATTCTAATTAAGTATGATTTTTGTTTACAGTCACAGAAAAGGCTGGATACCAATCGCCATATGGTGGGATGGATAATGGAATGGTAAGTGTTTTATGTGTTTTTTTTTAATTTATTATAATATTTTTTGTTTTTTTTTTTGACACTAATCATCTACAGCTAACTATATATACAGCTATATTTTTAAACTAGAAATGACGTTCCAGTATAAACTATTTGCTAAAATACAGAGCAAATTATTTTCACATTCAGGTATTAATAAAAAAAAACAGGTATTTGTCCCAATAAATCCAAATGGTACTAAAAAGCTAACATACATATTCTTACTATATTTCTACCCGGACTCCCGGTTCACAAAAAAGCGGGAAAAAATAAAGAAATGCAAATCAGGAGAAAGGATATAGCACGATCAGCTGTTTTTCAGTCGGTCACGCAAAAACGGTTACACTTGATACATATAAATCAAAATTGAAAGCGCGGCAAAAGGAATATTTATATTCGATGTCTGAAATTTTCGGATGTAAGCAAAAAGGTATCTTTTTCCTGGATAAAAAATTTCTTTTCTCATTGCACAAAATGTGGACGAAAGAAGTACTCCTACTACAATTTCAAGGACATTAAATAACAGTGTTAAAAACAAGATATAATAGCCGATTTATTTAATAAAAAGTTGCTGATTTGCTAGAAATACCCTATCTCCCTGGAATTTCAAACATCGAACTGCTGTTGGAGAGTTGAATTCATTAGTGTTTGTGAAAGCCTAGTAAAAATTGTCCTTTTTATTTTGAAAATATCCATAAGCAGTGGAATCCCCTTATCGTGACAATTGCCTAAAAAAAAAGCGTGATAAATTCTAGATTTCTGATTGTTTTTTTTAATATATTGTCCATAGTAGCACAGACAATGTTGTCCGACCAGATCGGTCGATAAAGTTAAGACAAAAAATAAAATGAGTCATATTCATTATTAATGATTTTATAATATAAATAAATATGTCATATTAACGCG
Source organism: Habrosyne pyritoides (assembly GCA_907165245.1). NCBI lineage: Eukaryota > Metazoa > Arthropoda > Insecta > Lepidoptera > Drepanidae > Habrosyne > Habrosyne pyritoides. The sequence goes on from OU015612.1 coordinate 1,743,380, forward strand.
TGGAGGGAGACAAACGTCCGCATCGACACCTGTCCGTCTGTCGGTGTCACTCACCGATACACCAGCTACAAATGAGTTGACCAACTGGTTTTAATACTAGTTTTGAATTCGACCGAAGACCGAAGATGTGCGGGGTTATTCAGATAGACTGATTCGAGCAACAGATTCAAAATGCTTCTATTTTGTAATTTTTAATTCGATTGAGTCAGTTGATTAGTTTACGGTAGCGTTTAAAAGATACTGCGACCACAGCATCATATAATGATTCTAATGGATCGGAATGGCGGAATGGTGAATGATGAGATGACGCTGACGATCCTGACTGATCAGTCACGTCAATAATAGTTTTGGTAGAAGCCTGCCAACACACGAACTGATCGGCTGCTTGATGACGCTGTGGTCTGATGTATAAAGGAATCCTCCCATATTAAGACTTAGCTAGTCATTCCGATTAGTAAGAATAATTTTATTATTTTACTAGCTATCCCTTGCGGCTTCACATGCATTCCTAAGGGATATTACAATGTCCCGGGATAAAAGGTTATTAACTATCTTAGTGCCAGGTTTCATCTGATTCCTTGAATAGTTTTGGCGTGTTAGAATAACAAAAATCCGTCCATTTATCCTCACAAACTTCCTCGTGTATAATATTAGTAACATATTTATGCTGTTACTATGGTAGTCGATTTCTTTTAACATCGACTGTAATACACGATTGTGTATCGATCAATTGTCTCATTATAAATTTAAATCAAAAATTACACAATGGAAGCTATTCGATTCTTCTGATGACCAAATTGGTTTGTACAATCCGACCAGTTCAAAATAACTCCCTCAGTTCTAGTTGGAATAAAAGAATCTTACTACCGGCTTTAATGGGAGGGCAGATATTGCAAATCAAGGTCTTTGTGGAAATCTTGTCTTAACTTCTTCTTCTTTGATTTAAATGGCGACTGCCAGTAGTACAATTCCGCCAATGTCACATTGGTTGAAGATATACGAAGGGGATACTGTCTCAACTTTCAACCTGACATGTAATGTCAAAAGAAACTTAAATGTCAAAGTGACATTGTCAGAGATTGTTATTGAATTCTTTGTTAGTGGTCTAATTAATTTTGTTGCGTTACATTATTAAGTGTTGTCGACGTACAAATGAAACCTGTCTGACTGACCGACTGTGGAATGCGCCCGCGCGGGCAGATGTTCGATTCCCGTTTGTGAAATGTTTTTTTCTGGTTTTTTTTTTGTTTCAACCTTTACAATTGTCAATTTGTACTGAGGATGCCTTGTTTATTGGTGAAATGTTTGCTATTTTATAGGATTTGTTGTTGGTAATTAATTGTTTTTTTTCTTTAATGACACAGTTTGCCATGGAGCATACTGTAAGGTTACGAAGTGATAAATTTATACCTATATCGACCTAATTTGACAGGTGAGTTAATGTTGCGGTCGGAACACTGCTAAGTTTGATGCTCTCGAACGTCTTAAGGACTCAATTTTGCACTACATTGATGGGTCCTGCAAGTGTTATCCCACACTCTTCGCGTGTTGATCCATCAATGTATGTATTATGAAATCAGCTTTAATATTAAATCAGAGAGAGTTACTGGATTCGGGCGCTGATGTTAGATATATCATCTGGTATGGCTCATAGATTAGCAAACTCGTAACCCGTGGTTCACTATCCTTCAGGATAGTGGACTTCAAGACTTCTATTTAAATTTAGAACGTAACTCATGCAGAATGGCTTACTTTATATTTGACAAATGGTATCACTACATAGATTAAACCAAAGTCGCTTTCTCTGTCCCTATATACTTATGTATGCTTACATCTTTAAAACTAGGCATCGGATTTTGATGCGGTTTTTTTTAGTAGATAGAGTGATTGAAGAGGAAGGTTTTTATGTGACATCACACGGGAACGTGGGTAAAACCGCGAGTGACAGCTAGTATGATATAAAAAGATATTGACGAAATCTGATTCATCAAAAGTTGAGTTATCCAGAAATGGATTAAATATTGTATAGGTTTATCTTCTGGTGGGTTGGGTCTTTGGCTCATCGAAAGATCAAGATCAATATAGGGTCCGACATCATGGTTTATACCATACCTCTTTGAATCGATGGCTACACGTTTTACGCCCTCCTCCCGGACTAAGACCGTCTTGGACAATCTGAAATCTCAGACATCTTCAATTTAAGTGTCTTCATGTGATGAATACCCACTTAACAATACATAAATGTTGCCAACATATAAAACTGTATAAAGGCAAGCGATACGTACATTGTATGTGTGTGCGTGTGGGCTGTGGGTGGGGGTTGGAGGGGAGAAGTAACTTGCTTTTAATTCGCGGCATTGCCTTTGTTGCCTCTTAGCCGTACGAGGTACAGTCGGTTAGTGAAGCATCGGATAGGTTTGTTTAGTAAATTTATTAGTTAGTTTTTTTTTTTGATGCTGTGAAGTTTACTTTTGTATAGGTATTCCCTTGGAAATACTGAAGCTTTCTATTAGTGAAATTAATTCCAGTTTCGCTCTACTAGTTCTAAAGTCCACTACATACAGAGAACAAAAATAAATTGTACCTTTTTATAATATTAGTGTGCATATTTAATAATATCGTAAAAATTATGTCTTTTTACTATAGTTTAAACAATTCCGTCAATCAATTTGTTTCACCAAAATCTCTCAAAAATAACTTAGTAATAGTAAGTTAAATAATTAATGGTATAGATCAACGAAGCCCTTTTTTATAAATGATCTTACAATTTACGTCACCGCCTGTACCCAGAGACAGTCCCACGGCTATAAAACCGAAGACGTTCGGGGGAAGCCACCCGAGTGGCTAACGCGCCCCCCTACCACCCAGAATACCTATCTACTGTACACTACACCCTGTACATATGTACTTGTAAAGATTGATTGCGAATTTGTCCAGATAAAGGTAGTCGGTGGCTCAGAAAACGCATACATGAGGTTTTATTCGCTGGCTGAGTTAAAATAAATCGTATTATGAGTGGCGGAAAGTCGAATTCAAAAAGTGTTTACAGTTAGTTGTGGTGGAGAATAACTATCATGTTATTTGAAACACGGTGGTAGGGCACGTGTCTCTTTTGGTTGGCTCCCTGCCTTAACTTAAGGGGGGGGGGGCCTTAAGTTGTAAATCTGAGACTACTTAGTCTCAGTTAGACCGACTGCTAATCAGCCTTTGACATTGAATAGATTTTTGCAAGGGTCAAAAGGCTGCGGTGACCGTTTACCATTAGGTGGACCGAGGAGTTAGCGTACAACTGGTCAGTTTCCTTACTCGTAAATTTCACTAATTCACCAGTTCACTCATTAGACAATATCGGTAGGTTGTCAATTTCACTAGTTAGGCATTTTCCTGATTCTTCAGTTTCCTCCTTCGTTAGTTTTGCTAGGATGTCAGTTTCGTTAACTTTTCGTCATAAATCTCAATCCGTTTATTGAGTGTAACTTTCAATTTGACCTTCATAAGTGCCTTCTGAGGGGCTAAACTGAATAAATGGTTTTGAATTTTGAATAGTTTTGAAGTGTATTCAATTCAGGACCGCTTTTAGACTACGCATTTGTGAAGTTACTGTAGTTTAGAGGGACCACAAATACAAAATTAATTCAGAGATTTTGGATCCCGAGTGAATATCGATTTTGTCCTTAAATAGACAGTCGATACACGTTGGATTCTGGGGTTGCATTATTGGAATGGCCTCATTTTCATACCTTCTGAAAGCCTTAGTACCGCCCAATCACTTTGGGCCACGACTTCACAGAACAAGTAATTGTATTAGGTCAACGCCCGTCCTTTTTTCGGCTTGGTCATTTATTTATCCAAGCGCCTTGTTAAGTGTTATACCTAACTCCCGGAGGACTTCTTAGTTTTACTGCGCAGTTACTTTGGTTAAACATGTCTGTTGAGTTTATTTGGGTATACTGTGTTTTTTTTTGGGTAAGATACTAAATGGCAGTCTCAGGGGACGATTTGATTATTTTCCCCATCTCGAAAAGTATTTTAAATATTATAATTGTGGAGATAATGGAGAGTCTTTTGGGAGCGAAACCATCTGAGGCCGAAATAGCTTAAACTTTAATATTTAGAATTATAAATTTTGATGAATAAGTGTAACTAAATTTAAGTAAATGCTAAGTTATTTATTTATAATCCATGTATCGGCAATAGAAAAATTCAATGTAACACTATTATTAAGGAACCACAAGCCTCAGTTCAAAACAACGTGCTGAGCAAGCGCGGAAAGATGTTAATTTTTAAAAACACAGTACAATTATCTTCAAAGAGTACGGACTAAGAGTCCGTAGAAAATGTAAAAAGAAATAAATTAAAAAAAAAACAATTGTATGCCTATTTCTGGGACTGTTCTTGTATCTTTCTTGTTCATTGGTATTTCTTTTAATATGTCGTATTTTTAAGGCGTTTCCTAGCTTACTTCATGGGTTCCTATTCGGAGTTGCTTTTAAAATTGCAATTTTAAGGCCATCTGTATAGTGTTTAGTTTATGACCCAGAGTTAAGTTAACGGAACTAAGCCTGATTCTCCCTCAATATGATCCTGCAGTCAAATTCATCTCGTACCCATTTCCTTTGTCTACCTCTTGACATATTACAGTCTCTTGTAACGCCTCGTCTTCCCGAGAGACGTTAATAATGTTTAGATTAATTAGATTTAACGCTTAGGTACCTCAGTGGCACCTATTATGAGAGTGCTCGGATAACTTGTGTAGTACGATCAACAATCGTAGGTGAACACAATCTTCAAATGTCAACTTTGTTTTGTAAAGTTTTAGAACTTATTTTTGGAATTTGCTGATGATGGCTTTTACGTCCTTATGTGGACAATTTGGTAAGCGCTGAGGGCGTTCACTCATGTGAGGAGTTTTCGTACTCAGAGGTTTTTTTTTAAATCTGTTGTTAGATTTTACCACGGAAAGCGTCTGGAGGGAGAAAACGGGTGGTCGTGGTCATCCAAAGCTTTCCTTAGGGCTGTCTTTGTCCAGCCAGCATTATGTTTCCAGAAATCGTGTAGTTACTGAAATCCTCCACTTCTATGACAAAGGCTTTATGAATATGATCCAACTCTGTTATAATTTTTGGATCATTTATTTATTGCAAACTAGCGACCTGCCCCGGTTGCACGCAGTTGCAATGAAGATGCTAATACATATAAACCTTCCTCTTGAATCATTCTGTCTATTGATAAAAACTCCATCAAAATCCGTTGCATAATTTGAAAGAGCTAAGCGTACAGACTTCGGGAAGTATACTATGTAGAGATGATGATTATAAGACCATTACAGTCTATAATATTAATTCGAGGCTGTAACTTTAATTACAAATGTAGGTACACAAACATAATAATAAAATTAAGATGATATCTAGTTCTTGATCTATTTGTTTTGTACCAAAAATCTAGGTTTGTTCAATGTTTACTCACATATCAAATGTTTTACTATATGTTGTATGTATGTTGCAATCATTATTTTCACACACAATCTGTCCCCTGTAGTCATCCGTCCATCCATCCTCAACTTTTATAATATTAGTAAAATAACTTTACCGTTTATGTGTACGCCCCAGTATGCACTACAATTGTTACACACAGTATTTACACAAAACCAAACATTACCGTTTATGTGTACGCCCCAGTATGCACTACAATTTTTACACAAAACCAAACTTTACCGTTTATGTGTACGCCCCAGTATGCACTACAATTTTTACACAGTATTTACACAAAACCAAACTGTAACGTTTATGTGTACGCCCCAGTATGCACTTCATTTGTTACACACAGTATCTGTACGCCCCAGTATATCCTACATTTGTTACACGCATTGTCTACACATAAAACCAAACTGTACTGTTTATGTGTACGCCCCAGTATATCCTACATTTGTTACACGCCTTGTCTACTCATAAAACTAAACTGTACTGTTTATGTGTACGCCCCAGTATGCACTTCATTTGTAACAACACAGTATCTACACAAAACCAAACTGTAACGTTTATGTGCACGGCCCAGTATGGCGTGGCGGCGACATCGTGCTCGGCGTCGAATGGCCACCACCAGCCGGACCGCCGCCACCATCACCACCACACGCACCACCAGCACGCGGACGTGCCGCCGCAATGGGTGAGCGGCGCTTGTGGCGCATTTGTGGCACTCTTTGTGTTGTTTTGTGGCACTTTGTGGCGAGTTCTGCTGTTTTGTGGCGTTTTGTGTTTTTTTTGTTGCACCTTTTTTGTGGGTTTTTTTAGCACAGCTTATCAGTATGGATTATTGAGGATGAAACTGTAATGCAGACAGCAGATTTTTCTGTTTTTATGAGAGAGTCGTGTGTTCTCTTTGTTGATATATCTTTTAGATTTATTATGCCATCGTTTTGTGGCGAATTTTGTTGCTTTTGTGGCACTTTATGTTGTATTTAGCACTTCGTAGTGTAGTTTTTTTTAATTTTGTAGTTCTTACATGTTTTTTTTAGTGTAGATAATAAGGTAATAAGGATTAATGTCTAGAAATCTATCACCATATTGGAAGATTTTTAAACTTCTAGGTAATATTTGGCCTTATTTTACCACTGTTAGTTACTACATAGGTAACCTCTAGATAAATGTGGTTGTGTGTCATATTTTCTATAGAGTACGTTAAACAGTCATAAATAGTCAACTCTGATGACGGGGCAGTTGACTCGGTGGTTAGAGACCCTAACTGCTACGTTAGGTCGTGGGTTCGATTCCTATCCAAGACAAACATGTCTGTTAGTTTTATGCCTGGGTCTATGTCCATACACAAATATTTATTAATAACCCGACTAGCGCACTTACATAACTATGGCAAACCATGACAATAAAAACAAAAACTTTTGAGTCTAGAATTTACCCCCAGCTACGCCATGAACCGAGATCTTAACCCGCATGGGGGACCGTCATCGCAGTTGCTTAACTTACCCTCGGTTAAGAGCCTTCTGCACTTCTCGGAATATCCACGCAAGGGTGCAAAAGCCATTTAAGGCTAACAAATTCAATCTTAAAAAAAAACGTCATAAAAACTTTTGGTTAATAAAAAAATTATCCGATGTTGATAAAACTAGCCTCTGGCTTGATAAATAATCATATTGTTAAAAAGACTTTGAAATTTATTGATTTTAGGCGATATTTAAGGTATCGGCTTTTTAAAACAACCTAAAATTGTTTGTTGAATTACTAATAATTTGATTTATTCAATTTACTTACCGATTTGTTGCTGTCCTTTTCCAACCATAAAATATTTTTTTAAAGTCTTCATCAGAATCATAAAAGATATATTTTATGTACGTGCAAAATGACAAGCAATAGTAAATAAAATTTGTCAATAAATCGTTAATTATAGTTTTAATTGTAAAGTTTTGCAATACATCCAACGTGGACTGAAGACCGAGCAAGATAAGGCACGTCTTCAGGAGCCGTTCTTTGTCACCTACCTGACCTTTGGCGCGGCGCGTTTATTGATTGTATTCCAATTATTATTGTCATTATCATATTTAAAGCCATTTTTAATTTAAGCTCTAGGCTTAAGTCCTAGAACTTATAAGGCAATGCTTCTGAAGGTTCCAAGAATTGCAGATCAGTCAGATTGAGATCATCCCCTGTTTCTTTTCTCTTATAACAACTTCGTAAGCGCAATGTGGCAAGCGGATATTTCACCTGATGGCGTAGTTAACGAAAGAGACAAAATATAGACGCTGCAACGAAATATCGTCGAGCTAGTGCCTCAGGCCAGACAGTTAGTTGGTCCTGCTCTCGTCATTTGATTTCGAGAAGAATTTTTACATGATACAGAATTATGTAGCCGAATGTGGTACTTAATGCATACAGATAGAAGGCTAGTTTTCCTTTACGAAAGCTTGGCTCATTGGAGAATTCTCCCAGTACCATCTAAACTATTTAACCAGATCGATCGTCTTATTTGTGCCATCCACGCAATTGATCTTTGGGAATGCTTTTATTGACTACTTGGTAGTGTATGTGTATAGTCACTGGTATACTCTTTAGTCGCTTCTTACGTCTTGGTAAGCGACGCCCTACCAAACTGCACCATCACCACACAGCGAAATTCTCTTTGAATTAAAGACTTCCCATAAAATCTTATAAAAATCATAAAATCCGTGGTAAAAAAATACTACCATGACATAATTAGTTTTAATTCTGCTCTAGATATGTTTCCTTGATACCTTTTACAAATATAGAGGCTGATTATAGAAAATCATTGGCAATTAAATGTGAAAGGTTTTTGATGGAGTGAATTAGTGACATATTTCTGTACGTAGGTTGTTACAAGGGCAACCGCATAGTTCATTACATTGTTATTTAATTAGATATACCTACATGTTATGTTGATATCTAATTATGTTTCCTATAAAACTAAATATGGAAGTAGTTAGCAGTATCCTGGGCAGGGTTCCTGGATTACTGCGCCGCGCGAGACACTGATCACAGATCCGCCTCACTAGCAACCACTTCGTGGCTGTCGATAAATATGATCGCGTACAGCATTCATGTATCCCGCACAGCATGGTGGCAGTTCCCTTCTAAGCTATGTGTGCTATGCTCACCACTATCGTTCAATATCATCACATATTATAGTCAGTTTCTGATGTCCAGTAGACCGAAGGAGATTTTATTTGTTATACCAGTGAAATTAATAAAAAATTGCAGGTGTAGGGTCGCGTGAATAAATCACGTGTAATAATTAGGTTACAAAATTGCGCTTCGCATCACGTATTGTCCTCGATTTAAGCATGTTTGGACTTTGCGAAACTACGATAGTGGCTTCAATGAAGGTGATAGTCCATTACTAATATGACACGTTTGAATCGACTTCCTAAAAGGTACAGTTATATGTATTCGATCACTTTTAGCGGTGATATTTGCGAGCATATTCTGGTAATAGTAGCATTTGAAAGGGAAGATCTTCCGGTAGGCTAGGTAATTGCGCTTGAGGCGACGGTCCAACTGTTGATGTTGGAAGCTTCTTTGTCAAATCCTGAAAAATTTGGATAGTGCGATGTAGGATTCTCGCGTACGTGTTCACCGATGTCGCTACAACTACCATCCCACCCAATTTCATGGGTATCGTTAGAAGCGGCATAAGAATATACCGATGATCACCTGCACTTATACGTTGCAACGAGAGGTCAACAAAAGCATTCCCAAAGAGAGGTAGCGTCAGGCAAATCTCTTGTAATACGTAATGCAGCGAATGGGCAGAAAACTGACGTTTTATGCCGATTCCAAAGGATGGCGAAGAGGGAAGGCATTTTATTTATTTAAGACGGTATTGCGGTTGACCTCAATCTCACCCGATGGTAAGTGAAGATGAGGCCGAAGATGGTGTTATTCTAGCTCAGAACTGGATGACTATGTAGGCATAATAGTGAGGTGGATCTGTGATCAGTGCCTCGTGATAGGCCCTGGCTTACAACACGTGCTTAAAGAGTGCTCCAGCGTGGCAAATCAACGCGCACAGATACTCCAATCCCCAGCACCGCTCCCGGGAGCCTGCAGCAACCTGAAAAGGTTGCTAGCTTTCTGGGACAACCTGGGATGGCTGGAGTAAGAGGCTGACGCACAATGGCTCATTCAAGAGGCTAAGTGCGGAGGAAGCCCTGTATAACTAACTAAGACACTGGTTTGAGTGGTCCCTATTAGCTACGCCTTTATGTATCTATGTAATGGAATCTTTGATCGTAATTTTCACCCCGATCAAAACGACGGATTCATTTGAAACTTTGTACACTTATCAAGGACCGATGACAATTCAATAATTTTAATAGTTTGTCCCACTATCCTTACCAGGATCGTAAGGATTAGGGATTTGAAAAACGAAAAAAAAAAGCGCTATAAGGGTGACGCCAATAAAAAAAATTTGATGATCATTTTCAATAAATTTAATTTGTTTCAAAGTACCTACTACAATGTTGTACTGACATTTACTTCACTTACAGTAATTGAAGTAACCTTGTACCATAATTTCGTTGACTATTTAATTATGAAGATAACAATCTATTCAATCCTGCTCATGTCATTTATACCTGTAAAGAAGGTCTCGTAGTAATTTTTTTTTGTAGGCGTAGTGATGTGCTGTGTCGATATTTTTGTTTTCGATAGTTTATTTCTATACTATCTGTTTTAAACGGTGTTAAAAGTTTATGTTATAATATATAACTGCTACCCGTGATTTCCCCGCGTTCCCGAGGGATGTAACATTTTCCCGGCACAAAGAGTATCCTATGTGTTCTTTATTTAAGAGCATTTTCTATATATGTGCCAAGTTTCATCCAAATCCGTTTTGGTAGCTTTTGCGTGAAAGAGTAACAAACATGGAATTACAAACATTCGCATTTATAATATTAGTAGTATTGTTTTCTGTACAAATTTCTTTTGTAATTCAATCTCAATTATAAAGATTTATGAACAGTATTGGACTAGTCTAGAAATTTTAGATCAAAGATCGAGAGAGAGACAGAAAAAACCTTTAATTTAACGCTAGGGCTCTAAATCTAAATAATGCCTTACTAGTTGTTTTGAATTCATATTTCTAGTTACTTTGGTTAGTAAGGTTGACTAACGAACTGGTGCGGTGGTAGCTTCAGTAACTTTGACCTTCATAAGTGCCCTCCATGGGCCTAAAATAAATAAATGAAATAGATTTTTTCTTTTATTATTTATTTGTCATTCCTAAATGCTACAAATATTGTGAATGTGTCAAAAAAGCGTTTGTGTGTAGTTATGTAATGTGTGTATGTAAGACGTTATAATGGATATTATTGGTGAGAAAAAACTGAAAGCATCTTTACTATTCACTCTTGTAAATGATTTTTGTAAGTAGTGTCCGAACTCTTTGAACCTCTTGCAACGAATAACCATTTTTGAGGTTAAGATTGACAATATTAACATAACTCACTGACAGTTGCGATTTGTGTGATCGTGTCGCTTTTTGGCAGACGGCCTATTGTAAAATTTTACTCACATGCCAAAAGAAGTATAACTTAAAAAAACAGATGGAATAAAACAAAAAAAAAATATGCCATTTTCCTCGACAGTCTTACCTAATACCTAATTGTGTCTTGTGTGGTCTATAAATTTGCATAGTAAATTGTGTAGACGCAAAGTAATTTTTCCGCAGTTAATACTCGACTTGCCGAAGACGATTGCAATTGTCATAGCAATCAGAAATCGATTTGCCAAATGATTTTGTTTCATCAGCGTGATATTGTGTTTTCTTCATTCCTTTATGAGTTCGTGTCAAAATTTTATTGAGACTTGTCAATTGCGAGTTGCGTGTGTTTTAATACTCAAGGCATTACGCATAATGGCTTGAGTATTCAAAAAAAAAATTGACTTGTTATTTGCTACGTTTAGACTTATTAAATAAAATACTATGCTAATTTCAGTTGCGAATAAATCAAAGTTCATAAAATAATTTGACCGACTTAAAAAGGAGGAGGTTCTCAATTAGTACTATTTTTTTTATAAATGATTAGCCATAATTTTACTAGCTACTGATAAAATCTTATACAATCTACTTACAGAGAACATAAAATTTATTCAGTGTAAACCCGAAGGCACTTATGATAAAGTTACTGAAGCTACTACCCGTTCGGAAGTCAGCCTTACTGAGAAGAAGCGAGCTCAGCAAGATTAATTAATCTACATAGATCTCCGTCCAGTCTTAATTTCTTATAAGCAAAAACGTTATCAATATTTTTTCTATCGACATCACCAACGCCCTAAAATTCCCACGTAACCAAGCTTTCGTTTAAATCCAATTTCACCCGTGTATGAGGCCCTTGGCTGGGGGGAGGAAGAAGTGGGGAGGCGGGGTTGTACTCCCGCGCACCTGGCGCCTGGGACGCCAATCGCATGCGCCTGCGCAGCCCACGGGACACTGTTATGAATATAGCTGTGTATGCACGTTGCGAGGTGTTTCAACTTGTTAAATTATGTATTGATATGTTGGCTAGTTGAATATCTATGCGTTTATATGATGTTATGTTGGTTTTGTCAATTTGGGTTGCGTGTAACCACAATTATACTATAATAATAAATATCTTGTCGCATTTTTTACACACGGCCGTCTGATCCCAAACTAAGCAGAGCTTGTACTATGCAAACCAGATAACTGATATACTTTCATCGAGTAGTAGAGCTCTTTGTGCAGAGTTCGTCCGGGGAAGTACTACCACCTTACCCATTTCTGCTGTGAAGCACTAATGCACTTACTGTGTTTCGGTTAGAAAGGTAAGGGGCCGGTGAAATTACAGGCGCATGAGACTTAACAACTTCACGTCTCAGGGTCGACAACGCATTGGCGATGCTCCTAGTGTTGCAAATGTCTATAGGCGGCGGTGACCACTTACCATCAGGTGGACCGTCTGCTTGTTTGTCGGCCCAAGTGGCATAAAAAAAAATATTTATATTATATTATGTACTATTATTTATTATATTATTAAATATATAAAAAATATTTTTATATAGGAACAGAATTTCAAATCACCATTAAATTCTATACTAGTTCTCGTGCCGTGGTTTCATCCGCGTTACAAAGGGCTGTAATCTATTTAGTCTGTATCCTTTCGGTAGATATAGGTAGCTTTCTTTTATTGGAAAGATTTTCAGAAATGAATCAGTTGTTCCGGAATTAGTTAGTAGGGATACATGGAAACAAATAAACTTGTACCATATAATATCAGTGAAGGTAACACAACTCATATCATACAGCTTAAATATGGTTAAAATAAAAATGTGTGGTTATATTAAATAGGTTCTCGTGACAGACATCTACTAAGAAGGAATGTCTCAGAAGCATTTCTCGAGAGAAATTATTTTCTTAGAATTTATAATGAATTTAAAATTTCTATGCGTTTTGAAATATTATGACGTAGAGACACGAGCAGCGATATAACCATGGACATGCCATAACCCACGTGGCATTGGCGGCAGATTTTAGTGTTCCCGGGGATGTCATACTCTCCCGGAATAAAAAGTAACCTATGTTTACAAATTATCTTCCTACCAAGTTTTACCCGATCCCGTGTTTAAGATTTTGCGTGAAAGAGTAACAAACATTCACATTTAGAATATTAGTGTTACGAATCGAACTCATTTATATCACCTTTTTGGATATTATTTTGTCTTCTAAATTCAAAAAGTAATGACAATTACTAACATTAGGAAAGTTTACTGGTTTTCTCGTTTTTTGTTAATTTAATTTAAATTATAAACTGTGGTTCAATCCAGCGCCCTCTTTCATTTCGTTTAGTTACGAACAGTAACAATTAGTAAGATGCTCAAGTAAAATTTGCAACCAAATCGTAGCCCGCGGCAAACCCGCTGGTCGCTTATCACTTGCACCGCAAAAGCCCCGACTCGTGCGCCCGCGCCGCGCCGGTCTCGTTGCGTACCTTTTTGTTTTTATTGTTTCACTTTCCGAGACTCAATCGTAACTGTTCGGAACAGCTGTTAGGGCCTTTGACCATATGAGGGTGGAGTGACCTGATTTGCTTTGTCCACTGTTGAATAAGTATGGAAATGGTTACTGGGTTAAGAAAGGAAGAGGCTAATGTGGTCTAACGTGGTCATTCGAGTGTATTATAAGTACTTATCATTATTGGACCATAACTCTACCATTAAAAATCCATCTTAACAACCCTAGTACAGTTAACCCTATAGATACAGGGAGGATATAGCCTCCCCCCACCTCACCCAATCGACGCTCCGCGGAGCGAAACGTGGGGCGCCAGCGCACCCTACCTCGCTTGTGTTGTTATCTCACTCGCACGTTGTTCATTGAATATTTTTAATATTGACTTCGAATTTCAAGGGTTTTACTCAAGTAATGATTTTATTTAAACAAGAGTTCAGGGATGTTCTTTCTTTCAAGTCCAGTGTCGATTCTTTATGAACACGTTTATGGATGTGGTTTGCGAGTTAGGTTGTCTTATACAGAATTAAAGCAGTGTATTTTTAAAATTGTTCAGCAAATTGGTCAGTTGCCTGAAGCAGGATTGGCCAAACTTCAACTTCACGTTGTTTTAATTCTTGGAATCGGCTTGCTTTGAAAGTTGACTGTCTTAATACAAATTAGATTAGAGCTTTAGAGTTTATATATCACATTAGCGTTAGTCCACGTGGTTGACTAAGTCTTGATCCCTACTTATCTTGTCCACACAGCCGTTGGAATTTCGGAACTGATTAAAAGATGTTCAAAATGTGCAAATACTAGTTTAAAATAAATATTTAACAATTTTTTCCTATCCACCTACGTACACATGCAAACTTCAGGTTGTAGCTCGCAAGTCCTACCTGCCAACTACAATATACGGTAGAAAGGAAAGGCGATATATAATTGTTTAATGCGTGACAGAGACAAGGGATTGGCCGCGTCGGCGGGACAGATGTTCAGTAAAGTATGCGGCGCTTTGTATGCGGGTGCGTTTTTTTTGGCCAGTGTATTAAGATGGGGACTGTTTCGGAGCGGGTTGAGAAGTTGAAGCGACTAGCAGAGCGGATTTAGCGGTCCTTTGGTTGATATAGATGTTGTCTTGAATATAAACAAGACATAATTATAGATTTTGAAAGCTCAGATACTTGAATTACTTATCCAATAGATTGAAATACAATTTGATAGAATTATTAAATAATTGTTAAAACTGCTTATCCTATGATACAGGGTTCTACTCTTTTAGGAAGTAGTCTCTTGTCATTTATATTGTATTTTTCTCATGTGTGTACCCTCGAAAGAAGGCATATTGTTATGTTATGTATTTTTCTGGCAATAAATTATTATTATTATTAATTACAGCGTTATGGATAAACCTTCAAGGTACGTTTATCCCGGGTGAAAATAAAATATCACGGAACGTCCGGGGTGACACCGCAGCAGCTTTTTTTAAATTAAACGCATCCACCGCGTACCCGAAGGATGTTTTTATCCCGACTACAACTTCACCTAAGTCGTTCGGTAATTGTGTAGCTTAAGTCCGAATATTATTTCCTACGACAAACATACACACTTTACATCTTCATAATATTAGATGTCCGTATATTGCACTAATAAATACTTTTTGGATTTTGTTTTCGCTTTATAAATGGTTTCTTAAATGTTTTATCTGCGCTCGCTGAAAATATTGCTCGCCAGCTCCAACACACAAACTTTTTATCTGTCTCTAAAGATCTATTTTTCCGATGTCACTAAATGCATAAATAAATTCCAAGAACATTGAATCTAATATCAACCAATTGACTACCAGTCAATGTCCTTAGTTTAAAGTCGCTTGTGCATTCCCGCTGACACTCTCACCTCAACCCAAGGGTTGGCTCTTCCACCGGCTTCCTGACCCTGCTCGTGGGAAATTGTCTATGGTATGATTTTAAAACGATGACACCTTCGCCGCTAGTCTATGGTATTGTATTTGTTTTTCGCACCTACAACAATACGAACAGATGTTTCGTTAAATTATATGCTGTAATTCTTAGTTTCCGCTGGTGTAATGCAGTTTTTTTTTTGTTTTATGATTACCGCTGAGATAGTTCACGTCGGCTTATATAATCACTAGCTGTCCCCCGCGGTTTCACCCGCGTTCCCGTGGAATGTAACATTTTGCCGGCACAAAAAGTATCCTATGTTACTTCTAATACCTCCAAGAATATGTGTACAAAGTTACATGATGATCGGTTAAGTAGTTTTTGCGTGAAAGCGTAACAAACAAAGTTACATTCACATTTATAATATTGGTAGGGACTGCTAATAGTTAAGACCCATGTTGATTGCAAAGCATTTCAAAGCGACGCGATAATATTAAACTAGCTGTCCCCCGCGGTTTCACCCGCGTTCCCAGGGGATGTTACATATTCCCCGGATTAAAAAAAGGCAATGTGCTATTCCAAATCTCTCAGAAATAATATATTCATCGTTTACGCAGCGCACGCAACGGAAACTCAAAAGGAATATTTCTTCCCCGTTTTTGCTACATTTTTCATTGATGCTCTGCTCCTATTGGTCTTACCGTGATGATATATAGCATATAGCCTTCCTAGATAAATGGGCTATCTAACACTGAAAGAATTTTTCAAATCGAACCTGTAGTTCTTTAAATTAGTGCGTTCAAACAAACAAGCTTTATTAGTATAGATTTGGAAGCTATGTAATTGGTAGAAAGAAGAAAGAAAAGAAAGAAAAAACATTTATTGACACACGCAAAAGAATATACACATATCTATAAAATACAAATAAAATAATAAATAAAAATAATAACTTCTATGCGTGGGTCAAAAGGACCCTGCCTCAGCATGATGTTGCACTGCGCATGCGCAGAGCAACGCTGGTATTCTGGCAGAGCCTGGCGACAAGTGACGACACGAATACGATCAATTTAAAAATGAATACTATATAGTTTTGCCGTTGCAGTGATACAAGAAAACACTAAATAATACATTAACACAAAATATTTACTAATTGTAGTTTATTAATTACAATTAGTCATTTCTAATATTAATTTAATATAATCCACAACATTTCAATTTATTTATTAACTATAAATAATAAAAAAAAAAAACAGAAATACATTTCACAGACACACAAAGAATTTGTTTACATCAACATAACAAGAGAACATTAGGAAAGGAAATAGTACAACAGTGTTGGAAGTAGAAATTAATTACAACAGGTTAATTACATTACTTATGGAAGATTTTCCTTTTGCAATTCAAAAAATAGTTTTGTTAATGTTTTCTTAAAGGTTAGTAAAGTAGCTGGTCAAACGGGAGAGAAAGGCCGGAGAGATGCTTAAATTGCATTTAGGATTATATTTGAATGGATGTATTGAATGTTAAGATGGCGGATGTAAGGGACTGAGGAATCAATGACGTGGATATTTATAGTCTCGACCCAAAATTATTGGAAGCAAATTGAGCAGGTACACTGGGTCTAATAATTTGATATCGTTGTTTAAAATATTTGCTGTATAGTGTTTTTCAAATAGCATCAGTGGCGTGCCATAGGTGGGGCCTATGTCCAGCAGTGGACGGATATAGGCTGATGACGATGATGATGAGTTGGTTGACACATGGTGTTTTATAAGAATACCCCATGTTTTATGTTTATTTCGACATAATAAGAGGATACCGTAACAGAGCAAGGTCTCGTGAAGCATTTAGTGTAGTATGTCTTAGAGAAATCAAGTGCTATTTCACAAGATATGGGTAAGAATCCTTCAACTGTCACAACTCATCCCATCCATACTAATATTATAAAGAGAAAAGATTTGCATGTAAGTATGTTTGTTACTCTTTCACGCAAAAGCTACTAAACGGATATGAATGAAACTTGGTACATAGATAGAGTATATCCTGGAATAACATATAGGGTACTTTTTATCCCGGGTAAATGTGATGTCCTTCGGGATCGCGGGTAAAACCGCGGGGGACAGCTAGTGTGAAATAAAATATTGTAGTACAGAATCCAAGGAAGTGTTTTAAGTAGTAAAGATTTTAGTGCACAGTTCGTCCGGGGAAGTACTGCCACCTTACCCATTTCCGCCGTGAAG
Organism: Habrosyne pyritoides; assembly: GCA_907165245.1. Lineage (NCBI taxonomy): Eukaryota > Metazoa > Arthropoda > Insecta > Lepidoptera > Drepanidae > Habrosyne > Habrosyne pyritoides. The sequence continues at coordinate 1,760,997 of OU015612.1, forward strand.
CAGTATTGCACTTGTATTACTGTGTTTCGGTTAGAGAGGCAAGGGTGTGAAATTGCAGGCACATGAGACTTAACAACTTTTTGTCTCAGGGTTAACAAGGCATTGGAGGTTGATATTGCAAACGTCCGTAGGTAGCGGCGACCACTTACCGTCAGGTAGATCGTAAAAGAGAGAATATGTCTGGATGAAGAATCAGCATCTTTTAGTTGAATGGTGACTGAGTCTCTTGGTTCATAGCTATATTGTTGGAATGAAATTATGGTACAGATCTTCTGATTGTTCTTCTTTCGAATCATCGAGTTGTCTCATATTCAAGTTGTTATTAGAAAGAGACAAGTTCCGAGAGTTAAAGGAATCTCCTATGTTTTGTCTCTCTCGAGTAACGGGAAGAACTTAAAAGTAGCAGATGATACTATACATGACTTCCTGTAGACTGGATAAATGTCCTTTAAATCAATTTTTACTGCAATTAATGCATTAACATCGAATGTAAGTATCATTGTAATCTGAACTTTATAAGCTACAATATAGAGTTTAATTTGGGAAGCCAATTAAATGAAAACGTTTTGCCTATAGATCAAGCAAAAGAATATATCGAAACATTTGAATTCGGAAATGGAACGGAACCGGCCTGTATGCGTGTGCGCATCCAATTTTTTGCTCCCGTCCTGGGGTGCTTTGTTGTAACCACTGTCTCCTATCTCCTTCGCACTTATCCACACCACATATTGCCTTCTCACGTTCGGGGGTGGTGCCTTGGGGGTGTATAGACGCCAGATGTTTCGGAGATTGCCGTGTTCTTTCTGCGTGTTTTTTTTCTCTTTCGCCTTCGATTCGGTCTGGAATCGAACAATGGACGCGCGCTTAAAAGATTTCACGTTTAAGACATATGGCAGGTATTTTTTTTTTAAATAATGTATTTTTGTATTTGATCTGATGTTGCCAATATCGGATAGTAGGTTCGTTGGGTCTGAATTTTGTAACTTTTTTTTGTTTGCGAATTTTATTTTAAGATTTTGTTAAGAGTTTTTTTTTTGTTGAATCTACATAATTAGGTGTAGTTTCTTTACCTTTAATGGGAAACTTGTTTGAGATCCTGATTGCTGATCGAGTTTATTAGTGAAATACATCAGGTTTATTTTTATTAACATTCGATCTGCTTGATTTTTATTATTTAATCCTATTGTATTTATAAATGTGAAAGTTTGTATGTTTGTTCAATCACGAACAAAAGGTTCGATGGTTTTCGAAGAAATTCGGCACGCATATAGTGTTCACTAGCTTCCAGCCTCCGGTTTTACCCGCGAATTAGGTGGATATTATATTTTCCGCGATAAATGCCATGTGTTAATCCAGAAAACTTTATATCTGTTTGTCAAATATCATTTAAATACGATCAGCCGTTTCAGTGTCTATTTCTGACAAACTTCCAGGCAGACAAACGTTCATTTATGATTAGGCATCATATAAATTGCATTTTTATCTGAAATTTCGATATTTATTTTGGTTTCGGAATTAAATTTATAGAAGTGGGCGTAATCTATAATATATAACATTAATTGTATTGTGCACTATGATCATGCTTATTTCAATTGTGATTTTTACTATAAGACATTGTGTAATATACGTTGGTAAACCGAATAAATAAATAAAATTAAACAAACATGTCAGTTGTCTAGTTCCCATAGTACAATATCTGCTTAGTTTTTGAAAGAATGTCCCGGGATATTTATTTATTGGTATAGATTAAGACATAATATACTTTTAATACCAAGATCTTTTAAGGGCTACCCTTCAGTAACTTTGAACTTAATAAGTGCCCTCCCCTGCCCTTAACTGTTTTTTTATACCACAAGAGTCGATACCGAACACCAGGGCATCGCCAATGCATTGTCGGCCCTGAGACGTGAAGTTGTTAAGTCTCATGTGCCTGTAATGTCACCGGCCCTTACCTTTCTAACCGAAACACAGTAATACAAGTGCGCTAATGTTTCACGGCGGAAATGGGTAAGGTGATAATACTTCGCCGGACGAACTCTGCACTAAGAGCTCTGCTATTCAATGAATTCAAATGGTTTTGAATATTAGATCACACGGGAACGCGAGTACACCCGCGGGGCGGATGCTAGTATACAATGAACTTAACTATCTCTAACAATACTTTTTTCTCAATTTGCAGGTAAGTCACTCATCATGTACCCCACATAAGATCAAGGTAATTGTATCATTAAATGATGGCCATAAAGGATGCGAACAGAGATGATCCTTTATACGCACCGAGAGGGGAATACAGTTAACGTATCCGGTGCTACGGGTCAAGTTATAGGTGGGGGCGGGAGCGGGTTTTGACAGCGTTTTTAATGGTGTTGAACAAATGTCCGTTGCAGTTCTCTCGTGTAGAGTTTAGATTTTATGTTACGTTTTATAAATGGGATTTCGTTGTGATGTTTCTGTTTTTTTTATTTTTTTAATAATATAAACTAGTGCTTGACTGCGATCCCACCAATCTTAGATGTTGAGGCGAACTAGTTTATTAAGAGCATATTCACTCTAGCCTTGAAGACACCCAAATTATAGTTGCTCGGGAAGACCGATTATTCTGTGATGTGAAATAAGGGTATGATGCCCTGGTCGGGTTTTACATGACCCTAGAAAACCTAAATGTAAAAGTGAGACTTACCTCTGATGTTGCGTTAAAAATTATAAAGAAAAAAAACAATGTAACCTTGCTGAGTTTCTTGCCGGTTCTTCTCAGTTTAAGGCTGGCTGATTTATAGTTATAACATTGCACATCACAAAATTAACACAATCTTTAAATAATAATAGTTTAAAAAGACTAAAAAACATTCTTTCTTAGAAAATTTAACAAAAATATAGAAGATTTCCTCTTTATAATATTAGTGTAAATGAGTAGAAGTGTAAATTTTTTACAATATATTTTTTTTCTTATTTGCACAATTCTTAATTCAAATTTATTTTCTATTTTTTTATTTGGATTTTCCATAAAAGCATGTCTTTTAGTTTTTTTTTTAACTATTATTTATTTTTCATTTTGTAATTAAACTTTCTATGAAAGCGTGTTATATTGAATTGTCATCGGTCCTCGATAAATCTACAAAGTTTGAATGAAATCTGACCGTTTAAAGTGGGTCAAAATCGCGCCCAAAGGAGTCGGTTACATACAAACATACAGATGAAACCAATAAAAGCGTGTTAAAAACACTTTTATTTATGAATACCGCTGTGCGTTTATGGCTTGGGCAGGTCTCGATATCGCTCCCCGGAGCGATAAAACGCCGGTTCGATTCCCGTGCCGGAAATAGCCCGGTCAAGAACCTGTGCGAAAAATTCGCATCGACATACCTACACATACACGTGTGTATGTTTGTGCGGTTGCTTTCTCGGTATTTTAAGGTGATTTTAGTATAGAGAGGTAATTTAAGAAGTCGTTGAGTTTCTCGAAGACTGCAGTTTTATATAATATTGAGAATTCATGGAAGTGTTTATAAGATGCTTCCTGATACGATCATAGAGGATTTTTTCTTTTGTGGTAGTCATTTTGATCTTTAAATATTTTTAATAAATACGGTCAATAAGGAACAGCCCCCTTATTCAGCTAGTACAAACTTCGTCGGCGAGCCGCTTCACGGAGGTCTCGGAGAGCTTACCTCTCACGTGATTAGTAGTAGTATTACCGTAGTAAGCGACAGAGACAGAGCACGGAAGCCGCGACGAACGTTCCTCGAGCTAGTGTCATTTTCTATATACAATCGAGTCCCTGGAAATAATTGGAAAACGTTTGTAAAACGCATTTATGGGTAAAATGTATAGAAAATATATGATATATCTGTACCCTGCCACGCATCGCTGTGGCACATTGTGATTGAATGGTTGAGAAATGAGAAACAAAACAAGGACGGTCGCGGATATGTGACTGATGCAAAACATAGATAAAAACAATCCTTGATGCGGATTATATATCATGCTAAAATTTCAGCTCGATCGGCGCAGAACTTTTTGAGTTTTTGAAGCGTACACAAACCAACATAACATTTTTATATATATGTATATATAAATCATATTGATTATTATTTTATTAATCTTTTTAATCCGAATTAATTGATACCATATTACAACGCTTTTGGGTTCATTTTAGTGATATACTACATATACTACTTTTTATTTTTCTAAATATGTACATACAAATATAGATATTTACACCCAGACACAACAAACAGACATGTTCATGCATACAAATTTTTGTCCTGGGAATCGTACCCGCTAAACCACCAAGCCAATTGGCCTGTCAAAGACGTAAGACACCGACACATATTTTATTTAAAAAAAAAAATGACGCACGCTTTTAAAAAAAAAATCCCAAACGTGTAAATACAGTGAAATAGTATAATTTGTATTCAATCTGGTATAGTTTGTTTGTTTAGAACTATCTTCACGACACGTGCTCGGGGTGCGAGTCTATCAATATTTGATGATGGATAAATCGACTTATCGACACATATTTCTTATACCATCCAGGGTTTAATTTGCTTCTAATAATAATAATAATGAATTAAATATATTCATAAATTTTTACCACATTAGCCGACAAACAACCACACGGGCTGGTGGTAAGTGGTCACCGCCTATGAACATTTGCAACACCAGAGCACCGCCAATGCGTTGTCGACACTGAGACGTGAAGTTGTTAAGTCTCATGTGCCTGTAATTTCACCGGCCCCCTTTTCTTTCTAACCGAAACACAGTAATACAAATGCACTACTGCTTCACTGTGGAAATGGGTCAGGTGGTAGTACTTCTCCGGACGAACTCTGCATTAAGAGCTCTACTACTCATAATTTGTATAATATGAATGGTCAGAGTCTAACACCGGTTCGGAAGGTTGCTTTTACTGAGAAGAGCCGGCATTAAACTCGGCAATTACTCATTTCAAAATAAGATTTTGTACATAAAGATGTGTCCTGCTGGAGCGAGCGCTACACCCAAGCATTGTCGTCATGAAAATAATGGATTATGTTGTCGAAAGCCTATTGTACTAACAGTCTTAATTGTATCCTTAAAATTTTGTAAAGGCTTTTAAAAAAAATCTGATTCAATACTATAAAATGTTTTCCATATTTTTGTCTGGGTTACTAAAAATTCTTTTGGTAATTTTCTTTAATATCGTTGTTGTAACTGTGTAGTGTAACGAACTGTTATAGGGGATCTGGTAAATTGATTAAAAATAATACTTTCTTTGACACTTAACAGTAAGTTTGATGAAATATTTAGAAATAGTAATAATTTAATAAGAATTTGCAACTTATGTCCGGCGCGAATAGGAAGACGAGACCGACTAACTGATCTCTCAGGATGAATGCTGACTTGAATGAAACAAAAGAGTGGATTTATGATTGGTCTGCAGTAGTAAGAAGGAATCAGGGGTATCGCAGGACACACAATAGGCCTAGGGTTAGCTCTTCAAGGTAGGCAACACATTTGACATCTCCCCGGTATTGCAGTCTATAGGCAGCGGTGACCACTTACACCATTAGGTGAACCGTCTGCTTGGTGGTCAATCTTGTGACGAAAAAATGGCCTATTTTCGATACATGATACATGAGGTAGAGCCTCATCGTAGACAAAGACCGTAAATACCCCACTCCCCGCGTTACTTCATTGCAATTAGATTCAATTTGGTACCGATATAACATTGTTACTGTATTGTGTTGCACAGAGGCCTAACCACGAACTTCTATTATTGTAGCTTCAATAACTTTAAATTTGACCTTCATAAGTGCCTTCCGAGGGCCTAAACTGAATAAATGGTTTTGAATTTTGAGCGTATCATCATCGTATTGAGTGAGCCACAAACCAAAAATGGGAAATTGAACATCGCGCAACGTCATGGAATGCGCGGGGTTCTATTTTTCATACATACCAACTTTTTGACGCACCCGACACGATGACGCTTCGCTTGCGATAGATGTTAGTGCTAAGGCCTCTAATCGCAAACACGCTCTATAACGTGCTGAAAATTTAAATCAAATACCTTAACTAATTAGCTGCTCTCGACAACTTAACTACATAGTCAATCCGCCAGTTTGAAAGTTGGTTCGGGGATTTCCGACACGTGGTCGTCAAAATACCGAAAATTCGTCGAAATCATTAATTAATTAAACAATATAATCAAATTCTGAATCTTCCAATATCCTTGAACCTATCACCGTCATTGTCATACGCATCTATAATTGGCCTTTCTCGAAGGCACGGAGACACCCGATGGTTCGGTAACCCGACACCCGATCGTAACACACGCCGGTGTCTGAGCAGCATACAAATGATCGGATTATAGCGACAATCGAATAAATTATAGATGGACAGACGTACTGGTTATAGGCAACCAATTGATCTCGAAGTTTGGTGGTCATCTCACGAATGACTCGCTAGCCGAGATGATTTCTTCCTTATGGAAGGATGCACCAAAAAAGCTGGAAGATATATCGGATCTCTTGATTCGGTGGTCTCAAAAGTTGCCATCTCTCTTCTTCAGTTTCCGTCTCGCGGTTTCACCCGTGTTGTCTAAGGATCTAATGTATACCGTGACTACACAGCCTATATATATACTATATATACTTCTGGATAAAGTAGTTTAATAGGGAAAGAATTATTAAAATCGATCCAATCGATTTTGAGTCTAGTTTCGTTTAGTTTAGATAGCATTTGGATTGCATGGAATTAGCCCGTTGCAACTCATGAGTGGTTTTAGGCATTGCAGCTTTTTCAGGATTAAATAAACCATGATCACGAAACCCTTTGTCTGCTAGTGGAAGTACAAACTCTATCACTTTCTTCATACTTCAAATATTGATGTTGATAGTATTTTTTTTTTTTATACCACGTGGGCCGACAAACAAACAGACGATCCACCTGATGGTATGTGGTCACCGCCGCCTATGGGCAATTGCAACACTAGGGGCATCGCCAATGCGTTGTCGACCCTGAGACGTGAAGTTGTTAAGTCTCATGTGCCTGTAATTTCACCGGCCCCCTGTTCTAACCGAAACACATTTGGGATTTGGGATCAGCTCTTGCATTCTCTAATAAAACTTCGTCGGAAAGCCAGCACATCGAAACCTCTCTCAAGAGATTGCATTGTCTCTTTCGTTAGATACGTTAACGAAAGAGACAGAGCAAAGAGAGCTCAAGGTAACATCGTTCAGTTATCTAACAGAGTCACAATCCAGATGGCCGTGTGTAAGGAAATTAGGGAACATACCCATACTACGTGACCCATTCTTTTACAACTTTTACCCCCCCTCCCCCCTTGGTGGCCACGCGTAGTATATGCCAAGACTAATTTGTACATAGTAATTTATAAATACGGCTTTCAACGATATTTCGCAAATATTATGACAAAAGAAATTGCTAAAACTAAAAGGCGCGAGATTTCCTTAGAGGTTATCGACTACATGACTTCTCAGTGACTAAGTGTGGTATCCTGAAGACCTCCCTCCCCCCCCTGAATGTGTCACGTAGTATGGATACGTTCCTTTATCCAGGATATTATTATTGATAATATTCTCGTAAACTTATCACATACACCGCTAAATGATACACCGGTATAACGACGTGTGGTTTCGATATCACCACACTATCACGTATAACAACGGTACCTCAGTATGCAAATTTTTTGACCAGGTGCGCGTCCGATTATTGACTTTTGATTGACCCCTGCCGAGGCCCCGCGGACTAGTAATTATATCCCAAAGACCGGTCCTGAGTGATTTCGTTATAAAATGTTATAAATTAATATAATATTGAGTCATTGTTTAAAAATTGATTATTGTCATCATATACTCTGCTGTTTGCGAAAGTTTGGGTGGATGTATGTTTGGTAGTCAATCACGGTAGAACGGCTGAACTGATCTGAATGTAATTTGGCACAGAGATAGATTATAGTCTGGAATAGCAAATAGGCAAATTTTATCTCGGGTATATATAACATCTTTCGAAAACGCAGGTGAAACCACGGGGAACGTCTCTATAAAAAAAAAGTATTATATCAGTTATCTGGTCTCCATAGTACAAGCTCTGCTTAGTTTGGAATCAGATGGCCGTATAAAGAATTGTTCAAGGATATTTATTTATTACTAGCTGTCCCCCGCGGTTTCACCCGCGTTCCCGAGGGATGTAACATTTTCCCGGCACAAAAAGTACCCTTTGTTACTTCTAATACCTCCAAGAATATGCGTACAAAGTTTCATGATGATCGGTTAATTAGTTTTGATGTGAAAGAGTAACAAACAAACTTACAGTCACATTTATAATATTAGTAGAGATTTTCAACCTTACTCAAGCTAAGTTAGTTCGGCCATCTGCAAAGAATGTCCCAAGATATTTTTTTATTATTTACAATAGCTTTTTATAACTAGTGTTCAAAAATGGCCCGTAAATCATGTTTTTTTAAACATTCAAGTTACCTAGTTTTTGTCAAAGAGTATATCACTACATAGTATAAAACAAAGTCTCTTTCTCTGTCCCTATATCCCTATGTATGCTTGAATCTTTAAAACTACGCAACGGATTTTGATGCTGGTTTTTTAATACATAGAGTGATTGAAGAGGAAGGTTTATTCAAAAGCACGCTCTATCAATGTGTCTAGTTTCACCCAAATTCATGTCATTTATATATCACAAACAAGTTGTATAGATCATAAATGGTATTCTCTAAGAAGTACAATAATGGAAGGCACTCTGCATCTGTCGAACTTGCATGTCTGGTTGATTGAGTTGTGGACCGGGATTCCTTCATTATTGACATGTCTGTGTACGTGTGGGAATTCTAATCATCATACAACTTATTATTAACTTACTGTTGTTATAATTGCCATACACAACCATACAGAATGACATACAATAGACACTTTTTCGTGGAAATAAATTTTGCTGAGTATGTCGATGAAAAAAGCACACGATTTTTTGTATTGGATCTCCATACAATCTACTACTATCATTTTTAGAGTAGTAGAGTTCTAAGTGCACAGTTTGTCCGGGGTAGTACTACCACCTTACCCATTTCCACCGTGAGCAGCAGTGCACTTGTATTACTGTGTTTCGGTTGGAAAGGAAAGGGGGCCGGTGAAATTACATGCACATGAGACTTAACAACTTCACGTCTCAGGGCCGACAACGCATTGGCGGTGCTCTGGTGATGCAAATATCCATAGGCGGTGGTGACCACTTACCATCAGGTGGATCGTGTGCTTGTTACCGTGACCTTACCTATTACGTCGTGAACAATAGTGGATTTTTATTACTATTCGCCATTCAACAGGCCAGTTGGCTTGGTGGTTAACGCTCTGACTGCCAAACCGAAGGTCGAGGGTTCGATTCCCACCCAGGACAAACATTTGTGTGGATGAACATGTCTGTTTGTTCTATGTCTGGGTGTAAATATCTATATAAGTATGTATTTAAAAAGTAGTATATCAGTTATCTGATTTCCATAGTACAAGCTCTGCTTAGTTTGGGACCAGAAAGCCGTAGGTAAAGAATGTCCCTGGATATTCATTAAGAAAAATATTAAAATTACTGTATTTCGGTTGGAAATGTAAAGGGGGGGCGTTATTTGTACGATTTGACAGGTCATAGCCCCCCATTAAATTAATAATATTAAATTCTTTAGGCTGTGGGCCCGCGGGATCTTGAAAAACGAGCCTTCCGACCTAAGTACGCGGTAAAATTACAGGCAAATGAGAGTTAACACCGTGTCATGGTCGTAAACGCATTGCCGATGCCCCTAGTGTTACAAAAGTTCATAGGCAACAGTGACCACACACCATCAGGTGGACCGTCTCTGCTTGTTGGTCGGCCCATGTGGTATTAGAAAAAAAACAACAGGTTGCACTCTGGGAGTGCCAGTGAAAACTTGAACATTAACGTTGTGCATTGTTACCGTCTTACGAATTTTCGATCAGTTCACGTGTCCTGACGCGAATTTAACATTTTATACCCATCCCAAGAAAAGTGCTCAACGCCGCTAAATAAGGTTTCCCTTCAAAAATACCATATCATGTGATATGAAGACACTTATGTGCCTACTAATAATGCTGCTATAACAACATATCATAAATATTAAAGGGACTCCATGATCGCTTTTTAGCTGTTTTGCAATATATTTATTGCATGTATGTACATATGAGTCTATATTTAAATAGCTCTTTTGCTATATATTTATTCGACACATCCTCTTCCAATAGCTAGTTATCAATTTATTATTAAAAATATTTCCCTGAATATTTCTCCAACATTCCAGCACAAGGCGTTAGTTATTTGGTCCATTTCTTAATAGGGAGCCACGTCATGATGTTACAAGTACAGGTTTAGTCGAAGCGACTGTGTATGGAGGTATGCTGTACATGAATTCTAACATAATCCCTTTTTTATAGTTGATACGAGCAAAAACAACACAATTATCGAACCGTCTAAGTAGTTTGGGCTGTGAGCTGATGGTTCAAGTCTAGTTAGGCAACTGGTTGTATGTATTTGTTTAATTTAAAAGGCGAGCGAAAAAGTTGGTACTCGTGGTTTTACTCGCGCTCCTCTTTAAGATGTAATGTATTACGGGATTTTAATATAGCCTATGTTGCTTCTGGTAAAGTAGCTTTTTAATTGTCAAATAATTATTAAAATCGGTCCAGTAGTTTTTGAGTTACAAACAATAATACGATTTTTTGTCTTTAGCATTGTAGATGTAGATAAGTGTAGGATAATTTAATTGAAAACAAACCTTACAGTATTAGAAAATAGCTACTATATTGGAATAATAATTAACTCAGTGTATTTAAATTCTGTTAATGACGTTTTTAGACATTACAATTTATAGGTATTTGGGATGGTATTAGTGTAGCATATGTAAGAGTGTGTTCTGTTTGTGTTCCAAAAACTCGGAAATTAGTCGATAGATTGACTTGAAATTTTGACACAAAATTGTGTTTCTATATAAGAGTGTTTTTATATAGTTTTTATCCCGAAGTTCCCGCGGGAACGATAACTATCAACATTCGACTGCACCACATAAAAAACCATTGTAGACCAAATTGAATCATGCTGATCTTACTGCATTCTGCAATTGATCTCTTTAGCAATTCCCCAGCTACTAATACCAGTCGCAAGTTACGTGATCAAGCGAAGGCGTGCGCCAGAGCACGGCAGGTGTGTTACAGAATCCTGTTTTGGGTTTTACACTCGCCTCTTGGACTCTTGGCTATGGACGCGTCGAAACGTTCCCAGTTATCGGTAATACAACGAATATCTGATGGAGAGATCTTGATAGTAAATACTGGCAATGTATTAACAACTGTTTTGCCCACGTTCCTGGGGGATGGTACGTTTTCACTATAGAAAGTATCCTCAATTATTCCAGAGCAGGGTGTATCTGTGTGGCACTGGTCGTGTATAATGTGCCAAGTTCCATCCAAATCCGTTTGGTAGTTTTTGCGTGAAAGAGTAACATACAACGATACATGCATCATAAACTTTCGCATCTAATACGAACTTCGTCGACGAGCCGCTTCACGGAGGCCTCGGAGAGCTTATCTCTAACGTGATTAGTAGTATTAGCGAAGTTAGCGAAAGAGACAGAGCAAGGAGGCCGCGACGAAACATCCTCGAGTTATTAGTGTGTGTTAGTGTCATTTTCCTTACTGAATCGAGCCCCAGGATACCTTCCTGCTGTTTCATCCCCATTCCCGTGGGATCAAACATTTCCCCGGATTATAACATAGCCATATGTCACTCGGTAATAGTGTAGGTTTCAATCAGTATTTTTTTTTTAAATCAAAAGGTCGGTTTCATAAACATATATTTACTACTTAAAATATTAGTTGAATGTCGTGGTTACATGATGAAGTTATTTGATTTTGTGCTATCACAAAAATCTCAAATTAAATATGTACCAGTGTTATGCTAATCAAGCTTATTGAAATTTAACAAAGGATATTCATGAAAGAGATCATTTCCCATTGTATATAGGTTTTATTACCGAGTACATAGAGATCAAAGTGCAATAAAAGTCATGTGCCGTGCATAATCTCTTTACTCTTTGTGTATGAGCGTTTCATATCGAATGGTCTTGTAGTATTGAAGGAAAGTCGTGTCGTGAGTTTTGGAGGAGGGGTTCTGTAGTTAATTCTGTTCTAATAATATTATAAATGGGAAAGTTTGTTACTCTGTCACGCGAAAACTACTTAACCGATCATCATGAAACTTTGTACATATATTCTTGGGGGTATTAGAAGTAACATAGGATACTCGGGAACGTGGGTCAAACAGCGGGGGACAGCTAGTAATATTATAAATGCGAAAGTTTGTGTAGGATAAGTATGTGTATAGATGTTTGTCTACTTTAGTCTATCTAATAAAAAATACTAAATGGTTTTTTTTTTTTTTTTTTTTTATGCCACTTGGGCCGACAAACAAGCAGACGGTCCACCTGATGATAAGTGGTCACCGCCGCCTATGGACATTTGCAACACTAGGAGCATCGCCAAATGCGTTGTCGACCCTGAGACGTGAGGTTGTTAAGTCTCATGTGCCTGTAATTTCACCGGCCCCCTTACCTTTCTAACCGAAAGAGTAATACAATTGCACTACTGCTTCACGGCGGAAATGGATAAGGTGGTAGTACTTCCCCGGACGAACTCTGCACTAAGAGCTCTACTACTCTAAAAATTTTGGATTAAATTTGCCACTTAGAAAGAGAATCCTTGAATATTATCAATGTTTTTATGACGGGGAAAAGTATATTTGATAACTACCCACATTTTGAATTAAGAAAGATTTTAACCATATTTTGGCTGATAATAATAGCTCTGAGCTTATTATTAGACGTAAAGACAGGGAATTTGGAGACCGCTTCTTTTATAATGTAGGGGGCTGCATGGTGATACATTACCACAATTCAGTCGAGAATCTGTCACCGAGCACTTGCCTGGTGTGTTCTAGACTTGTAAATATTGTGTGTTACACCTGCGCCCACAACAATACTTACCGCGATGAAATTGTAGTTAAAAACGAGCGTAATGAAAATATGTAAAAAAAGGGGTGGGGTAGAATGCGATAAGATTAATTCAACTCCTACGCAGATAAAACCGCACAGCAAATTATATTTCGCCATTTTAACTTTTTATTTTTCATTTAAGTACTGAACCCTAAACTCCAATAGCAATTTTAATCCCATCCAAATGACAAGTTGAATGACCGTGTATGTAAAAAAAAGGCTGTACCAAAGGGGAGCGGGATTTGAATAGCGAGTGCCGTCGCGGGACTCTATTCACTGCGCCCTAGTTCGTCGCGTCAGCGTTGGCTGTTTAAGAAATCCACATAGGAGATGAAAGGCATTTTTGAGTTGCGCACGCGATTGATTAAGACTAGCTTATGTTACGCGGTTTTATCTGCGTTCCTGAAGGATTGAATATTCTTCGACATTAAAACCGTGGTTTTTCAGTATCATAATTATATACTATATTTCACGCAATTACATATTCTGACTGTATATGAATTTTCATAAAGGTCGGTCAATTCATTTGTGAGTTAAAGGACATACAAATTAAAAAATAAATAGAATTGGCGTCAGTGAGTCATTAAAGGAATATTCTACAGAAAAGTAGAAAATTCAATAATTCAAAACCATTTATTCAGTTTAGGCCCTCGGAAGGCACTTATGAAGGTCAAATTACAAGTTACTGAAGCTACTATCTAGTATAGATGTAGTCTCCAATTTCTATCTCTCATTCTCTAATCTCTTGTCTAACAACCTCCAAACCTTCAAGAAAAGAGCGTACATCTTTTTAAAAGGCCGGCAACGCACTTGTGGCTCCTCTGGTGTTGCGGGTGTCAATGGGCGGCGGTAATCGCTTACCATCAGGCGATACGTCTCGTTTGCCTACCAACAAATAAAAAAAAGTATATATAACTTCTCCCTTCAACATAGACATAGTCAAGAAGAAAAAAAATTTTTTAAACTTATAAAATAGCCTCAGGTCATCGACATACGCACAAATAATAAAGAAAAAAAACCATGAGATTCCTGTACATAGTTATCTACCCTCCCATTTTATTTCACCCCATACAGACACCTGTACAAATCTTTACATCACACATACACATACAGAAATTACAGGTTTCGAATAATAATACCGGCGCACGCGTCCACCGACAGATGTTACCGTTCGGGCCACTTCGGGTGTAGTCGGCGAGGCTCGGATAATTTTTTTTAGAGTCCCGTTCTTTAGGTCTCCGATGGAGGCGTTTAGGGTGTTTTGTGTTTTAACTTGAGATTGGAGGTTAACTTTTGTTTTAACCGCGTTTTAAAAAGGTTGGTTGGTTATTTTTCAGGATTCTTTTTTTGAACTTAGACCGGCAGACGGTTCACCTGATGATGGATGGTGACTTATAATTACCTACTTCCTACAAATATTATAAATGCGAAATTTTGTATGTACGGATGTTTGTTACTCTTTCACGCAAACTACCAAACGAATTTGAAAGAAACATGGCACATATAGAAAATGTTCTCATGTAACACATGGGATACTTTTTGTACCGGGAAACTTAAAGTCTAGCTTCTATTATCCCTATTAATATTATAAATGTGAATGTAAGTTTCTTTGTTACGCTTTCACGCGATAACTACTTGACCGAATAAGACTCCTTTGACGCACCATCAACTCAAAACTACTGAACATATCGGGATGGGACTGCTACCTTTCAACGCGTAATTTTTTCTAGATCGTTATAGGCTATATATGATATCGATAAGCGCGGGTGAAACCGCAGGGGACAGCTAGTTTACATATAAAAAAGAAAACCTGTGTGTGTACTTATGTGCGCACGTAAGATGTTATACCCGAAATTGTAAATGAGAAAAACTGCTCTAAAACCATTTTTTACTATTCAGTCGTGAAATTGTAGTGTCCAAACTCTTTGCACCTGTCTGTAGCAACGAATAACATTTTTTGACGTTGTTAGGTTATTATTGACAATAACATCATTACTCACTCATTGACACTGACAGTTGCAATTATGCGATGTTCCGGAGAGACCGTTATCAGCTAACTTCATCCGTGAGAATTTTGTGTTAATTTAGCGCGCGCATCTTAAAATTTCACTCATAATTTTTTCATAACGCGCCTAAAGAAGTATAAATTCAAAAATTACAACGTCAAAATCGATACAGATATATTTTCAATTTAAAAAATATCAAATATTGAACAGTTAGAATATTACAGGCCAATTAATTGGCTTGGTGGTTAGCGACTCTGACTGCCAAGTCGAAGATCGCGGGTTCGATTCCCACCCAGGACAAACAGTTGTGTGCATGAACATGTCTGTTTGTCCTGTGTCTAGGTGTAAATATCTATATAAGTATGTATTTAGATTAGTATAGGTAGTATATCAGTTATCTGGTTTCCATAGTACAAGCTCTGCTTAGTTTGGGATCAGATGGCCGTGTGTAAAGAATGTCCCAGGAAATTTATTATTATTTATTACATATATTGCGTAGTTTAAAAGATATAAACTGTGAAACATACAGACAGTAATGGTAACTTTATTAATACTTATTAGAGATTTTAAAATATCTGGCTCGGACATTATTCGGCCCAGTAGTTAAGTGTTTCAACTACACCGCCACCTATTGAACCAATATCCAATAAAATAAAAAATTGCGTGGAATATTAAATAAAATATCAGAACCTCGTCAATAGCGCCACCTACCGGATCCAACTATAGCTAAGAACTATCCAGGAGTGGAGACCACGGCTCGGTAAACGTAGTGTAGGGCGCCCTCCAGCTAGATGGAGCGATGATATACGCAAGCTGGCTGGCAGCGGTTGGAAACAAAGAGCTGAAGATCGAGCTCAGTGGCGTGCCCTAGGTGAGGCCTATGTCCAGCAGTGGACGGAGATAGGCTGATGATGATGATGATGATGATGATGATTTATTACGATGTACTATACCATTATTGTAATGATATTATTCCATTAGTTTGTCTTGTAAGGACACCGTGGGCTATACTTATGCAATCTACCCCGCTGTCAAGTCTATAATCACGCCATTGTATATAAATCCGTTTTCTTCGGTTCTATTTCGCATATGCGTTCAATAAAACAGTGCCTTTACCATGAGTTTTTAACGTACTTACTCGCTAGCGACGGCGTAAAACATTTCTATGGCAAATATGTACAGCGCCACTAGCGGTCACCTAAAGAACTAAAATCGATAGTACGAGTCGATAGGTAAAAAACCTATCGAAATGTAGACACTAGCGAGTAACGTTTTTTAGCCTTTGCTATAGAAATTCGGTACCATGAGTCACAAATTTGACAGTTGCTATCGAGAAATACTGTATCGATAGTAGTTTACTCGCTAGTGACTAAAGTAAGTTTCGATAGCAACTCATGGTAGAGGTACAGTTTAGCGATGCAATTGTGTTTATGAGGGTCTTGAACATTATTTGTATTGTTGTGTCATTGATTTGATTATATGGTTAGTAATAATACAGTGTAAACTCTTTATAACGAAACTCAAGGGACTGAGCATTTTTTGTCGTTATAGAGAGTTATCGTTATATGGAGTGAACAAAAAAAAAACAAAACAAAGTGAACAAACCAACCAACTTGGGCTCACTTCAACGTTATAGGGAGTTTATCGTTATAAAGGATATAGGTAAAAAATAGGTTTATATAATATAATGTACAGTACCTGGATGGCGGAGCTTTCCTCGGGTTTGCTTTAGTTATGTGTCTACTGCCGTATTGTCTTTTTTAAAGCACTGTCTTATACCTAGATACGAATTAGATGCGATGATAAAGACCGTACCTTTGAGTGTAAGTGGGTTTACTTACGTATTCTAATGGTATTGTAGCAGTTTTCATTGCCTAAAACACGGATAAAACGACGTTTTCTAATAATGAAACCTAGTTAGATCGATTTATCGCCCCCGAAACCCCCTGCATATTAAATTTCATGAAAATCGTTGCAGCCGTTTCCGAGATCCTAATTATATTAAATTGCTCGTTTAAAGGTATTAGATATCGCACCCTCTGTACGATAAGGTCTTAACTCAAAATTTTGCGAAATTGAGTTACTATCACAGAGAGACTAAACAAAGTGCGCTCAATCCGATGAATAGTAAAACATAGTCAATTTAATGATGGAATAAGCATACCGATACTTCAGCCTCTTTAACACCGGGACCCACCCTCTCCGCTCAGTGCGAAAGTGACCCAATCAAAATGTGTCAAAAGTGATTTTTTGTGTTAAGCCCCTATCGTTCTGATGGTGCGATATATCTATCCTTTACCTATGTAAATACTATAAAGAGAATAGGGTTCCTTTGACGCATCATTACTTAAAAATACTGAACATATCGGGATGGGACTGCTACCATTCGACGCCACATTTTTCGTAAATGGTCATAGGCTATACGACGTGTTACAAAATACCCCGTAAAAATATAATAAATTATCAAAGCCAACAACCCTAGTAAGCTGTCATGTCAGGGAACCAGATTATTTAACAGAAAGGCCTACGTACCTATTTTACCTAATAATTGTATGCTTTAATAGTTTTTCTATTTTCACATTCATAAATATCAGTTGTTTTATTTTTTTAGGATATGTTATACAGCGTTACTACGGTTCTTAAATATTGTGAATGGACTCGTTATAAGGCCCCATTTAACCTCCTTTCGGCTTTACGGGTAGTTTTGTAATATTATATATGATATGTATATGACACAAAACCGCGTGGCGACAGCTAGTATTTATATAAATCGCTTAGTTTCTTGCTGTTTCTTCTCAGTTGAAGACTGACTACTGAACTGATGGTATCTTCAGTCACTTTCTAAATGATGAACTTCTTACCGAATAAATGGTTAAGATTTTTTTTATTATTTAAAGGAGGTTGTATATAGATGAAGGTTGTCCCACGCGTTCTCGAGGAATGTTAACTTTTCCCGGGATGAAAAGTAGCCTATACATTATTCCATTGCTCTATCTATGTGCCAAGTTTCACCCAAATTCGTTTAGTTAGTTTTTGCTTGAAAGAGTAACAAACATACTTACAAACTTTCGCATTTATAATATTAGTAGTATAGAAGATAATCTGTAAAAATTGTTATTATTATAAAACGGTCAGTCTCAGAACTCAATAATTGTACCCCAATGCGACGGAAGTAGGGCGTCAAATAAAAAAGTAAAGCAATGATTTCTTGCCACGTCACAACGCCACCACCGTCGCATAAATGATTCAAGTGCCAATTACAGACGGGATTCCATGTTCTCACTTAGGGTTTGTGTACACGAAGCAAATGACCAACAGTCGCCACCGGCAACTCAGTTCACACAATTTTTTGAGTTTGTACGGGGATGTACACCTTACCCAATTCCGCCGCGAAGCAGCCCCTTTATTCAGCTAATACAAACTTCGTCGGCGAGCCGCTTCACGGAGGCCTCGGAGAGCTTACCTCTCATGTGATCAGTAGTATTAGCGTAGTAAGCGACAGAGACAGATCATAGAGGCCGCGACGAAACATCCTCGAGTTAGTGTCCTTACAGAATCGAGCAGCTGTAGTGCACTTTTATTACTGTGTTTCGGTTGGTAAGGGAGCCGGTGACATTACAGGCACATGAGATTTAACAACTTCACGTCTCAGGGTTGCCAACGCATTGGCGGTGCCCCTCGTGTCTGTGAGAATCCTTCATTGCGTTATTGAAGTTTTATCAGGAATTGACAGTATCCAATATCAACTAGCGGCAGAAGATCTTCCAGTTTAAATGATGATGTGTCAGCAACCTCGCTCCTTCCTATATGTTTATATTTACGTATATTCCACTCTAGTGCCTAAACTATAAAGGTGATTTTGATAAATGAGATGTTGTTCATACCTCTTCTTCTCGACACGTATCGCTACTGTTTAGTTGTCGAGATATAATATGCTTTTTTTTTACGGGTTTGCGATTGACATCAATCTCACCTGATGGTAAGTGAAGATGGGGCTGAAGGTGGAGCTCGCTTTCCCGTTAGTAGCGTATTCACTCGTTTGTTGAAGAGCCCCAAGTTGTAAGTTTTAGGGAACACAGTCTTAGACAAAACATCGCCGCATGGTGGCTCGTGTGTGTGAAGCCTTATTTATGGTGCTCTATGGGAAATAGGTGATATATAAATGTTATATCATGGTATTTATGCGATTTGATTGGTTTTGGAAGCTTATTAAATTTTGATTATAATTTCAGACCCACTGAGTTGGCCATTACGATCGGTAGGCAATATTTTTCTTCTAATACGTATACAGGGTGCTACAAAACTATCCGTAAAGCCGAAAGGAGGTTGAATGGGGCCTAATAACGAGTCCATTCACAATATTTAAGAACCGTAGTAACGCTGTATATAATACCCCCCAAAAAAATGATTTTTATGAATGAAAAATAGAAAAAATATTAAAGTAGACAATTATTAGGTAAAATAGGTAGGCCTTTCCATTAAATAATCTGGTTCCCTGGCATGACAGCTTACTAGGGTTGTTGGCTTTGATAAATTAATTATATTTTTACGGGGTATTTTGTAACACGTTGTATATAATATATAAAGATACTGCGTTGTGAGTGACGTCACAAAGATGCGGCGTCAAACGACATACTCTTTGTTTCAATTATTATTTTAAAAAATATATCGAGGTTTCCAAATGTGTACCTTTTTATGGTATTAGTTAATGTTTGATTGTTAATTATGACTATAGACAAATAACGTTGTTTTTTAAACAGACTTTTTTAGTTTTAAGTCATGCCTATAAAACTCCGATATAATTCGTTCCAAGAAACAATACGATACTGGACTTTGAAATAACCTAACTAGTAATAAAACGTCTAGCCAAATTACTCCATAATATCTAGGTTAGATAGAAATTTAAAGAACAAAGTATGGACAAAGAAAGTTTTTAAAGCCACGAACAACACTTAGCGGCGTATAGCCGTCTAAATCGATGCTGAAAGAAACCTTGCCAAGTTTCATCGCGGGCTTTAATTGCGTGGACGTGTGTTTCTGACAGGGGCAGTTGCTATTGCTATCAATTGTCACAAGTCAAAACTGCCATGGAATTTTTTACTAACCATTAAATCAATCTCTGATAACAATTTTCCTGATCAGGCATTTGTTTTTAAAGATTGCTGCTTTCTTTTAACTTACGGATAACTTGCGCACTTACTAGTAAGTGACTGTGACCTTTTTATGGAAGGGCTTTGAATTTCTGATCTGCAACCTTATTGCGTGACAAAAAATATATGAATGTTAAACGCAGTCTACGAGTATGCTATTGTAGTATAATTAAAATGTTCCCTGTAATACAAAAGTTTAACTTCTATCATGTGTATATGTATTTACGACACCTTGCTGTTCTTTAAATGATTTCATCCTGTCGTGTAGAATTGGCAATATTATAGCAATAGACATCAAAATCCAACGTCGTACGTAATAAAACCGAAGAGAGGTCGGCCATTGGAAACTTTTAAACGGCAAAGTTGAAAAGACGTGGAAAGCCTATGCAACATACAGTCTTGCATGTTTTATGAAGTTTCCACTTGGGGTAGCCTTTTTTCGGGTCTCTCGGGTGTTTGAACTGTTATTTAGTTACTTTATTTTTTAACAAATATTTTACAGAGACGTTATAAACAATTCTTCTGTTTCTGCGCTATTAGAACGACTTCATAATTTACTGAACTGTTGAGGTGGCGCTTAGATACTCTTACTATCACGCTATAGGTCGGGGCTTCGATTCCCACCCTGGACAAAATTTGTGTTCTTGAAAGTCTGTTCGTTTTATGTCTGCGTGTAATTTATGTATGCCGTGTGTAAAATGTGTCATAGAAAGAAAAAAAAAATAAGCAGAAATATGAGATGCCTATTTAATTTTTAGACCCACAACAAAACATACGCAATCAAAAACTAACACCACTAGAGGTAAGAAATTGTGAAGTTGTCGAGTTAACGGTCCGTTTTGACAGTTAAGAATTTCAAAGTAAAATCATCTCTATGGCCTTTGTGATAAAGTGCATTTTATGATTAATTGTATGGTTATGCTGATGGACCTTATTACAACGTCATTGGGTTCATTTTTCTATAACATTCTTAGCTTTCAAAACGGGCCTATTCAATTTCGATAATTTTAGTTAATTCCATTTTTCGTTGTTCCTACAAATATCCGTAGACACAGTTAAAGTATAGATGTTACAAGCTGTCCCCCGCGGTTTTACCCGCGTTCCCGAGGGATGTCACGTTTTCCCGGGTTAAAAAGTAGCCTGTATGTTATTCCAGGATATGCTCTATCTATGTGCCAAGTTGCATCTCAATCCGTTTGGAAGATTTTTCGTGAAAGAGTAACAAAAAACAATATTAATAGGATTTTCGTTGTGAAGTACATAATCTGATATTTCAACTAAATGCCTTATTGTTTGAAACTACTCAATCAAGAAAAAAAACTTTCCCTTCATACGCCCGCCTTTTTGTACCCAATAGTTGTAAAAGCACAGAGCTTCTACTCCCTTATTATCGCCGTCTCATCCTGTTTATCATTCCGTCTCACTCTTCAAAGAGGGGGGAGCGGAGCGGCAACGTCGCTCAACGAATGTGAGTCAAACCGTCAAAACGGCAATGCTACACTGTTGAATAAAGAAGCTTCATTGTTTAAAACTTTAGTGTGCACGCAGAGATAGTTTAAATTCGTTCGTATTATAATTTTATAGACAATGCGAGAGATAATGGGCTAAAAATCCACTTTGGAAATATATTCTGTTAATGTAAACACTGTACAGGTCGTAATATGTTACGTTTTAGCGGGAAGTTTGTTTGAAACATAAAATTTTGACTTTGTTCACTTGATTATTGACATTTGACAGTTGCCTTTGTTGTAGTGTTCGGTTAAGTATAAGTTTTATTGACAACGGTTATGGTTTATTATTGAGATATAGTAAATGTACAAGAAAGTTCTTTATATCACTACATAGTATAAAATAAAGTCGCTTTCTCTGTCCCTATATCCCTATGTACGCTTAAATCTTTAAAACTACGCAACGGATTTTGATGCGGTTTTTTTTATAGATAAAGTGATTGAAGAGGAAGGTTTTTATGTATAATACATGTGACATCCCACCGGAACACGGGTAAAACCGCGGAGGACAGCTAGTCTTAGATATAATGGTTTCTGAAGTCAAAATAATCCTCCGGGAGCATTCTGTACCACGATTTTGAACTCTAACGACTATTTTCACGATCTAATGCCTAACTAAGGCGACTTCTTACACATTAATAAATTTGTAAAAATAACTGTCATTTTGAAACTGGTTATATGAAGATCATAAGAACAAAAACTCGAATTGGCAACTTTGACTGCTAAACCACTAGCTATAAAAGCTGGAGTTAATATGCACTGTCTAAAGCAGAATACATCATCGCTAATTACAGAATATAGACAAGACTCAAAGACAATTTTACTGCTATTCTAAATGCTGCTATACTCCATCACGTCAGAACAGGTGATCGGATTTGGATGAAATTTAGCACAGAGATAGATTAGAATCAAGAAATAGGACATAGGCATTTTTAATCTCTACATAGTATAAAACAAAGTCGATACGCTTAGATCTTTTAAAGAACTTAACGGATTTTCGTTTCATCAATAGACAAAATGATTCAATTCATGTGACATCCCGGGAGAAACCGCAGGCGATAGCTAGTACATACATAGAAAGTATACCAATAACATTATATCATCTCGAAATGTTTAAATGTTATTTTAGAAACACTTGTGATCAAGTTTTTACTGCTCCAGAACATCCGTCATGCAGTCGCTTAGTCTCTCTTCGATGTTATTAAAAACCCATTACTCCGACACACTTTATAGTTCGCGTGGCCATCGGGCGGACGTATATATCAGTATATATTGATATCAGTTTCAATTTGAAACTCTGAATTGATGGAAACATTAATATTCTGTTTCCAATCACGCACAATGTTGTTTTTTTGATCGTAGATTGAGATAGGCTTTTGCTGGATCATAAGAAGATGGTAAGGACACTGAAGCTTAGAAAGGAACTGCCTTTGAAGTGCATACACCCCTTGACACTGCTTGGCTGCAGTCAACTTCAGGGTGGTAGCTAACATCACCACAGTGCTATGGTTTCTGGGAAAATTAAACAATTTAGCATACAAAGGGCGGAAAAATGGCAAACGGTCCATCTGATGGTAAATGGTCACCGCGACATTAGGGGCATCGCCAATACATTGTCGACCCTGTGATGTGAAGTTTCCCGCCCCTTTCAAATCGAAACACAGTAACACAAGTGCACTACTGCTTTACGGCGGAAATGGTTAAGTCGGTACTTCCACGATCCGACCAATGGGGGATTGCAACGACTTACGTAATTGACCAGCTAAACATCAGTGGCAGACTTGTAGAATGCCATAATGAGAATGTTGGGCTTGAATCCTTTAATAGGCTAGTGATAACAGTGAAAAAAATCATCGTAAATAATTCATTTAAAACATTTGAACTGCTTCTGAAGCACCCATAAGGAATCCGGTCAAATTACAGGCACATGAGACATAACAACTTCACGTCAGGGACGATAACGCATTGGCGATGCCCCTGGTGTTGCAAATGTCAATAGGCGGCACTTACCATCCGCTTCACCCGTGGACAGTCTGCTTGTTTGTCAGACAATTCTTGATCAGTTTGGATTAGGCCTACAGGTGCTTATCTAGGAAAATATTGCAGTATCATTAATTCACGGAAAGCTGAAATTTTTTGCGTCTTGCATGACTGGCATTTTGCAGTGTTAGTCACGTATTTATATTATTCAATGATTATTTCGTTAAGTACATACGAGTGTTTGGAAAAGAGCGATTGACTGAATTTATTGACGGTTTGTCCAGCAGGAAAAACATTCCTGCTGTACTATTCACAAATCAAACTCGCTGAGTGATCGCTCAGGTGAACACACGGATAGAGCAGACATCTCGTCTGATTGCGGTCGCGAGACAGAGACAGGGAAAACTCACTGTGTCAATTCATCGTCGAGTTTGATTGCAGAATATAATAGCTCGTCAGTATTGAAATCCAGCAGTTCATGAGTGCTTTGAGAATGATTATTGTATCATTTTTGATCACCATTCAATTGGGCAATTCGACATATATCTTAAAGCTAAAGCTGTGTTCAATAATTTTAGGTCCAAGGTAGATCTGCTCGTTTATTGTCCTTGGTACCAGCGATGATGTAAAAAAGAGCTCAATGATTAAAATGAGAATAAATTCGCTTCAACTAATATTTAGCTATACATTGAATTAATAATAGGCAGGTTTTCTAGGCCTCTATTGGGGACACGACTTGGATAGACGATTTTATCTCTGATCACATTTTTCCTCAGTCACTACCACAGGTTCGGATATCAACGTTAAACTGAAACGAACTTTAAATTGATACAGATAAATGCGTTATCTCTTTCTCTAAAGGGGAGACACCGACATAATTTAAACAATCAAAGTCCGAGACGCAAATCATGAGATCAATCAATCTAATCCGTAGAACATAACACTAATATCGACTACAAGGATTAAGAAGTTATTAGCAACATATGATTCACTGATAGCGAATAAAGATTTGCGATAAAAAACAATGTATCTGATGATTATTTGAAGGTTATCGTGGGTAGTATGATATCTGGAAGCAATCTTGGAGACGTGAATGCGGATGTCATTGGCAGTGATGATGTTGTTGATAAGGGAAAGACAAATGTAAGCCTAGACGAGAAATATAAGGGCTCAGATGATTTAGTATTTTAATTAGACTTTGACATACCGGTGGATGAGTCGAACTCCGCCAGTTTTTTTTTATTTCTTTAATTAAGAAATTTAAATATTGTTTTTGGATGTTGGCTTTCGCAGGTTCTACAATCAAGTTCATAACCTAAACATGGAGAGATCTAAGAACTATTGTAAAAATGAATCCGGATAGTGTCAATTTTAATAAATAATTGCCAGCGCAACATAATCCAGGAAAGCAGCCAAAAACCTTTCATCAGTGCATTATTTAAATATTATATGTTCGATTTGTCGAATGAAACAGCTTTGCAGTGTCCTTCGAGTGATATAAAAATGTAATACCCAAGACAACTTACGAAGGCTGTCAACTGCATTGACACTTCTAGGGGCGTTACGGGCCCTTCAACTATATTACATCATACTTTTATAACTACCTTGGAATTGTGTCATTGGTAAAAGAATGAAGTCGGTATTAAAAAGTGTATTAGATCGAATGAATGAAACATGCTCACATATTGTTTAGAATCTAAATCACTACATAGTATAAAACAAAGTCCCTTCCTCTGTCCGTATATCCCCATGTATGCTTAGATCATTGAAACTACGCAACGGATTTGGATACGGTTTTTTTTAATAGATAGAGTGATTGAAGAGGAATGTTTTTATGACATCCCACGGGATCGCGGTTAAAACCGCGGGGGACAGCTAGTAAAACAATAAATGATGAAGCTAACTTACGAATTTACAGTTCACCTTCTGCCTCTCCTGTTCCTTTTAATTTAGGGTCAGCGCAATTTGTTTCACCTTCTCTCCCGATGGATGTTACTTATTTCCGAGATAAATATTCTACGGGCTATTCCAGAATATAATCTAGCTCTGTGCCAAATTTCATCCAGATCTGTTCAGCCGTTCTGGTCTGATTAACTAACACACATGCATGAATTTAAAATTTTGCATTTAAAATAGTAGTAAGTAAGACTACAAGAGACAAGAGGAGAGAGAGAGAGACTTTAGATGATTCTACTCTCTCTGGAAATGTATTTGTTGACCATTAAGTACAAGTTACATGCACGTGGTCATGGATATCTTTAGTTGTCTCTTGCGAAGTCTTTGATAGAAGATTGAGGTGGTAGTATTTGTAGCCATACCATATCGCACTCTCATACGAGATAGATAGGGGCTTAACTCAAAAAATCGCTTTTGGCACATCTCTGATTGGGTCACTTTCGCACTGAGCGGAGAGGGTGGGTCCCGGTGTTAAAGAGGCCGAAGTATCGTTATGCTTATTCTATCATTAAATTGACTATGTTTAACTATTCATCGGATAGAGCGTACTTTGTTGTCTCGTATATGATCGTAACTCCATTTCGCAAATTTTTTAGTAAACCCTTATCGTACTGAGGGTGCGATATATGTGAAGGTATGAAAATTCAGACTCTAACGTCGATTCGTAAGGTTGCTTTTACAGAGAAGATAAACAGTGTATTAACTTCCGAGCTAAAATATAACAACTATGTTTAATATATGAACTTACAATGGTTTGCTACAAATAATCTATTACTAAATTCAAAGAAAACTAAATGCTTAAGGTTTTCTTTACCAAATGTAGCACAAGTAGATAGCCAAATAATAATAGATGGGAGCCATATTGATCTTGTAAATAAAACGGTATTTTTGGGTCTTACATTAGACAATAAATTGCAATGGGGACCTCAGGTTGATACTCTAGCTGCTAAATTAAGTTCGGCTGCTTTTGCTGTTAGGAAAATTAAACAATTGACGAATGTTGAGACGGCCAAATTAGTTTATTTTGCATATTTTCATAGCCTCTTGTCCTATGGTATTTTGTTTTGGGGAGCAGCAGCGGATATAGAATCAATATTTATTATACAAAAAAGAGCAATTCGTGCAATTTACAGTATGGGTCCCCGTGAATCATTAAGAGATTTATTTAGGGAAATAAATATAATGACATTACCTTCACTATATATTTATGAAAATATAATGTTTATACGTAGAAACATAGGAATGTTTGAGTCAAAATTAGATATTCATAGTATAAATACAAGACAAAGGGAGAAGTTAGTTGTTCCATACTTTAGACTAACTAAAGTTAACAAGTCATTTCTTGGTAATTGTGTTCGATTTTATAATAAGATACCGCTTTCAATAACCAAAATGTCTGATCATAAATTTAAAAATTATATTAGGAAAGTTTTGAAAGAAAAAGCGTATTACAAGGTAGTTCATTATATTGAAGATAAAAATGTATGGAAATAGCTGCTCTCTGCACAGTGCACCTCTAAATCTCTTGTTTAAGTTGTAAGTACCTAATTATTGTTATTTTCTATTTTGTAGTCTTGTCATATTTTTTTTTTTTTGTTTTGTTTTTATTAATGTTACCTATAATAAGTATTTTGTAATTGTTAAATATAAAATTATGTAAAATTGAAATAATAAAATAGCCAAAAAGTCAGAATAGATAAAAATTTATATAACAAATAAAAAAGAATGTAACCTTGCTGAGTTTCTTGCCGGTTCTTCTCAGTTGAAGGCTGACTTCCGAACCGGTTGTAGCTTCAGTAACTTTAAATTTGACCTTCATAAGTGCCCTCCGAAGGCCTAAACTGAATAAATGGTTTTGAATTTTGAATTTTGAATTTTTGAATTTTGAATACTCTCGATAAGCGTAATCTACGTTGCAATTTCACAATAAAGGAAGTCTTACGTAGGTATGTAATTTTCATAAAAATTCAAAACCATTTATTCAGTTTAGGCCTTCGGAGGGCACTTATGAAGGTCAAATTTAAAGTTACTGAAGCTACATCCGGTTCGGAAGTCAGCCTTGTAATTGTGCAAATCGTAAGACTTTGATATTTATTAGAACGCGCAGGTTCAAAATAGGTCACATCACGGGCAGTTCTTAATCAGTTGCGATTATAACGGCATCTGTCTCGCTCTGCTGAATACGGAACGTCTTGTGGCTGATAGAACCTTCAGAGTTTCTTTTTTTTATTTATTTCTTTTTACATTTTCCACGGACTCTTAGTCCGTAGTCTTTGAAGATTCTATGATAAATAATTTTAAGATTAATTGTACTGTGTTTTTAAAAATTAACATCTTTCCGCGCTTGCTCAGCTCGTTGTTTTGAACTGAGGCTTGTGGTTCCTTAATAATAGTGTTACATTGAATTTTTCTATTGCCGATACATGGATTATAAATAAATAATTTAGCATTTACTTAAATTTAGTTACACTTATTCATCAAAATTTAAAATTCTAAATATTAAAGTTTAAGCTATTTCGGCCTCGGATGGTTTCGCTTCCAAAAGACTTCAGAGTTTTAGCACGTGTCATGCTATCGACAAAAGATTGTCAGGGTTTGCGTTTTCGGTGTATCTGCTATCCGAATAATCAAATTTTAATCACTATGTTTCTTTTATCTCATCGAAATCTTTTTCAGGGGAATTTCCATAAGATTATGTCTAGTGCGAACGTTGTGATGGTTGATTTATTGATATCTTCACGGGCTATCGGCCGTGTAAACATATGTTTTAATTTTATCAATATTTTCTGCTGTTACCAGGAATTATTCTTTGAATTTATTCAGTACAAGCTGTCCCCCGCGGTTTTACCCGCGTTCCTGTGGGATGTCACATGTATTATACATAAAAACCTTCCTCTTTAATCACTCTATCTATTAAATAAACCGCATCAAAATCCGTTGCGTAGTTTTATAGATTTAAGCATACATAGGGATTTAGGAACAGAGAATGTGACTTTGTTTTATACTATGTAGTGATGATAATGTTATGTCCTAAGACATATTTACTTACAAGGTTACAAATCTGTAAATCTGTTCTATTGTGATTTGAGATCTAAACTTATTGAAATTAAGTTGAAATTTGAAAGAAGGAACATTCTGACTTTAGGATTTTTCTGATGCCAATGGTTACAATAAAAACTTACATCAAGGATTTACAATACAATTATACACTCGATGATTTCGCAAACAAATTGAAGAAGAGATGAGAGAGAAACAAACTGAAGGATAATAAAGTACGCTCGAAATACCTGACGAGCTTAGTTGACAGGTATTATGTAAAAGAACAACAAGACTCGTTACGCAACCATCTTTGTTTATGAATTCATAAGCTTATTTCATGAAACAACTGTTATGTGAATCATGTTTAGGTATTTTGTAAGTACCAAAACCTCCATTAATTCAACGTTTACTTAAAAGACCTTTATGCTAAGCCACTTTATTATTTATCTTCCAAAAGTTATCCGCACCGAGTGGTAATTCCAAAAGTTTTTTTTTAATCGCCCAATTAACCGTTGAGTATTATCTCTAAACGTCTTGCTGGCTGAAAAATTAATAAAAAATAAATAAAGTTGCTCTCGGAAACTTTAACCTCATTATTGCGTTCGAGTTGTTGAACGCTCGCTCCCCGCTCCGTGCGTGGAGAATTGGCAACGTCGCTTTTTGTTGTGGGGTTGCCATGCGCAGGAGAGCTTTCTTTGCTACCTTTAGGGGTATTTTTTTATTATCGGAGTATTAGATTATGTTGCAGTTAATGTGATTTAACATACGATATTTCATAAACACATGGTTGATAATATTGTAAGGTTAATGACATACATTTATTGTTATAGTTTATTTGAGTAAACAGTTTTTTTTTTGATAATAAATAGCATGATGAGTATTTTCACGATCAAATACTATGGCTTCAAAATATAAAACACTTGAAAAATACTAAAACAATGACATTTACAGAATGTATCGCTCAAAATTGCTCAATTACGGGTGATTGGGGAATCGAGTGTGGCAACACATCGTTGCGAGTGAGTGGCAGTCGGCCATGGCTAGTCAGTAGTGTGAGCGGCGCGGCATCGCGCGCCTAGCTGTCACTCGCGCTCGACGAACGTGTATCGTACAAAGTTTTGTGATGTAACAAAGTGCCTAGTGTTATCTACAGAACAGTGTTGACGTTAATAAGAGCATTGTCTCGGTTGTGTTTACGTTTCGTTTTGAATTGTTTCGCGCACGGTAAGGATATTGTGGCGATAAAGCGACGTTTTAAGCGCGCTGCCGCGGAGACGAGCGCGTTTGAAAGCTTTTTTTTTCGAACACAAGTTCGAATTTTAAAATTCTATGCTCGGTACAATTGAGCTATTTTTGTCTATGCTGCGTAAAAGGAGTTAATTTGGATATTTGTGTTAAAAAATACAGTGTAGAGTTGTTGGAAAAGTTTCGAGGCTGTTTGTTGAATTACCATACTTCGGTATGAATAAAAAAGTTAGTTTTGTCCGTAGGATTTTTGAAAAGTTTGTGTGAATTACTAAATTATTATCAATTTGGTAATTAACAGGATTACAAATGTTCGTTTGTATGAAGCGTGATTTCCACGTGCTTTTGTGTTTTTTTATCATTTAATATCGGAGATAAAATTAATCCTTCGTTGATTGCTGAGTAATTTGCGATATTATTTTGATATTATCGGTTGTTTTAATGGCTTCCTGGTTTTTGCCAAAAACAACCAAATTCTACTCTCTCTGACCATCATACGTCTACTTTATACTTACGTATCTTTTTACTTTTTAATATCATTTTATTATTACCAAGTATATATTTCATTGTCTTGTATTAGTTCTGCCGAAGACAAGATTTTCAATAATCACCGACATCCTATCCACTTTACTTCGTAACCAGACGGTTGCCTTCAAAATTATTTACAAAAATAACAAATTATCTATTAAAAATTGTGATTTATTTTGTGAAATCTTCAAGCTGCTCATAATCACTGTCAGATATATTTTAGAATCTGTATTCTGTCACTTATCCCTTAAACTAACGGTATGCTTTTACTATAATCTTGAAGTTTGTCCTCTCATTAAGTTCCAACTATTTTTGAATGATTAAATAGGGATTTTGACTGATATGTCATATCAGCAACTTTTTATTGCATGTCAAAATTATTTTATACAGTTTTTTATGAAATAGCAAGTTGTGTGTAATTGTATGGAATCTAAAGAATACTCTTTGTGGTCAGATCGGTGGTTAAAAATCAAATTGATAAATTTAGAACATAATTATCACTACATAGTATAAAACAAAGTCGCTTTCTCTGTCCCTATATCTCTATGTATGCTTAAATCTTTAAAACTACGCAACGGATTTTGATGCGGTTTTTTTTAACAGATAGTGATTGAAGAGGAAGGTTTATATGTATTAGTATCTAAATTGCACCTGGGCGGGTCGCTAGTTGTGTACATTTATATGTTCAATACACTGGTCAGTTTGATCATTTATCTTCAATACAGAATAGTTCCTGCTTTATTGGAGTGAAATGCTGTAATAGTTCGATAGTTTAGATATTCAGAAATAACAAGGGTAAAGAAGGAATGTTACAACTATTCATCACAATTACGCAATATAACCATAATATTATCTTAATTGTTAATTGACTTGTGCTAATGGGAGTCATTTGAAAATACTTCTAAGCTGCTATTAAACAGAGTTCATAGTTCCATCGGCAGCAATGAGCTCTTAGTGCAGATTTCGGGGAAGTACTACCACCTTACCGTAGTGCACTTGTATTACTGCTTCTGTTAGCGAGGTATGGTTGGAATTGTCAAGATGAAAATGTGGAGACAGGTGTGGCATAACATTGAGCTTCGTTAAACGTTTGTAATGCCGCTTAAAAGACCAAATTGATTTTGGGTTGATTTTTTACTTACATGGTGATCTGATTCCAAACTAAGCTCTTGTACTATGGAAACCAGATAACTGAAATGCAAATTATACTACTTTTTTTTACATTTAACTCCACACTTAAATAGATATTTATAGTTATACTTTTAAAAGTCCTAATAAAATTTGTAATTTTGATTTAGTTTCGTTTGGACTGCTGTTTGCTGTTGGTTTAATTTAATACAAAGTTTCTTCTGTAAACAGAATGTTTATTTATTAAGGTATTTATTTTTTATTAAATTGACAACTGACATAGATACGTCGCACAAAATCTATATTTTTTTAAAGGGTACTAATTAATAACTTTTAAAGACAATATGCCCTTGGCGGAAAAATGACCAATGTTACCAAAAAAATATTAGTTATTCAAAAATGTACACGTGCTCGCTACAAAAGTTTCCGTAGATATCAATATATTCCTAGCAAATGACCCTCAAAACTCTTCAACCTTCGATTCCCCCATTCGATTCTTAGTCGAGTAACAAACTAAAGTACTAAGTGCATCACTAAACTACACGCGGACGGCAGGCTGGAAAGCGGAGGGGACACAGAAACCCCTTCAACTTTGTCGTTTGACTCCGTAATGGCTGTGGGGTGCTAAGTTGTCGTCGAGTTGAAATGAACAGTCATTCGACACGAGTGTGGACGGAAAAGTGTTTCGGGTGTTCGGTTTCAACCGTGCTCAAAAAAAGGCGGAGGTTTTAAGTTGGTCGTCCACTTTTTTCCTGATTATCAAATTATATTTGTTTTTCTATGGAGTATTTACCTAGAAATTTATGTATAAGTTGATTCTCAGGTGCCTGCGTAGGTTTAGGATATTAAGTATTAGGAATTAGTATAGGAATTTATATATTTTTTTTCTAGATATATAGTTATAAAATAATATTCTTTAATAATTACGTTTTCGGACTAATTAATCATCCTCAAAATAATCAGAAAATGCGAAAGTTTGTGAAGATGGACGTATGTATATTTGTTACTCTTTCACGCAAAAACTACCATATGGATTTGGATGGAACATGGTGCATAGACAGAGCATGCCCTGGAATAAACTATAGGATACTTTTTATCCTGGGGAAAATGTTACATCTCTCGGGAGAGCGGATGAAACCGCGGTGACAGCTATATCGTACGATATTTCGCTATACGTATTATGTATGCATTATTAATACATTTTATTAATAATGAACTATTAATTACTTTATTAGTAGGTCCACCATCTATAATTTTCCACTTCTATGTCACTCCTACCACTCCACCATTGGACCACGTCAGCTCGATCGAACGTGAATACTCTATGACTTGCGAATCGAAATCGATTTTTAAATAATAGGGAATAGACAATAAATGCTCTATTAAATGATTCTATGGGTAATTTAATTTTGCTGTTGGTATTACTGTGGGGTGACTCGTTTGTTTAATTTGTTGTTTTAGAAATGGTAACTCTAGGTTTTGCGTTTTGGTTTTATTTTTCCACTTCATAGCTTCTTACCATATGGTGAGTTTGTGGTCAAACTTAAGTATATCGAATTCAAGTACCCATTTTTTTTCTTGTAATTGTTATCCTAAATTAATGTATTGTCACAATTGCAACTTTTGCCTCGTAAGATCTCAATTTTCCAGAAATTATTTTAGTATGTGCCATATTTTATTTAAATCGGACTAGCCGTTACGTAACCTATTCAAAATAAATATATAGTATTTATGATTAGATTTCTACAATTGATTTTTTCACATTTTTTTTATTACTTTCAGCCGTTATTGGTCTCCATTAAAAATCTTCGTCTATTTTCCTTAAACTCGTCAAACGAAACGAAAACAAATCATTTAACTCTATATTGCTCTTTCTATGCGCTTCATAGATCACTGACACACCCACACACACTAATACCATTGCACACACACACACTAGCACACACACACACATACACACACATACACATTAATATTATTAAGTTAATATAAACGAGTGTCTCTACGTATGATCGACAAAGGTAGACTGTGCGACGGCAAACAGAACGCGGATGGAATTTTTATTACTTATGAATACTATTTAAAACGAATGATTAGTCTATTGGCGTGGTTATACACGTCTTCAGGTTATGGGTTTGATTCCCACGTAGGACAAACATTTGTGTGCATGTTGTGTCTCTATTAGTCTTTTGTATTTGTTTATCACATGGTTCGACAAATAAACAGACGATTCACCTGATGGTCATCGTCGCTTTGATGAAACTTTGTATTTCCCGGAAAAATATACATTCCCCGGGAGCGTAAATTAATTCGTGGTGGACTGCTTGTCCCAATTCTCACACTCCCATCACATAAACAACTTGCACTGGATTGTTTTAGCCGAGCACTTAGCGAGGGGTGTCAAGTTCGATTCCCTGTAACGCGATACGATACGATCGGCGACATCGATGTCTGGAGAGGTAGCTTCCGTT
Source organism: Habrosyne pyritoides (assembly GCA_907165245.1). Lineage (NCBI taxonomy): Eukaryota > Metazoa > Arthropoda > Insecta > Lepidoptera > Drepanidae > Habrosyne > Habrosyne pyritoides. The sequence goes on from OU015612.1 coordinate 1,795,068, forward strand.
CCGTCACATCCGGTACGTGATTTATCCGGTTCGAGATGGTATCGGAAATGATTTATTGTTTTGGTGTGACGTGTTGAGGTTATTTGTTTGGTGACAGTGGAGTACGATTGTCAGGTTTTTGGTAATAATATAGCCCAACAACATGAGGCCCATGAGGTTAAAGTTAAGTCGATGTACCGGGCCTGGGGACAGTGATCCGGACAGTAGGGCTGCCACGAGAATGTACTACCACCTTACCCTTTTCCGCCGTGAAGCAGTACTGCACTTATATTACTGTGTTTCGGTTAGAAAGGTCACCGGTGAAGTTACAGGTACATGAGACTTAACAACTTCGGCGATGCCTGCAAATGTCCATAGGCGGCGATGATCACTTACCATCAGGTGGACCGTCTGCCTGTTTCTCGACTAATTTGTATTAACCAAAATGTCGGATCATAAATTTAAAAATTACATTAGGAAAATTTTGAAAGACAAAGCGTATTACAAGGTAGTTCATTATATTGAAGATAAAAATGTATGGAAATAGCTGCTCTCTGCACAGTGGACCTCTAAATCTCTTGTTTAAGTTGTAAGTACCTAATTATTGTTATTTTCTATTTTGTAGTCTTGTCATATTTTTTTTTTGTTTTGTTTTTTTAATGTTACCTATAATAAGTATTTTGTAATTGTTAAATATAAAATTATGTAAAATTGAAATTATAAAATAGCCAAAAAGTCAGAATAGATAAAAAATTATATAACAAATAAAAAAGAATGTAACATTGCTGAGTTTCTTGCCGGTTCTTCTCAGTTGAAGGCTAACTTCCGAACCGGTTGTAGCTTCAGTAACTTTAAATTTGACCTTCATAAGTGCCCTCCGAAGGCCTAAACTGAATAAATGGTTTTGAATTTTGAATTTGAATTTTGAATTTTTTTACTAGCTGTCCCCCGCGATTTCGCTCGCTTTCCCCAGGGATGTAACATTTATCCGAGGAACAAAAGTAGCCTATATGTTAAGATATCCTCCAAATCAAACCGGTTCATACCCAGCAGATAAATTAAGTCTAAATAAATAATATTTATTTATAGTTTTTAAATAATACGATTTTTAACTATATTGCCATTTGGGAGTGCATCGCATTTGTCTTGGTATTCATTTCTAGTTTTGTTTTTCTGTATACATATGTTTTGAGTTACAACCCAGCTCTATATGTATTATTACTTATCATGTGGTTACCTTTTGGTTGTAATTTGTATTGTGTATCCTAAATAAATAAATAAAATAAAATAAATCCAAGGTATTTTCTTTATATATGCCAAGTTTCATTAAATTCCGTTTGGTAGTTTTTGCGTGAGAGAGTAACAAACAGCCAAACATACAAACTTTCGCATTTATAATTAGTAGGATGCAATAGAATGGTAGATATTCTTTTTATAAATAATTGCTGTCCTCCGCGATTTCACCCGCGTTCCCGAGGGATGTAACATTTTCCCGTGATAAAAAGTAGCCCATATGTTATTCCAATATATGCTCTATCTATGTGCCAAGTTTCATGCAAATCCGTTTGGTAGTTTTTGCGAGAAAGAGAAACAAACATCCATACACCCATACATTTACACATCCATACATACAAACTTTCCCGTTTATAATATTAGTAGGATTTTTCAATGGTCGCCTATTCTTTCCTCTCGCTCTCTTTTGGTAACTATTTTCGCTATATTCCTTAACTTCATACTAGCTTTGCCGTAGTCCTAATAAATAGGTACCTTAATGTAAGTTATCCTCGTTCAACACATACATATGTGTCGGTACATCCGGTCGGTCGAGTCGGCTAGTGGCGACCCGCTGTCTATCTGACCACGCTACCATGTAACCACTCATTATACATGCAATCTGTGTCGCGTTACGCTAAGATTGTATGCGTGTCGGTATTTATTTATTGATTTATTAGCTGACTCAGCAGACATTCTGCCAGTCTTGGATGTAATTACAACGCTGTCTATCCTAAATCTATACTAATATAAACACCGCATAGTATAAAACAAAGTCGCTTTCTCTGTCCCTATATCTCTATGTATGCTTAAATCTTTAAAACTACGCAACGGATTTTGATGCGGTTTTTTTAATAGATAGAGTGATTGAAAAGGAAGGTTTTTGTGTATGATACATGTGACGGGAACCACGGGAACGCGGGTAATAATATTATAAAGGTGAAAAGTTTGTTTGTTTGTTTGAACGCGCTAATCTCAGGTACCGCTGGTTCGATTTGAAAAAATATTTCAGTGTTGGATAGTGCATTTTTCAATAAAAAATTGGAATCCTTATTTAAAGCCCAAAGCGTAATAATATTATAAAGAGGAAAGATTTGTATGTAAGTATGTTTGTTACTCTTTCACGCAAAAACTACTAAACGGATATAGATAAAACTTGGCACATAGACAGAGCATATCCTGGAATAACATATAGGCTACTTTTTATCCCGGGAAAATGTGATATCCCTCGTGAACGCGGGAAACCGCGAGGGACAGCTAGTAAACTATATATGCGACAAGTTTCATTCAAATCTCTTAAGTTTTTGCTTGAAAGAGTAACAAACAAAGGCAGTATAACTTCAGTAACTTTAAATTTGACCTTCATACGTGCCCTGCGCGGGCACGTGTATATACTAAACTGAATAAATGCCTTTGAATTTGGAATCTTCACATACATACTTTCCAATTTCTAATATTGGCTAGTTGCTCGTAACCACAGCACCAGCGTCTTGTACTTAGCTGGTTTTTACCACAACACTGGTCTCGAAAACGCCGGTATCTGTTTGTAAACAATGCGGTGGCGGCCACATGGCGCACTTGACAGGTGTTCAGCGTCACCCCGGGGGACGCGAGCGCAGATGTACAGTTGTTGGGGGTCAAGGTCGCCAGTACGATTCTTTACACCGTCCCCAAGTCAACGTGACGTTGTAATATCCTGATATCCTGGGACATTCTTTACACACGGCGATTTGGACTTCGATTCTGTAAGGAGAATTAAGTTCGAGGATGTTTCGTCGCGGGCTTTATGCTCTCTCTTTCGCTTACTACCCAATCACGTGAGAGGTATGCTCTCCGAGGCGTCCGTGCGGCGGCTCGTCGACGAAGTTTGTAGTAGCTGAATAAGTATGGTGTAAGGAAAATGACGCTCGAGTATGTGTTGTCGCGGCCTCTGTAGTCTGTCTCTTTCGCTAACTATGCAATAACGCGAGAGGTAAGCTCTCGAAGCTTGTCTTAACTGATTAAGGGGGCTGTTCCCGAGTCCATCACTGGTTATTTAGAAGCGATATTATTGCTTAATGCAGTGGTCAAAAGAAGTCACTTTTTTACTGAATTCCTTATAGAATTCGAAAGATTTTTGAGTTGATAAACCAATAAATATCCTGCGGCATTCTTCACACGGTTATCTCATCTCAAAATAACCAGAATATACTGCTTGTACTATGATAAACTACATATACAACTCTCCAAAATTCATACTTCAATAGATACTAGCTATCTTTCGCAGTTTTATCCGCGTTGGGGGATGTCACGTTTTCCCGGGATAAAACGTAGCCTATATCCTATTCCAGGATATGCTCTATCTATGTGCCAAATTGCATTTAAATCCGTTTAGTAGTTTTTGCGTGAATGAGTAACAAACATCCATACATACAAACATTCGCATTTATAATATTAGGAGGATGTTATGTTTTGGCTAAGTGCAAATAACTCAACATATTTATTGACTGAAGAGTTAAATATAAAACGTTTATAAAGAGATCGGAGTTTTTGCTTTATTTAAAAAACTTAAATAGAGCACTGCGGTAAAGAGAAACAAGCATACCCAGAGGCTAAGCTAGTTAAGTTAATTATCAACCAATTATTTACTTATCTGTCATTACTTGTAGGTTTGTAGGTACCTATTAGCTAATTGGTGGTTATTTTAAAATGCATACACATCGTGGTGTTTCTTTTTGTTTTTTTTTAGATAAATGCGTGTCTGATCTGTTATGCTCGGATGTAGAATTGAAAAGCTTTCATTATGATGTGCCAGTGGCTTAGTTAGCGACCCTGACAGCCATGCTTGCAGGTCGTGGGTTCGATTCCCACTCGGGACAAACGTTTGTGTACATGTTTGGAATGAGTCTGGGTGTAAACATCCAAGTATGTTTTTAGAAGTAAAAAGTAGTATATGTAATAATATATCAGTTATCTGGTTGCCATTGTAAAAGCTCTAGGCCCTGAGCACGAACATTTATCGCAAGCGTATCGTCATCGTATCGAGAGCGCCAAAAAAAAACAATGCAATGGGAAATTGAACATCGCGCAACATCACTGTATGCGGCGGTGGTAAATTTTCTATATAAATCAGCTATTTGGCGCACCGATACCAAGACGCGTTGCTAGCGATAGGTCTTCGTGCTTAGGCCTCTAGGTTCTTATGCTTAGCTTGATATCAGAGATGGCCGTGTGTAAATAAATCCCTGTTTAAGAAATTGACTCAGGCGTGACCGTGCGTTAATCCATTGTATGATTATACAAAAACAAATATCTAGTAACTAATTCTGTTTCTCCTTCTCTGTTTGGGACTTCCAAACAAAGAAACTTAACAGAGAATCGACACGTGTTTCGCTTCTACACGATGCATTTTCAGGACGTATTAGACCCGCTGTCACTGAGTCGACGCACTAACACCACAGACGTGTTGCCTTGCCGACCGCCGTACAGAGAGTTTTACTCTCTACTCTCAACCAAATCATCTGTAAATAGTAATCAATGAGTAGGTACCTTCAACACAGTTGCTAGCATCACCTGCCGTCCACCTGGGGGCGACCGGTTCGACTCCCCGGCGCGGGCGCACTCAGGGTTGTCACCGGCTAGTTTAGCCACATGGCCGGATGTATGGATTAATTATGCGTTTTTTTTCTTTCGTGCTAATTTTAGCCTGGCCTGTATCAATTTTAGCAATAAAAAAAAACCAAGGTCATTCTTTACACACTGCCATCTGATCCCAAATTAAGCAAAGCTTGTACTATGGATACCAATGAATACCATGAGTATTATAGTAGTTCATCCCCGAACGAATTCTACCACTTTGAAACAAATGACAGTCGTGCCACAAAAATGTAATTAATACCTTTGAAATCAATATGTCACCCTCTTAGTCCTCATCTTCTCTGCGACGAGGGTTGCCACTTCGCCAAACCTAATACCCCGGACTACATTATTGAAGATTTTGTATCTCAGTATTAATATGTACGACAAATTGAGTAAAATCAAGCTTCTTTGTTTATTACCAGCTACTTTGCGAAATGTAAAAAGTCGGACGATCCGGACACCGTTTATTTTACCCGGACACGCGATCAAAAAGCCTAACTATGTCCGGCTTTATCCGGACGCCTGGCAACGGTATCTGTAACCCTGTGCAATGCGAAATGGGTATGGTGGTAGTACATTCTTGTGGCAACCCTACTGTCCGGACCACTGTCCCCAAGCCCGGTACATCGTCTTAACGATTGTTCTGACCTGGATTTTTTTTGACGTTTTCTAAAATGTTTCGTTTTTAAAGGTTTCTTAACGTCTTTATAGGTTGATTAGAGTTTTATTTGTAGAAGTAAAATTAATGAAATCTTTAGGAGCCGAGTTTTTGAAGTCTGGTTATTTCTTGTTGTAGTGTGAAGATGCTGAGGTTTCGCTTTACCCTTTTGTGCAATGCCTGTTAGTATTAGTTACTGGTTGGTTGATATAGTTAGGTAGCCTATCTAGGTAGGTAAAGTAGGTTCCATTTCTACACAAAAGAATTACTTGTGTGCGTGAATATGTCTGGTTTTTTTCTGTGTTCGAGTCTAAATATTTATAGGTACTCGTATGTATGTATGTTGAATAAAAAAAAATATTGATGTAAGTTATCTGGTTTCCATAGTACAAGCTCTGTTTAGTTTCGGATATTTCTAATTGAAAACTTCACAGAATTTATTTATCATTTAAATAAAAGCCTTTTAAATACATACTTATATAGATATTTACACCCAGGCACAACAAACAGACGTTCATGCACACAAATGTTTGTCCTGTGGGAATCGAACTCGCGACCTGCGACTTGGTAGTCAGGTAACTAGCCACCAACCCAATTGGCTCGTCATATCGATGAAAAAAACAATGCTCTTCAAATTTTAACCCCACCGGTGGTCTCCAGGACCACCGACGATGTAACCCGATGCCATCCACTCGGCGAATCAGCTGATTCTCACGAAGCGAAGTGCATCGTACTCTTGTCGTACGAAGGTATCCGATGACGTGTTGCGATATTCACACTGGTAACACAAGGGGAGTGGTTTATTGGCAATTTTCAAACGATTTTATACCGTATGCCTTGTTAATTAAATTGGTTTTTTTTTGTTAATGATGTGTATGGCAAATTTGATTACAGTAATCCAACTCCTAAATAATGAAGACTTGACTAATTATATTGAAGCCTTATTATTGGTTTACGCGATAGTAAGCCTTATGTTCGAAATTATAGCATTTGGTCGCTGTATCAGTTTTTACTTAATTTCTTTGTGAGTTTGAGAGCTTTTTGATCAGTTTAACTATTGTCGTCCTTGTCTTTATGTACGTCATTAACACTAATCATACCACTTACTAGGTACCTATTTCTACCATAGCGGGTCAAATGTGACTTTATGTTTCCTGCTTGAATGTATGAAATATGGTTGTTAGGAAGGGAAATAAATAGTATAACTGTATATTAATTAGTAAGAAAAAGTCATGAAGTCAAATGTGCAAAAGCAATAAGATGATACGTACATTTTCAATGCAAAGTTCAAAATGGGTCATTTGACCCGGTTATGGTATGTTTAGTGTTAAATAAATATAAATATCCCGGGACATTCTTTACACACGGCCATCTGATCTCAAACAAAGCCGAGCTTGTACTATGGAAACCAGATAACTGATATACTACATTTTCTTTTTTATTTTATATAACGTGTTACAAAATACCCCGTTGAAATATAATTAATTATCAAAGCCAACAACCCTAGTAAGCTGTCATGTCAGGGAACCAGATTATTTAACAGAAAGGACTACGTACCTATTTTGCCTAATAATTGTCCACTTTCATGGTTTTTCTATTTGTCTGAATTGGTCATTTTTCTTTCTTTAAACTCAATAATATAATTGAGCAAGTTTATTTAACACTCGCTCTCCCTTGTGGTTTAACCCAATACTTACGAGCAGAGTGTTCTACTTGTAGTATGGCTACCAGGTAATTGATATACTACATATTTTAATTAATTAAATTAGCCTTTATTGATGTTTAAACTTACAAAACATTGACTTTAATTAAGTAACTACCTAAATTTATGTTATTTTACTTATATTTAACTTAACTTCGTATATCGGCGTTCGGTACAGCTTGTCTTTTGACATAGGCCTCCTCCAAAGATTTCCATTTCTCTAGATATGATATACTACATATATTACTTTTTAAATACATACTGATATAGATATTTACACCCAGACACAGAACGAACAGACATGTTCATGCACACAAATGTTTTGCCTGAGTGGGAATCGAACCCGCGACCTTCGGTTTGGCAGTCAGGGTCTCTAACCACCAAGCCAACTGGCCCGTCAAGAAATGTAAGAAATATACTAACAACGCCGACTCCAAATAACTGGGAAGATGATGATGATAATATTATTATTATAACAGCTGTTCCCCGCGTTCCCGAGGGATGTGACATTTTCCCGGAATAAAAATAGAATATGTTAATCACGATTATAAACTATCTATATGCCAAAAATAAAAATAAAAAATACAAATCATGGCAATAGATTTTGCGTGAAAATAACAAACATCAAGCCATTTATTTTCACAAACTTTCGCATTTTGAATTTTAGTAGTAACCAACTTAATATATATTGGTACTGTGACATCAAAACTTTTGTAAACTGACATTCTTATGACATCCTTTCAACGAACGCAAGGTGCAATTCGAGTACCTGCTTTCTTTGTCCCACATTCGATTCCCGATCGGTACAATTTCATAGAAAGGGTTCTGTTCCCACGGGACTATGTTTGAAATGGGTTTTTGAATTGGTCGGTTTGTCTATGATGGGTTTTTTTTTGTCGGTTTTGCGGTTTGGCGATTTTCGGGTGGTCTCAAAGTCTTTTGGTGTTAAATAAAAGAAGTGTTAATTGTTTTTTTTTTTGAGGATTTTCTGGATTATCATGGTTGACCGCTACGTTGCGGTTTCTTTGGTTAATGTTATATGAGATTTTAAATATATATACAGTAAATTTAAGGATAGCTAAATACTAAACGAAACGCAAACACATTAATAATCCCAATGTTAACAGATATAGTGACACAAGTGCATAAACATTGTTAGTACAAAAGTGATGCGTCCGAACAAGTGCAAAAAGTTCAAATTCAAATGATTCGATGATATTAAAATGGCGTTACGACATGACGTCAACAACATGGAGTCGAGCTTCCTCACAGCCGACCCACCACCGGTAACAAACAATTATCAACCTAAAACTGACTTAGCTACGGAGTATTTTAATACTTTCAATCAAATATGCGAGAACTACCGATCGGACTCGGACGTCAATCTCCGTCAGACATCGGACTCTCTTCGGCTCACGTCGGAGATACTCGACGGTGTTCGGTCGGAGTTCGTAAGCTCAGACTTTAGTGGCGCGAAAGTGTATAGGGACAATGAGTTTGTGAATAGTGACTTGTCTACTGAAGAGTTGTTTTTGAGGGGGAAAGATGAGCAGATATTCCAGTTTGGACAGCCTGATGCATCAGCATTGTTGAGGCATAGGGCTAGGCGAAGATACAATGAGGAGCATGGTCTACCGCCTGCTGCTACCAGCCAGGAAAGTGGGGTAAGTGTAGTGTTGGACAAATCAGATTTCCTCTATTTCCTATGCGAAGTCCTTTTAGACGAATTAGAATGTCAGAGGAAATTGAACCCTACACCTTTGTGATAAAGTTCATTTGCATGAATTTGCCTCAACTCGTTTGCATCAACAGATGAGTCTTATTGCAATTGTGATAGAGTTTATTTTTCAATGACATTGTTAAACGTCAAAAGTGACTTATTTGGAATTGATGATTTGGAAACTATGATGACAGTGGAATGAAGAGATATTCTACCGCGTTATGGTTTCACTATTTTACAGAGTAATCTACTATAGAGTATGTACTACTATATATGCTTTGACGACAAATTATAATATAAAAAATAAAATCAAAAATTAAAGTGATCCAAACAAGAAACGTATTTGTTTCAGCTTAAATATTTTACAGTGGTGCGGAACCCTTTGTATGAGAGGCCGACGCGCACTTGGCCTCTTTTTTTAAGTGAAAACTAGTTCAGCAGTGTTGAGCACTTCTCTTGGGATGGGTATAAAATGTTATACTCACGTCAGGACACGTGTACTAATCGAAAATTCGTAAGATGGTAAAAATGCACAACGTTATTGTTCAAGTAGTCAATTCTGCCGGCACTCCCGGAGTGCAACCCGTTGTTTTTTTTTCATAGTCAGCCAGTACCTACTGACGTAGCAACACGCGGCCCCGCGGCGACGCCCACTCAACGAAATTACTATGAACAATTACATCGGTTCGTAAACACAGCAAAGTATGTCGCTAAAAATACATCTAAAACTCCACGAACGGTACAAACAGACATTCAGGCTATTTATATATTATTATTAATATACATTTGGCTCCTGGTATCATTTATGATTAAAAGCATTACATTTGATTCGGTAAAAAAGCTGAGTGGGACGATCTCTCACCAAGTGGACCTGGGTAACGATTCTGTAAGGAAAATTACACTAGCTCTAGGATGTTTCGTGGCCTCTATGCTCTGTCTCTTTCGCTAACTACGCAGTGACGTGAGAGGTAAGCTGTCGGAGGCTTGGGGAGGAAGTTTGTATTGGTTAATTAAGGGCTGGTCAGAGTCACTAGGTGCCGCGAGAACAAATAAGAGAAACATATACATACATGACATTGACAGACCAATTTTCTTGGTGGTTAGCGACCCTGACTGCCAAGTCGAAGGTCGTGGCTTCGATTCCCACCCAGGACAAACATTTGTGTGCATGAACATGTCTGTCTGTTCTGTGTCTGGGTGTAAATATCTACATATGTATGTATTTAGAAAAAAATAAAAAGTAGTATATCAGTTATCTGGTTTCCATAGTACAAGCTCTGCTTAGTTTGGGACCAGATGGCCGTGTGTAAAGAATGTCCCAGGATATTTATTTATTTACATCTACAACACTTAGCCTGCCAGAGAATTAGATTAAATTTCACTTCTGAATATGAAATAAACATTTAACTTTTTTTTTAAATAAGTTCTATTAATGCCAATACGCACCACAGATAATTCAAGTCATTTAATATGCTGCGTTTAATTGATTATGTTTAATTTATGCAGCAATGTCCGACGGTATGCACGCTAAGAATCTTTCCATCCAATGTTGATGTTAAGTTGAATGACGTGGCATGTTCTATCCATAGACAGAGACATTTTGTCACATAAATAAAATTATAATAGCTCCAGGACCATCTTCACACATAACTACCTGATCCCAAATTAAGCAGAGTGTACTGCCTGAACTATGGCTACAGGTAACTGATTTACTTAGAGTAGTAGAGCTCTAAGTGTAGAGTTCGTCCGGGGAAGTACTACCAACTGACCCATTTCTGCCGTGAAGCAGTAGTGCAATTGTATTACTGTGTTTCGGTTAGAAAGGTAAGGGGGCCGGTGTAATTACAGGCACATGAGACTTAACAACTTCACGTCTCAGGTTCGACAACCCATTGGCGATGCCCCTAGTGTTGCTAATGTCCATAGGCAGCGGTGACCACTTACCAACAGGTGGATCGTCTGCTTATTTGTCGTAGTATACTACTTTTTAATTACAACATAAATCATGACTTTAGTGAATCTTGGACCTGATCACGAACATCTATCGGAAGTGTATCGATATCGCATCGGGTGCGCCAAAAACAAAGGCAATGAGAAATTTAAAATAGCCCAATTCCAAACCAGCTTTTTGGGGCTTTCGCTAAGATGACGCTACGCTTACGATGGATGTTCGTGTTTAGGCCTCTAGCCTCTCGTCGCGACCTCCGTGCTCTCTTTCGCTTACTATGCTAATACTTCTAATCACGTGAGAGATAAGCTCTCCGAGCTCTCCGTGAAGCGGCTCGCCGAAGAAGACTAAGTTTGTAGTAGCTGAATAAGGGGGCTGATGTAAGTAGGTAGGTAGGTACTTAGAGGTTAAGAAAATCCCAACATCCGTACATATGTGCATGATTCCAGTTAACTGTCGTGAGTGATGTTTCGTTATAAAGAATTCCAATCTCGTAATATATAAAAAAGAGGCGCGATTATAAATCCCGTTGTTTTGTTTTGTTATGGGCCAAGTTGCTGGTGATTAGCGATTGTTATTATTTAGTTAATTTCAATCAAACTGTTAAATTATGTCAACTTTGTTCCCAACCGCTGCCAGCCAGCTTGCGTATATCATCGCTCCATCTAGCTGGAGGGCGCCCTACCGTCCGTTTATCGAGTCGTGGTCTCCACTCTAGAACACGTCTTCCCCAACGGTTATCGGTTCTACGGCAGATGTGACCAGCCCACTGCCACATTAGCTTGCTAATCCTTTGCTAATAATATATGGCATCAGGAATTACACATAAATTTGAAGAAATTGCTTGCAACTCAATCACGCATAGATTGTATTATTGATATCTGAATTTGTGCTTTCTCTAATATCCTGCAATTAAAGAACACTGTGTTCTTTATTGGATACCCAAATAAAATAAATAAATTGATCTATGATTTAAAAAATCTAAATTTTTTAAGCCCGGTATTTAAAAAAATCTATAAGTTAAGAAATCAATAAAAACTCAAATTGTTTTATTAAAGGGCTTAGTTTAGGCCGATATTGGAGTGATCCCAAGCCACTCGCTCGCTCTCATGCCTTGGTCCACTAAGCAGGAAGCGCCCGCGAGGTTGAGACGATGCGTCAGGAACGCGATGGGAACGGTATCCCGGCTCCCGACTCTCGACTCCCAGTACGCATGACGTCATATCGTACTTGCGTTTCCTTTTGGAGTAAAAACTTGTTTTGAAACTCGAAGACTCGCGAAAAAGCGACACCACGCACATGAGAAGCAGAGCTCTTAGTGCAGAGTTCGTCCGGGGAAGTACTACCACCTCATACCCATACCCAATTCCACCGTGAAGCACCGTAAGTGCACTACTTGTATTACTGTGTTTCGGTTAGAAAGGTAAGGCCGGTGAAGTTACAGGCACATGAGACTTAACTTCACGTCTCAGGGTCGACAACGCATTGGCGCTGCCCCTGGTGTTGCTAATATCCATAGGCGGCGGTGACCACTTACCATCAGGTGGACCGTCTGCTTGTTTGTCGGCCCATGTGGTATAAAAAAGACTAGAAGCTAACCTCTGATGGATACACGGGTAATGTACCTACATACATCCTTACAAACTTTCCCATTTATTACTTTATAGTTGTCCCCCGCGGTTTTATCCGCGCTCCCGAGGGGCATCACATTCTCCCAGGATAATATAGCCTATGTAACCCGGGGATAGTGTAGCTTCACAACGCTGAAATTCTTTTTTTAAATCGGTCTAGTCGTTTTTAAGTTTATTCGTTACATACAAAAAATACTAATCTTCCTCATTTATAATATCGCGAGGTGTCCCCCGCGGTTTTACCCGCGTTCCCGAGGGATATCACATATTCCCGGGATAAAAAGTAGCCTATATGTTATTTCAGGATATGCTCTATCTATGTGGCAAGTTTCATCCATATCCGTTGAGTAGTTTTTGCGTGATAGAGTAACAAACATATTTTTCCTCCTTATAATATTAGTATAGAATAGAATAGTAGGATTATAAAAGCGTATCTCTGTGTGTTTTTTCTCAGTGCACGGTTATGTGCAGCACACCATATGTGGCTAACAATGGACGTTAAGCAAACACCTTACTAATATTGTGCTGTACACTGACGGACACATCAACCAAAGACATAATAAAAAAAAAATCAAAAATAAATATCTATAAATATATATATATATATATATATATATATCTCTGGGACATTCTATACACACGGCCATCTGATCCCAAACTAAGCAGAGCTTGTACTATGGAAACCAGATAACTGATATACTACATGTACTACCTTTTTTTTTTTTTCTAAATACATACTTATATAGTTTATTAATAAGTAATAATTTACTTGCGATCTGTGCAGAATTTGCCCTCTTAGTGTTATATTCTTGTTATAATTTTTTTTTATATCGGTTTTAATTTAGGTCCCTAAAGGGTACTTATGAAGGACAAAGTTACTGCCTCAGCCTTCAACTGAGAAGAACCGGCAAGAAACTTGGCCAAGTAATTTTTTTTTAATGGTGTTTATTTTATATTTATATTATTTTACGTTTATAAAATACTTGATAAGTAATAAGTAAGATAGCTACCTATTACTCAAAAATAAATATGAAGAAACTCAACTTTTACAATATTAATTACTTGGTGTCCTCCGCTATTTCACTCGCCGTGATAAAAAGCATATGGCTTTCTCCAAACCATAGGCTATGTTTGTGCCAATTTTTAGCAATATCGGTTCAGTCACTTCAATAATATTATAATATATATACCATGCCCACGATCCGCAAGTGTACCCGTACATTATATTCACAATAAGCCCAATTACACTTAAGCTTTCGCCGCGTGTCAGTCTGTGTTGTGCCGTGGCGTAACTACGCACCGATATGGCCCTCCGTTACACTTCCCCGGACGGTCTCGTTCTTGACGTTTATGGACATGGATTTGTGAAATTAAATGTTTGCGGTGTGGCCGAGAGTGTATACTGATTCAGCATAAGGTCGGTTTCACAAGAAATAATAGAAACCAAATAAATATCCTGGGACATTCTTTACACACGGCCATCTGGTCCCAAACTAAGCAGAGCTTGTTCTATGGAAATCAAATAACTGATATACTACATACACTACTTTTTTTTTCTAAATACATACTTATATAGATATTTACACCCAGACACAGAACAAACAGACATGTCCATGCACACAAATGTTTGTCCTGGGTGGGAATCGAACCCGCGACCTTCGGTTTGCCAGTCAGAGTCGCTTGCCACCAAGCCAACTGGATAGAGTGATTCAGAGGAAGGTTTGTATCTTTAATACATGTGACATCCCTCAGGAAAGCGGGTAATACCGCAGGGGACATCTAGTATTAATTAAATAGAAGATATTAATGAAGTTCTTTCGGCCCAAGAATCAAACTTGCGCCCTCAATGATCGAAGATAAGCACAATACAGACTGAGCCACTTAGAACACACTTCTGGGTATTTCGACAAATATAGAGTACGATGATGAATCTGTTTGCACGTTGAATCGTTTTGTGAGTCATTGTAATATTATTGTACGCATTTGTTACTTTGCGAGCGTTTTAATAGCTCAATATGTATATAAATTGTAATTTATACCATACTGGCTACGCCCTGTGGCTTTGTTCGCTTTCAATCCTGGTTATAATACTTATTCTTGAATTACTCTATCTATTGCTGAAAACTGCATTGAAATCCGTTGCATAGTTTATGGTTCTATAAAATACATCGGACACACATTCATTTTTATATTCGCACCCTCAGTACGATAAGGCTTAACTGAAAATTTTGCGAAATGGAGTTACGATCATAGAGAGACTAAACAAAGTACGCTCTATCCGATGAATAGTAAAACATAGTCAATTTAATGATAGAATAAGCATACCGAAACTTCAGCCTCTTTAATGCCGGAACCCACCCTCCCCACTCAGTCACCCAAAATCGATATATGTATAGACTAGCTGCCCCCCGTAGTTTCACCCGCGTTCCCCATGGATGTCACATTTTCCCAGGATAAAAAGTAGCCTATATGGAATTCCAGGATATGCTCTATCTACGTGCCAAGTTGCAACTAAATCAATTCATAAAGGACACATGTATTTTACATTTTTTGTTTTACCATATGTGCCGATAAACAAGGGGACGGTTATCTGATGGTAAATGGTCACCGCCTCCTATAGACATTTGCAACACCAGAGCATCGCAAAAGCGTTGTCGACCCTGAAACTTGAAGTTGTTCAGTCTCATGTGTAATTTAAACCTTCCTTTTGAATTTTGTCTATTGATAAAAACCGCATCAAAATCTAATCGTAAGCGTACAGGGAAGCGAGTTTGTTTTATCCTATGTAAGGATAACTGATCCCTATTATTAATATTATAAATGTGAATGTAAGTTTGTTTGTTACGCTTTCGTGCGTAACTACTTAACGGATACGAAACTCCGTCAGAGAACGAAAGTTATCGATAGCTCAAAGGATTAGCAAGCTGAAGTGGCAGTGGGCTGGTCACATCTGCCGTAGAACCGATAACCGTTGGGGTAGACGTGTTCATGGAGCGATGATATACGCTGGCAGCAGTTGGGAACAAAGAGCTGAAGATCGAGCTCAGTGGCGCGCTGTAGGGGAGGCCTATGTCCAGCAGAGGACGAAGATAGGCTGATGATGTTGATGAAACTTTGTAATCTTAATATATAGCAATGTCGTGTTAGTTACACCATTTATAACTCACGGCTGCACAGATTTCAATGATCATTGATTTGTTGAATTTATCTCTGACTACTTTTTAAGATCGGGAATAATTTAATATAATATCCTGGGACATTCTTTTACACACGGCCATCTGGTCCCAAACTAAGCAGAGCTTGTACTATGGGAACCAGATAACTGATATACTACATATGCTACTTTTTTTTTCTATATATATACTTATATAGATATTTACACCCACACACAGAACAAAAAGACATATTCATGCACACAAATGTTTGTCCTAGGTGGGAATCGAACCCGCGACCTTCGGTTTGGCAGTCAGAGCGTTAACCACCAAGCCAACTTGCCTGTCAATTTGTAATTTGTCTAAAACTAAAACTGTATTTTGGAGCTCCGGTTACTAATACTAACAGTTTATTTCACAGGTGTATGTATCTATTCTAATATTATAAAGCTGAAGAGTTTGTTTGGTTGAAAGCATTAAGCTCTGGAACCCCATCACCCCGACTTTCTTCATTCTGCGTTCTTCATTCAGTCCATTCTACTATGGAATGCGCTCCCTCTTGAAATCAGGATGGCAAACAGTCGGTATTGTTTTAAGATTAAGGTTCGGAAACACTCACTACAATGTTAGCAGATTTATCTCGGCTCTAATTTTACTCCTTCGTTTAATATAAATATATATGTATGTATTTATTTATTAAGTTCATATATACTAAATAGTATGTTTTATGTTGGTTTATATATCTGTTTTGTCTTCCTAACTATAAATATCTCGCATTATTTCTTGATGCATCTAACTTTAATTATCTCTGCATCACCCAAAGGTTGTCTGGTACAGAATGCCTTTGGCATTAAGACCGCCTTTGTACACTACTTTGTACATAAAGTATTAAATAAATAAAGAAAGAGAACTACCAGTGTAATGTCAAATAATATTTTTGCACTATACGAGTATGTATAGCCTATCTATATCTATACTTCTATACTAATATTATAAAGAGGAAAGATTTGTTTGTTTGTAATGAATTGGCTCCGAAACTACTGGACCGATTTCAAAAATTCTTTCACCTTTGGAAAGCTACATTATCCCCGAGTAACATAGGCTATATTAAATTAAAAAAAATATTAGGGATCCTTACTAAAACTCCAATAATGTAACCCAAGGTGTGAAAAAATTACAAAACATTCTTGCGCTGCGAAAACTATTGATGATAGAATGAACAAAATAATGTAACATCCCTCGGCAACGCGGGTGAAACCGCGGGGGACAGCTAGTTAGTTTATAAACTCAATAACATCACGCTACGACACAGTAATCATAAACGCGGGTGAAACCGCGGGTATTTTTAATACATTTATTCTGCCCCTTGCACCAGGCTTGCAGTTTGTATGTCTTTCACGTTGTTCAAACGCTGGACTAATGTCCTGCCGGCCACAATCACTAATGTCTATAATTGTCCGGTGTCGGGTGTTGTGAAATCATTTGGATTAGGAGCGAGGTCGGTATGGGCTTATTGTTCATGCTGGTTTATATGTGCTTTCTGTTACGAGATTACAACTATGTCGTATTGTACGGTTAGTAACAGAAGTCGGGAGTCACAAAATTAAACATTCAATACCAGTTATTCTGTTTTGGCCCGTGCAGGGGACTTATATGGGTCAAAATTACTGAAGCTACTATATGCTGTTACTACCATAAATATATATTACTTAGATTGCAGTAAGAAGGCACTGCAACATTAGTGAATTGTTTCTGTCTCTCTTTGTCTTGTAAATGTCTTATAATTACCGATATAACCTCCAAACCTTCAACAAAAGAGCGACCTTTTTAAAAGGCTGGCAACGCACTTGTGGCTCCTCTGGTGTTGCGTGTGTCCATGGGCGGCGGTGATCGCTTACCATCAAGCGATACGTCTGCTCGTTTGCTTACCAACAAATTAAAAAAAAAATGTTTGATTTTATTTAATTTATAATGGTGCATATTCTTATGTATACATAGGTAATTAAATCCATGTACCTACATAACTTTATATTCTAATGTTTTGATTTTTTTTGCGTCGATATGTACGAAACTGACATGACAGAAAATCATCTCACTCTTTCCAACTTTTAGTTTTGGATTAATTTTACCCATTCTTAATTTTCAGAAACATTATTAAAAAAAATTAAGGAGGAATGTCAGAAATTGATTTATTTTGACATAAACACAACATTAAAGAAATATATTTACAAACATGGGGAAAAAGAGCAATCCCAAATATTGTGTGATGCCAAAAAAAAAAGATTCGTTCAGTTTTTCTCTCTAACAATTTTTTTTCTTTAATTCTCCAAGTACAACATTAATAAAAACCGTCTCCTTCTTCCAGTACGGCAGCGATGAATTCGGCCATGACTCGCCGAGCCGGTACGCGTCGCCGAAGGGCGCTGGCGCTGGCGCAGCCTACCAGGAGCCATACTATGCGGGCGGCGAGTGGGCAGGCGGCTACTACCAGCCGCCCCCGCCCTACCAGCACGACCCTTATGCTACGTCACCAGGTAAGGATGTAACATTTGACTGGTCAGGTGGCTTGGTGGTCGAAGCGCCGCAGGTCGCTGAAGAGGATAGGACCCAGGAGAAACATTTATTTCTGTATGTTATTACCTATTTAAGTATTTATTTTAAAAAGTAGTATATAAGTTTTCTGGTTTCCATAGTACAAACTCTGTTTAATTTGGGATCAGACGGCCGCGTGTAAACACTGTTCCAGGATATTAATGCTTGGACAGTCAATCAAATGACTGTCCCGCTACCCTAATATCCTGCGAGCGTTCCAATGAACTTCCTGCGATGGGGTAAACCTCTCCAAACTCTCCAATCCGCTCCAAACAGCATTACCGCAAAACTAACAATCCCGATTTTGTCCTCGCCGTGACCTCCCATCCAGTCTCGTTCTGTAATTCTTTCTTGTGAGTGGAACAGCTAGTAATGCCTTGAGCCGAGGTTCGAACTTCTCAGTCGGTAGTGGAGCCAGTGTAGTGGTTAGTTACCCTCACTGCTATCCCATAGCTCGTGGGTTCGATCCCCACCTAGGACAAAGTTTTGTGTGCATCAACATGACTGTTTCTTAGGTCTTGGTGTAATTAAAAGATCTATTTAAAAGAAAATAACTAGGAATGTAAGTGTTGTATCAGTCATCTGGTACCATAGTACAAGCTCATCGTTTAGTGAGTTGTTCTACGTACATCTGCCAAGGTTCCTGAAAACAAAAAGCTCTACTTAGTTTGGAATCAGTTAATTTACGTGATCTCATGATGGAATTCCAGGTATAGCAGGCGCGCCCGTGGGCGAGTCGACAGGCGGCGGGGCCGAGCTGCCCCTGCCCCCAATGTCGTCCTTCAGGGCGGCCGCCCCCCACCACTCGCCCACCGACCCGATGCTGGTGGCGAAACCGCCGCTCCAACCTGTAAATGTATGTACTGTTATCTTCTGCCATAAATTTTCACCCACCACTGAAAAGTCTTACAGTGTGCCAAATTTCATTCACGGCCGTTCTGTTACGAAGCTGATTGGTGACACACACTCCAACTTTCGTATTTTTGTGTAATTGTAGATATAAAAAAAAATATAAACTCAACTTTTAAGTCAGTTGTGTTTCAGAAGGAACAATTGTAGTTCCTGTATCCACACCTCGAGTATTGTAAGATTGGAAGTTGTAGCTACACTTATGTAAGATGTACGAGATAATCCTGCATCGCCCGATCTTCTCACTATACTTTTTATAATTTAGATAACTTGCGTCGGCTGACCCCAGAAGGAGTTATGACGAGGTCGAAGATGTAGCACGCTTACCCAGAAAATGCCTTTTCATTCCGGTCTTAATATATCCAGGTTAAAGGTGTCAGGAAACACTGACTCGAAACATCAACCAGTAGAGAGATCTACCATTTTTAATGGAGGAGTCTTAGACGTCACTCCATGAAGCTATGCATCATATTGATAAATCTCGGTGTATTAAAGAGGGGTTAATGAAGCCTATCGGAAAGGTGTACCACCATCTTTGTGTTTTCTTTTTTTTTTATTTATATTTTACCATTGAGATTTTTTTAACATACCTTTCTCCCTTATAATTTATCTAGTAATAGGATACTTACTCTTAACCAAAGTGACCCTATATTATATTATTGGCTTACCACCAGATGTACGGCGCAAGTGGGGCGGGCGGCACAGCTGGTGGTGCTGGGGTAGGGACGGGCGGAGAAGCAGGAAGCCTGTCTTCATACGGTTCCTCACCCTCAACCCCGGTGCATTCACCCCCGCCGCTACACGCGCGCCTCTACCCGCTCAAGCACTCGCCACATCATCAACATCACCTGCACCATCACAACGGACAGGTATGTCATCACCAAACAAATCTGATGATTTACGTACTTAAAGGCTTTTGTTTGACCATAATCTTGCCATCGCAAATGATTTTATTTTATTTCTATTTTATATTATAACTGTACACAGCATAATAATAACAATAATAAACCGTTAAATTCGTTGAAAGAATAAAATTAAAAAAATACATATATATTTTTATAATTTTTTTAGAAAAAGATGATTGGGATTGTGGTATTACACGAAATGGCGCTAAGTGGTAGTGGTGGTTTGTGATACCCCAGTCAGGTGGGTATCACAAAGTACCCTACAACCCTGCAATGGTTTCCTCGCGATGTTTTCCTAGTTCATGCTATGATTTGGATGCTGAGGATTTGAACTCACGATTCTCGTCATACTTTATGTGTGATTTTCTTGCCGGTTCAACTGAGAACAGTTGTAGCATGAATTTTGAGCTATTGATAATTCCAACCTTTATAAGTGAATTAAGAATTTATAATTAAAATATCGTTGTCTGTAAAGTCGGTTTACGGACGATAGTTTAACGTGACAACGTCATAACAATACATTGATGAAATGACTGCATAATTTTATGAATAAAATTTTATCATATTTATTGAAAAATCATTACTTTTTTGTTAATTGTAACATAACCTATTATTTTAATAATAAAGAATAAATGCTTGAAATTATACTTGTAATCAGATTTTTAAAATGCAAGAATAATTAACCTTGTACAATGAGCGTAACGGGACAATGAACGTAACGGGTAAATTTTTCGTGCATGCAGCCAGCGTTCATCGAATTATCAGACGTTGTCACTTCAAAAAAATTTTTACTCCATCAGCAATCCAACTGGGTATCAAGCGGGGTTTCATCGCCCCCCACAGCGTCGACCCCTCACGCGCCGCTCGCCGCGTCAGTTCTACAGAACGGCCACCATCCCCATATAGCCCCCGTCGGGGTATACCCGCCCCCTGTCATGGTAAGTTGGGGTACCATTTGGGGGTGTTATCGACTGGATTTCGTTTTGATGTGTCTGATATTTCATTCCGGGATAATTGTTTTGTTACTAGATCCCGGGGGATCTTATGTATCTAGGGATTATAACATAGCCTATGTTACTTCTGGATAAAGTAGCTTTTTAATAGTGAAATAATTATTAAAATCGGTCCAGTAGTTTTTGAGTTTTTTCATTATAAACAATTTCTTTTATGTTTATTACTATAGATATTATATTGGTATTGATTTTGGATGCAGTTTTGTTTATTTTTTTTTATGAGTAATATTAGTCAACCTCTATGGTTTTCGTACCTATTTACAAAGTGTTGGTGAAAAATAATTATCTAAAAAGAATATGTTTTTAAATAAAAATAAAAGGAAAAATATTTATTCAGTTGATACCGTACAATAAATAACAGCGTAGAATGTAAAACAAATACTAATAATATTATTTAATTAATATAAAGTTTGTATTAGTTCTTTCTGAATTTAAAAAGGCACATCAACTTGAAATAAGTTTTCAATTATGAACAAAACGTCAATCTTTTACAAAATTATCCTTACGCCATTGATATTAAGGTTGAATTTTAAGTTTCGAGTTAAAAATGACATCTGACACATGAGAGGTTTAAACCTCCTTTGACGTCTAAAATGTTATACAAAAATGAACCCTTTTGCTTCATATATTCAAATTGGCATTTGATTTATATATCAACTTTATTGTCGAAGCAATAGAGTTCATTTTTCTATGACATTAAAGTCAAAGGGGATTTATGAAGATTGTTAAATTAAATTAGTTTAGAATACTCCAGAGTTAATTTTGTTTCTAGTATTGGCATGTTTTTACTCCATGCATGAATGTTGAAAGTGACTAATTTGAATTAATAATGTTTTAATAATGAAATTAAGTTGTCCAGATTTATTCTGACCGTTTTAACAACTATGAATGTCAAAGAAGAATCGTCTCTATTGCAATGGAGATAAGGTTCAACTATTGATGCAAAGGTTAATTGTATGTTGATGCTGTTGAACTTTATCACAACTACATACAGTTCATTTTTCGATAACACTTTTAGCTGTCAAAAACGGACTTATTAAATCTCGATAGCTTTATGCTAAAATAGTCTTTATTACATTTCAAAGTGTCGTTACAGTCATGCGCTCAAACGAAGGTTTAAAGTTTACATATATTTTCTAAGGCACGATCTATCGTAAGCGTATCGTCATCGTATCGTGTGCGCTGAAAAGCTGGTTTGTATGTAAATTGAACATCGCGCACACCGTGACGTTGAGCGATGTTCTATTACCCATTGCATCGGTTTTTAACGCTCTCGATACGATGACGATATGCTTACGATAGATGTTAGTGCTCAGGGTACTGATGACGTGTAAATCCACAATAAATTTCGCATGACAGTAAAGGTGCCTTTAGAGTTGATTGGATGACTTTTTCATTGTTCCTTTTTCAAAAAATATGTGGTAACAATATTCATGAAAAAAATACAAGATTTTGTTTAGTTTAACAATTTTGTTAAATGATAGCCAAGTCGCTTAAAATATTGATACCATATTTAAATTGTAAATACTTTTCTTTGTGATTTTTGTGTTTATTTTTTTTGTTGTTTTAAAACATGCGGACCAGTGAGGAGGCTTGTGGCTGTAATTATATTTTTATAGAGTTTTCGTTTTTCTCTGTAGAGTTTTATAGAGATTTATTTGGTAGTTTGTTAGAATTACAGATTGGGAATGTGTGTTACTTAAAAAGTTTGTATTGCAGTATTCTACTGTTATTTATTATCCTTAGAAGTTATTCAATTTAGTATTTTATATTTCCTTATCACGGGTCGGTTTTTAGTCATGTCCCCACATGTTTCCGAGTCCCTGTTATACCTTCAATCACATTACTCTCACATCCTCATTTAGACAGTCGTGCTGTTCTTTTGTGGCCGCTGTCGGGCGCTGCGAGCCTATCGGGAATTATATAAAACCCCACAAAACAGCCACCATCTTCCCCACTGGTCAATATACGGCCACGTACAATGGTAACACAATGTAGGGCGCGCCGGCCGAGCAGCGGCAGCTCGACGAGGCAATGGTCTTCCTGAGGGAGCATTCTGACACTGTTGTGAGTATCACGGCTTTTCTATAGTGTGGTGGTTATACACAGAGTTGGGTTCATTTTGGAGTCGATTGTTAAATTGATAGTTGAAAAACCATATTTTAATTTTATATATTCGGGTGATGAGTGAACTAACTATTAAGTTTGCTCTGTTTAAAAAATAGTATTAACGCTGTTGGTTTTCTGTTATAAATAAATAAATGACGAATGTATATCCCTAGTGGACTTGGCTAAAACACTGCCGTGCTCCCAATTTTTTTTGCAAGTCGAGAAATCGACTATTTTAACAAGCTTAATCAAGGCAAACCAATATAAATTCTTAAAATAAACATTTTACCCATTATCTCCAAAGAGGTAGACAGAGGTTTTAATGACTGAAAATTATCAATACCTTTGTGTAACCACCATAATGTAAATACAATAATATGACATATTTAAACCTCCAATTAAAACCTAACTATTCTCTTTAAAATGTAAGAGGGCCGAAGAATCTTCTAGTGTTAGAAAGAGACAAACAGCGCAACTAAAAGAGACCATCATTACGGCCTTTTCATATTATGAGTATACAATTAATACCTGTATTACAACATTTATATATTTTAAATTTATTATAAGATATAATATTTATGTGGTGATTTGATCTGTAATATTCCATGAAATATCAAATATTATTAAGTTTGACTTAAAAATCGTTTAACAAAGCAGAAATTGCCAAGTTTGAATAATTAAATTTGATTTATAAGTAATGCTTGCCTCGTGACTTGAGGTCTTCATTAGTTTGTTTTGAGAACCAAATTTGTGTAACTAAAGCCAAGTCATGATATTTATATGGTTGTCAAGAGTTATCTGAATGTTGTAAAACAGGCTGTTTTGTAGTGTTGCATGGTTTTATTATGGCTTCGTGTACCCCTTACCGGCGATTGTTTGTGACTGATGTTAATTTCGATTGTTTTATTGTTTGGTTTGTAGAGTTTGTCATTGATCAAATTAAACTTTGTTAAACATCTCCTGAGATATTATACGTTAAATAAGTCCAAACTAAGCAGAGCTTGTACTATAGTTACCAGATAGTAACACAGAATAGATATGGAATGGCCTGTGACGTGCTAATCAGGCTATCTAGTGTTGAATGTCTTTGAAAGAAAGAAATTAATTTATTTGTGACAAAAGGAAAAATAATACGAAAAAAGTTTGGTATCAACTGCTTTAAAATTACGGCATAACTAAAGCATTGAAAAGTGATAGATGGGGTCCATGTGACCTTACCCAGTCAAGGCCTGAGGGTATTTACCTGTCTAATTATTTTTATGAGTAAGCCAAAAATAAGGAATTTAGGCAAAATTGTCCAAAAACGTCGATATTGACAGTGACAGGATATTTTGAATTGCCTTCCGAAAAGATGGAACCTTCGGTTGGTTTGACCGTCAAAAGTGTCCTTTTAGATCCAAAACTAAATAAATTGTCATAAAAAAGTTGATGCGCTCCAAAAACATTGGATTTATGAAACTTCTTAAAAGATTACAATGAAGGCTTTATAGAAATAGCATCCAACCAGTGGTTTTGGATCGGGACTGTTTATACCGATGTTTCATCAAGTCTTATTCACATATAAGCGGTATTCGATACCGCTGTGGGTAGCGGAAAATATCTAGCAATATATCATACCATCCAGGCTAGGGCTGCCACCCGTCCGGGTTTCTCCGGATTTGTCCTAGTTTAGATGGTGTCCTGGAATCGTCCGGGTGGGGTTTTCGTAAAGAGTCGTAAAAATTTATTCGTAATCGTGAACCGTATCTAATTAAAAGTGTAAAAACATTTTATGGCATGTCCGGGAAATGACAAAATTTCATCTATGTGCGGGGATTTTTAAATTATTGTCCGGTCTTGGCAATTTAGATAATAGCAGCCCTAATACAGGCAAATGGTATGTTCTCGCTTGTTTGGGCAACAAAAGCCCATACCATTAATTCTGTTTTCGCTACCAACAGCGGCAGAGAATATCGCTTATATGAGAATATGCTATATCAGTCGTATGATGACATAGATTATAATATAAATAGATGTGCCATGGGTCGCACTCGCAGGGGGCGCGCATGGAGGAGCGGCTCGACGACGCCATCAACGTGCTGCGCAACCACGCCGAAGCTGCGGACCTCTACCCGCAGGAGATGCACCATCCCCACCAGCCCACCACCGGTAACTATACTCATACAATACATCATTACAATACTCATACATCTCACACAATAAAGTATGCTAACTATGATGAAGCGAGGTGTGAGACTTCTTCATTCAAAAGGGAAGCAGCGGTCCCACTGTTAAATAAATTCTTTTACACACGACCATCTGATCCTAAACTAAGCAGAGCTTGTACTATGGTAACCAGATAACTCATGTACTTTTTTTTTCTTTGAAATAAATACCTATAGATATTGGTTTAAAGGCCCGCACCTACATGTGGTAGTACTTCCAAGATGGAACTCTGCACTAAGAGCTCTATACTACTGCACTACTTCTAATATCGAGAAATGTGAGGAATGTATACGAATATGGGCTATTGTAATGTTTTGAATGGGAGTGTAATGTAAGGTATATGAATTAAATGTAATGTATTTGAGTGAATTGTAATGTATGTGAGTTTGATGTAATGTATATGAGTGAATTGTAATGTATGTGAGTTTGATGTAATGTATGTGAGTTTGATGTAATGCATATGAGTGAATTGTAATGTATGTGAGTTTAATGTAATGTAATATATGGATATTGTTCCAGTATCACGGTTGGGCGTGGGCGGGGCGCTGCCGCTGCTGCACGCCGACCCGCCAGTCAAGATGGAGCGACACGTCCTACCTAACACCAGTCAGTTCACTTTAAATACCTGAAATAATAATAATTATTTATATATTGGACAACAAAGATCCATATTAGTTAGAGATACTCAAAAACATGTGTTTTACTCTGAAAATAAAAATTATTATGAGTATGTCACATGACAGTAGTGTAGCTGTATTTATGAAATATTTTTTTATTGGGTGATTACTTTGGGAGGTTAAATTGTACATTTAGAGTGTACCTCTTTATAATAATAGTATGTAGCTACTGTACCGCGGTTTCACTGGCTTTGCCTACGGATCTAATGTATTCCTGGGCTATAATATAGCCTATGTAATTCGGGAATAGTGGAGCTTTCTATCAGTGAAAGAATTTTTGAAATCGAATGATCTTAGATATAGCCTCCTTTAAACTTAAAAAACTTTGCCTCTTTAATATCAAATTCTTGTGTGTGTTCCGGTGTTAACACCTTGGTGTTGACCTTGATAAGTGCTGTACTAGGACCTAAACTGAATAAAATAAATAGACATTATATACATTATGTACATAAAGAACAATCTTACAAGTAGTAGAGCTCTTAGTGCAGAGTTCGTCCGGGGATGTTACCACCTTACATATTTCCGCCGTGAAGCAATAGTGCACTTGTATTACTGTTTCAGTTAGAAAGGTAAGGTTTATACGCTTTCACGGCAAAACGGGGCCTCACGGGGCCCTGGTCTAGTGGCCAGAGTGCCTAATAGAAAAGAAGGCCCTGGTAAAACTGGGCGGATACCTAGTAGTAACTTTTTGGTACTTGCAATCGAGACAAACCTTCGATGTTTTTTATATTGTAACGACTAATGATCTATTGTAAGATGTCTTATTATAATCCTAACTAATATTATAAATGCGAAAGTAACTTTCTCTGTCTGTGTCCCTTTCACGCGAAAACTACTTAACCGATCATCATGAAACTTTGTACACTATATTCTTGGAGGAATTAGAAGTAACATAGGATACTTTATGTGCCGGGAAAATGTTACATCCCTCGGGAACGCGGGTGAAGCCGCGGGGGACAGCTAGTAAATAATAAAAATAAAAACTAAATCATCGAATTGTGTTTTACAGAGAAACGCAAAGAGCCCCCGGACTCCGGTCTCGACTCCAAGCCTTCGTCCTCGGGCTCCGCCGACGCGGCCGCGCTCGCCTCCAGCAAGCAGGCCGGCAATAACAACAAGCGCTCCAGGAGGTAGTAAGTATTGCACTCTATTAATTTTAAGCGGAAAGTACAGTTTACTATGGCAAATGTCGCTGTCCAATAAAACGATCGTATGAAGGGCGCCATCTTGACGGAGTGACGTCACAATTGGGTAGATAGAGGTGACGTGGAAAGGTTTATAAACTATTAAAATTTATAAAATTAAAATCATTGTTTTACATCGAAAACAAAAAAAATAATATAAAAAATCTGATTTTTTTTATATATTTTTTTTTATTCGTTTATCTTATATTATCACTCTGTATAATTTTTTTTTGTAGTAATTTAGTAATTAAGCAATTATTGTAATTTCTCACTTCAAAATTGCATTTATTTTGTTTTTTTTTATTAGTAGTTTATTATCCCTTTCCTACCGTAGTTGAAGTCTATACTAATCTTTGTCTATACTAGTAATAATGTTTGTTACTCTTTCATGCAAAAACATATCCTGGAATAACATATAGGCTACTTTTTATCCCGCGAAAATTTAATATCCCTCGGGAACGCGGGTAAAACCGCGGGGGAAACTAGTATTTAATAAAAAAATAAATATGATCGTTCTATTGGATGCGTCTGTCGGTGAAAACATTTCCAGAATAAACTGAATACAAATCCATACGAGGTGCTAGACTTAACGATCTATACGCTTGTGTATGACCACTATCTCACCATGCTAAACTTGCGGAACGCTATGATGGCCGTATTGACGTTTAACAATGACAAAGAAAAATAACCTTTATTCCTCCAAACATAAGGTGCATTTATTGATCCAACAGCTAATTGTATGACGATGGTAATCAACCTTATTCCAAAGCAATACAGTTTCTTTTCCTATGACAATCTGAAACGTCAAAAAGGCCATCATAGCGTGCCGGTAGCATAGTTAGTGGCCGAATGTGGAAAGTAAATGAAGCCTAGAAGAGTTCAATAAATTTTGACAGATATCCGCCATGTTTTTTTTATTAAATGTCAAATGTGATAATACTAAAAAATAACTAGCATCGGGGTCAAAACCTTGTATGTAGCACCTTGTATGGAAACAGTTTATCTTTGTTTAACCCTTTCGCGGGCAATACTAATTACACCTCCGATTTTGATTTTATTTATTCAAAACATTGTGAAATAACATTTTTAAAACAAAACTTATCAATTTCCCCCCTTTCTTATGGGCTACGGCAATATCTCTGCCAATGCCCAGTTTGAATTACATATTATAATATGATTACAATCTCAGATCATAAACTATATCTAAAAGGAATCTTAAAGTGGTTTGGCATTTATTTTGTCAATGCTCGCGAAAGGGTTAATTCTGTAATCATATTTTTTATTTTTTTAATATATTTTTTATTTTTGAATATTTATTATATATTTATTAAAATATTGGACCTTAATTTTCATATATTTTTTTTATTATTAATAATAAATGTAATGCTCCGTTACACGATAGTTTTAATTAAAAATGTTATTACTCGATTTAAATCTTACTTCACCGCCCTATATCAAAAATCTTATAATATCTGTCAATAAATATGATGAGATATATTTGGCAATGTAAAATAAAGACCTGTTAAGATATAAGCGATGTTCCGAGTAGGTATGCGGTAATATTCTATTAAGTATTTTATTTCGCAAATCAAGCAGCATAAATTTCATAGACTGTAAGGGGCGGTATTCTAGTTTCGCTCCTTCTACGGAACTTTATTATACCCAGCGTTATACAAACATCGCATTGAATATCGCGCATATCTACACAGGATTTTACTTTAGTGTCGTGTAACGGTGCACTAAGAATACAATTTTACCATTAAAATGAGTTCTCTGACAGTGTTAAAGTCGCCATCGAATAAGTTTAGTTTTAACAGTTAATAATGTTAAAGAAAAATCAACTCTATGTCTTTATGTTAAAGTTCTTCTGTACTATTATATAATGAACTGTAGGATCAATGGATAATTCTTATTCAAAAGCCATAGAGTTCATTTTTCAACGACATTCTTAACGGTCAAAACAATATAAGATTTCGACGAAGATTTTCAAAAGTTACATTTAATTGTGTACATTCGATTTTCGACTCTACATTAACTGTCATAGGCCTCATTTTCGTGGTAAAACTGTAATGATCTCTCGACCGCCCCAGTCGGCAACAGGCGACAGACTATTTTGAATTTTAAAATATCGTGTATTGGATTAGAATGGGCAAGTGAACCCACCCACTGATAGTGAGTATTATAACCTTTAAATGGAGAATATATATGACATATCTTCACGCACATTGTCCCTGAAGAGATAGGCAGAGGCTTCAATATTGAGTAGGTTTTTAATTCGACATAAAACATGTGTTTCTTTCTGAGAGAACACTTGAAAATCTTTAGATTTCCCTATGGTCATGCCTGTCCCTATGAGGCTGTAGTATCTGTATTAATTGTAAAATCTATATATGTAAGCCATTGAATATCTAATGGCTTTCTGGCTTACACTTCTTTGGTGAACTACTGCCTACTTTTTAAGTCGGAATAATGCGTGTGAAGATATAATTTCAATTAGCAACATAAGCAGCTTATAGCATTAAAATTTTGACAACAACAAACATCCATATATGGCAAGTTAAAAATAAACATATATCTTGTATAGCTTCTTCTATTCTATCTTCAAAACTTACATTATTACGTTTCTACATTATGGATAAATTTATTTGTGTAAATTTAAAACTGTAAAAGCTACTTTTGTTGCTGACATTACGTACCGTATCGTGTGCCTTACCGTATTGCGTACCCTATCGTATCGTGTACCCTACCGTATCGTGTACCATACCGTATTGCGTACCCTATCGTAATGCGTACCTTACCGTATTGTGTACCTTACCGTATCCTGTACCTTGCCGTATCTTGTACCTTGCCGTATCCTGTACCTTGCCGTATCCTGTACCTTACCGTATCGTTTACCTAACTATCTGTGGGTGGGTAAATATTGTACCAAATTTCCAATTCTATTTTGTATCGTCGTCCATTTCCGACAGCGGCGCTCAAAGTGGTAAAAAACCAAATGTATCGAATGAATGGCACAGTTGCTCGTCCGCGGACGAGGACGACGTCGACCCCGACACGAAGGCGGCGCGCGAGAGAGAGCGCCGGCAAGCCAACAACGTGCGAGAAAGGTGGGGACCATGTTTGTGTGTGTGTGCGTGAGGGGGGGAGATGTGTTACACGTCATAAAGTGGGAAATAGAGTCACAAGACACTTGTCACTGCAGTCACCAACGCCCTGGGCTGAGGTCTTACCCTTGCAAGGGTCATTCTCAGTGTAGTTGCTTAACTTACCCTCAATATGGGTGTAAAAGCTATCAGAGGCTTAAAAAAGTTCAGATAAGACAAAAATTATGGAAGTAGGTTTGTCTCGTTTCTCTTCAATTCAACTAGTGCAGTTGCTTAACTTACCCTCAATAAGGGTGTCAAAGCCATTAGAGGCATAAAAAAAAACAATTTTACAATAAAAAAAATTATGAATGTGTCGTTTCTCTTCAATTTAACAAGTAATTTATAAAATATTGATAAACTTAATACATTTTGCATTGGGTTATGATTATTTGCTGGAGGATCATTTTTTTCAGTACTCAATGGTGACATTATAATATTATTGATGACAACACACGTTCTCCCTTTCACTCTCCCTTAATAGCACATATTTTTTGCAAGACAAGTTATTTTATGGACCTTAAAAATAATATATTATTATAATTCTAAATTCATTAAATAATAAATATCCCAGGACATTCTTCACACATGTTACCTGATCTCAAATTAAGTAGAATATATTAAGAACATAATGTAACTTGTCTTTAATTGTGAACACTCTCATATGTCAAATATTTTCCACTATTTGTGATTTGTCCTTTCACTAGATATTGATATCGACAATTCTCTTCGCTGCAGTTGTCGAGACCTAGTAGTCCGTTTTGATAGTTAAAAGTGTTATTCAAAAATGCGTGCACTAAGTCCTAAAAATGAGCCTTGCACTTTTTGCAGTCTTTATGCAGAAGTGACAAGTTTATCCTTATTTCTAGTATTGATGGAGTGCATATCACTCTTTTTGATATATAGACTAATATTTTGATGTACAAATATTATGTTTGCATAAATATACTGTGATGCACTGTGAGGATATCAATTTGTTTAAACTTTTCTCTGAGGGAAGCTCGAGAACTCAAATTATGAATTGCTCGAACTGCTCTTTTTTGCAAAATAAAATGTACTTTATCTAAAGCAATAGAGATGATTTTCCTCTGACATTTTTAACCGTCAAATGGTCTTAAGTAAAAGAAAACCTAATAACAAGATATCGGTACATAATGATATGAAAATTCTAGAAAATATGTAATAATGTTTTTACTACAAAATAACCAAGGTAACTGATGACCGAAGATGGTAAGCCAACAAACTGTATGGTAACCAGTGTGGGTCAGACCACCTGATGGTAAGTGGTCACCGCCTATGGACATTAGCAACACCAGGGGCATCGTTGTATAGTCGTCCCTGAGACGTGAGGTTAAGTCTCGTGTGCCTGTAATTTCACCGGCCTTACCTTTCTAACCGAAACAGTAATACAAGTGCAAAAAAATTACAAGGTCTTATAGGCTTGTTTTAACAGATAGTGTTATAGAAAAATGTACCCTATAGTTTATGTTCATTAGATGAATAGATGAACTCTATTACAAAAACAGTAGAGGTGATTTTTCTATAACAACTTAGCTGTTAAAACTTTACTGCTTCTAACGAAGGGAATTGTCGACTACTCTTGTCTATGTGTGTGTAAGTCTTATATATAATGGTATGTATATACTAACATTACATTTATTACATAGTTTCAGCTTTTCATTATTTAACAAATAAAGGGTCACAGTATGTAAACAGCTGATTTAACGTTCGTAAACAATTTTCTACTTTACTCCCTTAAAAATTGAGTTTACATTCGTGTGTTATTTTAGAATAGTTGCAGGCAAGGTAAGTGCGTTCTTTTTCAGATTCTTATATTTTTTAGACGTGCATTTAAAAATAATACTTATTTACCTATCGTCTAGGTCTCTTTTTCGTTGGGTAAAAGTAAGTTTTTCCGTATTTTAGCTTGACCACATTCGACCACATGATCACCTATCACGGTGATAATTGTGGTCAAAGGGTTGAAATTGGCTTTTTTAGATTGTAGAGTTACCGGCATCAACGAAACGGTTTTTAGTTTTTCT
Source organism: Habrosyne pyritoides (assembly GCA_907165245.1). Lineage (NCBI taxonomy): Eukaryota > Metazoa > Arthropoda > Insecta > Lepidoptera > Drepanidae > Habrosyne > Habrosyne pyritoides. The sequence goes on from OU015612.1 coordinate 1,827,530, forward strand.
TCGGGTGTTTATTGGGTGAATTTAATTTTGGCATTACTGGATACGGGAGCCTTTTCCCCCTTTTTTTTGCTTTTTTTTTCGGGCTTAACCAAGTTATGCTTAAAATTGTGGTAAACGGAAATAAAGGGTCATCTGGTAACATTATAAAACAAACCTATATGGATAAATATATATAAAACTAGCTGCACCCGTGGTTTTATCCGCGTTTATCGATATCAAATAATAGCCTATAACTATCTAAGAAAAATTCCGTGTTGAATGGTCGCAGTCGTGACGGGATTTTGAGGTGATGGCGCGTCAATGGAACCCTATTTTATATATATATAGATAGATTCATTACTAAATGCTTAATTTCGTCATTCTTCTTCTCCTTCTCTCCTTATAGATACCTGGATAGTTCTTAGCTATAGTTGGATCCGGTAGGTGGCGCTATTGACGAGGTTCTGATATTTTGTTTAATATTCCACACAATTTTTTAATTTATTGGATTTTGGTTCAATAGGTGGCGGTGTAGTTGAAACACTTAACTACTGGGCCGAATAATGTCCGAGCCAGATATTTTAAAATCTCTAATAAGTATTAATAAAGTTACCATTACTGTCTGTATGTTTCACAGTTTATATCTTTTAAACTACGCAATATATGTAATAAATAATAATAAATATCCTGGGACATTCTTTACACACGGCCATCTGATCCCAAACTAAGCAGAGCTTGTACTATGGAAACCAGATAACTGATATACTACCTATACTAATCTAAATACATACTTATATAGATATTTACACCCAGACACAGAACAAACAGACATGTTCATGCACACAAATGTTTGTCCTGGGTGGGAATCGAACCCTCGACCTTCGCTTTGGCAGTCAGAGCGTTAACCACCAAGCCAACTGGCCTGGCAATAGATTTTTATGTTTTAACCATCATTTAGAGAATATCTTACGGAAGGTTTATATGTATAATACATATATATCTACTATCTCACCCAGGAGAACCAGGAGAAAATCACTAGTAGTTCAATAAAATTATAACGAAACCAGCTGTCCCGACAAACGTTGTCCTGTCGAAATAAGTCCATACAAAAGTTCCATAAAAAAACACGCAGCGCCACCTACCGGGTCCAATTGTAAATCTTGAATGGATCGAATCCCTGGAACACAAACAAAAAATGTCATCAAAATCATTTCAGTCGTTTAGAAGTTCACTGACACACGGACAGAAGAATTATATTTATTAAAAAACTATGTATTAGAAAACTATTGTTAAATAATATGTACACTCCATTGCTTCTATTCATAAGCTTCGGGTAACTATATAGCTTTCTTGCCATGTATTGTGATCATTGCAAAGTGATATTTATATCTTATGCACTATAGAACATTTCTGCTTAACAAGTGTTGTTGTATATGCTCTTTATTCGTTGTTTTATCATGTAACAGTTTAAATTAGCTTTTAAATGTCTATATTTAAGGTTACAAATCATCTGATAGATAAAAAACTGTTGCTTTTGGGCCCATTCAGCGAATACAACCTATGACTTCTCATAAGACATGGAGTAATTTTGACATACTCGTACAGTAATTTTTTTCACTACATTGTCATCCGCGGTTTCACCCGCGTCTCCAAGAAATATTATATGTGTTTAGGAAAAAAAGTATCCTATATGTTATTCCAGGGTATGGTCTATCTATGTGCCAAGTTTCATTAAAATTCGTTGGCTAGTTTTTGCTTGAAAGAGTAACAAACATCCAGCCTAATAATCATTTGCATTTATAATATACTAGCTGTCCCCCGCGGTTTTATCCGCGTTCCCGAGGGATGTCACGTTTTCCCGGGATAAAGAGTATATAATGCGGATAGAGTGCGTAGTTTTTGCGTGAATGAGTAACAAACAGCCATAGTCACAATTATTTTCATTTATAATATTAGTTCTCAAAAATAAATATTTATTTGTTATCATTTTGTAACCATTAAATAGCTTCTTTAATAATTTTTCCAACAATAATAACATTTACTTCGTATTGAATTCAAATTTTCACTTTTAACTGCTTAGAACGTATAAAACAACGAATAAGAGATAACAATAGCTGTAAGTATAGGAGGCCAGCGGCTCTCTCTCTCGCACGCTGCCTTCGTTACGAGGTAAGAGTATTTGATGCCATTCTGTCTGGTTATTTAAGAAACATTGGTATAGCTGTCTGCTATGTGGACTTTGTATATTAACAATAATAACAGAGTTTATTGGGTTCAATTCCCAAGTCGAGCAAGTATAATATATCCGAGATTTGATTGTGGGGCAATGGGGGAGGGAGTGGGGGAATACTGTTCACCACTACTGTCCTCTGTTCACCTTTTTGGGGAAAAGGGGGTGAAAGCTCAGAACTCATATACCAGAGTTCCCAATAGTAGATTAAAACCACAATATTAAGGGAAGGGTCCGGTAACAGTTGTTCTTCAGCGGAGGATGGTGATGACGAGGCTGACCCTCACGCGAAGGTGTTGCGGGAGAAGGAGAGGCGGCAGGCTAACAACGCGAGGGAGAGGTATGTGCGAGCGAGATGGAGATATAGCCCTTAAGATACGAGGAAATATTCATTGGCATTATAACTACATCGTTGTCCTTGGATTTTTGACCGTATTTATAAAGGGAATCGAGTTGAAAATTGTGTATATTTGATGTTTTACGTACTGTGACCCAGCGCTTGTTTAATTTAATTGTGACTCTTCCCAGATAATCTCAATAATATGTTAAACGTAACCCTAAAAAGTGATATACATACCAACATTTTTAGACCATCATTTTAGTCTAGAATATAAGAAGTCCAACTTAAAAAGACTTCTGATTACTGTCCCTGTTTGACTTACATTCTTCAATTAATCGTAAAAGTTGACTTATATTTTAAAGACAGATCATAATCATTCCAAATAAAACCTTATTCCTTTCTAATAAGTTTCAGAATATATAATACACACTAACTGTTACATCCATATATTCTATACGCATATTCATCATTTGGTTTTAAGACCAATCATTCCAAATTAAACCTTACCCCCTTCTAATAAGAGTGAATCCTTCAGGATACGGATAAGAGATATAAATGAGGCGTTAAAGGAGCTCGGGAGGATGTGCATGACGCATCTCAAGAGCGACAAGCCGCAGACAAAGCTCGGCATACTGAACATGGCTGTTGAAGTCATCATGACCTTGGAACAGCAAGTTAGAGGTTAGTAGAAGTTTTTTGAAACTTTATTAGATTTATATACATCTCTTACAATTTGAATGAGATAACAAGAGAAAGAAAGTCTTCAATTAAGTTTAGTCTGGTCCAAAATCTACCAACACTTTTCAATTTTAGGAAAAGAAAGATTGGTTCTCATAGATTTAAGTAATTTAGTCATGCTTAACATAATCGGACCATGATATTGATTTAATCTAGCTTTTGGGTCTGTGGCTTTTTCAGCGCTTCTAAAATAAAGATTGTCATTATGTTTCAAATAGCATCAAAAAGCAGTGAGCCATGAAAACTATGAAAACAGACAAACTTGAGCATACTTCATGTTAAGTCAATGCTAAGAATATGTTACTTTTATCCTCAATAAAAACTAATATTTATCTTCTATTTGTGTGACAATTTCCATCGAAATCCATTCATCTGCTTATTAATGAAGATCCAAATAAGAAAGTGTCCTCAATAATAATTTCAGAACGCAACTTAAATCCAAAAGCCGCGTGCCTAAAGCGTCGTGAGGAGGAGAAAGCGGAAGAAGCGCCGAAACTTCTCGCCGCTCCCCTACAACACTACCAACCCATGCCTGTAAGTTATTACTACTACTAAACTCTTTACAATAGGCAGACGAACCACCCGATGGTAAGTGGACATCGCTGCCTATGGCCATTTGGAATGCCGGGAGCATCGTCGCGCTGTCGCCCATGAGACATAAAGTTGTTAAGTCGCATGTGCCTGTTATCCTACAGGCCCCCTTATCTTTCTAACCTATACCATGTCTATTTGATGAACTATCAATAGTTGACAGAGCGACGTTGGAGCAGATTTTGGAATCTATGGTCATATGGCCAAGGAACTAGAGTGAAGTTATAGCCATCTTGTGACCTAAGAAGTAGCTAATATACGGTGTGTTCGGTCCAGTCAAGAATCTTTTCCTACAGGATCAATTGTGAAATCGCGAAAAAGTATGATCCCAATTTCTTCCACAAATGTCTGCAAGAACATTGGATGCTTACTTGCACTTTTGTTGTTTTAAAAATGATCTCTAATTCCTATTTCTCGATAAATGATTGAATAATACATTGAGCTATGTAATCTAAAGACCCTTTTCTATTTTAGGGCATGGGTCAACTCCCAGGCCAACCGCCTACGGGCCCCCCGCAACAATAGCGACACCCCGTCCGCATCTACGCGCTGCCCTAGCGCCCGCCTGCTGACTACTACTGCACTGTACATAGTCCACGAGACTCTACGTATCACTGAAGTTACTTATGTGCCACTGAAGTAACTTATGTGCCGCCAAAGTAAAGTATGTGTTACGAAAATCGCGTATGTTTCACTGAGGTAACTTTTATGTTCCCGAAGTTAAGTATGTGTTACAGAAGTTGCGTATGTGTCACTGAAATGACCTATGTGTTGCTGAAGTTACGTATGTGTTACAGAACTCGCGTATGTGTCACTGAAGTAACTTATGTGTCGCTGATGTAACATATGTGTTGTTTTGTAAACAGTTAATAATGTACTGCCTTTTCAAGGGTTACCTTTAGTGAATGTGGCGCCATCTGTGAAATAAGTAGTTTCTTGTACAAATTATGGCAAATATAAATACTTCAGATTTGGTTGAAAAAGTAAAGAAAATACACTTTTCTATTACTCTAATAATACTTTGTAGTTAAAAATTACAAGAAGTAATTATATTTCAAGAGGCGCCCTTTTCGCTAAAACCAGCCCTTTTATATGTACAGTAAAATATTTTTTCTTTGTTTACAAAATAAGATACTTTTACGGCGATTTTTTTTATTTTATCCGTTGATCGGATGAGTGGGCCACGACTATCGTCTTGTCCATTGCGTTTGATATGTTTTTTGTATTTTATATGTACGGTAAATAACATTTTATTGAATGTGTGTTCCAATGGAAAACGTTCAGTCGTGTATTGCTTTAATTTTAATAATATGTATGATTATTCAATGCCATGATTTTATAATATTTAGTTTTAATTTAACAGTGACACACGCAGCCTATGGAACAGTGATGATTTTTTTTTAAATAATAATACAGCCCAGTTTTCTGAGAATCGTTTGTGAGACGTCAATAAATAAATTCGATTTTTTTTCTATAAAATTCGGTTTTTACATATTCTCCTACTTATTTTATTTTATTGAATAATTATTTCTTGATAAAAATATTCGAACGTGTTTATTTATTTTCTTTCTTGGTAGCTATTGGCACGTTTTTAAAATCTTTTTTTTATTATAATTGAATTTTTGTTGACGCCTCTCAGACTGTGATATGAAAATTTTAATTGGTTCAAAAGCGAAATGGTCCCAAAGAATTATTTAATGACCAACTTTTTTTTTAATGCAGTGCGTAGTGACGTCATCGCTCGGACTTAATTAGCACATAAGCGTGTATATTATTAGTTTTAGGCTCTAGTTTTCTATAATACATGCATTGATTGAACGCCGTTTCGCCGCGAGGGGACGGTATTGAGGATATTGAGATTTTTTCGGAAAAAAAGAAACATGTCTTATTCCAAAGACAAGGACTCCAGAATTTGTAAAATACTAGACTAGATTTACATTTATGTATAGGTATATTATAGTGTTATTGATAAATATATAAGAAAAGATATTTTAATTACAATTTTAAAACACTTATTTGTCGCTGCCATAAGCATAGGTCGTAAGGTTCGGAGTTCATTTTTGAGAATGAAAAGAAACCGCCACTTCTTTACTCTGTACCGAATTGTGTTCTAAACTGTTACTTACGCGTTTACGTTTAGTTAAGGCCTTTTACACTATAAGTGATTTAATTCAAGCCCGCTACAAAAAAGTAATGCTTTGTAAAATAAACGTCAGTATAAAGTTGCCATATTAAAAAAGTTATCACGATATTAAGTGTTTGCACATCAAATAATTATATTTTTTGTCTCGGTTTTTGAGTATGAAATACACAATAATTGTCTTTATTTCCTGGCAACATTGAACGCCATGGACCTGTGACGTATTTCAACGCGTTGGTAATAGTTTGAAACATAGGAAATGTTTGTCCATTCGCAATTTATCATTTTATGATGTATGACAATAATCACTTGAAAATGAACTTTAAATGATGATTACGCAAGTATGTGATTTCATTGTTTTATGAATGATAAGTTACAATGTGGTGCGTTGACTAGAGTTGATGGTTTACCTTATTTTTTCTTTTGTAATAAAACCTCTTTAATAAAAAAAGAATCATGGATTTCGAAACGATGGCTGCTAACTTAAGATTGTACTTAAGGTATATGCGTTTTACGTCTATTTTCGTTTGTACCAAAACTCCAGTGAAAATGTTGTTGCTATTGACAAATTTAGATGTTTTTTTTTCTCTAAATCTAGGTCCAGTTGATCTACTACCAATACGTAGTATTATATTTTAGTTTTTTTTTATTATTTTTTTTTTTTTAGATTTACTTGGGTAGCTATGTGACATTTGCAAATCATGATTATTATTATATATAATTATAAAAAAAACAGTGTAATATAAATTTTATGATTGCGGTAATCATTAATTTGCTTGTTTATTTTGAAAATAACAAATATAAATCTATTTAAATAAAAAAATAAGTTTATTAAGAGACATAGAATTTTTCAAAATAAATAATCGAATAAATTACCAACAAATAATCGATTATCAAGAACTCGATACAAGAAACTATCTGAAAGCATAATGTTTTTTTTTGGAATGTAAATAAAATATTTAAAATTTACGCTCAATCGGTTAACGTTTTTTTTTCTTTATATAGTTGCATTTTTGACAATTTTTCGGCTGACATTTTTATGTGTTAAATTATTATTTCTCTATGAATCATGACATTTTATGATTGTTAGTTTGTATGTTTCCATTCAATTTATGCGAATTCTACGAGATAAACAAAAGGACGCATGAATTTATGAAAAAATCTTAAAAATAATTCTCGTTTAGAATTTGTATATATATAAAATGAGCTGTATACATTATTTTCTTAAGAAATATATATTCCGAAACGATTACAATTTGTACTAGATCAGTTATTTCATATAATGAGTAAAGTATAATATTGTTTAGTCGTTTCTAATGACAGACGTACTATTTAGTTATATACTACATTGGATAACAGCTCCATTACCGTTTTCTATATGTTGGGTAAAACTGATCATTGGCGAAAATCCCCATTGAATTTTCAATCTAATGTTCGGGATGTTAAGTTGAGAATTGAGTGCAGATTTTCGTCTAAAGCAATTCGGACGGCAAACTTTTCTTACTAGATTTTAACCTCTGTATTATATAGTCTTAGGGTTGATTTTTCCACTTCGACTGCACTTATTTTAGCTGAGGTTTTTATTTACATATGTGTCAAATTAAGTACAATAGATAATATTACAAGTATGTAATAAAGAAATGATTCAAAATACAATATAAAAACCAAAATATTTTCTATATATACCGTGTTTCGAGCCTCAGAACACTTTTTTCAATATTTAATATCAATTGAACGTGACTGGCAATACCTATTACTGTACTTTGACAGATATATACTTAAAGAAACGACAATATAGTATTTGGTGTTGCTAGTTGTTAAAATGGACCATAGAATTGAAATTTAAATATAATAATGTCAACTTACTAATATAACGCATGTATGAGGTCTTTAGCATTTTTAATTAGATATTTTGATAATAGTTTCGATTTTTTTTATTATGATTAATATTTCTATTTTCGTTAAAAAAATAATGAAATTCTTGGTTTGTAATTTTGAATGTTATTTACATATGATATATGAGTTATATTAGAAGGAATTGATAATGGAGTAATAAATATTGTTTATCAGAAACGCTCGCATCGGGCGCGGGCGTGTCAACATCAGAAATCAGTAGTCTGTTCAAAACATTTGATTATTTACTCTAGTTTTAAGTGACACTATCAAAACTACTTTTCTAGTTTAGTTTAGTTGATTTTCTCTTCCATTTAGTGTTAAAACTTAAGTTTTTTTTTTATAATAATAATTAATTATCTATAATTTGTTGTCTATGCGTACTACGTAATGTCTATTTTTAAGATTTTTAAATCCGTACGCGTATTCGTAATTTATTTCGCAATATTTGATGCTCATTATTGAATGGTCCAAAATAAGGCACTGGTCGGCGATACTTCTGTTACATATATCCTGGAGATTATGTACAAATTGAGGCTTATTTTGTTATATTTCTTTCTTTTTTTTTGATATGGCAACACCAGCAGCCTGACACTGTATCATAGAGCATTTGGTATTTTTATTCTTTTTATAATACATCATATCTGTTCAAATGCATAGAATAAAATGATATAATTACAAGAAAGGTCTAATTATAAAAATGAATAATATTAATTAAATATAAATGTGCCATTCATTTTGCTAGTTTTGTGTTTTATTTTATTGCCTTGATTGAAATTATACTCTCCCGTGGATGGAATAAGAGTGGTTTTTGCCCAACCTTGATATTCCCAAAGTTTAGTACTCATAGACTTGGAAGATCCAGCTCCAGGATTTCTATTCCCTGTTCTGAACTTAACTCAGAAGACGGTTATACGGTTATCGGAAGGTGTAGGTGCTTCCATACCGAAGTTTTTGTAGAACATGTTTGTCCAACCTGAAGTCTTTAAGAATTTTTTTCCACTGCTAAGGTAGCAAACAAGCTGACGGCTGATCTGATTGTAAACGGTCACTGCAGCCTATTGACACTTGCAACACCAGGTAATCGCGCGTTGTCGACCCTGCAAAATCTTCACGCCCATGCTGCACTTGGGAAAACCTCGGCTCGTTCCACAACCTGAGCATCCGCAGTAGGAAGCGCCTTTGAAGTCATACCGTGCGGGACCACTATTTCCTATTTGTAAGAATGAACTCCCCGTTGATGACGAGAGGTGCGATGGTAAAAGGAAAACGTGGGCATCAATTCAAACAGTTCCTGAGTACACTATCCGCTGTACAACCGTAAAACACAAGAATGTCTCTCCTTAGAGTTAACTCTAAATCGCTTGTGAGCTTGGGATAGTAGGGCCCGGATTAATATGTAAATACATATTCGGTTTTTAAAAAAGGCAATCTACATCGATTTATTATATCGTCGTTGCGACTTTAAGACCTTCTTATGTGTCACTTTTGGCAAAATCACTTTTTTACCCCAGCCTTTTTTACCTTTTGATGCTCTATCGAATGCAACTTTCATGTGTATACGATGATTTGATCCTCATTTGTTTACCAATTTCAAGATCTACAATGTGCTTCCCAATAAAAAGTTGGTGCTTAAAATATTTTTTTTCAAAAGGTGAAAAAGGCTAGCGTGAAAAAGTGATTTTGCCAAAAGTGACACATAAGAGGTCTTAAAGTCGCAACGACGATATATAGATTGTGAATTTTTTTTTTAACGAACTCTCTGTTGAGCGTGTTTGTGAGGTGTCTTGTGCAGAGTTGCAGAACTATATTATTGTTTGTGTTTATAGGCCACCGGCATCAAATTTTTTATTGTTTACGTCTATAATGGAAGAGATTCTTCGTAAGTTATTTAATAATTCTAACAAGTCAATAGTTGTATGTGGCGACTTTAATGTAGATACTCTTAGTAATTCATCTGAAAGTCGGAATTTTGTTGCCTTATTCAAATCGTTCAACTTAGATTTATTGTTTAGTGAGTCAACAAGATCTACAGCCACTTCGGCTACTTGTATTGATAATATATTAACTAATAGTAGTATACTAGGGAAATCGATTATTAGTGGTGTTCGCTCGGATCATAAGGCTCAATTAATAGAATTGCCATTTAAAAGACAAGTATTTAAAGTAACGAAAGTAATTAGACCTACTACTAAGGCAAGATTAGACACCTTTAAGAATAATTTAGAGCTGAAACTCTGTAATACAATATATCATAGTGATGAGCCCAATGTCTTGTATAAAGGTTTATTGTCTGGGATTTGCGATAATTTTAATAGAGCCTGTCCTACTAAAATAGTGAAGGTAAATAGTAAAATGGGATTTAGTGACTGGGCTACAAAAGGTATTCGTAAGAGCAGGGATAGGTTGTATGAACTTTATCATTTAAAATCTCTAACTCAGAACGAAGAATTTCATAAATATGTTAGAAAATTTTCAAAGACTTTCAAGTTAGTGTGTAATCAAGCTAAATCTTACTTTATATGTAATAAAATAGGTAATGCTAATAACAAAATAAAGACAGTCTGGAATGTTATTAATACGGAAACTGGTAAAATTAGAAATAATAATGAACAGGTAACTCTTAAAATTAATGAAAAAATTCTAACAAATAATTTAGATGTAGCCTGTGCTTTTGAAAACTTCTTCACGAGTATACCTGGTAAAACTACTAAAAGCCTTAAATCATGTCCTATAGCAGCGGAATCTTTACTCAAGCAGCATATTCATAATACATTTCCAAGTTTTAAATTTGACCATATTAATGCTAGCGATATCATAATAACTTTTAATTCTCTCAATATGAAAAGTACTGAAGATTTATGGGGCTTATCAGTAACAATCGTAAAATCAATAATAACAGTGATTGCACCTGTTTTGTCAAATATTTTTAATGAATGCATTGATCAGGGTTGTTTTCCTGATTTAATGAAATATAGTAAAATAGTACCTATTTTCAAGTCCGGTTGTAGGGAGAATCCATCTGATTACAGACCAGTTTCCGTTCTGCCAGCACTTAGTAAAATCTTTGAAAAATTGCTGCTTAATCAAATGTCAAGTCACTTTACTAAGCATAAGGTATTGCATGGTCATCAGTTCGGTTTCACGAAGGGAAGATCTACATCCGATGCGGCAGCAACATTGCTGAGGCACATTTATGGCGCATGGGAGGATTCACAGGATGCGATTGGCATTTTTTGTGATCTGTCCAAGGCATTCGATTGCGTTGACCACCGTACGCTACTACTAAAACTTGACTTCTACGGAATTCGTGGAACTGCTCATGATCTTGTTTTATCTTATTTATCAAATCGCCAGCAAAAGGTAGGGATTACCGGCACAACATCCAAGGGCTCTTTAGTCGAAATGGGGGTACCCCAGGGTTCAATTTTAGGTCCATTTTTGTTTTTAGTATATATAAATGATTTGCCATATGTTGTAAATGACCTCACAGATATTGTCTTGTTTGCTGATGATACATCATTAATTTTTAAAGTTAATAGAAAAGACAAAGATCTAACTAAAGTTAATCATACTATGTCAATTGTCTGTGGGTGGTTTGCTACAAATAATCTATTACTAAATTCAAAGAAAACTAAATGCTTAAGGTTTTCTTTACCAAATGTAGCACAAGTAGATAGCCAAATAATAATAGATGGGAGCCATATTGATCTTGTAAATAAAACGGTATTTTTGGGTCTTACATTAGACAATAAATTGCAATGGGGACCTCAGGTTGATACTCTAGCTGCTAAATTAAGTTCGGCTGCTTTTGCTGTTAGGAAAATTAAACAATTGACGAATGTTGAGACGGCCAAATTAGTTTATTTTGCATATTTTCATAGCCTCTTGTCCTATGGTATTTTGTTTTGGGGAGCAGCAGCGGATATAGAATCAATATTTATTATACAAAAAAGAGCAATTCGTGCAATTTACAGTATGGGTCCCCGTGAATCATTAAGAGATTTATTTAGGGAAATAAATATAATGACATTACCTTCACTATATATTTATGAAAATATAATGTTTATACGTAGAAACATAGGAATGTTTGAGTCAAAATTAGATATTCATAGTATAAATACAAGACAAAGGGAGAAGTTAGTTGTTCCATACTTTAGACTAACTAAAGTTAACAAGTCATTTCTTGGTAATTGTGTTCGATTTTATAATAAGATACCGCTTTCAATAACCAAAATGTCTGATCATAAATTTAAAAATTATATTAGGAAAGTTTTGAAAGAAAAAGCGTATTACAAGGTAGTTCATTATATTGAAGATAAAAATGTATGGAAATAGCTGCTCTCTGCACAGTGCACCTCTAAATCTCTTGTTTAAGTTGTAAGTACCTAATTATTGTTATTTTCTATTTTGTAGTCTTGTCATATTTTTTTTTTTGTTTTGTTTTTTTAATGTTACCTATAATAAGTATTTTGTAATTGTTAAATATAAAATTATGTAAAATTGAAATTATAAAATAGCCAAAAAGTCAGAATAGATAAAAATTTATATAACAAATAAAAAAGAATGTAACCTTGCTGAGTTTCTTGCCGGTTCTTCTCAGTTGAAGGCTGACTTCCGAACCGGTTGTAGCTTCAGTAACTTTAAATTTGACCTTCATAAGTGCCCTCCGAAGGCCTAAACTGAATAAATGGTTTTGAATTTTGAATTTTTTTGAAGTTACTGTAATAATTTTTCACAGTAAACAACCCTAAGTAAGTGCCCTATAATAAGTATTGCAAACGTTGTGCGACAAAAGTAACTTCAATGTGGACGTACTTTTACAGACAATTTACTAGTTTATCAACTGGTTCTATCTTTTATTTTTTATTACCCGTGTTCCCGTGGGATGTCACATGTATTATACATAAAAACCTTCCTCTTCAATCACTCTATCTATTAAAAAAACCGCATCAAAATCCGTTGCGTAGTTTTAAAGATTTAAGCATACATAGGGATATAGGGACAGAGAAAGCGACTTTGTTTTATACTATGTAGTGATTCCACACGGCCGACAAACAAGCATACGGTCCGCCTCATGGTAAGTGGTCACCGCAGTCTATGGACATTTGCAACAGTAGGGGCATCGCCAATGCGTTGGCGACCCTGAGACGTGAAGTCGTTAAGTCTCATGTGCCTGTAATTTCACCGGCCCCCTTTTCTTTCTAACCGAAACAGTAATACAATGGCTTTACGGCGGAAATGGGTAAAAAGGTAGTTCCTCGGACGAACTCTACATTAAGAGCTCTATTACTAAAAAAAATTACGCTTCTCCCACATTATCAAAATTCGTACTATCTCTATATTATAAGTATAGATAATAACAAATTGCAACATGTAATCAATGAAAGATAAACAAAATAATGAGCACAAATTTATTTTAATATTGCAATTAGCGGCTGTAACAAAAATTGATAAAAAGTTATTAGAGCATACCTATATAAATGATGTGTCTGTTGGTATAATGGTTAGATACTCCGACTATCACGCGAGTCGAGGTTCAATTTCCAAACAAACATTTGTGTGCATTAAAATGCCTGATTGTTCCGTTTCTATTCTTTACATGTATTTAAAACGCAGTTTATCTGTTATCAGCTTTACTGTAGTACAAGCTCTGCTTAGTTTGGGACTATGCCGTTTGTAAAATGGCCCAAGATATTTTATAATAAAAAAAAAAAAGTATGACAAACTTTTTTGCCTACTTTGGGATTAGATTACCTAAATAATGACCCAAGATATTCCATAATGTGAAATCGAAAAAAATAAAACAATTGATTAAAAAATGCATTTATCCCGTAAAGGTAATATGACTTTTCAATATGTAATTAACAATTTTCTTCTTAATTATTATAATCAGTGTTATGTTTATCATGAAAAATATTTTTTTTATTTTCCCTTTAGATAACTTAGAAAGTATAAAAAGGAAACAACACAGCAATATTGTTTAATTGTCAAAATGGTGTACAGGGCTACTTTTGTTATAATTTTGTTCTCCATTGAAAGCGCGATAGGACAGGGTAAGTATGTTTATGTTCTATATCTGTTACAGTTAACACCAGTTTTTAGAAAGAACTCGTTTCTCCTAGTTAGATCTGGTTTAACTATATGCCTTTGTTAAAACTAGAATTACTTTTTTAACGTTCTACAAAAACGTGTATGTACTTATGTACGCACGTAAGAAGTTATACCTGAAATTATTGTTGAGAAAAACTGCACTTAAAGCATTTGTCTTTACTATTCAGTCGTGAAATTGTAGTGTCAAAGTCTTTGCACCTGCGTTACAGCAACGAATAACAATCAATGTCATTACTCACTCATTGACACTGACAGTTGCGATTTGTGCGATGTTCCGGAGAGACCGTTATCAGCTAACTTCAACCTGTTACTTTTGTTTTACAGTGATGCGCGCGCATCTTAAATTTCACTCATTCATCTTACAACATTTCATCAACTTTTCATCATAATAGGTCGGGGAAAAACTTTCTTCGCATTTTTTAAGAAAATTCAAACATTTTTTAATATACATAGTTTATTTACATTTAACTAAAGTATGTAGGTATCATTTTGTTCTATAACATTTTGCCATCTTGTAGGTAGGGACATGATCCCATTGCTATAGAAATTTTGGGACTTCTGATCAAAATACCGCGACAAGTGGTTTTGGCAGTCCTCTCGTGATGTTAACCTGACACTACCTAAAGAATTCTGAAGAGACCGTAACAGGTGGAAATCTGAAGGTGCAAGGTCAGGACGGATGCATTAATACCTCCCAGCCAAACTCTCTTAATTTTTGCTGAGTGGCTAAAATGTGTGAGGTCTAGCGTTATCATGATGAGAAACCACATCCCTTCTGTTGATTAATTCCGGCCTATTTCTCTCAACTTCTTGCTTTAATTTCATCAATTGTTCGCAGTAGAGTTCAGAATCGATGGTCCTGCCTGGTGGTAACAGCTCACAATTAATAATGCCCTTCCAATTCCACCACACACACAGCATCACATTAATCCGGGTTTCGCCACAGTCTGTGAAGCCTGACTGGCCTTTGACCACGACCTTTTTTGCACGTTTTTGTCGTACGTGATCCACTTTTCATCATCAGTAAGGTAAATAAGGTAGTTCTTCAGCTACTTCGTAACTACTGATATGCCTATCTTGCTCCACAAAAACGGCATCCATTTTATCCCTAACAGGGCGGCCAGAGCGACGTGCATCTTGAACATCAAAATTTCAAATTTGTGCTACTCCTACAGACACTGCACTAGGTCCATAAACATCGCAAATTTTTTTCGCGGCTTGCGTTGCATTTTTACGTTTTTGTAGTAAAATTTTATAATGTATCGAATTTCTTCATTAGATTCACTCATCTTGACGGTACGAAAAACAATTGAAAATCACTCATTTTCCTAATTAGAATTTGGAATTGTTCTTTAAAATTTAAACTTTCAATGATATCAAAACCAGCCAGAGACAAATAGTATAGCCAAAGAGATTTTATTACAAGTTCATACATATTAGGTTGGGGAAAAAGTCTTTTCGCATTATAGTATAATATTGTCTCTGGCTAATCTATTAACTAGTTTTAACTGATACTCAATTTTATGCATTAGCTAATTCTAGTTTTAAC
Source organism: Habrosyne pyritoides (assembly GCA_907165245.1). Taxonomy (NCBI): domain Eukaryota; kingdom Metazoa; phylum Arthropoda; class Insecta; order Lepidoptera; family Drepanidae; genus Habrosyne; species Habrosyne pyritoides. The sequence continues at coordinate 1,843,104 of OU015612.1, forward strand.
AAAAGCATATAGTAAAAACTAGTTCTAACTAGGAAAAACACGTTCTATCTAAAACCTGTTTTCTTTAGCGAAGTTTTGTTTCGGAGAACGAGAATAGATCCCCCGTATTATGAAATGTAATTTTTACTCTTTATATCCCCACAGCGGCCCCACAGTCCCCAATAGTGGGGATTGTAGGAGGTCACACGGTGCGAATAGAAGATGCACCGTACATGGCGTCGGTGCATATCAATAACTCTTTGTGCGGGGGCTCCATCATCCACAAGGAGTTCGTGCTGACCGCGGCGCATTGCGTCGATAAGTAAATATTACTATGTATTATTGATTGATGGAAGTTTTGATTGATGGAAGTTTTGATTGATGGAAGTTTGTTAATCAATCAGGCCAAAGTTTGTTAATCAATCAGGCCAAAGTTTGTTAATCAATCAGGCCAAAGTTTGTTAATCAATCAGGCCAAAGTTTGTTAATCAATCAGGCCAAAGTTTGTTAATCAATCAGGCCAAAGTTTGTTAATCAATCAGGCCAAAGCTACTGAACGGATCTGGCGCTGAGATATTTTTTGATTGTTTTAAGTGGTAAGTGGTCACCGCCTATGGACATTTGCAACACTAGGGGCATCGCCAATGCGTTGTCGACCCTGAGACGTGAAGTTGTTAAGTCTCATGTGCCTGTAATTTTACCGGCCCGCTTACCTTTGTAACCGGAACTATTATGGTCTGGAATAGCACATAGGTATTTTCATCCCAGGATTAGTAACACAGTAACTTCCCTCAGGAATGCAAGTGAAACCGCGGGGGACTATTAGTTTGTAATTGTTTATGGTCATAACTGCACCATAATCATTACTGAAATTTAAGCAAAACATACAACAATAAAGTTTGAGGTCCTCTGGAAAACTAAAAAGCTTTGAATGTTTTTTTAAAGCATCAAAGCATTAAGTACATTTAAACTTCTTTGTTTAAAAATACTAAATACTATTAATATCATTTATTTTGTGACTTAAATAGTACGTTCTTAGTGGTCGATGTAGCATTATTATAAATAATCTTTTATAAATTTAATATAAATAACAACAAATATCTTAAGTTTTCCAAGCGAACACAACGTTCAACGTATGTTTCCAAAATACTGAACAAAAGTAATTGAAAAAAAAAAAGACTAAAAATACCTCCGGGCGTGAGAAAATTATATACATTCCTTTTAATTTCCCTAGAACACCCCTCAACTCCGACTTCGTGCGCGTAGGAAGCAATAGATTCGACAAACGTGGCAAAAAGTACCAAATAGCAAAATATCTCAGCCATGAAGAGCACGACAAATTGCGAAATAGACGCCGCTACGATGTGGGGCTTCTAAAACTGGCGACGCCTCTGATTTTTGGGCCTACGATCGCTCCAATCAAACTGGTTGATACCAATATAAAAATATACCCAGGGATGTTAGCCAATGTCTCTGGATGGGGAAGAATTGGGGTAAGTATTCATCTTCTTTACGTGTGGCCCTTGTGTATAATCTTGGTCATCGCTGTGCCCCCTACCTTCGATTCTCTAAAGAAAATGTCACTAGTTAAGCGATTCGTCGCGGCCACTATGCTCTGTCTCTTCCACTAATTAAGCAAACACTAGAGGCAACAAACACTACCTCGCTCTGCAGGAGATAGCAGCTCCCGAACATCCGAAATAAAACTCATGTGATCCGTAAAATAGTCGGCAATATTTATTCCCATAAAAGAGGTGTCAAAACCCTAGATCTGTCAATGACTCTTTGGATGTGTCACCTCTGTAGTAATATTACACATTGAACACTAAGGAGGGCGATATGGTAATCGCCACAGCTTAAAGTCTCGCGTCGCGTTCAATACGCGTGGCTCTATCAACGACTCCGATACATCTATGGTCGTGCCCCCCTGTTTATTCACTTACATTTCTCTCTCACATACACACACACACACACACAAACCCTTACTCATTTACTTACACATTTATACACACTTACGCACCACGTTGACTACTGTAATCAAAGGAAATGGGGGCCTGGAGCTCCAAAATACAGGCTCAGGCTAAGTTTGGACTCCAGATCTCCCTCAAATTGCACTTTTTTCCCAATCTTCCTGTCAACTGTATTTTATCATTACATGTAATTTGTGGAGATAAATAAAATAAATTATTTATTATTATTATTATTTCTGTACCCCCCTCTCCAGGTTACCTCGCTCAACGTCTCATGCCGCGTAGCTCTACAAACAACTCTACACTGCGTAGCTCTGCACCTTTCTTATTCGTCTCCACTTTTCCACCTCTCTGACATGGTTGTCTCTGGTTAAATACATCGCACTAAAGCAATTGAATTTTCAGGCGGAAAAGGATATATCTCGTAAATTACGTCAGGTAACAGTGTCACTGACTACACGTTCTGTATGCATCAAATACTTTAAAAACAGATGGCTGTCAAGAAAAGTTTTATGCGCGTACGATTTGGGTGCTGGGACATGCCGGGTGAGTTGATCATTGACTTATGAATCGTATCTTTTTATGTATAGCTCGGCTAGAGAGAGGTCCAGGGATCGTTCTCCGGAGAGGCATGGTAATAGATGTTTATTTATTTAGAAACCATCATCTGAGGTGATGACCTAATGATCTCAGGTGATGAAATCTTTTGTGTGTGTTTGAGTGGATTCGAGAATGGAATGGCGCTGCTATCGAATTCCTGCATCTTTTAAGGACTTATGTACGAGCGAGGTATGAGACTCCTCTATTTAAAAGGGAAGATCTTCCACCAGGCTAGGTGATCATGCCTGGGGACCGCGGTCCAATTGTTGATGTTGGATGCTTGTATACATATCAAATCCTGAGAGAATTTTGATAGCGCGATTTAAGATTCTCGCGTGTTTCTACTCGTTCATAGATGTCGCCGCATGACTTATTTCGACAGGACAACGTGTGTCCGGATAGCTAGTACCTAATAATGTGTTGTTTCTAGGGCGACAGTGGCGGGCCTCTGATCGTAGGAGGTCTACAGATCGGCATCGTGTCAGGAGGCAGCCTAAAACACTGCGGCTACGCACCAGACATTTATGTCAATGTAACGGCGCACCTGTCATGGATTAATCGCACAATTACACTGAATACTTAAAATTATACTTTCTATTTAATTTTCTTTTCATGTGTTTTGAACAATAAAGTATATTTGTATTGTATTGTAGTATAAACGAGTTGGTCTCACGCTAGGAGATTATCGTACTGTCGTACAAAGGAACTTGTTTTTGTATGTAATTGGATCTAATTTGAATTGTGACAGCGTTTAACTGTATTTTATTATTGTGTTTAAGATATGTAATTTTTTTATTAAATACCATTTATTTGAATGTGCTTCAAATTGCGTTTCATATGACACCCTACTTGCCATTTTAAGCCTTTAAGATTTCAAGCCCTATTTTAGGACCTATTTCAAATAAATAAAACAATTACCGCCTAAATAGTTTGTAGTATTTTTTTTTGTGTTAAGAGTAAAGAAGATTTGTATTTGTATTGTATTACCTTTGATATATGCGAGCAATTTGGACATGGCAACATTTGACGTTAACGTTTGGTACGATCCCAAAAAATGTAAAAGTATATTTAAGTAATTCTATTGTGTGAAAATAAAGGATATATTAAATATATGCAAATAAATCTATTTTAGTTTTTCTTTATTACGGTAGATTTTAGTTAACACTACAGACAGAAGTAAACATTTATTATTAACTTGACATTTATTGTTCTGGGGTTGCAAGGAAAAAATAAAACAATGAAAAACTAACAACAATACCATTTATATTGGTTATACAGGTTTTTACATATAGCAACATTAGTAGGATTATTTTAGCTTATTTTCTCACACATTATAAGTGCTCAAAAAGTGAACGGTAGGTATATTGCTTCTAAACACTAAACATTTCATAGACACTCACATACTCTCCTATTTTATATCATTCATATTTCCGAAACAATTTACACTATAAATTAGAGCGGGAAGACATTTCTTGGAAGACATTTGACGATATATCTTAATATTATTGACATTGAAAATATATATCCCAATAATATTATTTTAATATAATTAACTATTATAATGGAAGAACTTGGATTATCCAAATGTTATATTTTATATATAATATATTCTATATCTACCTAGATATATAATATATATAATAAAAAACACATAAAATACTTATGAAAGTTTTTAAAATAGGTAATAATTATACTATGTTTTATATAAAATAAAAATAAAACCTTCAAAAGGCCAAATGTATATAATAAATATTTGAATATATATTTTTAAATAAATTATATTTTTTTTCAAATATATATTAACCTAGATACATATTTAGCTTCATACGAGCAAATCATGAAACCAAACGCTTGAATGCCAAAAACATCCTACTTATTTACACTAACGTTTTTATAAATTGACAGATAGTTTCTTTTTCGATTTTCAAACTAAGTTAATCGATACAATTTCTATTTCTTTTATTAGAGTCCGAAATAAAAAAAAAAATCTTTTGACTTTTTATATGGCGCTAGGCTTGAAGCTGCAATAAAAAATAAAAAATGATATACATATATCGTATTGTTATTATGCTACTATTATTTCCTTAAAATAGTTTTTATTATTATAATTACTCTACTTTTTCTATTGTCATCGTCACGCATTGGTTTTATATATGTACAAATCGTATCAAAATTTGAAACAAACAAACGGGAGGTCATAAACAAAATAAGATTTAAAATTAATAAAATAAATTACATAATTAATTCAAATATTTACCCCAACAGGTCTTTATGGAGATAGAAAAATGGAAACTTTTTTGAAAACTTTGTTTTTTTTTTTACATTCTCAACTCAAACCTCGATGGTGTTAAATAATGTTAAAATATGAATCGATTCGATTCGGATCAGATAATGTGGATCATCTGCTATAATACAATTGTTTTAATTAAAAGAATATACTCCCGTCAAATTAAATAATAAACCTTATTCTACTTTTTAATTACTACTTATCTACTTGCGAAGTTAAATGAGCGAGTTTGAAATAAAATACAAACAAAAAAAGCAAATGTCATTTCTGCAGATATTTTTTAACGTAAAAAATCTTTTATATACATATAAATATATAGTATTACATACATTATAAGTAAAAGATATATAATATATATTAAAATAAAAATATATCCCAGTATATATCAATCTACTGTCCGTGTGTATGATAGTGAACTCCTAAACGGCTATACAATAGATTTTTTTTATTTGATGACATTTTTTGTGTGTATTCGAGTAGATTTGAGAATGGTTTCGATTCACAATTGCATCCGTTAGGTGGTGCTGCTATTGAATTCCTGCATTTTTGTATGTCCTCATTTATGTATGTTGACAGGAAAACGTCTGTTCGGACAGGTAGTATGTATACATATATATATTAACTTTAAATGGAAATATGCAATTGAATACATTATGTTATATATATTTGTATGTTAAAACGATATTTGCAGAAATAACTTTAATCTATATAAGTAATGATAATATGATAGCAAAGTTAACTATAAAGTAAGAACTATCCGTTATTAGATAACTGTGCCTATGACTTGAAAATAATTTCAAGGTGAATAGAAACTACTAGAATATTTTTTAGAGTAGTAGAGCTTTTAGTGCAGAGTTCGTCCGGGGAAGTACTACCACCTTACCCATTTCCGCCGTGAAGCAGTAGTGCAATTGTATTACTGGGTTTCGGTTAGAAAGGGACCGGTGAAATTACAGGCACATGAGACTTAACAACTTCACGTCTCAGGCTCGACAACGCATTGGCGATGCTCATAGTGTTGCAAATGCCCATAGGCGGCGGTGACCACTTACCATCAGGTGGACTGTTTGCTTGTTTGTCGACTCAAGTGGCATAAAAAAAAAAACCGTGTAATGCATTTTATTCATTCATTTATTTCTTTTCGTTGTAATTATTTGATAACTTGAACTCTAAAATTTTGTTTGTTATTTTTATTAATAATTAACAAGCCAATGCGGCGAAATTATTATTGATGTATTTTTTTAAATTTTGATACCATATTGGCCGGCAAACAAGCACACGGTCCACCTGGTGGTAAGTGGTCCCCGCCGCCAATTTTTTGTAGACCCTGAGTCGTGGAGTTGTTAAAACTCGTGTGCCTGTTATTTCGTAAATAAATAATATATATATTATTCATAGTTCATAGTATATATTTTATTAAAAAAAAATCCGATCAATTTAATTTTTGTTTAAAAATCTGTTTCTTTTCACCTTTTAATTTTAATTCCCTATATTTCGTATATAATATTAATAAATGAAAGTATTTTTTTTTTATAAAAGCCTCCGAAGCGTTCTACAATGTCCTCACAACATATACAATTTAAATATATTACTTTAATTGGCAAAACGGGAGATATGTTCGTATATAATGTGATTACTTAATGTGAATCTTATATATAAATTAATTACTATCTTATATTCTATCTTATATTCTATCTTATATTCTATCTTATATTCTATCTTATATTCTATCTTATATTAATATTATAATATAAATAATTTATTCGAATTAAATAAAGAAATGTCAAAAGTGACATAAATAATAATAAATTTTTAAATGTAAATAATTTTATAAAACATATTTTATAGTAAAGTAATATATATTTAATATAACCATTTCTTCTTGTAACACCTACGCATCTGCACAATTTCCCTTATCAACTGTTTTTTTTTTAGTAAATTATTTTATTATTCAGAATGCCTATTCATTTCATAAAAGGACCAAATTTTAAGGCCATATATAAAATTATAAAGATTCATAGAACAATAGTTGTCTTAAACGACATTAAAAAAAAGATAATATATATTTGTTTAACTATTATACCTACATATAATAAATACATAATTATTTATTACCGCTAAGCGTTACAAACTTACATATTCGCAAAAAATAGCTTTAAGCTGAACATTTTAATAAGTAATAAATCTTAGTCGTTAGAATACAATTAAATACTGAAGTAAGTTAAAGACTTACTATATAATTATTATTAAACCTTCCCCACCTTTCATACAAAACAAACATACAATTCACCTTTTCACGGTTTCACACACACCCATACAATTTTATCATAATAAAAGAAAGGAATGTCGAAGCAAAACCTAAATCGTGAGATATTTCCAATTTTCTAAATCATTTAAAAATGTAGCAACAATTTAGAAAACTGTAAGATGTAAGAAATTTTTCGCATATCGTTTACTTATATCCGATTTAGGCCTCAAAGAAAATACCTACTCACTTTTATATCATTTTATATAGATATTTTTTATTATTATGACTATATTTTCAATGTCAATTATATATAAGATATCTGTGAAACGAGAATTTACTATAATATATATATTTACCAAACGTATAGTTTATTAAAAAATAAATAAAATAAATTAGAAGTCAAAATATTAATATTCGTCAGTTATTAATCTAGCAAATCGCTTAAAAAGCGTAAAACAGACTGTATATATATATATATTTCTTTTACTCGTTGTATACATAATATATATTTAATAAAATTAAACATTTAATTATTCGTTATTGATAAACATTTTAATAAAACAGCTAATTTAATATTCTATTTCTCAAATTTTTACTAAATATTTTGACATACAAGACACGCTCGGTCGATAGAAAATTTAATTTTTCATTCACACCTTCAAACAATTATTTACTTTAAAATTAATTTATCAAAAAATACAAGTAGCTTTTTTTTCAACAATTAATAGAGCCTTTAAAGGGCTTCTTTAGAAGCGTAACTGCAATATAATATTAACTATAGCAACACTAAATTAATAACATAATATTTCCTAATAGAATACAGTTCTTTTTTCGACAATTTCATTCACACCTAAGTTTTAGACTAAGTATTTCACTATGTAAATAGATAGATCATAATTCAATACATGTATTTTTAATATTTTCCAAAAGCTTATTTTAAGAGCGGCGAGTTCCCTTTACCAGATATATTTAAAAGAATTAATTTTCCAAACAGTGAGGTCCAAAATGTATATAACATGTAATTATTTTACCGGAAACGCTATTTACAAATATAACTACGGATATTGTAGGGTCTATAACCACTTTCCAATATGAAGGAATAATAATCTGAATAAATTCATAAAATATATTACACAAACTATCATACAAATTGTATTACAATTAACGAATTAATATTTCCAAATATATATATTGCAGAAACTATCCTACAATATATATTAAAATTATAAAATTTATATTTTCAAACAATTTCAATAAACTCAATAACGTGACAAAATTGGCATCTATGAACCCTAACAAATCGACATAAAGTTCAATTTCCAGTAATTCGAATACAAATACTGTCAGAAATCTCCAGTAAAGGTACAACTTACCAAAAATGTTTAACGTTTAATCCACGACGATATCATGACCAAGGCGGTCCATCTCAGAGAGGAGGAAGTCCACGTCCTTCTCGGTGACTGCTGCCGAGGATATGATGTTCCTGAAGAAGTTGGGGCGGCGGTCGTCTGGCTGGTAGCCCACCATGATTGTACCAGCTTGCATCATCTTACCCTTGAGCTTGGCACATACCTTTGGAGAAAGAAAATTTTAAGTTGCAGTGTTCGAGAGGCTTCATCACGCTTATTATCCTTGTAAGCAGCCAGAGGTGTCTGTTAAGTCCACATTCGACCAAAGATGTTTTAGGTCCCAACGTGAGAAAATGGTAAGTTTTGGTATCCAAGAATCAGAGATTCCCGGGATAGAGTCTTTCTCCATGCTATAAGTGTGTGGAATTACAGCAAGATCGGTTCACAAACAAACACAATTTCGCATTAAAATATTGGTTGGAATATAAACTCAATCTGACCTTTCCAAGCTGGATCTCCTTGTTTCCATCGTGCGGGATTCCACGGAGCTGCTTAGGCAGGTACCAGAAGGACACGTTCACCATCTCCGGCTCCAGGATGAGGTGGAACTTCTCCTGCTGTTCCTTGATGCGGCGCACCATGTACTCGGAGAGCTCCATCAGGCGGTCCATCAAGCGTTCGAAGCCTGAAGTACCCTGATGATGGAATTTATGATTTAGTAGCTGTTCCCGGCATGCGTTGCTGTCAGGGCCATCTATAAATTATTGGAGGCCCTGGCCCTAGGTTAATGGGGCCCTTATGGGAGCTCTAAGAGCGCGCCACGCCGATCCGATCTGTCGTATGAGTTCTCTGTACTCTGGCCACCCAACGGCTTCCATTACTTCCGAACTAGTGGAAACATGGATCGCAGGGTTCTGGGCATTTGTCTAGAGTGCTCAGTGGAAAAAAAGGCCCGGGTTGCTATGCGACATTTACTTCTTTTTTGTGACAGGCAGCTCCGCAGGCGTACGTAGTGCAACTCACTTATGATTCATCTCTATCGCTACAAAAAACAATGCAATGGGAAATTGAACATGGCGGAACGTCACGGTATGCGCGGTGTTCAATTTTCAATACAAACCAGCTTTTTGGCGTACTCGATACGATGACTTGCTATATATGTATGGAGGAGCGAGGTTTGAGACTCCTCCATTTAAAAGGGAAGATCTTCCGCCAGTCTAGGTGATCATGCCTTGGGACCGCGGTCCAACTGTTGATGTTGGATGCTTGTATATTTCTCAAATCCTGAGAGAATCTTCATAGTGCGATGTAGGATTGTCGCGTGTCTCTACTCGTTCATGGATGTCGCCACATCACTGTAGTGCGGGCGGTGAAGGATTGTATGGGTTCATAGATGTCGCTACATATGTTCTCTGGAGGCCTCTTAAAGAATATAGTAAGTACCTTTCCACGCCACTGGAGCCACAGCTTGAAGATATCGTTGTGTCTCCCGCACTGGATCACCTTGTCCCCTGTGTCGTACTTGGGGTCGTAGATCTTGTCAGTCATGAACAGGTATTCGGCTGACATGGCGTTGCAGTTCAAAAGGATGCCCTGAGGATGGAAGATACGATCGTAAAGCTGCATTTCTACCAGATGAGTAAAGTGAGAGGTAAGTCAGCCATCTCTGGTAAGAATGCAGCCTAAACCCTGTATGGGTGGAAATAACCAGGCTTTTTGCACTATCTTCTTAACAGTAGATTTGCTTAGAATTATATTCTGCGACACTATCCCCGAATCCTATCTACAGAAATGTTTTATATGGTACTAGCTGTTCCCCGCGGTTTCACCCGCGTTTATCGATATCATGTACAGTCTATAATGATATAGGAAAAAATCCGCGTCGAATGGTAGCAGTCCCATCGATATGTTCAGTAGTTTTGAGGTGATGGTGCGTCAAAGGAACCCTATTTTAATTATATATCATATGGATACAGATGAGATAAAAGATAATGTCGTACAAATATTTGTTTCCCTGTACTTAAGCATCTACAAAAAAGTATTATGAGCTTAATGACAAATAATCGGATCTTGAAACATGGACATTTTGAAATTGAACTTGAATGCTGCTGCAGCTATCTTGTAAATACTAGTCTTTGTAGTAATTTGTTATTTTTTTACTAGCTTTTTTTTATTAGCCTTTATTACTATTACTCTTTACAATCTTATTTTTACATTATATTACAAAAAAAAAAGTTTCGCCTTTTTTACTAACTTAAGTAATAAATAATGAACGGCACTGTTTTCTCCGTAACGTATTATTTTTAGTACAACAAAGTTATTTCATTTGAAGAGCTCAATAATATTGTACCTATTATTAAATGTAGGATACACAAAATCAAAACCCTAACGTTGTAAAAATCAAACAAAACTCAAACACGAAGTTTTCCGAAGTCATTATGCAAATCGGCCGCTCTCGTGTTTGTGGGGCGAGCTATCTGCCTCCACCAGATGCTTGTTCGGATTTATATGTAAATTATTATTGTCAGATTGTACACATAATATTAAATCCTATAAGTAGGTAACACTATGATGGGTCAGGTAGTGACGTCGGAAGCCGTCAAGATAGTGATGCATTCGAATCAGTTTTAACTAGTGGCCCCCTAGCGTTCATCTACATTAATATTATAATGAGAAAAGATTTGTATTTTTGTATATAACGAATAAACATTAAAACTACTGGACTGATTTGAAAAATTCTTTCATCGTTGGGAAGCTACACTATCCCCAGATGACATAGGCTATACTATATTTTTTTTTAAATTAGGGTTCCTTACTAAAACTCCAATAATGTAACCGGCGGTGTAAAAAGATACCGAAAAATTCCATACATCGCGTGCACAGCGAAAACTATTGATGATGGAAAAAACTAAGTAATGTAACATCCCTGGGAAACGCGGGTGAACCGCGGGGGACAGCTACATAGGAATATAAGCATACTCTTGAAGCATTATGTCTATTGCTGAAAACTGCATCAAATCCGTTGCATAGTTTAAAAGATCAACGCGAACAAACGGCGGAAGCAACTTTGTTTTATACTATGTAAGGATAATAGTAGTAAGAGTAATGTACTTTATCCTAACGGGAGAAACCGGGATGAGAAACTAGTGCATGCTTAATTATGGGAAAGAAATATGTCTTTATCTGTGACATGCATGACCTGTATTCATAAGTGCTTGTAAAGCTTGAACATTTTTAAATAAAAGTATTTTTATTCATTCATTCAAATGGGTAAGGTGGTAGTACTTCCCCGGACAAACTCTGCACTAGCTCTACTACTCAAACTGTTGTGGGAGGGAAACTACCAACGGGAAAGTGAGCTCCATCTTCGGCCTCATCTTCACTTACCATCAGGTGAGATTGAGGTCAATCGTAATACCGAAATATATAAAAAGGGGTGAAATCAAAAAGCTTTTAAAAATAAACAACCCAACATTTTTGCAATTTGCATTACTGGAATATTTCTCTTTAAAATGCCGCTGCAAAAATAACATAGTAGACAACAATTTAATATATTTGTTAAACATTCCTTTACTACCCGCATACCTTTACAAAATTCTACCCCTAAAGCCTGTAACAACAAGCTAAAAGCAGCCATATTCCCTTACGATGAAGTTGAAATTAGATTTTCAATTCCAAACTTACAATGCAAGCGATTTTAGTTCTTATTTGTTATGAAATAGTGGTGGCTGATAGTCCGTCTTGTAGATGTCAGAGCAATATGGTATGGTAATAAATTCTTGGTAACTCCGCCCCCTTTGTAAAGTTTTGTCTATAGTGCTGGGATGAGAAAAGTAATATCAACACATCGATCAAAAAGTTAGCTTTAAGATTTTTTCCCTTTTTATTTTTTTATTTAAGACAGTGTTGCCATTGCCCCAATCTCACCTGAAGATGGAGCTCGCTTTCCCGTTAGTAGTTTCTCTCCAACAGTTTGAGTAGTAGAGCTAGTGCAACGTTTGTAAGAGGAAGTACTACCACATTTGAATGAATGAATAAAAATATTTTTATTCAAATACGCGTAATAATAATACCATGGAAACTTCTTTCCCCTCTATGGCACGATTCTTACACTTTTTTTATTAATAATAAAAAAAACCGCCAAGTGCAGTAACGTAAGGGCAAAGTAAACTTACCAATTACTCTTTTAAAAAACGAATTTAGATTTATTTTTAAATAGGTGAGGTAAAAAAAATAATTGTCAGGCAGGTATATTATAATCCAAATAATCTGAATATTGTTAACGTGTTACAAAATACCCCGTAAAAATATAATTAATTATCAAAGCCGACAACCCTAGTAAGCTGTCATGTCAGGGAACCAGATTATTTAACAGAATTTTACCTAATAATTGTCTACTTTAATAGTTTTCTATTTTTCACTCATGAATATTATTATTTTTGGGGTATGTTGTACAGCGTTACTACGGTTCTTAAATATTGTGAATGGACTCATTATAAGGCCCCATTTAACCTCGTTTCGGCGTTACGGGTAGTTTTGTAACACCTGTATAATTTTTCTGTGCGTGTGTATGAAAGTGAACTTCTCCTAAATGACTGAAATTATTTTATAGAAATTTACAATAAATTAACAGTTGTGTCGTAAAGATACTATAGAAGTGAAACTTTAGTATTACAGGGAAACGTTTTAATTATTCATCAATCACTTTTGAATAGCATACATTGTGTTTATCATTCATTTAGTTTTCATCACACAATAATGCGGATCATAATTTCAAAGCCCTCCCATAAGAGGTTTAACTTCAAAAATATACAATCCAATCGATAAAATACATATTTGCAATCATCGATAACACCACAAGCACATCCCTATAGCCATCTGACGTCAGCACGCGCCGCATTTAATTAAATTCCTCTTTCCCAACACTTACAAACATATGTTGCCAATTTCCCCCCCACAAACACTGGTCGAAGCATTGTCCACTTTTTTCTTTGCAAATAGAGTCTAAAATCCGTCACTCTGGAAACAGCCTCTCATAAAGTCAGTATCTTTGAGTGATTAAGGACTCTATGGCAGGGGATTAAAGTGTTATTTCGCAGTGATTGAATAGGCCATTAGTTACAGATTCCGTTGTTATGAGGAGTCTGCAACTGATGGCATTTTTATGGTGAAAGCACAAAGCTAATTTTACATGATTCAGTGGGATTCAATTATTTGTTGTTTTAATATAAGTATGTATGCTGTCCCCCGCGGTTTCACCCGCGCTTATCGATATTTTATATAGCCTATAACTATCTAAGAAAAATTCCGCGTCGAATGGTAGCAGTCACATCATGATATGTTCTATAGCTCTGAGGTGATGGTACGTCAAAAAAAGCATATTTAGCTTATGTACAGTATATATACAGTATGTAACAAAAACCCTGTTATTCCTTTTAGGAACGTTATACATTACCTACAAGCACACCATTAATGATATTAGAATTTAACAATTATAAACATTGGCTAGTACAAAGGTCAAAATCAAATAACTATTAAAATCGACACATTCAAAAAAATGTTTAGATTATCTGATTTTACAAATACATCTTTATTTCGCTAAATAGCCTACGAGCTCGGCGGCTTTCTTTGATGCGACAGAAGATGCCGCTAAAACGGAGGCGCGTGCCTCGTATCCCTGCCACGTGCCTTCCTACCCCTTTACCCCACCACCCGCCGCCCTGCGAATCATAAGCGAATTCCTTAGTCTCCCGCGCAACTTACTTTCGAACGGTTGTTATTGTTGACCTAGTGAGTGACTTGTGTTTTTTTACGTAAGATCACCTGATCTGACGCCCTTCGATTGTTTGCCTCTGGGGTACTGTTAAGCAACAGGTGTTCAAAAAACCGTGTGATACGGAGGTCGAAATGCGTTCACGCATAGTAGCAGCATTTGACCACATCAAGTTCGATAGCTCCATTTTACAAAGCGTACGTGAAAATATTATTAGGCGTTGCAACAAATGTGTCGAGGTACAAGGTGGTCATATTGAACAGCATCTCCGTGGCCGTCTAGTAGACGTTATAATAAATTAATACATTAAAATGCAAGTAGGTACTTAAGGTTTTGTGTGACAGACGCGGGGACTTTATTTTGTTTATGTAAATGTGTTAAATGTACTGATAACAATTATCAATTGTGCATAAAAATATCGTGTAAACCAACATTTTCAAAGATTCATTCGTTAAAGTGATAAACAACAGCTGACAAAGTCGTGAACTTGGGTAGAAAAAATAGGTAGATAACCGGCGCGGCGCGGCGCGGCGGCACCGACAAAGAGAGGCCACTCTCTTTGTCGGGTCGGGTAGAACTTCTTCCTATTATTTGTGATTTCGGGTCATCGCTTCATGCAGAGGTAAGATATCAGAATAACATTACAAATATTAATAATTAAATATTTATTTTAATTATTTGTGTTTACAGTTTATTATAAATGACTTCCTTTATTACGTATTTATACCGATTCTTAAAACGTAGGTAGAAGGAACAACAGGGTTTTTGTTACATATTGTAGATAGAAGAACTAGATATAATAAGAGTTATATCCCGCGGTTTCACTCGCATTCCGAAGTTATGTTATATTTCCCGGCAAAAAATGTAGCCTAAGTTACTCCTTACAACATCAGCTGTCTGCCAGTGAAAATCCCATTATAATCTATGCCGCCGTTTTGGAGTCAGTAGGGAACTTAGCTAGGGGCAAACCTAGTCCACGCGTTCCTGAGAAAAAGGTAGCGAAGTATTCCTGTAAGGGTATCTTCTTTTCCTTTAGAGGTTAAAATTGTTATGGTTGTATAGTAGTATATGCTCAATACTAGTTGTCCCAACAGACGTTCTCTGCATACAATAATGCGGGAATTCGATCGCAGCGCCACCTACCGGGTCTAATTGTGAATCTAAGCCGTTCTCGAATCAACAAAAAAATCTAAATGCAAAATCATTTATTCAGTTTAGGCCCTCGGAAGGCACTTATGAAGGTCAAATTTAAAGTTACTGAAGCTACTACCACAAAATCCACTTGAACATACACAAAAAAAATCATCATAATCGCTCCAGCCGCTAATTACAAACACACGCACAGACTTATCTTTATATATTTAATTGCTCTGTACGTGTGTTGACAGTGTACGGCTGGACCCATTTTTTTTGTGTGCGTGGCGCCCTGGATGGTTTAGATTCACAATTGGACGCGGTAGGTGGCGCTGCGAGCGAATTACAGCATTTTTTTATGGACTGATTTCGACAGAACGACGTCTGTCCTGGCAGCTAGTATATATATAAAGATATAACGCCATATGCTACCTACCATTTTTTCCCACTCTACTTTCAGATGTATATTTTGGTATATTTTTATTAATATTAAAACTGTACACATGTAAAAAATTCAAGTCATGTTAGAGGAAGACTCAAAATAACCAAACCGTTCGAATTAGTGTAGTGTTAGTGTACAGTGTACCTTAGTGGAGTATGGTGTAAGTGATGTGTATAAAGAACACGATAACAATGTGTCTTCGCCTTAATAATAGAGACAATAAGAAAAGTGCCGATGGCCACATACTTGATTTAAATTACTTATTAGCCTACCAAGTATATTATTTGATTGTATTATAATTAAGCAATATAATACTTGAATTGTATATCCTAAAATATTAAAAAATAAAAAAAATGTGAGTGGCCCGCTCTACGAGGCCTAGAGCTTGAAATTTGATTTAGAATGCAAGAGCTGGAAACATTCGAGTATTCTTACCTCATACTTGAAGTGGACAGTGGAGCACTGCAGCAGGGTTCCCATCAGCTTATGAGGGTTCCAGGTCACGGAGTCAGCCCTGGTGGATAAACAAATATCATATTAGATACCCTTATAAACTTTTACCTTTATAATAATAATAGGATAGTACAAATTTCTCCTGGAAATCGAACCCCCAACCTAAGGCTTAGTAGCTTCAGTAACTTTACATTTGACATTCATAAGTGCCTTTCGAGGGCCTAAACTGAATAAATGGTTTTGAATTTTGAATTTTTCAACCTATAGACCAACCGGCCCATTTTAGCAGTTACCATGTTCGAATCTCAAAGTTAATTAAAAAGTGATGTAAGTATATATTTTAAGTACTCTATTTACTTTTTGGCTTGGCGGTTTGCCACCCTGACTGCCAAGCCGAAGGTCGCGGGTTCGATTTCCACCCAGGATAAACATTTGTGTGCTTGAACATGTCTGTTTGTTCTGTGTCTGGGTGTAATTATCTATATAAGTATGTATTTAGAAAAAAATGTATGTGTAGTATATCAGTTATCTGGTTTCCATAGTACAAGCTCTGCTTAGTTTAGGATCAGATGGCCGTGTGTAATGAATGTCCCAGGATATTTATTATTTATATTTCTAAATCTTCATTTAAAAAACACTTTCCGTATGAAAATTCACACCAAACCTACCCTCTGAAGCAAATGATACATTTACAACCTTATCACAATAAATCAAACCGTTGTTCCAATAGAAATTAAAACAACTAACACCCTTCTATTAATGCGACAAAGTTCTATTTCATATTCAAATTCAAATAGAACCATGTCATTTTCAATTGGAGTTACTTATATGAGTATTTCCTAAGGGGTTTGCAAGGATGGTTATTTAGAAAAGGTTGTAAGTTGTTGTTATCTTCTATTGATACAGTTGCTGGGTTCCGTATGGGGTTTTAGCTAATCCCTTGGTTTTAGTGTTTTAGGGGCCGAGGTTTAAAGGTCTCGTTTACACCGAAGTGTAATATTGTTTTAAATAATTTATATTGATATAAATTAATTAATATATATTTGACAGGCCAGTTGGCTATGTGGTTAATGCTCTGACTGCCAAACCGAAGGTCGCAGGTTCAATTCCCACCCAGGACAAACATTTGTGTGCATGAATATGTCTGTTTGTTCTGTGTCTGGGTGTAAATATCTATATAAGTATGTATTTTGAAAAATAAAAAGTAGTATATCAGTTATCTGGTTTCCATAGTACAAGCTCTGCTTAGTTTGGGACCAGATGGCCGTGTGTAAAAGAATGTCCCGGGATATTTATTTATTTAGCATTACCCTAGACGAACTTTGCACTAAAAGCTTTACTACTTAAAAGACACTTCTGGACATAATATATGTTTTTTCACATTGTACTTTGCTGTTTTATAATAAGCCTGTTACGTAACGGTGTGACAGGCGGCCAAGTTTAAACGCTCTCGAGTGATAAATGAACGCCGCGGAGTGCGGAGGCATGTTGAGTTTTTTTTTGTTTTTTAACTCAAGAGAGGGCGTTTAATTAATTATAAGAGTGAATTTGGAACAGTGCTCGAGTGGTATAAAGCTGCCTTACAGAGCTACGGTCCAGGGGCTCGATTCTGTAAGGAAAATTACACTAACTCAAGGATGTTTCGTCGCGGCCTCTATGCTCTGTCTCTGTCGCTTACTACGCTAATACTACTAATCACGTGAGAGATAAGCTCTACAAGGCCTCCGTGAAGCGGCTCGCCGACGAAGTTTGTATTAGCTGAATAAGGGCTGGGTTCGATACCCAAGTCAGACAATTAACTGTTGGCCTTTTGTTTCTTAGAAAGACATGGGGTATGAAAGTCTATTACACCTAGCGCCATCGTATCGAGTGCGCCAAAATGCTGGTTTGTATAGATAATTGAACACCGCGCATACCGTGACGTTGCGCGTTCAATTTCCCATTGCATTGGATTTGGCGCACTCGATACGTTGACGATAGATGTTTACGACAGTCTTTCGGGATTGGTAACGTGCGAGAGAGACGGCAACAATGTTCAACATATATCATGTTGGAACTTGAAATATCTGTGGTGATATTTGAAATATTAAAACCCAAAAACAGATAATGCATGTAAACTTCTTAAACTTTCCACATCGAAGCTATTAAAAATGTTACTTTCGTCAATAATGGCGGTTGAGTCAAGTCGCCTTTTAACCGTCGATATGTTATTTATGAAATTCAAGTGTGAGGTATTTTTGTTAAAATAATGACTACAATTCAATATAGTCCATTAAACTCCTATTTTCCTATATTATCCTACTTTTTTATACTACAGTTGGAAAGAACATTAACTCTATACATACAACTATACACCGAGCATGTCATTCCGGAACCGATTGCCCTTGACGGAGTTCTTCTCGAAGTTGTTCACGAATACGTCTACCTTGGGCAAATCTTGCAATTGGGTAGACACAACTTCGAGAAGGAAGCTCGCAGAAGAGTACATCTAGGGTGGGCAGCATTTGGAAAACTTAGTCGAGTCTTTTCATCGCCCATACCCCAAAGTCTAAAGACGAAAGTCTTTAACGAGTGCGTCCTACCTGTTATGACTTACGGAGCCGAGACGTGGACACTGACGGTGCGACTAGTTCACCAATTTAAAGTCGCTCAGCGAGCTATGGAGAGAGCTATGCTCGGAGTCTCTCTGAAGGATCGAATTCGAAATGAAGTCATCCGTCAGAGAACCAAAGTTATCGACATAACTCAAAGGATTAGCAAGCTGAAGTGGCAGTCGGCTGGTCATATCTGGTAGAACCGATAACCGTTGGGGTTGACGTGTTCTAGAGTGGAGACCACGGCTCGGTAAACGTAGTGTAGGGCGCCCTCCAGCTAGATGGAGCGATGATATACGCAAGTTGGCTGGCAGCGGTTGGAAACAAAGAGCTGAAGATGACTCAGTGGCGTGCCATAGGTGAGGCCTATGTCCAGCAGTGGACGGAGATAGGATGATGATGATACATTTGTACGAATATATAAGAAGAAGACATAATATATATTTAGATTTAGTTCGGTTGAGATATGCGCATAAAGGCTATTTTCCAAATAACTGAGTAAATTTTTAATTCGTTGGCTGTATTATTATCAGTCACATCTTAACACGATGATCGTAAACAAAAACGTAAAACGTTAAGAAAGAAATAGCTGAAATAAAATAATATGCTTCACATTTCGAAGTCGGTTAAAACAGAAACCAATAGAGCGTTAATACCTTTCACCCAAATCCCTATTGGAAGCATTTATTCTACATTGCTTTGGATTGACGTGTGAACTCTCCTGGTGCTACGAGAGCCTACGACGCAGATGAGTGCTACGAGTAATCCGTGGATAGGGTTGGTGATTTTATTTTGATATAATAGGTCGGGGAAAAAGTTTCTTCGCATTTTTTAAGAAAATTCAAAACATTTTTTAATAAAGTTTATTTACATTTAACTAAAGTATGTAGGTACCATTTTGTTCGATAACTTTTTGCCATCTTGTAGATAGGGACATGATCCCATTGCTATAGAAATTTTGGGACTTCTGATCAAAATACTGCGACAAGTGGTTTTGACAGTCCCCTCGTGATGTTAACCTGACACTGCCTAAAGAATTCTGTAGAGACCGAAACAGGTGGAAATCTGAAGGTGCAAGGTTAGGACTATACGGCGGATGCATTAATACCTCCCAGCCAAACTTTCTTCATTTTTGCTGAGTGGCTAAAGATGTGTGAGGTCTAGCGTTATCATGATATCCCTTCTGTTGATTAATTCCGGCCGCTTTCTCTCAACTTCTTGCCTTCAGATTCTTGATCTCATCAGTTGTTCGCAGTAGAGTTCAGAATCGATAGTCCTGCTTGGTGGTAACAGCTCATAATGAATAATGCCCTTCCAATCCCATCACACACACAGCATCACCTTGTTGTAAGTTAACCCGGGTTTCGCCACAGTACCACGACCTTTTTCGCACGTTCTTGTCGTACGTGATCGACTTTTCATCACCAGTTATCAGCTTCTTCAAAAATGGTTCGGTTTCATTACGTCGTTACAAAGAATCACAAATGAGTACACGGTTCATTAGGTTTCTTTCAATGAGCTCGTGAGGTACCCAAATATCGAGCATTTTTGTGTACGCAGTTTTTTCCAAATACGCCTAAACTGTTTTGTGGTCAATTCCCAGTTCTTCAGCTACGTCGTAACTACTGATATGCCGATTTTGCTCCACTTTTTCAAAAATGACATCCATTTTATCCGTAATAGGGCGACCAGACCGACCAGAGCGACGTGCATCTTTGACATCAAAATTACCGGATTGAAAACGCTTAAACCAAATTTGTGCTACTCTCACAGACACTGCACTAGGTCCATAAACATCGCAAATTTTTTTCACGGCTTGCGTTGCATTTTTACCTTTTTTGTAGTAAAATTTTAAAATGTATCGAATTTCTTCATTAGATTCACTCATCTTCACGGTACAAAAAACAATTGAAAATCACACATTTTCCTAATTCGAATTTGGGATTATGTTCTTTAAAATTTAAACTTTCAATGATACCAAAACCAGCCAGATACAAATAGTATAGCCAAAGAGATTTTATTACAAGTTCATACATACTATAATGCGAAAAGACTTTTTCCCCAAACTAATATATTTCTGGATAAGAAGTTGTTTTTTATAAATTTTTAGTGTGAAAATATGTTTTTTTAAACTATGATTGTTTGGTATTATTTTGTTTATTGACATTTAAGCATTCATTATATCGCTCGTAAGTTACCAATGCCTACATTTTTTTTAAAACGTTATTTTTTTAGCTTGAATTTACTAAAGTTCTACATTTTTCATTTTCACAAATTTTATGCATAGTGTAAACGATAAAAAATATGTATCAAAAATGTAACCTTGCCGTGTTTCCTGCCAGTTGTTCTAAGTTAAGGGCTGACTTCGGAACCAGTCACAACTTAATCACCTACATAAGTAACTCTGCGGGCCAAAACTTAATAAATTGTTTAAAATTCAACAAATTACGTAATTTTTAATCATGAATTTATTGTTTCCTACAAAAAAATCTACACCGTGCCAACCCTATTCTGAATGTCACACGGTCCACCGCTCACGTCTTTAACATCAGGATTTAACCCCCGCCTGTCGGTATTTAACTCCCGCTTCCCTCCCTCATCCTTCCCGCCCTGCACCCTATGATTGATGTTGGCTAATGGATGCACGGATTAATACTCTGCGATTAATGGATAGATTCTAATACGAGGAAAATATTTTACAGTATGCAACATAACTGTGTGAAAAGATAAAAAAAAACACCTATATTATCTCTACTAATATTATAAATGTGAATGTAAGTTTATTTGTTACGCTTCCACGCGAAAACTACTTAACCGATCATCATGAAACTTTGTACACGTAACATAGGACACTTTTTGTGCCGGAAAAATGTTACATCTCTCGGGAACGCGGGTGAAACCGCGGGGGACAGCTAGTATGAAATATATTTTTTCAAATAGGCCTTCACAGGCAATTATGAATGGTCAGATTCCAGGTTCGAAAGGTTGCAAAGGTTCACTGAGAAGAGCCGGCAATAAACTCAGCAATTACTCCTTTCAAAATAAGATTTTGTACATAAAGATGTGTCCTATTAGAGCGAGCGCTACACAAGCGTTGTCGTCATTAAAATGATAGTTTTGTTGTAGAAATCATTTTGTACTACTCTTGTCTTCTCTAGACTATACACTAGCCTTAATTATTTCTACAAAATTATGATAAAGTAAATTTTAAATTTCAGCTGGGATAAGGCCTCAAAAAGGTCGTGTTACGTGTCTGGATCGAGGGCCAGATTCAGAAGTCAGTGCTTCTGGAGACGGCAAGCATAATGAGGAAGATCTCTCTGGAACTTTGACCACCGGTAACTTGGACCCTGTTCCCGAAGCCAGTGGGGATCTATTCTTTAATTCTATTCTTTGATCTCCTTCTCTGTCAAGTCCCAAAAATGGAAACCCAACACGGAATTGACACTAATTTCCATGTTTGGGACTTCATAGAGAAGGAGATTCAGTGGACAGTGACAGGCCAGTTGGCTTGGTGGTTAACGCTCTGACTGCCAAACCAAAGGTCGCGGGTTCGATTCCCACCCAGGACAAACATTTGTGTGCATGAACATGTCTGTTTGTTCTGTGTCTGAGTGTAAATATCTATATAAGTATGTATTTAGAAAAAAAAGTAGTATATGTAGTATATCAGTTATCTGGTTTCCATAGTACAAGCTCTGCTTAGTTTGGGATCAGATGGCCGTGTGTAAAAGAATGTCCCGGGATATTTATTTATTTAATTAGTTACAGGATATTTGAAGGTATAAGTATTGTCTTCATATAAATGGCTAAAAATAACCTGAGACATTCTTTACAGTCGTCCAAAATCTTAATTGCCAGTTTTTTCAGCAAAAGCAACCTTACGAACCGGTGTTAAAGTCTAACAATTAAAAAAATCCTGTGATGGCTGGAAGACTTACCTCTCGATGCCAGTAAGACGAGGGTGTCGGTACTTGGTGGAGAAGAGCAGACCGCCTCCCCATGCAGCCTGTTCGGAAAAAGTTAGTTTTAAAGATATAGGATAGAAGAATGTGTGGAGTTGCCAGTCCTAAAGCAATATTCTCAATTTTCAAATATATACCATATTGTTGTTATTACTGTAATTTTTTCTTTCTATTTGTATTTTATTTATTATTTATTTATTTTCAAAAAGGTACGTCAACAACACACACATTAAAATTATTACAAAGTAATTTTGATTAATCATATATATACAGTCTGATGTGCGTGCCAATTACAGACATACGCAACGTTAATATAGTGACAACATTATATATATAAAAAGAAAACCCCAACTATAATAAAATATGAAATAAAACTATAAATAGAAAAATATCAAAAATTAAATACTAGGGTATGCAAAAGTTATCCAAAAAATCTTGTATTTCTATATTGTCTTTCTATATTGTCTTTCTATATTGTCTTTCTATATTGTATAATACTCGTACTTATATTTGTTGTTTGCTTCAAACTAGTGTTATGTAAGATATTGGTAAGAATTCCATTTTAGTACGTAGATAGCTGTAATTGATATCATAATTATAAGTTCAACCCATGTAATTTTTTATAGTTTAAGACTGTTGCTGTCCCAAATAAAATTCTAATTACATATCCATTCTTTTGGATATATAAATCGTTAGAGAATATTATTGGACCCTGAGAGCCATTTCTGCATACTCAGAGACCTAACTTGTGGGTTTTTATTTGGATGTAGTAGTAATCTGATAGTATGCCAGGTTTCCAGACATCGCCCTTACTCATAGGACTTACGGGAGCTCTGATATTACTTAAAAGGCTTACAGCAAGCCTGCTATCGCTCAGAAGACACTACGGCACCTAAGATCACTCAAACGGCGCAGGGACACATCAGGTTTCACTCAGAAGACTTACAGTGGCTCCTGTTATCTCTCAGAACACTTACAGCAGCACCTGGGTTCCTTCAGAAGGCTAAGAGCGGCATCTGGTTTTATTTAGCAGACTTACAACAGCACCTGGTATCACTCAGAAGACTAACAGCGGCATCTGGGTTCACTAAAAACACTTACAGCGGCACCTGGTTGCACAGAAAGACCTGGAACCTGGGTGTAATTGTATACTCACATCAACATGCATCCACATGTTGAACTCGCGACAGATGTCAGCTATTTCAGTGAGCGGGTCGAACGCGCCTAGCACAGTAGTTCCTGACGTGGCGTTCACGAAGAAAGGTACCTGGATAACACAATTTTCAATAAATATTTAGTTAAAACACCAGCTCCAATCAGCTCGTTGGCATCAAAGTATTGCATCGTCTGGATCCCACATATTTGCAAAGTTTAAAATCATGAAATATACAATTTAAACTAGTTTCTTTATTTATCCCCAAACAAGCAGACTGTCCACCATTTGCAATACCAGGGGCGTCGGCAATGCGTTGTCGTCCCTGAGACGTGAAGTGCTTACCCTAACCTTTCTAATCGAAACACAGTAATACAAATGCACTACTACTTCACGGCAGAAATGAGTGAGGTGGCAGAACTTCCCCAGACGAGCTCTACACTAAGAGCTTCTACTATTCGATAAAAGCATATTAAACATCTAGTATCCATTTTGATTTCGAGTGGATTTTCAAAAATCCTGCTTTACTTACGTTGCCCCTGTCCTTATGGTATCGCACGAGACGCCTCAGTTCAGAGGAGATCATCCTGCCGCGCTCGTCGGAGGGCACGCTGATGCAGTAGTCTGTGCCGAGGCCGCACACTGAGGCACACGACTTCACGGAGTAGTGGCACTGTTGAACAAGAAACATTGCAAGTTTTATCTGAATTAATTTGTGATTTCCCTAAACATAATCTAGCTGTCTGGAAAATTTCAATGAAAACGGGTCATCCGTTTGGGTGTCATCCGCAAAGATGTTACATTTTCTAGGGATAAAATGTGTAGTTCTCCAGATGTGGTAATCCATACATATGAACCTTTCTCTTGAATCATTCTATCTATCGATGAAAACCGCATCAAAATCCGTTGAGTAGTTTAAAAGATCTAAGCGTACTAACGGCAGAAGTTGAAGAACGGAAGAACTTTGTTGTTTACTATATAAGGATTGTGGCTCCTGAATACAGAACTGCTTACCTGGTCCGAAGTGAACATGACAAGATGTCCAGAGATGCTGGACAGACCCTTCTCCTTGTACTGGGGGAACTTGTGGTGACGAGCTGCCAGGAACGCGTACAGGTTGGAGACAGAGCCACCTGGTGGAGAATATGAGAGATAAAACAAATATTCAGGGACATTGTTCATTCAAATGTACACACTTTCAAACTTTCCGATACATAACATTAGTAAAAGTCTCTCCTCTAGAAACCAACTTACCAGGAGCAAGAATAGAGTCTCCAGTGCTCCATCCAATCATATTCCTCATCTTCTCCAGCACGACATTCTCCATGAGGATGAATACCGGGGCAATCTCATAGGTAAACATGTTTGTATTAGCTGCAGCAGTCAGCCATTCGCCTGCCAGCGATATGATATCGAGCCCGCATGACAGCTGGTTGAAGAAGTGGGGGTGGCCTGGGGAAAAGGTTTCTTGGTATAGTCGAAATTATTATTAATTTGCTGACCCAGTAGACGATGGGCTGACCAAATTTGTTGAAATAAAAATTCAATAGAGAAAATAACTTGAAAGTTTTCCTATCCTAAAATTATAACCAGAATATTTTTTAAATACATTTGTATTATGTTATTCAGACGAAGTCGGAGAGGGTTGCTAGTATGAAATATATATTAAAACACCTGGTTAGGCACTTATATAGTGTCAGTCTAAGAATGGCCATAATTGAAAAATTGAAGTAATCTTTATTTAATAAAGCGGTCTTATTTGGCATAAGCATTACGAATTTTGTAAAAAGAAACAGTCGCATCGCGGTATCGACGTAAATATTATCAGTGACTAAATAAATTGAAGGTATCTAATAAATTTTAGTTCGTTTTGAAAAGAGTAGTTGCTGAGTTTATTGCCGGCTCTTCTCAGTAAGAAACAGACTTAAAAACGGAATTGGAGTCAGACTATTCATCAGAGCTTGAGAAGAATAATTTGAATAAAAAAACATTTCACGACTAGTCTTTAGCTGAAACAAAAGATTATTTTTATTAGATCACAAACAACAACCACAAACCAATATCACAGTCCACTACATATTATTACACTTCCGGTCCTTAAACCGGATGTTATAACGCGCTCCATTTCACCGGACGATTGTTTCCGGTGTTCGGAAATGTTTTATATAAAAACTTTATTATTCTCATAAAGAGGAATATATTTGCTCTGGTAAAAGAAGTCAATGATGGAGGATGAACAATGGTATCCTTCGAGGGCTTTTCTTTTTTTTATACCACCTGGGCCGACAAACAAGCAGACGGTCCACCTGATGGTAAGTGGTCACCGCCGCCTATGGACATCTGCAACACTAGGGGCATCGCCAATGTGTTGTCGAACCTGAGACGTGAAGTTGTTAAGTCTCATGTGCCTGTAATTTCACCGGCCCCCTTACCTTTCCAACCGAAACACAGTAATACAAGTGCACTACTGCTTCACGGCGGAAATGGGTAAGGTGGTAGTACTTCCCCGGACGAACTCTACACTAAGAGCTATCGCAATCCCGTCTGATTTAAAAAAAAAAAAAAAGCTCTACTACTCATAACTGGCTTTAACTGAATAAATCGGTTTGAATTTTTTATTTTGATGCACCTCGTGTACTAGCTATACAATAGCTGTTTTACAGTCAACGGCAGGTATGGGTAACCTTTGAAATGTTGAGGGCCAAACTTTAGCGTGCAAATACGTTCGCGGGCCGCGGTTATAAGTACTTAGTGCATTTACTACTGCAGTACTTAGTGAGTATAAGTACCTAATGTAATATTATTTTAATTGGGTTTTTTCAAAATGAATGTTATAGTACCGTATAACAGACGAATAAACAAACTCAAAATTCAAAACCATTTATTCAGTTTAAGCCCTCGGAAGGCACGTATGAAGGTCACATAAACATACACACATATCCACAAGGATGGACTTCTACTTCGATAATAACCGTTCGTGTAATGGGAAATCCAATATGGCGACGACAGTTTGCCGCCAAAACGACCAACATGGCGCCCGAGCATCATAATAATGTCGTAATAAAAATGTATTTTACCGTAATTTCCCAATTTTATACGAGATGTATCCATATGTTTTCATTTTAGACAAGAGAAAGAGAGAGTACAATATTTGAGATTGCATCACTGCTTACCATCAGGTGGGATCGCAGTCAAGCACTAGTTTATATTATTAAAAAAAAAGAAGAAATTTGAATAAAGTCTATCAATAGGCCTCGAACGTTAATGTATCCAACCTAATCTATCTGTAACTCAAATGTATTAACGTACATAAAAACTAACTAAAAACATCAACCTATAATTAAATACATTTAATTATTTATCTTTCTAACTAAACAACAATAAACATTTATTTTTAAATTCCCACAGACTCCATTCACACATACTTCTCCCCTCTTCTTCCCTCTTTTAAACACTCCCGCGAGAATATCTCTTGTCTATGGAATAGGGGAGAGCAGATGAGAGCTATCTTTTTATGTTGTTTAATATTTTATCTGTCTCCCGCCCTTCTTTGTTATAGATAAATGTTTTATAGGTTCTCTGATAAGAATTTTGTGGCATCAAATATAACTGATAAAAAAGGGACCAGAAACAAGCTAAAGTTGGTTTTTAAAGATAGTATTAACGATATTAGTGGAATTTTAGTTAATTTTTAGAGTAGTAGAGCCTTAGTGCAGAGTTCGTCCGGGGAAGTACTACAACCTTACCCATTTCCGCCGTGAAGCAGTAGTGCAATTGTATTACTGTGTTTCGGTTAGAAAGGTAAGAAGGCCGGTGAAATTACAGGCACATGAGACTTAACAACTTCACGTCTCAGGGTCGACAACACATTGGCGATGCCCCTAGTGTTGCAAATGTCCATAGGCGGCGGTGACCACTTACCATCAGGTGGACCGTCCGCCTGTTTGTGCCCTAGTGGTATAAAAAAATAGAACTGAGTAAGATTTTAATTTACCTACAACTTTGCTTCGCCTAAGTTGGATAATATAAATATACTAGCTGTCCCCCGCGGTTTCACCCGCGTTCCGGAGGTCTGTAATACGCGAACTGTCAAATGCACGCAATTAAAATAGTTGTTATTCTATAGTATATACAGTGGAATCCGTTTATAATGACATCGAAGGGAATTGACAAACACGTCATACTAAGCGGACGTCATACAAAGCATTTTTGTAAAAAAACAACCTTCTTTTTAAGGTCAATACTTACTGTAATAGGGAATCATTGCATATTAAATTAATATAAAAATTGCATGTAATACATGTATGTATATATTTAATTTTTTACTTAAGAAATCTGTAATTTTTGTCTGCTTTTGTATTTTCATTTTATTGTAATAATAGTCTCTAATATTATTGTGTGTAGAAGACATTGCCATGGTACATAAATACTGAGATTCAAAACAAAAACAAGCCACGTGCCGAACGTAGTCGGGGATCAACGAACATTGCCGAAGGTGCAAAGAATCATGTCGGTCACTAATAATAAACGGACAAAATTTATAAAAAATGGGTCATCATAAGCGACATGTCACTGTAAGCGAAGTCATTATAACCGACTTTGTTACAAAGAATTTTATATGAAAACCAAAATTAGTTATGTAGTTTCGTCATAATAGGCGGTTGGTCATTATAGGCGGAGTCATAATAAACGGATTCCACTGTATACATTATGCATATATATATTATGTGTTGTACATAAAAACCATCCTCTTGATCACTCTATTTATTAAAAAACAGCATCAAACTCAATTATATTATATAATAAATAATAAAAATAATAAAAAAAGCCTTTTATTTCTTCCAGAAAATGCTAGTTTACAATGTATTTTTTTTTATTAGTTTTGTTAGTATATTGATTTGTTTTGTAGTTTAAAATTTAATGGTTAGTACTTTCAGTTTTATACAAATAATTTTGGACACCTATGTTATTTTTTTTTTTTTTTTGCGTGTCGATCGTTTTGTTAAATTTGTTTAGACCAGAATTCTGCCAGGCGTACTGTGTCGTCTGTATGTTATTATAGTAGCTATATTATATACCTATTTTTAATAAAATTATTCTCTCTCAGTATATAACTTTTCAGTAAGAATTATATTATAAGTAGTAATTAAATTTACGAACTATCGTTTAGAAACTAAACAAGTTTCAATGTCGCGAGTAAATCTCTCTAAAAAGACACAAATAATACCCCCAAATTGGAAAAAAGCATCAATTGATAGAGCCAATGCTAATCCCGCGGGCACGCACCCCGGGGGATGGTTTATCACACCCCGCAGATGTTTATACGTCACTTAAGGGTGGGGGGTAAACAAAATTAAATCAAAATCGGCCGCGAAATAAATTAACCAGTTCTGTCATCCTTAACAGTTATAAAAGCGGAATAGAATTGTAGGATTACAGTACAATAAGTCGGGCATCACTACATAGTATCAAACAAAGTCGCTTTCTCTGTCCCTATATCCCTATGTATGCTTAAATCTTTAAAACTACGCAACGGATTTTGATGCGGTTATTTTAAATAGATAGAGTGATTCAAGAGGAATGTTTTTATGCATAATACATGCATATTAAAATTGAGGAAATGCGAGATTTTTAGAGAATTACAACTATTTTAACTGCGCGCGTTTGACAGTTCGCGTATTACAGACCTCCGGAACGCGGTTGAAACCGCGGGGGACTGCTATAGTCTTATAAGAACTACATATTTTTTGGTCGATAAACAAGGAGACGATCCTTATGGTAAGTGGTCACCGCCGCCAATATACCTTTGCAATACTAGGTACATTGCCAATGCGTTGTCGACCCTGAGACGTGAAGTGGTTTAGTCTCATGTGCCTGAAATATAAGGTACTTGATTAAAATTCGGGGTGGAGGTTTTAGAATTTTTGAGCCAATAAATTTGTCAACTCAGGATCCAAACTGAATTAATGACTTTACCTCTGACTTTGACTTTGAAACATGACATAATTATAAAGGCATAGTAAGTAAGGATTTTTGAAATATTTCGCAAGACAGGAAAACACAAAGGTTCTTTTTTAAAACCGTAGGTAGTTCAGGTATCTTTGACGTTCATAAATTCCCTCTGCGGGCCTAAACAATTTTTTTTAGTTTAAAAAAATACATTAAAAAACTTCCCCATCTTAAAATCAAAAACCATTGACTTAGTAAAAATACCATCACAAGCTGGTACCCCGAGTTGCCACTCCAAAAATAATATTAATACGTCAAAAGGAATTTAATAATAATCCCCCAAGCACGGGCACAGATGCGTTCGCAATTAATCCGAGGGAAGTCAGGTGTTGCCATAATGCCGGTTTAATCTGCATTGTAGAGGGCGCTAGATGAGGGGTCTAAAAAGAGGGTAGAAACAACGACGTATTCAAATATAGACACGCCATACACTAACATCACGGCTGTCAAAAACAGCCCCCTTATTCAGCTAATACAAACTTTGTCGGTGAGCCGTTTCACGGAGGCCTCGGAGAGCTTATCTCTCGAAAAATCCTCGAATTAGTGTCATTTTACTTACAGAATCGAGTCCCAGCTTAAATACCATAGCATTTTTCAAATGACAGGGAGTTGGATTGGTGGTAAGTGACCCTGTGTGCCAAGTCGCAAGTCGCGGGTTCAATTCCCACCCTGGACAAACATTTGTGTACACGACTATGTCTGTTTGTGCTGTGTCTGGTTGTAAATTTATATATGAGTATGTATTGAGAAAAAAAGTAGTATATCAGTTACCTGGTTTTCATAGTACAAGGTCTGTTGAGTTTGGGATTAGATGACCGTGTTTAAAGCCCCTGTACATTCATTTATAAATAGCATGAGTTCAGTGACTCATGGTGTTGTAAAAGATTTCTCAATGGTTTATGTTTATTTCGACATAATAAGGGGATACTGTAACAGAGCAAGGTCTAATAAAGCATTTAGTGTATCTCAGAGTAATCAAGTGCTATTTCACAAAATGTAGGTAAAATATGTCAATTGTCACAACTCATCCTATGTGAAATAGATTAAAGATTACTTATATGCACGAATAAAATAAGTGCCACTATACGGTGTACCTGTTGTTAGAGAGAGATGAATATATATCGTTAGTTACGTTAATCAATATTGAATTAAGTTGTCGCGTACCGTCGCGACATTGCTTGGTGTCTGACTAAATGGAATTAGGTCAATTACCAGCATTTGATGTTGCCATTTCTGAGCGCGGACAACGCATCTATACTTTATACTCTTGGGGAGAAGCGTCAGATTTGGATTTCCTGGAGTTTTTTCAAACTGCTAATGAAAAACTTTGTATAGGGTCAACTTTTCCTACGTTATTGAAGGGAACGACTGTCGGGAATCTTTTACAATACTATTACTTCTGTAGTACTGGTTGCACTAGTAGCTTGAGTACAGCTTTTAGTGCAGAGTTCGTGCGGGGAAGTACTACCACTTAACCCATTTCCCCCGTGAAGCAGAAGTGAACTTGTATTACTGTGTTTCGGTTAGAAAGGTGAGGCCGGTGAAGTTACAGGCACATGAGACTTAACATCTTAATGTCTCCGAGTCGACACATTAGCCATACGCCTAGCGTTGTAAATGTCTATAGGCGGGGGTAACTGCTTACCATCAGATGGACCGTCTGCTCGTTTGTTGGTCAATGTGGTATAAATGGAAACTATGGACTTTTAATATTAATTACATCTTTATAGCTTAAAAAATACCTGATACATTCTTTACACACGGCTATCTGATCCCAAACTAAGCCAAACTTGTGCTGTTTACAACAAGAAACGAGTTACATAATTTCGACAAATCGGTCCTCCAACTCAGCATGTTGGTACATGTTGGTACGTACAGCCAACGCTGATCTTCCGCTGGGGCCGACAAGTGAAAATCACGGCAGGATCACTACAATACACACTATTACATTTTAAAGTACAAATAAACAGCAAAAAACATTCTCTGTAGCCGTATTCAATATCACATTTTCCCCGCTTTTTATACTCAAGTAGAGATTACGTCAAAAACACCAGTGAAAAGATAAACTGCTAAAAGCCGCCCTTCCGTCACATCACACTTATCTATCGCCGCCATTTTCCCTAGAGGACGACAAATACCTCTACAAACATAAATAGCTGTCACAAACAATATTCTCCCGTCCTATCGAGTTACCAATATGGTTTCATAATACAGTTGTGGGTACGAAATCGTATCGGGTTAGTTGATTTTATTTTTGAGGTTATAATTTTTGCCGCGTGGCGTAATCTTTGTCTATTATTGTTGGATTCTTTATCTGTGGTTCAAAATGGATTTGATAAGCTTATGGATCTGTGGTCGTTTAAATTGGGAGAAAACTTTGATTTGAGAATTAATTTATTTAAAATTATAATTAATGTAATTTTTTTTAATTCTTTAGAAATTACCGAGATTAATATAATTTTTAACATTAAAATTGTTTTCTTTTTTAGTATAAATAAATAAATAAAGCCTTTATTTCCGAAAATATTTACATTTAAACAATTGTGTCTTTGAATGAAATTTTTAGATAAAAATACTATATAAAAATAATTTAAAAGGGAAACTTCGGCATTTTAAAGACTACAACTGTACATATACTATAAAACGTCTCTAATTTCGGTTTGCCTTACGGCAACTTTTTTAGTATATTGTGTGTAAAATTCTGTTCATAAGAAAGCATAACAAATAAATAAGGTAGTATTAAACAGCAAAAAAAATAAAATAGGATGCGTCGTAAAGACACACGATAGACGTCAAATTGTAATTATTCATCAATCACTTTTGAATAGCATACACTATGTTTATCATTATACTACCGGCACGCTATGACGGCCGTTTTGACGTTTTCAGATTGTCATAGGAAAAGAAACTGTATTCCTTTGGAATAAGGTTGATTTTCATCATCATACAATTAGCTGTTGGATCAATAGATGCACCTTATGACTGAAGGAATAAAGGTTATTTTTCTTTGTCATTGTTAAACGTCAGTACGGCCATCATAGAGTGCCGCAAGCTTAATTTATTTTACGTCAAACAAAAAGGTTGCGGAACGCAATTTCAAAGCCCATCCATAAAAATTTCACTACATTATAAATCAAAAAATATTTATATTTCCACTTATCCGAACTCACTCGCCATATATAAGCCCATAAAGGTTTTTGTGGTTTTTAGTATAAGAACGATAATTATGTATGCTATTTTGATCATAAATAAAAAAAAAACAAGAACTTCATACAAATTCTATACCAACTAGAGTGACCATAATAACTTTATTGGCAACACGAGTCCCGTGCCATTTGATTCAATTTGCCAGTTGGAGACGTGACGTCGGATCGTGACGTCAACCTGATGAGCTATTCATGATTTCAAACCGGATATAACCAGATTAGCAGGCAGAACTCGGTTTCGACTTCATTACGGTGTTTGTGGTCGGTTTATTTGATCATAGCGAGCTGTTTTCAATGGAGTTGATACACAATGGGATTTGTGGTTAATTTTTGTATTTATAATGGATATATGTCTTGTGACTGAACTGACTGAAGGTATTCAGCCCATTATCCTGAAAGGATAAATTATTGTATTTTTTTTCCTTTTTTTTTTGGCCGCTAGAAGCGACCGCTCATGCACCTCTAACTTAATCAGAGCCCTTGTTTGACTTTTATTTTTGTGTCAATTTTTCCTTCTATGTTAATTTCCCCCAATTCCTCTTTTTAATGCGTCATCAAATCAATTGTTTCAGTCAACGATAGCCTGGATTAACATACCTATGATACTTCTTATTTAAGGAAAATGTGACAGCGCGAGTACGCGTTTGAAGCCGCGGCGGACAGCTAGTTGTCTATAAATTTCCTAAACTTTAGTTTTTTATTGATTTAACTATCCTGAAAAATGCTCGGTGGAATAATATATCCAAATGTTACAATAAATTTCGACAGTTCACTAATCACTTTTTCGTATATTTTTACTAGCTCTCCCTGCGGCTTCACCCGCTTTACCAAGGGTTGCAATATTTTCCCGGGGTAAAATGATCCTGTTATTTGCAGAGCATGTCCTATCCATCCTCAAAGTTTCATCCAACTCCATTAAGTAGTTTTTGCGTGAAAGAGTAAAAAACATCCACAAATCCATCGTCAACAACATTCGCAAAATATTTTTCAATATTTTTATGATCAAGCAAATTTTTCGAGTAGTAGAGCTCTTAGTGTAGAGTTCGTCCGGGGAACCACCTTACCCATTTCTGCCGAGCAGTAGTGCACTTATAATACTGTGTTTCCGATAGAAAGGTAAGGGGGCCAATTATGAGACTTAACAACTTTACGTCTCAGGGTCGACAACGCATTAGCGATGCCCCTAGTGTTGTAAATGTCCATAGGCGGTGGTGAGCACTTACCATCAGGTGGACCGTCCGCTTGTTTGTCGGTTAGTAGTACAAAAAAAATACTGTATATGAAAGCATCAGTAGTATACCTTTAAAACTCACCCCCACATTCTCCTCGCATCGCAATTTTCATCCCCAAATCCCACAAAGCCGATGAGTCCATAAAAATCAATCCATAACATTGAAGTGTAATCTAAATTCAACAACGGACGGACGGACAGGGGTATCCATCAAACTATGTTAATACCGGCCTGAATAGGATGGGGAAATGCGAGGGGCGAGAAGGGGACCACACGAGAGTGTATTTGTGGATTTTTTATTTATTTTATGCCAATGATATAATATTTTTCTAACAAATTTTAATTTGAAATAAATAGGTATGTACTTTTACTTTATGGCATTTTTTTATCTGAGTAATATTTATGTTAGTTAAAAAGCCTGTTAATTGCAGAAATCGTTTACACTTTTCGATGCTAAAATTCATGTACAAATACTTACCTAATTCAAAATAGTTTCATTGGAACTCTACCACATCCAGTGTTTACTGATGCATCCTAAGTGTCCGGCAATATCTCCTTTTCAGCCACAATCATGGTCACAATACCCGACGGTGGCTTAATCCAATGATTTGCGTGCCATAAGCGCTATAACAGAGGCCGCATCTCACAATCCACTTGTAAATCAATGTGGATTTTATAATACCACTTTATACCGCCTATTTATTGTTTTTTATGGTTATTAGTTAGGGTGTGGTAAGGTGGTGGCTTTAGGAGCTACTGCCTCGTGGTTTTATTCGCGTTGCCTGGTATAATGTATCCCAGTATTATGTTACTCAGTCTTTTAATTTTTAAGAGAAACTTTATAGCAGGGGCTCGATTCTGTAAGGAAAATGACACTAACTCGAGGATGTTTCGTCGCGGCCTCCGTGCTCGGTCTCTTTCGCTAACTACGCTAATACTACTCGCGAGAGAGATAAGCTATCCGAGACCTCCGTGAAGCGGCTCGCCGACGAAGTTTGTATTAGCTGAATAAGGGGGCAGATCCTAAGACGTGAGCTTGTTAAGTCTAATGATCAGTAATAGTGTATCTGTCTATCTGTGAAATAATTGGAATAGGTGCAGTAGTTCTGGCAATTACCCACCACTTACACACAGACTCACACCACTCACACTCTCTCCTAATATTATAATTAGGTAAGATACCAGAGATTTAGGTAGATGCGTTCGATGACGTTATGTTATGTTATTAAATAGATTTTTATAAGACCTTACTGTGGATATACATCTTCTCTATCTCTTATCTAAATACTATAAAACAAAGACATTATTGGAACGAAGTTCCTTATCGCGCGTTGTGAAAGGGGACTAGACGGAAAAAAATCATACGAAAAGTTGTAACGACACTTTTTTTAGATATTTAAATGATATGGTTTATTATTGGGTTTGTTTTTTTCATAATTTATTTAAAGGCTACATACAACATGTTTTAAATTCTGTTCCATTTATAAATTAGTATAATTAGTAATTATTTGCACAGTCTTGATCTTATATTGAAGACCTAATACTAACAACACTGGACCTAAACTCAGCGTTTTAGTCAATTCCAATGCGTATCTTCGTTCCATCCGGGTATCCCTTGACACCTCTCAAGTTTTTTCTGTCTGTCTGTTTGTTAGCTTATATCTTTTAAACTTTGCAATCGATTTTGATGGGAATTTGATAAGGGTTTTAAAGTGCTACTTCTAATGGGATGGCTTTAAAATTTTGATCCGCAACCTTTTTGTGTGATGAAAAACAAATGAATGATAAACACAATGTATGCTATTCCAAAGTGATTGATGAATAATTTAAATGTTTCCCTGTAATAAATGTTTCACTTCGAACGTGTCTTTATAACTCACTCTGTTTTTCTCTCTCAGGCGAAGCCGGGACTGTCACTAGTATATATATCCACCTAAGCAGTACCCGCTTCATCTTTGAAATCCAACTGCAATAGCGCATCCCTATAATGCAGGGGCACTAAATAGGGTTGTCACAAACATGTTCGTACAAGAATTATTGAGTATTTACTGCGAACTCTTAAAAGATCTCTGCAAGAAGCACCTACTTGTTTGGACCTCTTTGAATAAATTACTATCTAGGGCTATTTTTACACCCGTCCATCTGATCCCAAACTAAGCAGAGCTTGGACTATGGAAGATAGCTGATATACTACATGTACTTTTTTTCTAAATACATAGATACTTGTATAGTTATTTACATTTCTACTTTGGCTAATACATAGGCGTGAAGATATAGTTTTCTAATTTCAAATCAAATAAAATCATTTCTTGAAATTCCAAGTATACAAATTAGGTCTTTACTATTAACATACGGTACTTAAAACTCAGCTACATTTTGTAGGCATTGCTAATTAGCATATTTCATTATAATCAGTAAAATAAGTTTTAAGAATTGTCTCTAAAAAGGTGAGTAGCAGAGGCTCGATTCTGTATGGAAAGTGACACTAACTCGATGATGTTTCGTCGCGGCTTCAATGCTCAATTTCTGTCGCTTACTACACTAATACTACTAATCACGTGAGAGGTAAGCTCTCCGACGAAGTTAGTATTAGCTGAATAAGGGGGCAGGAGATTATCTTTGAATTAACTGTCACTGTAAAGAAAAAAGGTGGTAAATTTTTCTTATTCGTTCACGCTTAAATTTCGACGTCAAATCATTCGTTCACTCTAAAATTAATCGCCTAAATGCACAGATGACGATCTATGACGTGTCAGCGACAGCCCTCGCACAGAGCACCAATTTTCCATAGCATTCGCGCGAATGATGCGCTTGGCAGAGCGCGTAGTAATCGTTTGTGCTCAACCATTCAATTCGAGATGGGGGTATCATACTTTTGCATCCTGTAATTCGCCTCGTGCTGACTGAGTTTACTCAGCTTGCGATTGGAGGAGTTGGGTTCGAGTCCCGGACCGTAATATGGAACTGACGATTGTCATAGCTTTTGTTTAAAATAACAGTGACAGAATATAGAAATGTTTTTAATTTTTTTAAAGATTTTTGTAATTAAATTGTATTGGTTATTACAATTGTATGGACCCCTAATCGTACCTTAAGTAGTCTATACTATCCATATTAATGTTATAAACAGAGAGTGCGAATTTTGGAACTTGAGCCGATTCGAGGGTACTACAAAATACCCCACAATCATCTGATATAAAAAAAACTATACGGTAGTTCATAATCCATCCAGTTGGCCTCCATCCTCTTTTCGCAACCCGAGCTAGGACCTTTACCTTTTTGCCCTTCTGAGGTTATTTCAAACAGATGCCATTGTACTGCCTATGTACATTTGCAACATCAGCCGCATAGACAATACATTGTCGAGAGAGTGTTGAGAGAGAGTTGTATGAGACGTGAAATACTTAAGTCTCATGTGCCTGTAACTTCATCCTTACCTTTCTAACTGTAACACAGTAATACAAGTGCACTACTGCTTCACGGCGGAAATGGGTATGGTGGTAGTACTTACCTTTTTTTTTTTTTATGCCACTTGGGCCGACAAACAAGCAGACGGTCCACCTGATGGTAAGTGGTCACCGCCGCCTATGAACATTTGCAACACTAGGAGCATCGCCAATGCGTTGTCGACCCTGAGACGTGAAGTTGTTAAGTCTCATGTGCCTGTAATTTCACCGGTCGACCGGACGACGAACTTTGCACTAAGAGTTTTAAATAAATATCCTGGGACATCCACGGCCATCTGATCCAAAACCAGATAACTGATACACTACATACGTTATATTTTCGAAATACATACTTTGATAAATAATTACTCTCAGGCACAGAACAAACAAACATGTTCAATGTTCATGCACACAATTTTTTGCCCTGGGTGGTATTCGAACCCATCAACACGCCACTGGCCCATCAGTCCTACTACAAATATTGTTATATTGAGTCTAGAGATTCCCAAGAATGTCCTATCCTGAACACAGTCTTCCCCTATTTCCACGAGCAGTTCTGAGCTCCTATTACACGGCTGATGTGAAACAATTACAAGCAACTGCACACCATTCCGCGCAGTCGGGTGTAAGTAACGTTCAGAGGGGCCATCATTCCGGGCCATTTAGAGACATAATTGAATTGTTTGATGGCTGCTTCGGATATCCTCGGTGGAGGTCGGGCTGATTCGGAAATTGCTTGGAGGAATTATTTGATTTTTCATAAGGTTTTTTTCTATTTTTTGGTTTGTTTCTACTTTAAAATTTTACGAAGTAAAAATCGTTATTTGTTTTTTAGTCGATTAATCGATTTAATTTTAAACTTAATCTTTTACTCTGTGGTTGTGTTGCAGGCAGTAAATCGGGTACGTCATAATTTTTTTTTTCTAAATTCGTTACGCTACAAAAGGGAGCATAGATGTGTTTTTATTATAGACTATAATAATAGAATATCAACTGCGGTACCACAGAGCAAATAAACAAGGAAAGTTTTGCTGAAAATCATTTTTCTCCTTTTACGTTCTCCAAACTTAAAAACTAGAAACAAACACAACATAAACCCATTTCTATAGAGTCTACACTTACCGGTCTTCACTTGATGTTTCAGCGCCACCTTGCAGTCCTCGAGGAGTTGTTTTAAGGGTAGAGGCTCGTCAGGAAGATGGAGGTCCAGGAGCTTCTGCATATCTTCTGGCATCTTGAAGTCAAGGATCTAGAGCAAAATAGTTGAAATAGATGATTTTTTTCTATAGTCAGTCTAAAAGTAGCCAATTCACTCCACACCCTTACCATACCATCCACAGTACACCCTCATTCACACCTCTACGCCCCTGCACACACATACCCATACTCACACCCAAACACATACACACTCACTCACCGCTCATAAAGAGAAACTAATACATGGGTTAATGATATTTTTTCCTTGTTATAATTGGTTTGCCTTAGTTGTTTATATTACAGTTATGATTATTTGAATGTCAGTTTTTAGGGAAGGTCACTACAAATAATCTACAGGGTTCTTGCATAGTTTGCTTTACCATATATGTATGTTTTAATAGCTGTCCCCCGCGGCTTCACCCGCTTTCCGGAGGTCTTTAATACGCGAACTGTCAAACGCGCGCAGTTAAAATAGTTGTAACTCTTTAAAATTCTTGCATTTTCCCAATTATAATATGCATGTATTATACATAAAACTGTTCTCTTGAATCAATCTACCAAATAAAAAACCGCATCAAAATTCGTTGCGTAGTTTTCAGGCTCTAAGGATACATAGGGACAGACAGACAGCGGGATGCGACTTAGTTTTATACTATGTACTGATAATAATATGCTTTACATCAGAGGCAGCCTTAGGGGGTGGCGAACGGGGCAATCGCCCAGGGCCTCTTGCAGGGGCCTCGCGCACCCCAAGGAAATTAAAAAAAAAATATGGATTTCAAATTTTATTTATTTGTATTACTTTAGCATTCCTTGTCAAACATGACAAATACCTAAACCAAACAACCAGACTTACTTTCGCATCACATACTTTTCACGAAGGACAAAGGGCCTCGCAATGACCTGCCGCCCGGGGCCTCGCAATGGGTAAGGCCGCCGCTGCTTTACATAATCTAATATCTAAGTCCGCTAATCTAATCATTAACCCTCTTGTACATACCTTCTCGTTCCGATCGTTGACTTGCTGCACATAGTCCAGGAGGACGTCCATGACGCGAGAGAGGAACTCCCGTGTCTGAGGATTGGCATCCTCGCGGTATGGAAGGATCGCTGTAACAAAAAATAATAAATAAATAAATATCCCAAGACATTCTTCACACATAGTTACCTGATCCCAACTTAAGCAGAGTATACTGCTTGTAGTATGGCTACCAGGTAACTGATATACTACATATACTACTTTTTAAATTCATAATACTAATTCATCATAGATATTTACACTCAAACACAGAACAAACAGACATGTTCATGCACACAAATGTTTGTCCTGGGTGGGAATCGAACCCGCGACCTTCAGTTTGGCAGTCAGGGTCTCTAACCACCAAGCCTCAAATCCTAAATATTATAAATGCAAAAGTTTGTATAGAAGGATGTTTGTTACTCTTCCACGCAAAATGTAATGAACGGATTTGAATGAAACTTGGCACATCGATAGAGCATGCCCTGGAATAATACCTTTAGAACCTTTAGTGAAAATAAACATTTTATTAAGTTTAACGATTGGGCAACCGTTGGGATTTATAAAAGTAGAGCTATGTTGTATGAGCTGTATGGTATGAAAAAATATAATCAAAATCAAAATTTCATACTATATATAAAAAATTACTCTAAACTTTTTAAAAAAGTTTGTGCTTCTGCTAAATCTATTTACTTAAGAAATAAAATAAATCAATCAACCAATAAAGTAAAAACTACTTGGAACATTA
Source organism: Habrosyne pyritoides (assembly GCA_907165245.1). Taxonomy (NCBI): domain Eukaryota; kingdom Metazoa; phylum Arthropoda; class Insecta; order Lepidoptera; family Drepanidae; genus Habrosyne; species Habrosyne pyritoides. Next base: position 1,883,906 of record OU015612.1, read on the forward strand.
TTAACTCTGAAAGTGGAAAGTCTAAACACCATAATAAACGCATTGAATTAAACATTAATAATAAAGTTATAAGTGACGATAGTGAAATAGCACATGCATTTAATAACTTCTTTAGTGATATACCTATAGCTACAACGAGCTCCTTAAATTCCTCACCAACAGACGCGGAATTAATCTTGAAAAGCAATGTATCTGTATGTGATGAGTGTTTTAAATTTAAGCATATAACACCTCACGACATACTTAAAGCTTTTAAAAGTTTAAAAGTTAAACGCACTGGCGATTTATGGGATATGTCTGTTACGGTCTTACAGGGGATTGTAGATACTATCGCTCCCCATTTAGCTCTGATTTTCAATAGATGCGTTGATTCAGGTAAATTTCCGGATTTGATGAAATATAGTAAAGTTATACCGCTATTCAAAACTGGAGATCCTAGTGACCCCTCTAATTATCGGCCCGTCTCCATTTTGCCAGCCCTTAGTAAAGTATTTGAAAAGATTATTTTATCCCAATTGCTTACTCACTTTAATTTAAACAAATTTTTACATAGTCAGCAGTATGGTTTTACGAAAGGTCGTTCTACGGTTGACGCTGGCGTGGCGCTTTTAAGAAATATTTTTAAAGCTTGGGAGAAGTCACAAAATGTCATTGGTGTTTTCTGTGACTTATCTAAGGCTTTTGATTGTGTCGATCATGACACACTGATCCGTAAGTTACGTCATTATGGGGTAAAGGGTATGGCACTTGACATGATGAAATCGTACCTTGGGAAGAGAATTCAAAGTGTTGATGTAAATAGGGTCAAATCGTCTGGTTCTTCCGTGCATATGGGTGTACCGCAGGGCTCAATCCTAGGTCCATTTTTATTTTTAATTTACATTAATGACCTTCCATTTTATGTTAAAAATACCTGTGGAATTGTACTGTTTGCTGATGACACCTCACTGATTTTTAGTGTTGATAGACTGAAAACAAACTATGACGATGTAAACGGTGCATTGGCCCAGGTATTAAATTGGTTTACAGTAAATAATCTAGTTTTGAATGCAAAGAAGACTAAATGTATTAAATTTGCGTTACCCAATGTGAGAAAAGTAGGCTGTAATTTAATGATAAATAATGAAGCTCTCAATCTAGTTGAATCTACAGTATTTTTAGGAATTACTTTAGACTCAAAACTTCAGTGGGGTACCCAAATATCATCCCTTGCGGGAAAACTCAGTTCGGCAGCTTACGCAGTGAGAAAAATTAGACAACTAACAGATGTAGATACAGCACGATTAGTATATTTTAGTTATTTTCATAGTGTTATGTCCTATGGCATTTTGCTCTGGGGCAAAGCTGCTGATATAGAAACTATATTTATTTTGCAAAAGCGGGCGGTGCGAGCTATGTATAATTGGGGTTCTCGAACTTCCCTTAGAGATAAGTTTGCAGAAATAGGAATACTTACAGTTGCATCACAGTACATTTATGCAAACATATTATTTGTCCATCGAAACATTAGTCATTTTGCTAAAAAATGTGATATGCACTCAATAAATACTAGAAATAAGCACAAACTCGTGACCTCTGCTTATCGACTGCAAAAAGTACAAGGTTCATTTCTGGGACTAGGTGCGCGCTTCTATAACAAAATCCCTGCATCGACTTTAGATTTGTCCTTGCAAAAATTTAAGGATCATATTAAAGCTGTATTGGTAAAAAAGGCTTATTACAACATAAATGAATATTTAAATGATAATAGTGCCTGGTTGTAAATGTATTGTTGTATGGTATGATTTTTTTTTTTTATTTGAATGCAATTTAAATTTATCTATAACTTTGAACATGTTATGGTCACAGTGATAACACTTTGTGTGTATTCTAAAATTCATAATTTTTTTTTTTTTTGATGTGCTTCAAACTTAAATTAGTCATGCTCGCTTTAATGCCTTTGCTTGTGGCGGCGTCGTGTGGCGGGTCGCTCACTTCCCTACAATATGGCGAGGAGGGCGATGGCTGCCACATGCGTCATACTTGTGAACAGGTGCTGCTTGTGGGGGCTGGTCGGCTTTAGTTTGTTTGTATTTTTTTTTTTCATTACATATTTATAATATTATATTATTGTTAAATAATTCTGCAATATTGCCATAACACACAGGTATTGTCAATGAGACTAAATAATATTTTATGTAATAAATCTAAGTTTGTTTTTTTTTTTTAAAAGAGTAATTGCTGAGTTTATTGCCGGCTCTTCTCAGTAAAAAACAACCTTCCGAACCGGTATTAGAGTCAGACTATTCATAAGTGCTTGTAAAGGCCTATTTGAATAAAAATATTTTCATTTCATTTCATTTCAATATTTAGAGTACTTTTTATCTCCGAAAAATGTAAACTAAAAAACAAAACTATAATGTAAAGTAAAAATGTCCGAAAACCACGGGGGAACTAATATTATAAATGCGAAAGTATTCGAGGTAGTGTGGCTTAAACTTACGAATTTGGATGCAAAGTACCATGCCCTGGAATAACATAATGCTACTTCTGCCCGGGGAAAAGTCACTTCCCTTGGGAACGCACGTAAAATCACGTTGGATATTTAGTTACACAGTAGCCATTACGTAAAAAATTTAGGAAATTAATTCTGATGCTGTAGTCGCAATATTTATTTTTTGACGAAATTTAAAATTACAAATCTTTTGATTCCGTAGATGCTCGTAGCTCGTAGGCGTGTAGCCGTAGTTCGTAGCACTTATGTGTTTAATTAAATAATAATAAATAAATAAAATAATAATAAATAAATAATAATAATAGTACATATGTATTTAATTCGTCGTGTATTCATATTTTGTCAACTTCTAAATAGTTATTACAATTTACAATAATGTATCAAAATTACTTGATTTTCTGATGGGTTATTATTTCCTGGTGTAACGACTCCATAAAAAACACACATGTTCTTGCACAAATGTTCTAATAACCTTTGGCTTCGAAGTATCTAACCACCACACCAGCTCGTCTAATAATTTATTGTTATTAAAAAAAACTGCCTCAGAACATTCCCGCGTCACATTTTCCTAACTTCCAAGCACAGATGCCTTTGATTTGTGCCCTTTATTACTTAGGGGAAGGTGGAACACACGGATAATCACCTTCCAAGCGAAATTCAACCTTATCCCTATACGTAAAAGAAAGGACAACAATACAAATAACATAGCATTGAACCTGCTCATAACAATACACGCGTTTTGATTTTCAATAACAAAAGTCTACAAAAAAAAATTTCTTGTCCGAAATTGAGAGCAGTACAATATTCAGTTCTAACTCTATATTAATACGGTTGCTTTTAAAGCTGTTGGTAGATGGAAATGGTGGTTGTACAGGCATTGTTCTAGATATTCTATTGTTAGATGATCAGTCAAGTTTTGTTTCTGAAGAATGAGTTGCTCTTTCGAGAGATGGGAAATTAAAAGAGTTTTTGACATTACAATCTCCCTTTTATGTACACATATAGTACAGAAACCCTCTTATTTGTTCTTTATGATCTACTAGCTGTCCCCCGCGGTTTTACCCGCGTTTCCGTGGGATGTCACGTGTGTTATACATATTAAAAATACCGCATCAAAATCCGGCTGTATATCGATAAACGTGGGTAAAACCGCGAGGGAAAACTAGTAAACAATATAAAGAAGTTTAAGTCCATTTTCGCTTGCATGTCAACCTCAATACTGTAAAGACTTTCGGCATACCAGACGATGTTACAGCTAGTGCAATTTCATTTTTAGATAGAATTTCAGAGAGTATCAAATTGAGCACGTATGTTTCTTTTTTTTCTAATCCAGCTAATCCAGAAAAACCATCTTGTATTATTATCTTTTTAATTAATCCGATTTGAGGCACATCGTTTGAATGGTTTTAATGTCGATAATGGCCCTAGGTAGAAATTATTGGTTGTTACAAAACTACCTGTAAAGCCGAATGGAGGTTAAAAGGGGCATTATAACAAGTCGCAATATTTAAGAACCGTAGTAACGCTGTATTCAAATTCAAATAGCCTTTATTTCGGATAGTAGATTACTACGCTGTATAACATACCCCAAAACAAAAATCCGATTTTTAGGAATGAAAAATAGAAAAACTATTAAAGTAGACAACTATTAGGTAAAAGAGGTACTGGTTCCCTGACATGACAGCTTACTAGGGTTGTTGGCTTTGATAATTAATTATATTTTAACGGGGTATTTTGTATACGATACGATGCCCCTGGCGTTTTAAATTTTTTATAGGCGGCGGTGACAACTTACCATCAGATAGACCTTCTGTTTGTTTGTGGTATAAAAAAATCGCGAATTAAAACGAATTAAAAAAAGCAACCGTGGGAATTTCAAATGTAACGACACAAATTTTCACTTACAGTTAACCCTTACGAGCCGAGGCGGGTATGTCCGACCCCAGGCCTATAGGACCTGGGGTCCGAGCGACCCCAGACTGTACATCAGTTAATACTATCACTTGGCTGTCTGACACACGCCCGAGGCATTGTCCCCTTGTTTGACATCGATGTAGAGATTATAGATGGCGCTTTTATTTTGGACTGATTTATTTTAAACAAATATTTTACTACGCGTTTTTCTCTTTTACACTTTTTTTATATACATATGTACGTTTTTTTATACTTAATGAACCGACTTACAAGTTGACCGCCTATAGATATTTGGAACATCAGGGCGAATGCGGGGTCGACCCTGAGACGTGAAGTTGTTAAGTCTCACGTGCTTGTAATTTCACCGGCCCCCTTACGTTCTAACCGAAACACAGTAATACAAGTGCATTACTGCTTAAAAATTAGGGAACAACCCTAATTTTTCAAGAATGATTTCTAAAAATATCACTTCTAGTAAAACTATCTATTAATCAAATACCAATGCAATATAAACTCTATCACCTAACCCCTAAGCTTAAATCAGAAAATTCCACCGCGAACAAATAGAGTAATGCCTCTCAAATAGTATTTATTTTTCAAGCATTACATCGCATTCCAGATGTTGCGTTCCATCCAGCATAAATTGGCACGAATGCCAAACGATTTGCAACCGTATTCTAAATGGATAAGGGTAAATGTAAGTGTCAGTGTGAACTTGTGCCTAAGATTTGTGTGAACGTATGTTTTGGACATCATAAGCCGATTTTCATTGAGTGGGACAGCTTTTTGATAAAGGGGATATTGTGACGTCATTTAGAAATGCCAAAGAAAAGGTATGTCGCAATTTCCTTTACAGAAATCATATTTTAAAGTGAAACTTCTAATGGGGCTTTCAAATTCTGATCGACAACTTTTTGTGTGACCAAAAATAAATGAATGATTGATGAATAATTAAAATGTTTTCCTGTAATACAAAAGATTCGCTTCTATCGTGTGCCTTTACGACATACCCTGTTTTTTTTTTCATTCAAATATTTACACTTAAGCGTTGCCATTGGATTTTATTTAAAAGTAATAGAGCTTTCAGTGTTGTGTTAGTCCGACGTTGTTCTACCAAGGTACCTGGGGCTCGATTCTGTAAGGAAAATTACACTAACTCGAGGATGTTTCGTCGCGGCCTCTATGCTCTGTCTATGTCGCTTACTACGCTAATACTACTAATCACGTGAGAGGTAAGCTCTCCGAGGCCTCCGTGGAGCGGCTCGCCGACGAAGTTTGTATTAGCTGACTGTAAGGTATTTGTTACTGTGTTTCGATTAAAATGGTAAGGGGCACTAACGATAACCAAGAGATGAGTTGGGGTCGTAGTTTTCGATACCGGTACCGCTGTGTGGTAGTTTCTTAGTAAAAGTATTACTATAATACAATAACTAGGTACATTTTCAACAGTTTTAAAATATATTACCTTTATTTTATCATTTTAACTACCTTCACTTGTTATGTAATGTTTTTCTTTTATTTTTTTACTAGCTGTCCCCCGCGGTTTTACCCGCGTTCCCGTGGGATGTCACATGTACTATACATAAAAACCCTTCCTCTTCAAGCACTCTAGGTATCTATTAAAAAACCGCATCAAAATCCGTTGCGTAGTTTTAAAGATTTAAGCATACATAGGGATATAGGGATATAGGGACAGAGAAAGCGGCTTTGTTTTGTACTATGTAGTGATTAAGAATTGCCCTCGTGGGTTATATTATATAGGTATAAGCGTTTGGCGTTTGATCCTCGATTTTAACGTACTTCTCAATGTACTATCGATTTGAATAATAATATTGTGTCCAAATAAGGGAGTAAGTAAAGGACCCGGATGATGAAATAATCATTTGATGCCATCGAGCTGATCTGATGATGGGAACCTCTCAAGATTAGGCTAGGATTTTTTTTTAGTTTTCCGACCTATAATATTCCTTTTAGATGAGATAAGCTAAATAATATACGGTTTCTCAATCAGGTTTACTTAAAAGAACTGTGCAAAATGTTTTTATTAAAAAGTCAACCCTCCATTCGACAGCGGGGTCGAAAGCACCCCGCGCGAACTCTGGAATTTCACTTACACAACTCACCCCGACGTCCGATTAGTTACACTCCCGCACGTATTGTGTGCACAACAATAAACAAACAAATAACACAGCTGCATTTTAGGGTTAGATTAGGGGTTTTAATTAAAAAATCTTCGGGGTACATTTATGTTGATTTTGGATTAGAGCCGCGAGTAATGGTGTTAAATCAATTGTTAAATTTGATTTTAATTGTTGGTTTAATATTTTATTGTCAGTAGAAGCTATTTTTTCGTGCAATTTTAGCGTATTGTAGAATAGTTTATGTGGTATTGAGATAAGGTGCAATCTTAAAAAATCAGGATGTTTCATAAAGACACACATGATAGAAGTGAAACTTTAGTATTACAGGGAAACATTTTAATTATTCATCAATAACTTTTGAATAGCATACATTGTGTTTATAATTTATTTATTTTTCGCCAAACAAAAAGGTTGCGAATCAGAATTTCATAGCCCGCATAACAAATTTCACTTCAAAAATGTACTAAATAATACGGTATTTATAAAAAAGCCATTTGAAGAGGAAGGCAGAGTTATCAGTAATGAGTCCAACATCCCACCGAAGTTACTTGACCATAATTGACATCTCTCGGACACATTACCAAACCCGGATTACACGTAATCATTCTAAAGAAAGAACCATTAATATTACCTTGACTGGGAAAATAACCTGACTATACTCGAATACTAAAGATGCAAAAAATGGCTCACTAAAAAGAAAAGAGAGATATAGCTCTTTTGATCAAAAGAGCCATATCACTCTTTTAGCTCTTTAGTTCATTTATATCATTAGTCTCTTTAGCTCATCAACAGAACTAGTATTGAATTGGCTCCTTCATTTCATTCAACTCGTTTACTCTCGTAGTACAATTCGACATGTAATGAGTCAAAGAGCCAATTGAGCCGTTGAACTAACAACTGAGCGACTGAACGAATGTGAGCCAGATTGAAATAAAAGAGCTAGTTAATTTATATCTCTCATTCAGGAGCTACCCAACTCTACTATATACTACTAGGCAATCATAAAATGACAATTCATATTCCTCCCCATCATTTTTAAAATCCAGCATCTTAACCAGTAAACCATAGGCCCAATCCTCATTTCTCCTGTAGCATTAAAAGCACATTCATCCACCCGGATAAAGGCATAGACTCGTTCACGATTGATAGAGTGGGGATTTGCGCGGATTTACTTGGGTAATAGAAATTTTTACGTATTTTTCGTGTTTGTATAGTGTGGAGTAGGCGTTCATATTTATTTATGAAGTTTATTTTGTAAAAAAAATGTTAGAGGAGTTGTTTCCAAAGCCGTAATATATTATTTAAAAAAATGTTGTTTGAGCTATTCCATTGCATTCTCAGTGATTATGGATTGTGAGACTGTAGCGCCAGTTTGAAAATTAACTTTTAAGATTTAATTTTGTACTTTTATTTATTACTAGGTGTCCCCCGCGGTTTTACCCGCGTTCCCGAGGGATGTCACATGTATATAACATAAAAACCTTTCTCTTCAATCACTTTATCTATTAAAAAAACCGCATCAAAGTCAGTTGCATAGTCTTAAAGATTTAAGCATACATAGGGATATAGGGACAGAGAAACCGACTTTGTTTTATACTATGTAGTAATTTAAGATTCATCTTTATAAAGTTAAAAATAGTAGAATTTTCGTATAGAAATCGTATTTAATGTAAGTGTGTCTAAGACTTTTAATAAATAAAGTAAAGATCCAACAATTTTTTTTTAATTATATGCCCAATTAAAACCGAGAATTCTCCTCTCTATCAAGCGGTAAGATCCTCACAAATGAGGGATTCTCTTTAAAACCCGAGTCATTACCGGGCGAGGGCCGGATCAACTTGTCCCGGGTATGGGTATTTATGACCCCAAGCGCCAACTGGGGTAACCCCGGGACATGCGGCTGCGGAGTGTTAGAATTTTACAATTTGTGAAGTAAGATTGCGTTTTTATTATGATTAGTCGTTGTTGAATAAGTAAATAAACTAAAGGTTTTGAGTAATAGTTTAGGAATATAGCTGACTCCCGCGGTTTCACCCGCGTTTATCGATGTTATATATAGCCTATAACTAACTAGGAAAAATTCCGCGTCGAATCGCAGTCCCATCCCGATATGTTAAAGTGATGGGGTTTATGGAACCTTATTTGCCAATGGGTATATAGAATTCTACTGAAAATTATCAACATTTGGGTATGTGAGATTTTAAGCTGATTGTAACTTTAAATAGGAAACAGTTAAATTAATAAAAAGTCGCCAATTGAGAAGACCGGCAAGAAACTCAGCAAGATTACATTTTTTTTTTGTAATTTTTTATATCAATTTTATTTATTCTGACTTTTTCGCTATTTTAATATCACAATGTTATACGTTTTTATAAAATAGAAGAAAATATAAGAAATAATAAGACTACAAAATAGAATATAACAATAATAGCTAAAACAAGCTAGAGTAGTAGAGCTCTTAGTGCAGAGTTCGTCCGGGGAAGTACTACCACCTTACCCATTTCCGCCGTGAAGCAGTAGTGCAATTGTATTACTGTGTTTCGGTTAGAAAGGTAAGGGGGCCGGTGAAATTACAGGCACATGAGACTTAACAACTTCACGTCTCAGGGTCGACAACGCATTGGCGATGCTCCTAGTGTTGCAAATGTCCATAGGCGGCGGTGACCGTCTGCTTGTTTGTCGGCCCAAGTGGCATAAAAAAAAAAAAAAAAAAAAATAATTGATGACTTACAACCTATACAAGCAAATTAGAGGTGCACTATGCAGAGAGCAGCTATTTCCACACATCAACATTTTAATATAATTTTTTAATTTAGGATCAGACATTTGGGTTACCAATAGCGGTATTTTCATTTTTAAAATCGAACACCAAGTAACTTTAACTAGACTTTAACTTTAGCTAGACAAAAGTATGGAACATTCCTTTCGTTATTTCCCATTTATAAGGTAAAAACTATAACAGTTAACGAATAACATGGATCTACACTTCCTGTGACAGTAATCCCTTCCCCTAGTTAAGGGTGCAGCCCTTATAGAGTACCCTTATTTGCTTTTAATCTCTATACGGTTCCAGTATTTTAAATTAACCTTTTTTTAAGTATCGATTCCAAGCCAGGTTTGATTGTGAAGAATATATGTGTCAAACTAGTTGTTCCTGCTTTCCCGGGGGATGTAACATTTTCCCGGGATAAAAAATATCTTATATGTTAATTTAAGTTATAAACTAGCTATATGCCAAGGTTTTTGTGACAGAGTTACTAACATAAATCCATCGGCACAAAAATTTCATTGCATTTATAATATTAGTAAGGTTTTTATATTAATGTAACTATGCTGAGGTTCTTGCCGGTTCTTCTAATTTCTGAAATAGTGGCTTTAGTAGCTTTAACCTTTAAAAGTGACCTTTGAGGGCCTAAACTGATTACTTACGTGACTTCTTAGGGACTATTTTCATTTGCTATTTTTTATTAATGAACTTGAAAATCTGTCGTTCCATTACAGTTTCCTCCACCCCTTCAACCCCAGTAAAGCCAAAGAAAAATAACCACAATCCAGTCGAGTCTAAGATCGTAAATAAAAAATAACAATCAGTGTCTATGGGCTATGAGGCAGGCCCCTTATCCAGTTAATACAAACTTCGTCGGCGAGCCACTTCACGGAGAGCTTACATCTCACGCGATTAGTAGTATTAGCATAGTAAACGACAGAGACAGAGCATAGAGGCGCAGACGAAACATCCTCGAGTTAGTGAAATTTTCCTTACAGAATCAAGCCCCGAAATAGAATAGGGTAGAATGTAGGAAATTCTATCATGGCGTGGCAGTTGAAATTTTCCACGACACTAGCCCTAACGTATTTTTACAAAACAAGAGTAATGCAACAACATCTCATCAAATATCTACCCTCAGTAACACGATATGGTGCACATAATTTCCTGGCGGATGTCACTCCCTCTGGCGGATGTGGCGGATGTGGCAGATAGCACGCCCACGGGTTAGCTTATCAATATGACACATCTATTTTGTATTTATCTATGACGTTATGAGGCGTCGAACGAGATTATACGTAAATGGTTTTTTCTGAAGGCTTTATTAAGTTTTGATAAAGGTTATAATAAAAAGAAGAAAAGTGTGTGTCCATTTAGAAAATTGGAATATTTTTGAATTTTATTTAGAAGTATAATAACTTCTTTGGTAAATATAAAAAAAATATATTAATTTATTTTGAGGCTAAAATCCCCACTAATATTATAAATGTGAATGTAAGTTACACATGTTACACTTTCACGCGAAAACTACTTAACCGATCATTATGAAACATTGTACTATATAAAGTATTAGATGTAACATAGGATATTGTGCCGGGATAATGTTACATCCCTCGGGAATGCCCTCCATCACCGTTGCAAGCTACACTATCCTCGGGTGACAAAGGCTATATAATATTTTAAAAAATATTAGGGATCCTTACGAAAACTCCAATAATGTAACATTGGTGTTAAAGTCCAGTAACCCAAGATGTAAAAAAATCCTTACATCGCGTGCGCTGCGAAAACTATTGATGATAGAATGAAAATAATCTAACATCGCTCGGGAACGCAAGTGAAACCGCGGGGAACAGCTAGTTATTTCATAATGCCATAGAGTACCTTCATGACTTAACATGGATTTGTAACCCTCCTTTGATTGCATAACCCCATTTCCTCTGTTAATAGCCGATGCTGTAATAACAGCTTTGTTCAAAGTCACCACCATGACTTATTGTTTGCAAGTCATTAATTAAGTCACTGCTTTAAAATCTGCTCGTGTTGGCATGTGACGTCACTAATGATCATTTATTAATTAATGGAGCTCTTGTAAAGTTGGTTCCTACGCCTGTAGCAGTGCATTTGTATTACTGTGTTTCGGTAGTGCTATTGTTATTCCTCCACGGAAACCTCATGGAGGCCTCGGAGAAACTCAATTTGGCATTCTGAAATGCGCTATATGTGACATTAGCGCAACACTGTCGTAAGCGGGCGTGAATATATACTGCCCCCTTATTCAGCTAATACAAACTACGTCGACGAGCCGCTTCACGGAGGCCTCGGAGAGCTCTCACGTGATTAGTAGTATTAGCGTAGTTAGCGAAAGAGACAGAGCACGGAGGCCGCGACGAAACATCCTCAAGTTAGTGTCATTTTCCTTACAGAATCGAGCCCCTGAATCGTATGAATTTGGTATTCACAAAACAAAATCCATCCTCGAGCCCGCCCCGTCCTTAAACTCGACTTCAATTTGATGTGTCAAACGGAAAGTTACTAAGGAGAATGGATAAAGCCAAGGCCCATATTAGTACGCACGATAGATTGTGGAGGAAAAAAAGTTGGAAAGGTTAAGTCGGTGACTAGTTGAAAATTTGGAACAACTAACATTTCCCTTTGATTTGTATTAATATTATGAAAAATCTTTTTTGAGTAGCTATTGCAGAATTCGTCCGCAGAAATATTAATACGCGTATTCCGCCGTGAAGCAGTTGTGGACTTGTTTTACTGTGTTTCATTTAGACAGGTAAGAACACAGTCAAACCCAACTGCAACAATTATGAAATGAAATTAAATGCAATATTTATTCAAATAGGCCTCCACAGGCAGACTCTAACACCGGTTCGTAAGGTTGCTTTTACTGAGAAAAGCCGGCAATAAACTCAGCAATTACTCTTTTCAAAATAAGATTTTGTACATAAAGATGTGTCCTGCTGGAGCGAGCGCTACACCCAAGCATTGTTACTTTTTGAGATTCATTTGAGTAAGTAGTTGTGTTATACGCGGTCTCTCAAAAGACTCGAAATTCAAAATCTAGACTCTATGACATAAACATTAATGAAACTCTCAAGTTAAGAAGTTGCACTTTCATTGCACTTGCGTTGCACCGTGTTCTGGGCTTAAGGGGGCCGGTGAAATTACAGGCACATGAGATGACAACTTCACGTCACAGGGTCGACAACGCAACGATGCCCCTGGTGTTACAAATGTCCATAGGCAGCGGTGAACACTTACCATCAGGTAGACTGACTGTCTGTTAGTCAGCATACTAGACTAATAAAAAATATTGATCCATTCACGTTTGACCCGACATTTCCCGGGACAAAAAGTTTCCAATGTTGTTCCAGCTCTCTTTATCAGCTAATACAAACTCCGTCGGCCCAACGAAGTATCAGAAATCGAATCTCTCACGCCATTGTGTAGTTAGCGAGAGAGAGCACGCGACGAAACATCGACGTGGTTTCTCTTACCTTACAGAATCACACCCTAGAATATATTCTATCCGTGAGCGTTGAAATCCGGTCAGCCGTTGCGAGATTGAGTTGAGACATCCACCAAGTCTTTGTTTCATTAGTGCCCTGAGATATAGGCGATATTCGCTACTACTGTAGCTAAAGAAAAATACCGCGCGTTTGCCAGGTATTTGAACGATGTTCAGCGGCTTGAGCGTTACTAGAATACTGCGCCTTACTGCTCAGGGAATACAGCATCATTTCGCTTGATTTGCGAAATGGAAATACGTACCTCTAGTATCCAGTTAGTTTCGAGCTGTAGCATTACCGAACACCTCGGTTTTCGCATCCCACGGCGGTAGGGTATCTTGCTTATATGATGCCTTTACAGATGTTTGGGAATTAAAAAAAAAGTGACTTACAGTCATAGTAGAGATTTCCAACTGCAGAAGTCAGCTTGGGTGTACTCTGGCCTGAGAGAGACGCCATCCTTTCCCCCTGTACATATAGACAAAAGAAAATTAGTTATATTCATAATTAGCCTAATACAAGAAAGTATCGTTTTTGTTACCCGACTGCAATTATGGGTTATGTTATTTAGAAGCTAATTGACCTTTGAAGATACTATTGAATAATAAATCCTGGATCTTAAGTACCTAATATTTAATGTGCTTCTCTGTGGCATATATTTATTAAAAGGTTAAAAGAAATCTAGTTCTTTCTCAAATACTCCTTAATTCTTATTATAACCTGTACAAGATCTACGCTTAAAAAAAAACAATATATGTGAAGCTAATGTCAGAGTTAGGCAAGGCCACAGTGATCCGAGAAAAAAAAAGACAATTAACTTTTTGAGGAAAGTTAACTATTAGTAGGAATTAAGTAGAAATAAGCAAATAATAGTGAAATATATCCAACGACACCATTCTACCAAAATCTCTGCAAGAGTAGCTAATAATTCAACAAAGAAACATGCACTTCAAAATAAAAATCCATGGCCGCTATCGACAAATGGAATTAATAATGAACGAACCAACTGGATATGCTCAGCAATTTGCTTGCAGTACGAAAAAAAGCCGTCCAAAGTTAGCTTGGACATTTTTCGCTAACTTCTATTTTATTATTCTGTAAAAAGAAAAATAAATATTAATTTTACCGAGAAAACTTCATTTTAAAAATCGAATTAAAAGAACGGCTACATAGAGTCTTTATTTGAATACCTCTTTGTTCATTTTCACCAAAGAGTTTCAATATGCAAGTGCTTAGAAAAATCAAATGCTAAAATTTCATAAGTAAATTTTATAGAGAATTAATGAGAAGTGGAAATCAAATAAAACATCTAATAAAACTAAAACTACAAGTATCTAAAACAAAAAAGAAATATATACTTACAAGCCTTATTGAGAACCGCTTACTTTAAACTGTTAATACTAATTTAAATCAATTTTTTTAACACTACTTGTAAGATATATTTTTCGTTGAAAGACAAATTACTATGTGTCTCAAGGGATCGCAAATGAATTTATATATGTAAGCAGAATGCTCGCGTAACTTCGACTTTTGATATATGTTTTTCATATATGAAAAGAAATTTATATTTGCTTGATAATATTTCAGCTCGAAGCTTTGGTCTCCAACCGGGCTGGAGGAACACTGAGGTAGCCATCCCCTGGAAATATTGGATAGGTTCCAGAGCAAGCGGCCGCGCATGCGTAGTCAAAAGGTCGGGAAAGGTAAGGGGGGTGGAATTGGGTCGACGGGATGGTCAATACGTGGGAAGCAGGTCAGCCCCCCCTTTTCGGGGGTCTGCTTGTTCATTCCTAATCGATTTTGGTATTGCAAATGGGTCTTTTGCATTCAAAATCATGTAACGCTGACTATCATAGTCGCATTTAAGATTAAAATAGTATAAAATGAAATAAAAATAGGGTGTGGCATAAGCACTCGATGGGTATAAAATGTTAAACTCGCGTCAGGACACCTGACCTGATCGAAAATTCGTAAGACGGTAAAAATGCACAACGTTAATGTTCAAGTTTTCACTTCTCCTGGCACTCCCGGAGTCAATTTTTTTCCATAAACTCAATGTGGGTTGTGCCAGAAAATGTGTATATTAGTAATGTTTAATAATTTACCTGGAAATTCTACCCAACTGGCTAAATAAAAAAAATATGGACATTGTCTGACGAAAATAAATAATAAAATAAATATGTACCAATTTTTAATAAGAGCTAGTAAAGAAAACTTAATGTTTTCCTTAGTTATTTATGGACATGTGGTAGAATAAATGAAAACCTTAATTTTTTATTTAATATAGGCAAAGATACCAAAAATATGCCATGGAATCTGGTGGGAAACTTGAAAGTGATTTTATTAGATACTAGCGGACCCAAACGTTGTTTTGCCCCGCGGTTTTACCCGCGTTCCCGTGGGATGTCACATGTATCATACATAACCTTCCTCTTCAATCACTCTATCTATTAAAAAAACCGCATCAAAATCCGTTGCATAGTTTTAAAGATTTAAGCATACATAGGGATATAGGGACAGAGAAAACGACTTTGTTTTATACTATGTAGTTATTGTAGTGAAACTTTGAGTGAGGGGTTTGAAATTTTGAACTGCAACCTTTTTGTGTGACGAAAAATGATACACACACAGTAGCACAGATGTACGAGTATATATTTTAATTTTAGGTAAATAAATGAATGATAAACTCAATGTATGCTATTCAAAAGTGATTGATGAATAATTAAAATGTTTCCCTGTAACACAAAAGTATCACATCTATCGGCTGTTAAAGACACTCTTCTACACACCTTGTTTTATATTAATTACTTGACGGGCCAGTTGGCATGGTAGTTAGAGACCCTGACTGCCAAACCGAAGGTCGCGGGTTCGATTCCCACCCAGGACAAACATATGTGTGCTGTTTGTTCTGTGTCTGGGTGTAAATATCTATATAAGTATGTATTTAAAAAGTAGTAAATGTAGTATATCAGTTATCTGGTAGCCATACTACAAGTTGTGCACTCTGCTTAATTTGAGATCAAGAACCATGTGTGAAGATTGCCTTGGGATATTTATTTATTTATTCTACAGAACCCACATCATCACAAAAAAAAATCCGCTTTAGCTTTACTATAACTGCAAAAGGCATACATTGTGGAGTAAAGGTCAGAGTTTAAGCAAATGTCGCCTCTATTGTTTCACGCCTACGCTTGTAAAAGGTTAACCTTTCACCTTTTGGTTACTGTAGAGGCGTTTTCATTGAGTACTTGCAAACGTACCTTTTAGGCAATAATAACTTGAACGTGGGGAAGTTTGTTGGGCTTTCGGTGATGGAAAATATTGTGAGGAAACACCGTACACCAAGGTAGGCATTATTCCCTGGCTGACCTATTCTCTAGTGGAGAATCTACCAAACATCTTTCAGAGTAAGCTGGGAGCTACCCTTAAGAATATAAAGAGAATATTAATAAGATTAAACGAAGGTAACCTTTTTAATTTTAATAATAAGTATCCCAGGACATTCTTCACACATGGTTACCTGATCCCAAATTAAACAGAGTGTACTGCTGGTGTCATAGCTACCAAGTATCTGATATACTACTTTTTAAATGCATACTTATATAGATATTTACACATAGACACGGAACAAACAGACATGTTCACGCACACAGATGTTTGTCCTGGGTGGGAATTGAACCCACGGCCTGTGGCTTGGCATTCAGTGTCTCTTACCCCCAAGTCAACCGGCCCGTCTTTTAAGTAAATTCTTATGTCAGTTGCAGCAAAATGGTGGCACAGTAATAATTGGGCTGTCAGTTAATTGAGTCTGTTATAATGAATTTTAATCACTCTAAAAGTTTTGACAGATAAAGTTTTTAGATTTTATTTTAATAGATTTTACAGTTTACAAATACATTTATTCTGAAATATGGCAATGAAAAGTTAAATGATTTTTTGATTATTTGAGAAATACTTAAACAAAAGAACTCTATAGTTTTGTTTTATTGTTTCTTTTTTTAATAAAACAACAACAAAAAACACATTACTTTCAGAACAAAACATATAGAGAAGGTATTTAACGTTACATACATTCGAAGAGAAAAGAGTGAATAGGCTACGGGAAAGCGAGCTCCATCTTCGACCTCATCTTCACTTACCATCAGGTGTGATTGAGGTCAAACGTAATCCCGTCATAAAAAAAATTGGAATTTGCTTATTTTTCGGTAATTTATAATATTGAACTAATAAAATGTGCCTTCTTCTTGCCTCTTTCCTAACTTACCATTAACTACAATACGGCGCTTAAATCACATTTTTATCAAACTTAAACAACGACAATTCCACCCTTCAACCTAAGTGAATATTTACGATTACTACAAAACTCGACAAAACTCTTCAGATTTCATCCCTAATGTCCTTTAAATCTGTCCCAACAAGGGGACACTTCCGCCCATGCTTCCACCCCCACCCCCACTTCCCACGCGGCGTGGAGTGGGGCGTATGACGTCAGAGACACGCCCTGGCAAGGGAGCCGAGGTTATATGGAGGTTTACTGTGATATATATTTTTGAATAGCATCATTAATGTAATAAAGGTTATTATTCTTATTTAATGAGCCAGTTTGCTTGGTGGTTAAAGACCCTGCTACCATGCAACAGGTCGTGGGTTCGAATCCCTGGACAATCATTTGGGCGGATGAATATGTCTGTTTGCTCTGTGTCTGGATGTAGTTGCAACTAATATTATAAATGCGGATATATGTATAGATAAATCCCAAGACATTCTTCACACATGGTTACCTGATCCCAAGTTAAGCAGAGTGTACTGCTTGTAGTATGGCTACCAGGTAACTGATATACTACATATACTACTTTTTAAATACATACTTTTATAGATATTTACACCCAGACACAGAACAAACAGACATGTTCATGCACACAAATGTTTTTTCCGGGGTGGGAACCGAACCCGCGACCTTCGGTTTGGCAGTCAGGGTTTCTAACCACCAAGCCAACTGGGCAAATCAATAGATGTATGGGTGTAAGGATGTCCGGTTGTTTGTAAATTGGTACTTAGATAGAGAATAGTGTTACTTTTTCATGCAACTACTCAATTTTTTCTTTCATAAGAATCTTCTCCTGACAATAACAAAGACAACATAAAAATAATTAGCGAAATCGGTCCAGCCGTACATGCGTGATGCCGTTACCAAGGCTAATAGAGATTAATTTATAAATATATAGATTACTACCTGTCCCCGCGGTTTTACCCGCGTTCCCATGAGATGTCACATGTATTATACATAAAAACCTTCCTCTTCAATCACTCTATCTATTAATAACCGCATCAAAATCCGTTGCGTAGTTTTAAAGATGAAGCATACATAAGGATATAGGGACAGAGAAAGCGACTTTGTTTTATACTATGTAGTGATTACAATTGACTAAGAATTGAAGGGCTACGAATTTTGTTATTTCAATAAATAAACAAAATATATTTTCTCATTGCGAAACCCTATCCGAATTGAATTCTGAAGGTGACCCATTGTCAGATAACGTTTATCTGTTCAAAACCATTCCGCTTTCAAAGCTTCATAGACTAGATAAAAATGTATTAAGTGCACACAGAGTAGTGTGTGTTCAGGTTAAACATAATTATGTACCTTCATAAATAGTATAACTAATAATTGACCAATTTGCTGTCAAATTGTGAAGTCTAGGATTTATGGAATCTCAAAGGTTTGCTGGTCTAAACTATTCTGGTAGAAAACTCAATTTTGAGTTAAGCTCGCCTTTTTACATGGCATTTCTTATGTAAGTTTTAAATGGTGTACAATAAAGTATAATAACAATAATCTTTTAAGGAAAGCGGCCTAAGGTTCATGAGTTAGGGTGTGGTAATGTGTCTTATGAGGATTGGTGTCAAATTTTGTTAATCGTCTGTCCTTGGGCTCGATTCTGTAAGAAAAATGACACAAATTCGAGAAGGTTATGTCGCGGCCTCTATGCTTTGTCTTTTTCTCTAACTACGCTAATAATCACGTGAGAGATAAGCTCCGAGGCCTCCGTGTAGCGGCTCGCTGACGAAGTTTGTATTAGCTGAATAAGGGGCTGTATTATAATCGATAAATGTCTTTCTTTCTATGAAGCTTAAATTATTACTTTCTTGTCTTACTGAACGTGAAGTAAGATTTTTTTGCCACTTACCGGTTTCAACTATAGCTATTAATCAACCTGGGGACTCTATAAGTATTATGTACAAACAAAACCATCAAAATCGGCCAAGCCATTTTAAAGGAGATTTTGGAATCAAAGATATAAATTCTAGAACTTCTAGTTCTTTCTCACTTGTATTTTTGCAGGGTCAACGGTCGGTAAGCGCGAACATGCCCCTGGTGTTTTGGTGCCCGTTTACCATCAGTGGACCGTCAGCTTGTTTGTCACCTTATAACAAATAAACCTAGATAACTACCATTATTAACCACATCATTAATAACCACGTCTAAATTGTCATTGACTAGAGACTCCTTATTCAGCTACAAGCTTCGACAGGTCGCGACGCTCCGAGGCCTCCGAGATCTTACCTCTGACGTGACTGCGTAGTTAGCAAAGGAGACAGAGCATAGAGAACGCGATGAAGCATCCGAAAGCTAGTGTCATTTTCTTTACTGAATCGAAGCCCAGACGATACACTGACACACCGTTACAAAACCCATATCTACAAAACTCAATGATAAAAATCATGTCTTTTATATTTCATTGTAGCCTCTATAAAATATTACTCTGTTCACAATAAAATGAAACGCTTTCAAAGCGTAAAAGCTCTCACAGAGTGGCTGAAATACCGACAAACATGTCGGGCTCTACGGATACCAATTATAACGTGAGTTCTATATATTATTTAATTAATACTGCTGACTGGACATAATTTTTCTGAAACTTTTTAATTTTCCGGGCATGTTTTAAAAAAAAATCTCTGTAAACCTTTTTTGGACATAGGAAATGTTGTCAATTATATCCTATCTTACTAGGTAATATTATAAACGCAAAGTTTGTGAAGATGGAAGCATGGTAGATATCCCACACAAGACACAAGGAGAAGGACTAACATCCATATTCTAAGACGCTTCCTCATACGTCACTCGACTCCAACTCGACTGAGGATACCTTAAACATTTTCTCGAGGAATCCTCAAAATTGGTATTCTAAGTTATAACTTGAGCAAAACTCGAGCAATCCCGACTGATGTCGAATCGAAGTGTAGTCAAGGTAACATGTCATTAGTTACGTCATTCTATTATAGATAAAATATTAATGAAATAAAATAATGAGTTTCAGTAACTATTTACAAGCAATAAGCTTCCTTAAGGTTGGTCCCGACGTACCTTGAAGCTGGCAGTTGTTTCCTCACCTCGAGTGAGAGATGTCAAGTTGAGTGGAGGAGATTTTTGTAATTAGAATACTAACATATTTGAGTGAGGTTGAGTGGAGTCGAGGAATAGAGAAACGTCTTAGAATATGGGTGTTAGTTAATTAAGTTTATAACATGACGAAGAGAAGAGAGAATGAGTTTTCATAAATGACTGATCCAATACGGAGTACAACAGACATGTTCATGCACACAAATGTTTGTCCTGGGTGGGAATCAAACCTGCGACCTGTGACTTGGCAGTCAGATCGATAACCACCAAGCCAGCTGGCCTGTCAATTTTCTATTTACAACTTAACAAAAATTGGTTCATTAATACAGGATTTAGTTTTGTAAATAAATTATACAGGCTGTTACAAAACTGCCCGTAAAGTCGAAAGGAGGTTAAATGGGGCCGTACAACGAGTCCATTCACAATATTTAAGAACCGTAGTAACGCTGTATAAAATACCCCAAAAAAATAGAAAAACTGATTTTTATGAATCAAAAATAGAAAAACTAGTAAAGTAGGCAAATATTAGGTAAAATAGGTACGTAGGCCTTTCTGTTTAATAATCTCGTTCCCTGACATGACAGCTTACTAGGATTGTTGGCTTTGATAATTAATTATATTTTTACGGGGTATTTTGTAACAAAAAAAGTGAAAACTGGGTCATTTGTGGTGCCGTTTTGCATAGATACATTCAAATTATCTCTTAAAAATTCAATTACCTCCGAACAAGTTTTCTGTAAGTAATTAGAATTATCTATTTAGTGTAGAATAATTATGAATAATGACTTCATTTTTGACGTTTGGAAATCCAATGATTAATTAATTCATACAATTTTAATTAAAAAAATGCACGTCTAGATTTGATTTAATTTTCTAATTGTGAGATTTTTAATTATTTAATATGAATTATTTCATTATTTTTAAAATTAAATAATGTCTACTATATGAACAGTCATATTCATTAATACTTTCGAATTTTAAATTGATTTATATACATTTACTAATAGTTACAATAAAAAAATGAGTTTACGAAAAAGATTTTTTTTTTGCAAATTACCTTGTCATCCTGAGACGTAAAATTGTTAAGTCTCATGTGCCAGTAATTTCACTGCCCCTCGTATCTTTCTATCCGAAATACAGTTATACAAGTGCTACTGCTTCACGGCAGAAACGGGTAAGGTAGTTCTTCCCCTGACAAACTCTGCACTACGAGGTCTACTAGTTAAAAAAAAATAAAAAATGCCAACATCACACTCACGTGCTGAATCTTTTAAAAGAAAAATATAATCACTCTCACTTTCGTTATAAATTCACTTGAATAAAATAAGGCCTTTTAATTTATCACTCTTTTTAAATATATTTTTTTAAAGTGATTACTGAATTTTGTTAAACATCATGCGCGAGACGTTCGATTGTAACAGAAAAGTGTGACAATTGTTATAAAATTTCTTCCATACATCGATAAAGAAGTATCACATAAACTGAATAATATAGTATAGCTGTCCCACGCGGATTTACCCGCGTTTCCGAGGCTACCACATTTTCCCAGGATAAAAAGTCTATATGTTATTCCAGAATATGCCCTATCTATGTGCCAAGTTTCATCCTAATCTGTCCGGTAGAGTAATTTATTTATTTATTTATTGAATAAAGGCTTACCAACTAAATACATACAGACCATTACATTATACATTACATTAAAAGAAGTAATTTATATGTACTCGACTTAAAGGCATGGTAACAGCAGTTATTCTAAATTATATTTTTACAAAAAGAAATAAAAATTAAATAAATAATTAAAACACAAAAAAGAGAGTGTATTATGTTACTGTATGGGCTATTGGGCATTTAAGAATTTGAGGCATTTTTGTAATGTTTCAAGTATAATAATATAAATAATAAAATAAACATTCGCATTTATAATATTTAATTTGTAATATATTAGGAGGATTAAGTTTTTTTATTCTTTATTATTAAACTTAACCTGAATATAAAATAACTATTTTTTTTTATATATATATATCAGTCGGGTTTGCGATTGGCCTCACCTGATGGAAAGTGAAGATGAGGCCGAAGATGGAACTCGCTTTCCCGTTAGTAGCCTATTCACTCTTTTTTTAAACTGTTAAATAAAAATAAAAAATACACCTATTAGACACATTTATTGAAATAAAAACATCACTATTTTATAAGCTTTAGGTTCTTGTAGTCTACGTAAAAAGAAATTGAAGTCGATTTTAACCAACTTCTAATTGTCCTATCGATTTGAAACTTTGCAATCATGTGGGATATGGATGACCATACAATAATTTGATGCTACCGAGCTGATCTGTTGATGGAGGAGGTGGATAGAGGAACTCTTCAGTGGGTACTACATAACCCTCGAGTTTGGGCTCATTTGTTTTATTTTGGCTAGTCCTTGCGCTCGATTCTGTAAGGAAAATGACACTAACTCGAGGATGTTTCATCGCGGCCTCCGTTCTCTGTCTCTTTCGCTAACTACGCTAATACTACTGATCACGTGAGAGGTAAGCTCTCCGAGGCCTCCTTGAAACGCCGACGAAGTTTGTATTAGCTGAATAAGGGGGCTGTATATTACATTTGGTAACAAGGGGCTATAGCTTGTATTTTTTTTTAATTATTCTATAATCGATACCATCGGCAGGACAATTGGCTTCGCCACGCCGCAGGTTGTGGGTTCGATTCCCACCCAGGACAAAACATTTGTGTGCATGAACATGTCTGTTTGTTCTGTCCGTGTAATATCTAATTAAGTATGTATTTAGAAGAAAAAATTGTTTTGATGTAGTATCAATTGTCTGGTTTCCATAGTACAAGGTCTGCTTAGTTTCAGATGGCCGTGTGGAAAGAATGTCCCGGAATATTTATTTATTTTATTTATATTCTAAAGTGCAATATTCATAATCATACCATTTGGCAACTTGACTATGTATTTCCAAGTTAGCATGGTGCCAAGATATTATAACTAGTTACCGCCCACGGTATGGACCGCGTTTCCCCAATATAAAATATGTCCCCTGCAGTTCCATCCGCATTCCCGAGGGATGTAAAATTTTCCCGGGATAAAAAGTAGCCTATATGTTATTTTAATATATGCTCTCACTATGTACCAAGTTTCATACAAATCCGTTAGGTAGTTTTTGCGTGAAAGAGTAACAAACATCCATACATACAAACTTTCGCGTTTATGATATTAATAGGATTTTCTTAGAATATAGTTCAGTGTCTTATGTGTTAATGTAGTGCATATTGTACTTGATTGACTCATCAATATTCAACGACAAAAAAAATACCCGCATTTTTTGTGAAATATTAAATAGAAATTTGTCTATGGAATTTCCCTTTTTAAAGTTACGCAAGCTATTTTAAAAATCTAGCTGGGTAGACGCGCGTTCCTTAGGGACGTTCCATTTTTTTGCAACCGAAGTATCTCCTTTTTTAATTCAGCTAATACAAACTTCGTCGACGGGCCGCTGCACGGAGGCCTCGGAGAGCTTACCTCTCACGTCATTAGTAGTGTTAGCGACAGAGACAGCGCATAGAGGCCGCGACGAAACATCCTCGAGCTAGTGTCATTTTTCTTACAGAATCGAGCCCCAGGTCATAAACAATATCTATATGTGCCAAGTTAGCATAGTTTTTTCGCGAACGTAACAAAACATTCATCAAACCGTTTTCAAAAATTTCGCATTTTGAGCAAAAACAATTGTGCAAAGATCACATGCCATTCAATCGACTTTGGGTTAATTTTACTTTAGGATTTTTTTTTAAAGGAAAACTTCTTTAGCGGCGTTGAGCACTTTCCTTGGGATGGGTATAAAATGTTAAACTCGCGTAACACGTGACCTGATCGAAAATTCGTAAGACGCTAAAGATGCACAACGTTAATGTTCAAGTTTTCACTTCTGCCGGCACTCCCGGAGTGCAACCCGTTGTTTTTTTTTAATCAATATATTAATACTTATGCCTATTCCACTAATATTATGAATGAGAACGCTGGATGTAGGGATGTTTGTTACTCAGTCACGCAAAAACTACTAAACATATTTTGCTGAAACTTGACACATCGATAGTTTATAACCTGAACAAAACATGGGATACTTTTATCGTGGGAAAATACAAATTCCCTCGGGAACGCGGGTGAAACCGCAAGAGACAGCTAGTACTCCAATATATTCACGAAGCATATCTGAACTACTACCAGCCACGAACAGAATAACTAATACGTATATAACCTCTTTACATAACCCTGGTACATGGAGTTGGCGATCAATACCGGATGCGCTGTCCCGCTCGCACGTCGCTCTCCCTCTAATGAACCTTTAGGGGTGTGGTGCAAATTGAAATGGCGCGCAGCCTTCCTCAGCCTTTGTTTCAATTTTGGGTAGGCCATTATGCTTCCGAAAATAGCTTCCATTTTGTTTGAGTAGCCAGTTGAAAGATTCAGAGAAGAATCTATTATGTAATTTGAAAAGCAAATTAAAAAGACAGGGTGCGTCGTAAAGACACGATAGAAGTGAAACTTTTGGATTACATGGAAACATTTGAATGAATCATTGATTTGCGTAAAACCGCGGGGAAAGCTACTAACTTATATTAAAGACGATTATATCAGTTGATTGCACAAAAGTTTGACGATATAAATACATTCTAGTCCAATAAATTTTCTGATAACCCCGTACGTCCAAAGTTATAGAAACCTGCGTAAAGTTTTTCAATTTATTATTTCAGTGGCGGAGTTGACGTAAAGCTCCACTGAAAGTTTATGAGTGACGCTCTTTTCTCGCGATTTACTGTTTTAAGTAATTTTCTCTTTTTTTTTTTTTGGTTATTTTGTATAGTATAGTTTCGATTAGGGAATTATTTTTGATCTTTCAATTCAGAAATGATAGGTTCTTATTTTTTGTAAAATTTCGAATAAATCCTAAATCACTACATACCTACTACTTCTTAAATGCGAGGGGTGAAAGGCTATTAGCCAATATTAAGTTACGCAATGTTTTCCATGGAACCTACAGCTGGTATCGTATAGTTTGGTATGTATGTATGAAACGGAATTTTTGAACGTGATTTGCACCCCCTTCAAAACGTGCTATAAGTGCGCAATATAACAATGACAATGCAATAACTTTAGTACAAAATAGTTTGTCCCATTACATTTACCGGGATCTTCAGGATTTGCGATTTGTAAACTGAAAAAAAGTCGTTTTAACGATTACGCGAACTAAAAACCTAGAGATAAAGTAAAACACTAAAAGACACACATTAATACAAAATCAAACTAAAAAGGAGAAAATAAATTTAAATTAAGAAAAATGTGATTAACAAAAATTTTTATTGTATTGTATGAAAGAAATTATTTCCAAAATTGTCTCTTTTACCAATATCTGTCAATAAAATATTTATCACAATTGACATTGAGGACCATAATCACATTACGACAGGCCAGTTGGCTTGGTGGTTAACGCTCTGACTGCCAAACCTAAGGTCGCGGGTTCGATTCCCACCCAGGACAAACATTTGTGTGCATGAACATGTCTGTTTGTTCTGTGTCTGGGTGTAAATATCTATATATGTATGTATTTAGAAAAAAAAGTAGTATATGTAGTATATCAGTTATCTGGTTTCCATAGTACAAGCTCTGCTTAGTTTGGGATCAGATGGCCGTGTGTAAAAGAATGTCCCGGGATATTTATTTATTCTTATTATATTTAAAATTGTACCATAATATTAAGGACGGATAGAAAAATCCCATTAATTTATAAGCAGAAGCATGGTAACAGAAAGGCCTACGTACCTATTTTACCTAATAATTGTCTACTTTAATAGTTTTTCTATTTTTCATTCATAAAATCAGTATTTTTAGGGTATGTTATACAGCGTTACTACGGTTCTTAAATATTGTGAATGGACTCGTTATAAGGCCCCATTTAACCTCCTTTCGGCATTACAGGTAGTTTTGTAACAACCTGTGTATAATTTTAATTATTTATAATTTAATACATCTGTGGTATTTGTAACTGTCAAATATAACGCCTGTATCTCAACGTACTCAAAGCAGTAGTAGGTACAGTAATAAAGGATGTATTTCTCACAGACTAAGTTGGTAACAAAGTTTAACAATAGTCGACATCTACGGGATGCGAATGCCTGAGGGTTAAAGGCAAACTTCATTACAATATAGCTAGTATTAGTATTAATTCCCCCCCTTGTTATAGCATTACAGACTATGTGTAGGTACTAACTTGACTGAATACTGTAAGGAAAGTCTATGCTAGCGCACTGGCCGTTATTACTGTTGCTGGCTGACGATAATTTGAATTAATAAGTTAATATTCGTTTTTTGAAAAAAGAAATATATCTATAATGACAGTACGCGGGCACGGACAAAGATGAATATAAAAATTTGATAGACTGAAAATATTAAAATAAATAATTAATATTTGATTAGTTTTTTTTTGTAATTACGTCCCCGTTCACTACAATACCGTATACTTGCTTCTGTCGCGCAGTTTTAGGTCCTCGTGTTCTCGTGGAATCTATAGTTCTCCTGTTATAAGTTGTAATTAAATGAAAATATTTTTTATTCAAATAGGCCTTTACATGCACTTATGAATAGCCTGACTCTAATACCGGTTCGGAAGGTTGCTTTTTACTGAGAAGAGCCGGCAATAAACTCAGCAATTACTCTTTTTTAAAACGAACTGAGTTTTATTACTAATAACTTTATTAATTTTGGGGTTATGTATCTCAAAACGGAGGAAAGTGGGTAAAAGAGTTTGTAGGATCACTCCGTCTGTCTGTCTATCTGTCACGTAGTGGAATCAAATTGATATTAATGTCAAATAAGGTATCTAATCTCTTGGTGCTGTGAAACAATCAAACTTCTAAGTCAACACAATCAAAAGATACGGCCGCTTATGCCCCTTATTTTGAAACTCGCGAGGGAATAAAGGCCTATGCGGTACTTCCCGTTGTTCTAGGATCATGAAATTTGGCAAGCAGTAAGGTCTTACACCACAAGTAAAAGAATAATCCGAAAATTTCCTTTACATTCAATCAATACTTTTTTTTCTAATTCTTAGAAACAAAACACGTGCATGCAGTATAGTCAAAGCCCGCTTTCTCAAATCTCTTGATTTAGTTTGTTACTTATGTGTAATAAACAAAATGTTCATTGTTTCATTTAAAATATGAATATATTTTTCCAATAATTACCTACCGATTTGTTTGTGCCTACACAATACACATTAAATAATACCACTTTGTAAAAAAATCGGACTTCTCAGAAACATCATCGGTTGTTACGACTATCGGTTTTTACAACTGAATATAAGCAGCCCCTTCGATGTCGTTATTACTGTATAATATTATAACTGGAGAAAACACTCGGTGTGCGTTTCATATTTCATTTTAATTACTCAAAATGTAGCTCAATATTTTTGTTTAACGTTACTATATGAACTTTGATAGAGCAAAGTAATAAAAAAAGAAATGCGTAATTTTCATAGGAAAATATGTAGAATATTCTAATTAAAAATTGGTCAAGCGCATAAAATACCAACTAGAAAGCATCGCAATAAATGTTCACAGAACAATTGATTAAATACCCCAACAAATATTTTACAGATGGTGAAAATTCTTTCCACCCTTATACTGGGCGTGGCTGCGATGGGGGTAGCGCCGGTTGCGGCCAACCAATCAACGAGCGCCTTCCCAAACGAACAGCAAATGGGAATGATCGAGAAAATCGTAGACCAGAGACAAATAGACACTCCGGAGGTTGTTTTACAATTGAAATACGACCAGGGGGGACTGAATAGAATATATTTGGCGCAGTTTCGGAAAGGGATGACGCAGTGGGTTCCCTCAGTGCCGGCCCGAGTGAATCTGTGTGCGGACTTGTGCCACGCAGGTTTTTAATTTTGTTTTTTCATTTCTTTTTTTTTCGCTGCGATGTTGGTTTTGTAATTGTGAGGTTTAAGTGTTAAGTGTAAATAGTTTTTTTTTCCTTTTGTGTGTGTTTGGAGCAATTTAATATGGCAGTTTTTTTTAGAGGTGAGTCTTAAAAATGAGTATTTTAGTGTTTTGTTTAATGTAAAAAATATACTCATGTTAAAAATTCCGTTTTTAAATATTTTTATTATTTACTATATTAAGAAAGTATGCAGGGGGAGGCTTTATTTTATAATATTCATGTAAGATATTTTAACTCAACAAAAAAGACGTGTTCAACGTTTTCATAATAATATTTTGAACCTAAAAACTAAAATGAAAAATAAACTGCACGGCAATATGAATATTTTTCTATGATATAAATGATTATTATCTGCATAAACTAATGCTCTAGCAATTGCAATTTGCTAATTCGTTCGCACAGTGCTTTAAATGTTTTATTTAAATTCGTAAAAATATGTATACTAGCTGTCCCCCGCGGTTTCACCCGCGTTCCGGGATGTAATATTTTCCCGGCACAAAAGTATCCCATGTTACTTCTAAAACCTCCTAGAATATGTGTACAAAGTTTCATGATGATCGGTTAAGTAGTTTTCGCGGGAAAGCGTAACAAACAAACTTATATTCACATTTATAATATTAGTAGGGTTTGCTGTATATCGGCAGATAATATTATTATTGTTTGTTTAAATGGATGTATTTATTAGTTCCTTTGATATTCTTTCACGCAAAAACTAACAAACTGATTTGGATAAAACTTGATATAGATAAATTCAGATTCAAATTCAAAAACCATTTATTCAGTTTAGGCCCTCGGAAGGCACTTATGAAGGTCAAATTTAAAGTTTCTGTAGCTACTACCGGTTCGGAAGTCAGCCTTCGACTGAGAAACAGGCAAGAAACTCAGGAAGGTTACATTGTTTTTTTATTTATTCTGACTTTTTGGCAATTTTATATATTTTTATATTTAACAATTACAAAATACTTAATACCTTTTCAACAACATTTAATAGAACATGGTTTATATAATATAAACATATAGGATACTTTTTATCTCGGGAAAATGTTAATTCCCTCGGGAACGCGGGTGAAACGAGGGACAGTTTGTGAAAAATTAAGCTAAAGAGCATTTGTGCTGATGTCATACCTAATTATAATTATTTTCAATTTGTGTTAAGATTATTGATTAAAAATAAAAAAAAATCCATTTTTTTACAAATTTTCCCCATAGACTTTATAAACTTTCAGAGTTTAATTGTTTGGAAATTTTTGTCTTTGGTTTTCCTACAAATTTTAATATTTGTTACAAGGTATATTTTTTAAATTGAATCGATCTCAAACCTCAAATCGATTATCCGAAAATTTAAAGAGGTTCTCATATGCAATAGAAAATGTTATTACCAATCAAAATAATAACCAACTCTTCTTCTAAGGTCTTGGCGGAGAAGCTTGCGGGTCCAGATGCGAGCAGATGATACCTGTCGGTCTACAATCAGCTCTGAACTCCACCAGCCACCCTGATGGGGAGTACGGGCATCCCAGGCTGGCCGTCTGTCCTTCGCTATGTAGCAATCATTTAGGTAAGTAGACTAAAAGGAGATATATTTACCGACTGGACTACAAAATGAGTAACCTACACTTGTTTTTTAATGGGTTAGTCTACAATCTAGACTATCTTTTTTTTTTTTTTTTTATTATTTCTGGCGGGATTTCGATTGGCCTCAATCTAGACTTTAGATAGATACGGTATCTAGAAGTTAATATGAATAGAGAACAGTTTTTTTATTAATTTATACGATTTTGTATAGACTCCATCGATTGTGAAATTGAGTAGGACAAGTCACCTTTTGTCTATTGGTTACTCGATGTTAAATTTGAATTATGAAGAGATTCTTTTATTTTTTGGAATAAAGTTATTTCATAGACTATCATAGATTGAGAAATTGAGTCTCATTAAACAAGTAGAATACTGATTTTGTCAATTTGATGTTCTTATAATTATTATCTAATGAGTATTTAAATACCTTCTATAAAATTTAGAACATTTTAAATTCCCCATTGGACGTGAATATGACGAAGTTTCTTGACTGTAGTTATAGTTAAAAAAATAGTTTTTATTTTGAAATTAATCAAATTCCTACAGGATTATACAATAACAAATATCTAGTAACTAATTCCGCTGGATCTCCTTCTCTGTCAAGTCCCAAACAAGGAAACTCAGCTGGAAATCGACACGTGTTTCGCTTCTACACGAAGCATCTTCAGGACGTATTAGACCCGCTGTCACTGATTCCTACAAATAGTTGACTTTAAAATAGCTTACAGTTTTATTGTAGATTCAAGCCTATATAGGTGAAACCGCTAGGCAATAGCTAGTTGAAATAAAACCTTAAGTAATTCAGTAGCTTTAATTCTAATATACCCTTTAAGACCTTTAACTATGCCATACTTCCTAAAATCCTTTAAATCTCTCAGGTAGCCCATTATGCAGCTGTGAGGAAATCAAAGAAGAAGACAATGAAGATGTAGACTGGGCAGCAGTCTGTACTGCTTTCTGCCACGAGGGATACGCGCTAGCAGGTAGGACCTAGCAGACCAGTCTCATAGTTGCCCTGTCGTCCTGAACGGGACAGCAGACCTTATTGATCAAAACATAAGTCCCACTTTCCATTGGCTACTTTTGACAAGTACTAAAAGCCTCACAATCCATGGTTCCTGCCAAATAACTGATACTGTCAAAGGAATGGAAGTCCTATATGAAGCGAAGTAACAGAGAACGCGTGATCCTGTAATCAGATCGGCACGGCGATTGTGTAATTCTCTGGAAATTGTAGTTGTACTCAATTTTGGATTACATTGATGGAAGTACAACTGTCATCCCACACTGCTCGCGCACGGAACGATCAATCTATTATGAAATAGGCTTTCACATTGAATCCATGAGGGTTACATAATTCAGGTGCAGATCGGTAAGTCAAGTCGCGTTCTGTCAAGTCTTCTCATAGTCTAAAGGTCCCAGAGACTCCTCCAGTTAATGGAAGTCCTTGCCAGCTACCTCCAAATCTTCTATACATACCAAGCTGGATCATCAATAACTCTTCATCTCCCAGGTTGCCCGACATGTGAGAATGCCAACAAGGATACAATTGACTCCGAACAGGTCTCCCGAGCCCTAAGCACCTACGAAGGCTGGTCAGCATGGTGCAACATCCAATGTCGTCAGGGACTTGGTGGAGCAGCATGCAATTGTGACCGGGCACCTTTCCAGTAAACCAGATCGACTGCGGAATCCCAATTACACAAAAAAAACAACGGTCAAAGCAAATTAACGATGGTCAAGATTTATAATTGACGGTCAACTGCATCAATCAACATTGTAAAATCTACTAATTTGAATCAAAATGAAATTCGATAGTTCAACCAACCAACAGATTACGCGAAGAATTATGAATTCCACAACGACTAATAATTTCAGGTTACCATCAAAGCTTATTAACTGTCAATTATAATATTTTCGTCAACGCTTATAAATAGCTTACGCTAAACTTTTTAAATGACTATGAAAAAGTATTAATATCAGAAAGATTATTCTAGCCTTTTTGAATTAGCTTCGAAACTCTTTTAGCAAGCAGTCTCTAACAACGAACTGTTTTTAAAATGGCGTAGTCATTAAATTATTGACCATAAAAAAACATATTAAATGTAAAATATAAATGTACGCACATGTAATGTTTGTTATAAGTATCACTTACAATTTTAATCTAAATAATTACATATTATTAGGTACATGGCTTAGAATTAGGAATGTAGGCATATTCGTACAGTACATTATTGGTTTTCCTTAATTTTAAATTGATTTTTAAAAATCTAGTCTTAATAAACGTTAAAAATTAATGTAAAATAGCTTAATAAGCAGAAATACTGTGTGAAGGACAATATAATCATAATTAATGCATTAAGAGACGGTTATAAAATCCGTTTAGGTTTTATCATTTTATTAAAGTTTTATTTACATTATTTTATTTTTTTATTTTACTTTTAAACGCTTCCTTTCTGTTGTAACCTACCAATTGTCAATTACGAATTAATTTTGACTCCCTAAATTTTTCAATTTCAAATTATTTAGTGGAAATACTAGATTTATGTATGTGTGTAGACTGTGCTGTGTAAATAGGTTATATAGTAGTAATTCATATAACGAATAATAGTTTCCTTTTCATTTTCTCTATATATATTATTTTCATTTATATAAACACATATATATCTTCTATTCTTAAATATATACCTCTTCTATTCATAAAGTAAAAAAAAAACATTAATTTTTAAAACATTAATCAATGTATTCCTTTTTTAAAACTGTACTCTGTTATATTTTTATGTTCTAGTGTTAATATGAAAGTAACATAGGACTTGATTTAGGAAAAGAGACCAGCGTAACTTGCCCTAACTGGCTACGAAGAATGTTGTAATGTGTAGGTATTTTAATTAAAAAGATGGGGTATTTAGAAGAGGATCGGTTGAGGAACTGAAAGGTGTACTTGTGTATCTTAAAAAAGTGTGTGAATGTGTTACAAATAGTGTGTATATTTTTATGAATGTGATTATGAAATATTTATTATTAAGAACACATAACTTACGCAAGCAACTTTTTCTGTCTTAAACGTCGTTCGTAATATGACGTCCGCCTATTGTGGTTTGTGTGATCTCTCAGTCAAGTTATTTAAATACCGCGGTTTCACACTTATTTTGACACAAAGTTCACTACCTAATCACGTAACACGATATTTTCGTTTCTGAGCACCATAAACTAAATATTGTTGATAATAATTAAAAGTTCAAATCTCTTGTTCATTTAAACGAACATTTTGGTCAATTAAACAAAGTTTGCTGTTGATTAATTGATACGAGCGTGCTCTCAATAGGTTTGTTTAGAACTGAATTGTTCAAGACATATCACAAAGACACCGACCGAGTTAGTTAATTAACAATTTACGAGATTCATTGTTTTAAATCACGCTAATTTACCAATTTCATATGAGTTACATATTATGGTAACACGTTTCATCAGGGACGTATCTAACTGGAATAACAAACTTGGTAGTGTGGGAGTCCAAAAAGTATGCTAAAACCAATATTTTTGAATGGACTACCTATTGACCGAATGAACCGACTTTTAGAATGTGCAATTAATCAAAACCGAATCTCCAATTCTAGCTATCTATGTTGGATAAAAGGAAAGATACTCAGGCATTTTATGCGATACATCATCGACCTTAAAATACTCTTATTAATTGGTCAAGTGTAATCGAAATAAAACAAATCAAAAATTTTATAAAATGTTATTAATTTGTATACATTTTGTTTCACAATCATGATGACTCAAAAGTAAAAAGAACTCACAATTTCTAACTATAATATATTTTCTTTAACTATATACATACTCGTATATGTTTTGGATGAGACAGCACTTTAATGTTTTGCTATCTATGAAATCAAATTTAAAATATAGATGCCAACAGGCCTTATGATTCAGACTGCAGGTTTCGTTCAGAAGGTTCCTTTTACTGTGTTGGGAATAACTCAGAAGAACTAAGCATTTTTTTTACAGTTTTCCATACAGCAAAACTATATTCATTTTCTTTTTTTTTTACTTATAACGGGATTGCGTTTGACCTCAATCTCACCTGATAGTAAGAAGTGAAGATGATGTCGAAGATGGAGCTCGCTTTTCCGTTAGTAGCCTATCCACTCTTTTCCTTAGTAACTTTTTCTTAGTTTTGAAAAAAACGTGATATCGTATGTTGTATTTGATGTAAATCAGACCCTGTTAATGAAATCTGATAACGATCAATGTCATAAAAAACATTATTTGGTTTCTGGCTGATGAGTTAATTAGAATTGCATACGTCATATGAGAAATTACCATAAGTTCTTGTCATTTTGGTATTATATTTGTTTTTAATCAGCAGTTGTTGGTTAATGGAGATAGTAACATGTAATCAAATCATAGAGTAAATAGTAAAAGCTTAATAATAAAAATAGAAACTTTAAATACACTATGGCTGCATCTCATAATTTTTTTTTTACATAATTCTGTTATCCAGCCAGTGACATATTTTTCACAATAAGTGTTATATGGTGAGGTATGTGACACACAAATTAAATAAAAAAATCGTGTGAATGTATGATAGTGTGAAAATGTGAAATAATGTGTAAAATAATAATATAATCATGGCTACTAATTCATATACGGTGTATCTTTTATCTCAATAAGTATATACGCAATATTATGTACCATTAAGTAAATATAAGTCCAACTAGAATGTAAATATAATTTTAATGTACTTATTACGACGGGTGAATGATTGTGTGAAAGTGTGAATGAGTGTGATTATGTGTAAATGCTTAGTGTAACAACCAAGAATAATCGCAACAAACAATATCACAAAGGTCTTCCATTAGGTAAGTATTAGATTGTAAATAGGTTGCATAGTATAAGTATCTCTTAAGGTAAGTAAGTCATTATAAAAAAATAAAAAAATATATTTTTCTTTTGAATTTTAATCAATATCTGCCAGGCCTGTTTTCAATCATGCTGGGGTCGGGACAATATCTAGGCAGACTTTTTTTACGGATTCCACTTTGTATATGCTTTTGTTGACCACTCGGTAGAAGGTGCACCCAATTATCTGAGCACTCCTCGCCTCCCACGACATCCTAGAGCTTGGGTACTATATGTCGAACTCTTGCTTGAAAATTATAAAGATAGCTGGATTATCTGAACACATTACTCTATGTAATACAAACCTCTTTGGCCCGTCGGCGCAAGGAAGCCTCTAAAATTGGACCACTCTCGTGTTTGGATAGTAAAGAGACAGCTTAGAGGCCGTATATACATCATCGAGCGAGTTAGCTAGACCTTACAGTATCACACTTGTTTAAGCTGAAGTGACAATGGTCTCATTGGTCGTAGAATAGCCTCTTGAGAGGCTAAAGAGCGGGTAACGGTAAAAATCTAATGGATCATGTTCAGCAGTGGAAATGTCTGGACAGGATAAGAAGCACGTTATATGTTACTTAAAAAATAAAAGCGTATTTGTCTCAAAATCATTACATAGTATAAAACAAAGTCGCTTTCTCTGTCCCTATATCCCTATGTATGCTTAAATCTTTAAAACTACGCAACAGATTTTGAAGCGGATTTTTTTAATAGATAGAGTGATTGAAGAGGAAGGTTTATATGTATTAGTATCTACATTGCACCACATAGAGCGAAGCCGGGGCGAGTCGCTAGTATTTCTATAAACTGAAGACGATTTTGGGAAGTTATAGATGAGCGAGTAGGACACCATGTACTTGAAAACGTCAATACAAACTCACATTCAATTTTCCGAAGACATGGCGGCCCTGAGTGGTGTTTTAAATGCATACCTCTTTTAGCGCATTTTTTGTTATTTACTTTTACGTAATTTTTCCTATTTTTAATTTACTTTCGTATATTGGTCAGTTAAAAATTACATCAAGCAATTATTTTTTGTTAGTCTTAAGTAATTATAATGAAAGAAATAATACTCATAAATTATCTTTAAATAACAATAATAAAACCTTAATGTATGTATAATGATAAATATAACTTATTTGTAACTTATGTCTATTTTTGTAATTTTAAGTCACTCATAACTTATTGACTAATAAACTATGATAAATAATAGTAAGTAGGTATATTAAAAGTGTTTAAAAAAAAACTCATTGAAACTCCTCCGAAAATAGAAGAGGCACGTTTCAAAATTACTCTTGAAACTATTGCGTATGTTTTTCTTTTTTAAGAACATTTAAAAGGTGTCAGGAAATACTTTCGCCAGTATTAATTTAATTTAAGAAGTTCCAAATTAAAAACAAAACATATCGCGGGCATGAATATTATTAAAAACTAACCTAAAACTACAGGTAGTCTTGCCTCGTCTTGCCACGCACACATACAAGAATCATACAGAATCATTATACATGCTTTGAAATCAATTTTGTGCCACTTTAATTTAATGTATGATTTAATATGTAAATGCCTCATACATAGCTCTACTCATTGAATTAATGGTAGGGCTACAAGAGCAAACGTCGTATCAGAATATCGTATTGTAATTCGCTCAAATCATTGAAATCTCTTTAAGAAAAATAAAAAAAAATGTACCTTAGTCTTTATGGTTTGTATTTTTTTTTTATTTCAATGTTGTACATACCACATTACAAAGTAGGTTTGACGCTTCTTAAAAAATGTAGCAAATTAAAACTATAAATGTAAGTTAAAAGCGCTGTTTGGTGAAGTGTATGATGTTGCCTCTTTTGTGACTACTCCCGGAGCAGTTTCAAGTGTTTTTAATATATAACCTCAAAAAATATATATTAATAAAATAACATTGCGTTTATCGGTTCCATATCAAGGAAAATTTAGGTTTAAGTATTGTTCTGTAGGTATAACTTATAACGTCTTAAACCAGCGTCACGTTATAATGGCCGTTTTGACGTTTCAAAATGTCATACAAAAATGAACTGTATTCCTTTAGTAATGAAGTGCACCTTTTGATCCAATAGTTAACTGTCTGATGATACAGATAAAACCTTAAGGTAAAGTTATAAGGTTAATTCTTCTATGACATTTTTAAACATCGGACAACATAACGGACATAATAACGTGCCACAAGTTTAGTAAGTTTGTCTAGTAAATAAGAAATGCAATTCGAAGTTTATTTCTAAGTACATTAAATATTGATTAAACAGGCGAGATGATGTGGTGGTAAGACACCTTGACTATCATGCCGCGGATCATCGGTTCGCTTCCCACCTGAGTCAAGGATTCATGTGCATAAACATGTTTCTTTGTTCTGTGTTTAGATGTAAATATATATACAAGTATGTATTTAAAAAGTAGTTTATTAATGTAGTCATAGTAGGTACAAGCAGTACAAGCTATGCTTTATATTCTTAATGTCCTAGGATTTAAAAAATGCAAGCACTACTTTTTTGGAGTACTTAGGATTCAATAATATCTACGCAAAAATTGGTTATTTATAAATTATATCGAAGTTTATTATATTATCTCCAGCATCATACTACGGAAGTAATAATATGAATTAGTAACAATACTCTGAAAAACCTATAAAAAATGTAAAAAGATATTTTTGACCAGCGTTGAGTTATAATATATCGATTTTGCAAATTACCCATTGCACGGGGTAGTGTGTATAAGCCTTTCTGATTACGTATTTTTAGTTAATTATTATTGTTATAATCTCGAATATGAAACCATAAGTAAAACGTTATGTAAATGTCTATTAATAATAATCAATTTGAAAAGTATGTACACTTCTGTGGGGAAATATAATATAAATAATCAACCTACAATTCTCGTATAATCTTCTTAATTAAATACTATTAAAATGGAAAAACAAAATATGTAAGTATGATATCAAAGTTTAGACTTTTTCGCAAATATTAAAGTTTCCGTTTCCATTTCTTAAAATTTTACCATAATTAAAAAATATACATATATTAAATTGCTTGCTACATTAGGTACCTAACATTCTACAATCCTGTTTGGTAAATAATAAAAATCATAGGTTCCGCTTCTGTACCGAACTCGTGAGTGTCCATTGGCTATCTTCGTCAAAGCTCGGCATGTAAGTACTACCTGAAGTCCTGCTGTATTGCTAATGTCTTAAAAATTATATGACCCAGTTGCCAGTCTTCTGTCTACGATAAAAAAAACCATAAACAAAGAAAGAAACGGTACCAATATTAAAAGCTAATTAATTCTGATTTTGAATTTCTGCAGTCATTATTACATTTGGTAATAGGTATTCGGTTTTGACGAAGAAGCCCGATGTACGGGCACGTAGTGTTTCCCCATAACATCTATTGTATCTTAGGCTAAATTAGATTAAAAAAAAAAGAAAGTAATCATAAACTGTTGTGGAGACAATAAGAAACTTTTTCGTAAAATGTAAAGTTAATGTCTACTTAATCGATGTCTCAGAAAGTGTTGTAAAATTAAAAAGTCAGTATTTAGATTTTAGTAGGACCCTTATAAATGTCGCTCATGCTTAACTTTTTAATTTTATTTTATAATTGGTCACTACGATTCTCTCACCGTCACCGCTGCTGCAAAAGTATATCCTAAGGGAAATCGAATGCCAAAATCGTACAATTCTTTAAAATCGATGCGGGCGGTAACTTTGTAATTTTTTTTTCTGGTGATCGATTGACTATTTATTTTATGCTTTTTTCAAATGTTAGTAACTAATTGTTGTAAAATTATTTTAATACTTTTTAAATATTACTTAGGTACTATCTACTCTTTGCAATTAGAAAACTATATAGAACATAGAAATGTAAAAAAGAATGACTACGCGTATTAGCAATGTGTAATGTAAATAAATTTGAAAATAATGTTGTTAATTTATTTCTTTATTAAATACTGTGATATTGTTTACATTATGTGTTTATTTAATTATTTATTGTAATATGTAATTGATTTAAAAATATATTATTATTCAATAACAGTGTAATCCTTGTAAAAATAAATGTTATAATTATATCTGTTTTGTTTCACTTTACTTTAATTATACCAAGCACATAGTAAAGCCGAAAGCCGATGATAGTACAGCCTCATTATTCAGCTAATATAAATTCGTAAGCTAGCGGGCACAAGGAGGCCTCGGAGAGCTTACATCTCACGCGATGGCGTAGTTAGCGATAGGGACAGAGCATAGAAGCCGCGACGAAACATCCTCGAGCTAGTGTCTTTTTCTTTACAGCCCCCTTATTTAACTAATACAAACTTCGTCGGCGAGCCGCTTCACGGAGGCCTCGGAGAGCTTATCTCTCACGTGATTAGTAGTATTAGCGTAGTTAGCGAAAGGGACAGAGCACGGAGGCCGCGACGAAACATCCTCGAGTTAGTGTAATTTTCCTACAGAATCGAGCCCCAGAATCGAAGCCCACTTCGTAGTGACGTCGAATGTCTTCAGAG
This sequence comes from Habrosyne pyritoides, assembly GCA_907165245.1. Taxonomy (NCBI): domain Eukaryota; kingdom Metazoa; phylum Arthropoda; class Insecta; order Lepidoptera; family Drepanidae; genus Habrosyne; species Habrosyne pyritoides. The sequence continues at coordinate 1,923,145 of OU015612.1, forward strand.
TCGTAGGTTCAAATCCTAGAATGAGCTTGAATATTCGGTGTAGGTAAACACAGTGAGGATACCATAACACGGCGGCCCACCTGACTGGCTATCACCCCCCACTGAGTGGTCACCACCTTCGACCACATCCTCAGTTACCACGGTGAATTTGTGTTCAAACACAAACCTGTTCTAGTAAAGAGAATGAAATGATAAGACATGTAGGACAATGGCGACACACCTCCACTTTTACATGTTTCCCAAAGTTACACCACAATTTGCGATTAGTTTCAAAGACTAGATAGTATTGTTTTAGTTTCATAAAAATGTTTGCCCAAATAATTTTAACTAAATACCTTGAATAAATAGGTATGGAGTTTCCAATTCCAATTTGTTGTTTATGGCTCCATCGTGTTACCGATGATTCTGTCAATGTCATAGTTAGAACACACAACGTTATAGCAAAAAATTACTTAAGAAGGATTTTAATAAAAGAACACCGAAATTAAATAGGAAGAGAAGTAGGTATGAGAGATGAAATCTGTGATCATATAATTTTTTTTTTTATGCCACTTGAGCCGACAAACAAGCAAACGGTCCACCTGATGGTAAGTGGTCACCGCCGCCTATGGACATTTGCAACACTAGGAGCATCGCCAATGCGTTGTCGACCCTTAGACGAGAAGTTGTTAAGTCTCATGTACCTGTAATTTCACCGGCCCCCTTACCTTTCTAACCGAAACACAGTAATACAATTGCACTACTGCTTCACGGCGGAAATGGGTAAGATGGTAGTACTTCCCCGGACGAACTCTGCACTAAGAGCTCTAATACTCTAAAATTAATATTAATAAAATAATAAATTAAAATATTAATTCAAGTAAAGTTAGAAAAAAGGTCATTATTAGATTTAGAAAGTATATAATTACATTTATAAACGTATTTTATGAATAGTGAGTAATTTGACTAGTATTTTAATAATAGGAGTGACATTGACTTGACAGGGCGAGGGAAATCACGAGGTAGTAGGTCGTATAGTGGAGTGGAGATTCTTGGGCAATTAAACAATATTGAATACACCTCACATTTAAAACAATAATACTAACGTTTATATACCTATACTACCGGCACGCTATGATGGCCGTTTTGACGTTTCAGATTGTCATAGGAAAAGAAACTGTATTGCTTTGGAATAGAGTTGATTTCCATCATCATACAATTAGCTGTTCGATCAATAGATGTACCTTATGTATGAAGTAATAAAGGTTATTTTTCTCTGTCATTGTTAAACGTCAAAACCGTGCCGTAAGTTTAGTACCTACTTCTGCAATTATCGGACATCAAAGAAAGCACAAACAGGTAACATAGCAAAAATAATAATAATAAATACAACAATAACAAAAATAAATAATCAAAATTATTAATTATTATTAATTAAACATTTGAGAATCAGGATACAATAATAAAAATAAAAAATAAATTATAGTCGACATTTAGAGTACATTTTAGAGTTATTGCTCTATACAGGCCAATTGGCTTGGTGGTTAGCGACATCGACTGTCAAGTCGAAGGTTGTGGGTTCGATTCCCACCCAGGACAAACATATGTGTACACTGTACATGAACATGTCTGGTTGTTCTGTGTCTGGGTGTAAATATCTATATATGTATGTATTTAGAATAATAAAAAATGTATTATATGTAGTATATCAGTTATCTGGTTTCCATAGTACAAGCTCTGCTTAGTTTGGGATCAGATGGCCGTGTGTAAAAGCAAGTCCCAGGATATTTATTTATACATCCACTCTATACTCCATCATCCCCGAAAAGGTAAGCAGTCTCAATAATAAGACCCACATTCCACCGAAGATTCCCCGGGGCCCCCAAGCTCAGGGGTCCCCTCGGACTCTGACTTACAAACAGTGGCGTAGCTACCGGAGGGCTAGACGGGACAGTGCCCCGGGCCCCCAAGCTCTGAAGGACGGGAGGAACAAACAATTTTAAATAGTTTAGTTGGGGCCCTACTATTTTTCGTATTTATCGTTTTTGACAATGAACTTGCAATTCTACCTTGGCCTAGGAATCGGACCCAAGCATCCAGTCTCTGATGCAAACTTTGGAGTATCATTTCAACTCTTTAGAAATATTTAGTAACAAACTGTACGTAGACAGTGCCGGATTAACCACGTAGCAAGAGTAGCAATTGCTACAGGCCCCGCACAAAAGGGAGCCCGCGTGTCTAAGGCCGCCCACCACCTTTGTTTTTTTACCACTTTCTACTTAAGAACCCATGGCAGACCAAAGGCCCCTCGACAGACTTTGCTACGGGCCCCGCGCTTGTTTAATCCAGCACTGACATTAGAGACTAAACAGGTGAGCTTATGTCATCAATACTTTGACTTAAGTTGAATATTTATTTGTACTAGCTGACGCGACAAAATTAAATTTTTTGATGGGACGAAAGTATTAGCCTCTCGTTGCTGTTACACCCTTATGCGGACAATCGATTCGGCAGGCGTTGTTCTGCCCAGTAGGTAAGTAACTTAACTACAGCGCCACCTATCGGATCCTAGAAGGTACCAAAACAATATTTAAAAAAAAATTTATTGGTCAGAAAATTGTAAAAATATCCTAGATCGCACCCACTCAAACACACACAAAATCGGTCCATCTGTTTAGGAGGAATTCAGTTTTTAGGAATTACATTTTATGACATCGATTCTTTATTCGATATAATGTATCGCTTGGTGACCATTATTGCGAAATCGAAACAATGTAATAAATCGATTATTTTAAGAGTTAATTTTGGTTAACATTGATGAAAACTAATTTGGTATGTAGAAACAAAACGTCACAGTTAATAAATAAATAATATATCATGGGAGATTACATATAACGATTACACATGGCCATTTAATCCCAAACTAAGCAGAGTGGACCATGGAAACCGTGATCTGATGTACTTACTACATAATATATACGACAAATTTTTAAAAGACATAAATTGTTATAGTTATTCTCATCCGAGTGGGTGCATACCCAGCTTAGAAAACGAAACTATCATGGATCACCAACCATGAGATCATCTTAAGCAGGGTTTCTCAATCTTTTGGCTACACGAACCCCATAACTAACAAATTAAATTTGTGGGAGCATTCTCAATAATAATTCATTCTGCAGGCATTATTCTAAAAAATATATCAAAAATATTTGCAACAATTAATCAATTAGTACGATAGACATTTTCAATCGATTAGTGCATATCGGCCATCCCTACTAGTATTGACATTGACATGACATGACAGCACAGTTGCGCGCAAGAAAAAGTTGGGCGACTATTTATTTTATTGTAATATCAACAGCTGTTTCGCTATAAAGCTATTAAACAAAATGAGTGCAACAGATTCGTATTGTAGATTTTGCGCCGAACAAAAACCTCTCCACGAAACAACAGACCTAACAGTGAACTTAGAAACTCGCCACGAAATAGAAGAAAAATTATCATTGCTGCAAATTAATTTTGTTGATTTTACAAATACATTACTACCGGAAAACATATGCCTGTGTTGTTTGGCCACTCTAAATGTATCACACGAGTTTTATACGAAAGTTAAGATATCTCAAGCTGTATTATCCAATATGGTGACTGGTGAGTTTAAGTATGAAATAAACGATGCTGAGTCCTTTGATTTTAATGAAAGTAATGAAGTTAAACTGGAAAGCCGTGGAGAACTAAACGAAGGTGAGCTACTTAGCAAAACCATACTTTAGGCCCAGGCCAATAGATTTCTAACTAATTCCTTTATTTTGAAACTGCTGTCCCTCGCGGGATATCACATTTTCCCAGGATAAAAAGTAGCCTTTATGTTATTCCAGGATATGCTCTATCTATGTGCCAAGTTTCATTCATATCCGTTTAGTAGTTTTTGTATGAAATAGTAACAAACATACTTACATACAAATCTTTCCTCTTTATAATATTAGTGTAGTGCCCAATAAACATGTATTTTTATTAGCTATTATTTAATTTCACGTCTATAGATAACATAACAACATCATTCTTATTTAAATGGTGGTACCAAAATCATTTATCTATCAAATATTATTAGTCAAAAAGGTTAGTACTGAAATTGTAACAGACATTTGTGTGGCAGTTATTATCCAACAGCAGTAACAAAATGGACTTAAATTAGTATGGTTAGCCTTGATTCCATACTAGCTTCTTTCCAACAGCTTTACAAAAATTCCTGGGAATCCTAACATATACTGGCTACATTTTTAGTAGTAGAGCTCTTAGTGCAGAGTTTGTCTGTGAAGTACCACCACCTTACCCATTTCTGCCATGAAGCAGTAGTGCGTGGTATGACTGTGTTTTCGT